>JAWNNE010000640.1:0-741001 GCA_035043205.1 Drosophila trichaetosa | reverse complement strand
TGACCGACCCATTGAACTTGTGTACACATAAAAACATACATATATTTAAATATATATACAAATATTTAAGATTGTGAGCTTTAAGTGTTATCAAAAATAGACTGAGCTATTTGAAATTTTATTATAATCCCGTTGTGAAACATATATTTATAAACTGTGATATGACCAAGTCAAAGGATAATGTGGAGAAATCGCGGGAGTTAATCACGGATCAGGGCATGAAGGATTTGCTCACAAAGCAGCTGGAAATTGTTGGCAGTGGCGGCGTCTTTGTTTGGTAAGTTCCTTTAGAGAGGGTGTTTTTTTAATCGGTTCAGTATATATCATGAAAGTCCGATTATTTTAAATATAATTGAAATCGAATAATTGTGGATTTTTCTAACACCCTATCACCCTAGAGTATAAATGAGTAACAAAGAAAGTATGCTTATCTTAGGCACGCCGAAGATTAAATACCCTTGCAGGCCGGAGTTAATGTGCAGAAGTCGAAATCTTTTTTCGGAGTTATTATTTTGTATGTTTTACACTAGTTTTTATTTGTAGTTGAATTTGAAATATTATTATTATTTTTTTTTTAAAAAGTTTTTTCTAACAAATTGTTTTAATTTGTTTTCAATTCATTTTCATTTTTATCGCGTTAAGTAAAAAATGTTAGTTAATTTTGAATTATTATTATTTTTATTATAATTTTATTTTATTCAGCAAGTTTCGATTTAACCATATATTTTTCTTGTGAATTTACCACTATTAATTTATTATTTCACATTTGTTGGAAACTTTAAAACAAAATACAAATACCCTCCACAAGGGTAAAAATAAATCAGTTGATCAGTTGTAATAAACATGACCTATGCGCACAGCAAGTAAATGTTATAAATCAGAATAGTTCAAGTTCGATGCCAATCTAAATTGCAATTCATACAAAACTAGAACAAGTGCAATTTAATCTGGCTTAGTTAGGTGAACCTTTGAATCAGTCCAGTTATTATATAAAACTAATAACCGATTTAATAAATATTGGAGTGTGTCCGGATGCTGTTTTGAATGAAGCGAATAATATATATATATATATATATATACAAACAAATATAATAGTATTTATATTGGAATGTGTTAATTAGAGGATACACTCATACAACATTTTACTGAATCGACCAGAATCAAAAGTAAATTTCTAGAACTTATGGCTGTTGCTTTCTTAAAACCACGGTTCACATTTCTATATTTCAGAAAAATCTTATGATTTGACGACTATTTCGAACCGGCGAGCCATTGAAGTACATTACTTGTTTCGGAATTTTTGAAAGGATTTTCTTTGCATTTCTATATTTTAGAAATGTTTTCCTTAACAAAATGTGAAAAACCTCCAAATTTTAGGATTTTCGCAAACCTATTTAATATTTAGAAATTATTTGTAGAACAAGAAAAACGTTTACTAAAATTTAGGTAGTTTTTTTTCTGTGTGTAGATAGCATTACTTATTTTTAGCACTTTCAAATTAGTAAGTAAAAATCACGTGACGATAATGCCGGAAACTCGAATCCTGATAACAGCACTCAAAGTGAATCGTGTCTCAAATCTACGTAATCGTATTATAAATTTGTGTTTTTTTAAACATTTATTTTAAGCTTTGCTTTGTCAAGCAGCATTTGGAAAAAATATCAGTCTAAATTTTCGTAATTGGCTCTAAATTCTAATTTTAGAAATTTACTTTTTGAATGATAAGGTGACCAACCCTCGGCGCCCCAACTATGGCGTCTAAAATGTAGATTTATTTTCGGAAGAGAATTAGTGTGTAAGTCGGGGTAAAACCGTTGAACGGAGGTCGCATTCCGCCGTAAGGCTGGCAGTATGCGCAGCACGTGCAAAGGTTGAACAAAACAAAAAAAAACGAGTGCTTTGAATTTTGACGATCCATTCTTCAAATATATTTTTGTTTTCTTCAGACATGTAAATATTGCGCATTCTGTTCCGGTTGCCCGGTTTGATTAACGATCGTCGACTGTCATTTACATTGAGCGCAATTTCAAAACATATATTTTGGAGCATATTGTCGGCCTATGATCTCACACCACGTGCTGAAATTGTCAATATCCAAAAGTATACCGCTCTCCCCCTCGGGGGAATTGCAATTCTCCATGTTGTCGTTGTTTTTGGAATGTGTCACTAACCTTCACAACATTTGTGTTTTCGCAATTATTGGTTTGCGCTCATGTTTTTATCGCTGTTGATCTTATTATTCGCATTTAAAAACTGAAAAAACAAGTTAGAATGTTTTAGCTCAGACAGCTCGATCTGATTGTAGTTGGTTTAATATGAAAACGCATCTTGGATGATTTTCTTAGCTCTGAGAGTATAGTGAAAAGTAACGCAAAAACGTTAAGAGAGGAGGAGAGAGAGAGAGAGAGAGAGAGAGAAAGAGAGAGAGAGAGAGAGAAAGAGAGACAGAGATATATGATTTGTATTGCTTGTTTTCATGCTTTTGCACACCTTCAGAACATGATTTTTCCATTTTTAATGAATTCAAATAAAAAAAATAATTAATGTAAAAACCGATAACAAATAACAAGCGTCATTTTCAATTACCAAATCGTGCTAACGTGGGAAAGATTAAATTTGCGTGTCGAAAACAAGTGACATTTAAACTTAATTATAGTTAACAATTCAGTTAAACTAAATGCGTCAAAAGAAACAAATTGAATTCCAAATTCAAATTTTCAATTCTCTCTCTGTACTTTTCCTTATTTAATGATTATTTAAATTTCCACTTATAGGGGCGATTTACATAGTTTTTGAAAATGTGATAATTTATTCCAAATACTTAATTAAATTTAAATTTATTTTCTGTATAAGTAACTACAGCCTACTTATTTAAGAAATGCTGCTTAATTATAATTATAATCTTTGCTTTTTATTATTTACTGATTATTTCAACTTGCATTAATATTTAAACTGACCAACTTTATTTAAATAAAAATAAAATAATAATAATAATAATAAAAATGCGGCAAAATTATTAGTCTCAACTAAATAAAAATGAAAAAAAATTATTTTATTAAATACAAATGAAATTATTTGTTTAATTCTTATCCACATTTCCATTTTTAGGGCCTTATTCTTTCTGTGCGTCACGCCCAACATATTGAATGGCTTCCATGTGTCCTCGTATACGTTGCTGGGACATTTGCCCGACGATCAGTGGTGTGGCATCGAGGAACTGCAACTGACCAACTGGACACTGCCACAGCAGCGTAGCATCAGTGAGCGGGAGCTGAACTCTGGCGGTTGCACCATCTGGGATTGGGACTACCAAAAACTGAGTGGCATGACCTATGAGGCTGCCCTCAACTACACAAGTCACATGGCGCAGATCAACCAGCCGGCCGTGGTGTCCTGCAAGGAGAGGGGCAACTACGAATATGCCCAGCCGGAGAGTACCTTTGTCGCCGAATGGGAGCTGACCTGTGAGCGGAGCATTCAACGGACCTCAGCACAGGTCT
Source organism: Drosophila trichaetosa (assembly GCA_035043205.1). Taxonomy (NCBI): domain Eukaryota; kingdom Metazoa; phylum Arthropoda; class Insecta; order Diptera; family Drosophilidae; genus Drosophila; species Drosophila trichaetosa. The sequence goes on along the minus strand of JAWNNE010000640.1, from coordinate 737,501 downwards.
CACTTTCCCTGGGCAAGTTCTGTGGCTCTTTCACATTCGGCATCCTGGCCGACAAGTAAGTTTAACTTTAATCGGAAATGCCCATCTCGCTAGTAAAAAAATTTACCTGAGTTTTAGAAAATTATTCAGAAAGCATTTGTTCTAAAAATTGTAATTTTTTGTTTGCATTTATGCTTTTTAGTAATCTTCTTAACAATAGAAAATATATAAAAAACGAATTTAATTTAATTTCAAACTTTTTTTTTCCAGATTTGGTCGCAAAACTTCGTTTACGTTGGGCGCCGCTTTTTTCATCGTGGGCAGCATCTTTTGCAGCTTCTCGCCGTGGTACAGTTTATTCCTAGTTGGTCGCTTCGCTTTAGGAGCAGCCTCCTCGGGTCTCTTCTATCCGGCATTTACCATGAGTAGGTCGAAATTTGTATTATGCCCTAAAGCTATTTGTAAAAATGTATTATTACTATTGGTTGCACTGTTTTTTATCAATCACAAAACTTTTTTTGGCAAATTTAACGCTTTTTAGTTGTCGAGAACATTTGCTTAAAGCATCGCTCCTGGATGTCCATTGCCTTCTCAGCCTCATATCCTGTGGGCATGATCCTGCTAGCAATTACGGGCTATCTGATACAGCCCTGGCGTCATTTGCAACTCGCACTCACAATACCCTCACTGCTGCTCATACTCAACTGCTAGTAGGTTCATCTATTATCATTATATTTTTCTGCACCTCGAATAATTTTTGAATTTATTCTAGTCTAATGCATGAATCACCGAGATGGCTTATAACTCAGGAGCGCTACGATCGCGTCTATCGCATACTCTTCAAGCAGCCCAGCCACTATGATGTCCAGACAACAATTGCCGCCCCATCCACCGAAATTGTCAGCGATAAGAAAACGGTCAGTCCAAAGATCTACACTCTATCTATACGTATAGAGTACTCTTATATATATATGTATATATACATGTCATTAAAATCGTTTTGCAGTTGGAGCCAATCGCAAATGTGTCGCTCAGTCAGAAGTTGAAGAATGGTCCGCTAAAGTCAATCATTGAGCTCTTCGCGAATCGCAATGTGCGCAAACTGATCTTCACCTCGTACTTTATGTTCTGTGTCACCTCGCTGAGTTACTATGTCACGGGTAAGATGTGAAAATCAGTCTGAAGTAGACTCGATTATAGTCCTTATAAATTAAAGTAGTCTGTGGAACTCTGTACGAATTGGAAGCTATTCGGCGACGTCCAAATTCATAAACTAGTAATGGTATAATGATAAACTAGGTAACCTGCGTCTAAGATTGTTAACATCTAGAGATTTACAACATTTCTGTATAAGAAATAGATACTAGACTCTGAAATTATATTAGTCTGTAAAACTTGAAATATTTCTATGTAGGACTCTATATATTAAAGCTATTCAGGGGTGTCACAGAAATCTCTCTTTAAAACTCCAGTAATTATTACAGGATCTAAAAGTAATCTTTTTTCAATTTACATTTACAACTAACATTAAGTTTGTAAACAATTTATAAACATTGCTTAGCGATTTATTTATTTATTTATTGTATCTGCAATGTAGAGATTTGCAACCCAACAAAAGTCCAGGATACCGCCAACATGCTTCTGCAATATGCACGAAAAAGGTGCTACCTGAAATCTAAGTTCTTTGACATCTTAGTTTGTTTCATTTCATTGACTATAAATTTATTAATTTTTTATATTGATTATGCATATTTTTCCAAACAATAAATAAATTCATTCCTATCAATATTAATTATAATATTATTTTAATTTCAGCTCTAAATGCCGCCAATTTGTCAGTTAGTCGCTATCTGTATATTATAGCGACTGGCGTTGTGGATATTCCGTCGTATGTGGTCCCGGTGATAATGTTGCGTTTTACAGGTCGTCGCATAACGACAATGTTGCTATTCATATGGACGGGAGTGTCGCTGTTGCTGGTGCTTTCCGTGCCCGCTGGCAGCACCACGTGGATCGTTTCATTCGCCTTGCTGGGACGCTTTGGCATCAGTGCCACCTACTCAGTGGTCACCCTCTATACGGCGGAACTTTATCCGACAGAGATACGCAACTCGGCGCTGGGCACCTGTTCGACGTGGGCGCATGTCGGTTCGATATCGGCGCCATATGTAGTCGATGTGCTGGGCGCCCTTGGCTGGTACATTCCAACAACACTTTGTGGCTGCTGCGTTCTAGTAGCAGGTATCTTAACCCTCACCCTGCCCGAAACGGGCAAGGCCAACCTCTCCGACAAACTGGACGATGCCCAGGCCAACAATGATGTAGACGATGACGAGGATACGCCGACTTGCAAGTCGGAGAAGTAGTTGAATTGTACCCAGAATATAGTCTTTAAGTTTAGTATTAATTTACGCATGATACACTTGGAGATAAAATTGCCCTTCACTTTAGAAAATCGCCCCTGAAATTTAGATTGTTTTTCGAGATAATTTTTAATTATTAGAAAAATTTTTCTTAAAATTAAAAAACGCTTTACCTAAATCGAGAATCACAAAAATATAGATTTTTTCTATTTGGTAGAAATAATTTCTATTATTAAGAAATGCATTTCTAAAAAGTAGAAAATAAATTATGATTCTTAGAACCAAATCCTTTCTGAAATTCAGACAATAATAATCATATATTGACTGCTATAATAGAGTTTAGCTGCTATCTATTTCTTAGGTTCAAATTCCCATAAAATTGCCAGTGGTTTCAGATCCAGTTGTCAGTATATATTAACTATATAAGACGGTTTTGTCTATGTGAAATCTTAAATTACCTATTGGACACAAAAGAAAAACCCATGTTTTTCAGTTTAGAAATTCACTTCCTGCATGATAAGGTTAGCAACCCTTAGCGAATTTCTAAAATTCAGTGCAATATTTTTTTCAAGTGTATACTAGTTAGTACTCTATGCTGTACAGGGTTGCAATTGTAAAACTACTTGGAGTAAACTAGGGCTATTTGTTAGTTTTATCTTGCATATTTGTATATTCGTATAAATGTTTTCTGTTTTTCACAAATACATATATATATATATATATGTATAGTATAATAAATAAATTATGTATACATATAAATATATATATTTCTATATATAGAAAACCCATTAGGACTTTTGCAGATGTAGCTGGATCCAGTCGTCGTAGGGTTTAGTTACTGTATAAATGCTGGGCATACCTTTGATGCCACAGGTCAACCCATGAGATACTAATCCGCAGATGCGTAGCTGATCTTCCGAGCCATAGGGACACATCAATGGACCACCGGAATCACCCTGACACGAGTCCTGGCGGTTGTTGCCCAGGGCACAGACCGTATTATCCCCGTTCTTGGGCGCCCAAATATGTCCAATAATATCCCGACATTGTTTATTGTCAATTATACTTAACTCGGCTTCCGAGAGTCGCTTTTGGGAAGGTCCGGCGTGTCTGGTGGCCCCATATCCAATAATCCGACATGTTGCTAAGCATATAATATAATAATAATAAATAATTAATTATAAATAATTATGATAAATAATAAATAATAAAAATAAATAAATAAAGAAATAAATCATAAGAATAAGTAATAAAAAATAAACAATAAATAAAACAAATAAAAATATCTATAGGATTGGACAAACCATTAATGTTGGGTTTCATGCCTGGCGGCGGCAGTTGAGCAAATTGCAGATCCTTTGCCAGTTGGCTCTTGAAGGGACGACTTAAATAGAGCAGTGCAATATCGTTGCGATAGTTGGATCTGTATTATACAATATAAACACTAATTACCTAACATTGGCATCTGTTTTGATATAAGTATACAGAATTTGACTTACGGATGAAAGTAAATAAACTTGGCACTTTCCACATGATATCGCTCAAGGCTCTCCACATTCTCAATGTTTTCATATCCAATGAAGGCCACAATGTTTTCAATCTTTCTGTTGGTAGAAATTATATTGTAGTTAGTGAGATTATACAGTTGCAGTCAAAATAACTGACTGCTAAAAACCTATTCATAAGTTCCATATACCCACTTTCGCCAAACACAATGGGCAGCAGTCAGAATCCAGCGAATACTAATCAAAGATCCGCCGCAAAAGTGTTGAAAAGAATATTTGTTTGTGTTGTTATTTCCATGTTCAAATCCGTAATCCTGCAATGATACCATAAATGGATATTTTGTGTACCCATCTGCCATGATGACAAAATTATTTATAAATTTTTTATATTTTAATTTAATTGAAGTACTGCCCTCGGTGAAAACGAAACGACCGCCAACAATGGGAACTGCCTGAGATTCTGGATAATCAAGGATTATTGTGATTAGCACAAATAGTAGTATGTGTATTTGATGGTAACAGAAAGCAGCCTTCATGCTGGTAGATTAACAATATACTAACCTGCTGAGTAGAGAAACAGCTAATAAAAATAAAATACACAAACCAACTTGAGCGCAAACAACAACACAAGCTGTGCAAATATGTGAATAATGTGCATGTTTTGAAATCTCTACTGGGCATGCACAAACTATTCAAGAGGCTTAAGCTAAGCATAACAAAAAAACAAAGTAAAACATTGTCTGCTTGTATTAATGGGAATACATTTTGTTAAAGTACAAAAACAGTCGGTTTTAATGCGGCACCATTTTCAAATTTCACACAGCAATGTGCAAGGAAGTGTTTAAGTCGCACTCCTCCCATTACGTCTATAACTTAGCTATGTATGCAATGATCTGGCACTCTGGCACGGCTAAAGCGTTTACGTACGCTCCTCCCTCTTACGTCTCCTACCAATGTCACTGACCAAAAATCGTAAACATATGTATGATAATATATTTAATAAAATAATGAAAGCATATAACAGTTTTTTAAAAAGCAAACTTAAAATTCTACGGTCATACATCAAAATGCAATAATCTGGCAGCAGTATTACGTTTTTATGGCAGCATCCAACTGGTCACACTGGCTAGCTATGCCAAACAGCTGCTCAGTTGTGTGCGAATTGTGTGAACGGTCAGACGCCATTGTGTACACGTGCGTTGCGAATTGTAAGTGCAAATTGCTCACTAATTTTAACAAATATGCAAATATTAAAACTATTTCAATTGCATATTGATGGTAAACCTTGTAATGTTGAGCTTGACTGCAAAGCGCCGCATATTAAACAAAAAACAAATCGCTTAAATGGTGCAGTGTTGTTTTTGTTTTTACTTTGTTTTGTTTTGCATAGAGTGGCAAGTGATATTAATTTAATAAATTTTCAGAAATTGGAAGTTTGATAATAATTATCAGTTATCAGTTAGTAAGCAAGCTGGCCACGCCCCTTAAGCACTAATCGCCTTGGCCTATTTTTTTTTTCGTGCTGACGAACGTCAAAATTTATCTGAGTAGAAAATTTGTTTTGTTTATTTATATTTTAGTTTTGTTTTTGCAAAATGATTGCATTTAATCAAATGTATCGTTTGCTGCGAGTTGAACTTTTTAATGGCATTTGGCATTTTTACAGTAGACGACGAACAATGTCCCAAGGCGGTGGCACTCCATCGGCAGCATCGGGTGGCAATCCAACCAACATCTTGCAACACGGTGGCAAGGTCTTCATTCAGCGAGATTACAGCGACGGCACCTCCGTCAAATTCCACACACGGCTACCAGCCGAGCTGGATGGCATGGTGAGTGAATTGCACATAAATAATTATAATAATAACAGACATCAAGCAGCAGTCATCGGTAATTTAGAAATTACTGCATTCGTTGTGAATGTTTCCTAAATTATTTTGTTGCTGTATCTTTTTGCGGTCCATCACTAATTATTTATATTGGCATTCACAGCGAAAATGTAAACAAAGCCAGCGCAATGAAAGCTGAAATTACAATTTTAATAAAAATCAAGCAAATCGTCATGAGTTTTGATTGATGCAGTGTCGAAAATTCTACATAATTCCTGCTTCAGTCGGGAATGTTCCTAAATCATTTTGTCGCACTCCAAATAGTCAGATTTATTTTTGTGGTTCACTGGAATTCCATAAAAGGATTAAATTTGATTTATTCAAATTGAGAAGTAGACAAATTTTCTGTCATCTGTGCCAATTTTATTTGTCTTCTTCATCTTTACTTTTTATTCCTGTATGCCGACTTTAATTAAATTATCGTTTTGCAGATTGAACGTCATGTTTTCGAAGCAACGATTAATCGGCTCAACGAATTTTATGCCGAGGCAGAGGAGGGCTCTTGCGGCACCTACTGCGAGGGCTGCATTGGCTGCATTACGGCGTACTTGATCTACATGTGCTCCGAGACACATTACGAAAAGGTAACCAAATCAAATACAACCCCAATAATTATTGCTAATTTAATAAAATATTTGTATCTCGCAGACGCTGCGCAAGATATCCAAATTTGTTGCTTCACAGAATGAGCGCATTTACAATCCAAAGGGTCTGCAATTGATCGATCCAACATTTCGTGGTCTTCGCGTCATAGAAATTACCATATTCGATCGTCCTGGGCGAACGTGACTTCCGCTTTCCCATTCTGCCAATGAGTTTTTCATGTGAGACGACGACGGACGAATGGACGGACGGACGGACGGTCGGCGAGCGACAACAACAACTAAATTCTGCTGTTACCAACAACAAAAAGTCAAAGCCATTTTTCACAAGAAAAACACCCTCCATAATTATGCAGCTTAAGCTTTAACAACGTATCAAGAAAAAAGTGCAAGATTTATAAAATAATCAAGAACTTTGTGGAGCACGTGAATTAGTCGATAAGTTTAATGCAGTTGTTGTAGTTGTTGGCCAAGGCAAGAGTTTTATGGTAACAAGTATTTATGCGTTAAGTGAAAAGCTACTGAAACTGCATTTGAGCTAAAATTAAACATAGTTACATACATTTACTTATACACACACCAACACACACACATTTGCAAATGTTATTTTGTTTTTACTAATCTAATAATTTGTTTATAGAGTATCTTAATTTTAAAAACTTGTCTAAAATCATTCTGCTTCAGTGCAAATACAAAGTGTATAATTAATGTAGTACATAAAAAACGAAAGAAAACAACAATAACAACAAATAGCAAAAACCATTTGAATAGTTAAAGTACATATATATGCTTAAAGTTAAATATATATACATATATACACAACAAGTCTTCAACGATTTCAAATAGCGCCAAATGAACTTACATACATATATATATAAATACAACATATATATAATCAAGCGAAGAACTGTTCATTTTTAATAAAAAAAAATCTACAACATTTAATTTCTCGCTGCTTTCTTTTTACAGCTGCCATTTCAAATGATATAAGATAAATAAGGTCAACGAAAAAAATGAATTTATACACTTGAGGTCAAAATAATAGTAGTGCTTCATAATCGCTTCGATTGGAACACAACACATCAAAAAATGGTTGGTTTCTCATCTGGGCATAATTTAATACACAAATACAACCGAAACTTGGCGCTTATTTTTTTGATAACTGTCACACTGATAGACGAAAAAATATTATATATATAAATTTATATATATAAAAAACATCTCTGCACATTTTACTCATTAAATTTATTGATAAGTGTCACACTCATTCGCTCATTTCTAAGAGCAATCGAGAAACGTTGAAGCCAAAAGAACGCAAAACAGTTAAGAATAAAGGTTCGTGTTTTTGTCATACACATTTCATTTAATATATATAATTTTGAATAGATGGTATTTCTACAGCGATATATGTATGTACTTGTTTCACTTCAAAATAGTGTCTTTCTTATCTAAGTCATAATTAATCTGTATTAATCGCACCCCAGTTGTAATCCAATATCCACACAGCTCGTCATTTGCCCGCCTCGTTCATGTTCTTGGGCAGACTGAGCAGTGAGTTGATTAGCTCGGAGTTCCTTTTTGGCAAACGCACATTGCTGACCACCTCGTTGGCCAAATAGTATGGATATTTATAGGGTTGTCCGGCCGCAGCATAGCGAGTTGCAGTAAGCCAATCATACAGATCCCGATTGTAATCCTTGACCACATAGCGCTCGCCTTCGGGTGCGCCGAGAACCAACGAGCAACTGGCCATCACCAGCAGCAGCGATAAAGCCTGAGCGTAATTAGCCATAATTTGCCACACAGAGAGGAAGTGAGCGAGAGAGAGAGAGAGAGACAGAGCCGTAAGGGATTGAAATCTGGACTAATCCGCTGTAAACTTGAGAATGAGCAAATGTATGCAACGCATCCTTGTTTTATATACGGCTGGAGGCAGTGGAATCGTTAGGTAAATCACAGCTGGAAACCGCATCACGCGTTCCACGGCGCATCCGTGTCGGTTTCAGCACAAATATGTCAAGCGCAGGCAAATAAAAAAAGGTGACTGGCGTTCATACACTCGGAAAAAAATTGACCTGAAAATTAGTACAATTTTTTTTGTTCTTCGAAGCACTCGCTAAACATTTTTCTTAAAATTAGAAAAGATTGCCTAAATCTCAATCACACAAATATGTTTTTCTTTTCTGCTTTTTTAGAAATGGTTTTTATTATTAAAAAATTCCTTCCAAAAAGAACAAAAAAATACAAAAAGAAATTCGTAAGATATTATTAATTAATATTAATTATTAATTAATTAATAATTAAATTTGCTTCCTCAACTGATATTTTAGAGTTTAGCTGATATCTACTTCTCGGGTTCGAATCCCAGTAAAATCTTAGGTTTTCCAGGTTAAGTTATATGAAATTTAAAGTAATTTAAAATGTTTCTGAACCTCTTAAAATACTACAGTTTAATAAATAATATAAATGACAAATGCTCAAATAATAATTCTCTACTTTCAGAATTATTCCATATTGTTACTATTTTCTATTATTCAAAAAAGAAACATTGTAGTTTTTTTTTTAAATTTATTTAAATGAATTTATTAACTAAGTAAAATTTCTGTTTCTGTGCAGCCAATATTTGATTATGCACCATTTTATGTGCGTACCACGAAAACCAACAGCAACAGCATCATCATCATACAGACAGACAAACAGACAGACAGAGTCAGTCGATTTGCTCTATTTGATTACGTTGAACATTCTGGGTTGGGTTTGACGGCATATGTATGCGTGTGTATAAAGATATATATGTATATCCTTTCTGTGCGACCTCGACTGATTAATTTTAGACTAAGCGCCAATAAAAATAAATACATTCGATTTAATGTATCCTACGGAAATTCCTTCATTCGACAGACAGATTATGCAAACAAAGATATTTTTATTGTAGGCCTTCATAACTCACAACTCAAATATTTGCACAACGATAATTTAACGAAATTTGGCCTTGACGTTGCCTGTATCAAAGTTTGGTGGCGCCTCAAATACGCAAATGATTTGAAAAATGTTGATCAATAGTTCATTTCCTTCATTAACTATTTTATATTATAGTTAAGCATTAGTATTTTAAGATTTAGGGCAAGCCTTTCTACTTTTAGGAAAATCAAGAAAACACTGAAAATTTTCTGCTTGTGCTCATTAGGGTAAAGTTTCACTTAGTTTTGACACTTGAATATATGTATATTGCGGGTATTCAAAAAACAAACAAAAAACAATTGAAATTTTTGCATAAAACAGCAAACAAAATAGGAATGACGAACATTATTTATTGACGGCATCTTTGGAAACAACTGTGCAAATTTGCCAAAAAAAATTACCCCGAATTTTAGAAAATCGCCTTTAAAATTATAAAGTTTGTTTTGTTCTTAGAACTAATTTCTAAATATAAGAAAATATTTTAATTAATATTGGGAAGGCTTGCCCTAAATTGATAATACCAAAATATGGCAATCATGAGCTTGAGAATCCTTAAAAATGGCTTATGTTAAGCCGTCTATCAACTAATAAATTAATCTAAGTTAGGCTTTAAAATAAGTAACACCTTCTGCAGAACTTTCCGTCCAGGACTGGTTAATCGAAACCTTTTGGTTTATGATACTCAGCCTGGAAATTTGCAAAGCCATTATATTTTTTCAACAACTTTGGGTGAGGATTTCAGTTCTTGTATTGAAAATATTGCCCATACAGCTTACCAAATATGTCTGTAAAATTGCTGTTTCATTACAGCCTGAGTAGCTGCAGCTATATTATATTTTATGTGTTTCAAACTTTGCTTCACCCACTTGGTATATGGTTACTAGATAACCCCATTATCCTTGGATGCACTAAGAAAGAGATTATCCTTACGATTCCAACTCAACGTAGCCTTAAATGCGTCCGCTTAAGAGTATGCCGTTAAACTTTTTCGGCTAAGGGAAATTTAGCCAATTCACCAACAAAACAATGGTGCGTGAACTGGCTATGCTCTACAGCAAAGACAAAAGCCTAAAGCAAATTAAGGAAGTCAAAAATGTATATTTCTTATTTGATTTGTGTGAAACTTATGTAATTGTTTCACTGCTGGTCATTATCTGAGCGTGTTTGATTTAATTCCCTGGTTACAGGTGATAGTTAAGCATTTACTCCTTTTATTCGATTGAGCGGCTCATTGTTCTTTAAAAAATTTCCCCATTATTTTGCCAAACTTGCCTACAATAGACTTCCATCTTTAAGGCGCATAACTTTTCATAATTTGTTGTAAATAATGGCACAATCCTCCGATATATGATTTTCCCCCAAGCAGATATTTGGTAATTTTCTTTGAAAGTCCGTAACGAAATATTTTCCAATTGCTTCGTTTTTTGAGCTTACTAGCAACAGTTTAAATTACAGACAATTTTTGTGTAATTCCATTATTTAAACACAAAGATGGCAGAGTCTAGAATTTTCAATGGTGTGATTTATTTTTGATTCAATTGCATTCTCTTATATAGTTACACAAATTATTAAAAATTGTTTATTAATTAATTGCAGCCAAGTTATAATATCGATATATGGTAAATAACAACTGTGTTACAGATAAAGAACAATATAAATATTGTTTGGAAATTAACTCAAATTGGGTATTTGATTTAGAACGTTGAGATGAGGTACATAAATTTGCCCAGTGTATTGAGAGGTTTTTGCAAAAGATCTTTGCAACTTAATGTCAATTGCAAAACATTCATAAAGAAGTTCTTAAGTTCGTTTGTAAAGTTGTCTGGATTTTGATTCTCAATGGCGCGACAGAAAAGCTAGAAAAATAGTTAATATCTTTTTGTTTGCAATTTCAGAAATGAGGTGCCTATAATTTACATCGAAGCTTTAGCAATTAGTTACGGACATATATATATATATCTATATATATATGTATATATGTATGTTTACATAATATGCTAGATACTTAACCGCTTTATACACACATAAGGTAAATTTGTTTTCATCGTTTTCTTTTTTTTTTGCTCAACATTTAGAGATAATGAGAATTCAGTTATTGTAACTAGAGCTAATCAATTTGTAAGTAGGTGCTAATATGGTATTTGCTAGATATTTGCTTATTTGCCATTTAGATTTGAGTTGAATTCAAAAATTGACAAAAATACATTTATTTTTCGATTTTGTTTGTTTTTCGCATAGTTTAGAATATTTGTAATTTGCAGTTTAATTAATTTTCCATTGCCATTTTGTGCGTTTAATAAATAATTTATTCATTTGACAATATATATGTATGTATTTCAATCTTGTGCGGTGCTCACAAATGACAAAAAATACAACAGTTTTTCTTTGAGTGTCTTTTTTGATGTTTATATATGTATTAAGTATTTTAGCTATTCTATAAAATATCATATAATATTGCTATAGTTTATATTCTTCACAAATTCTGGTTTAATTAAATAGCTACAATCAAGTGAGGCCTACTAAAAAGTTATACATATTTATTTAGTATTTGGAGAATGTTTAGTATTTAATTATGTCAACTAGTTAATAAGAGTTTTAACCACAAGTACAACACGTGTATTCGGAGTTATCACATGCGGACTAGTTATATTATTTTTGGTTACATCAACCTCGAAAGCAATTATAGCCTCACAATATTTGTTAGTTTTGTTTTTTCTTTTGTTGCTTAAACATATACAAAGTTGTATATATTTATATGTAGTTGTTTGTTTGGTATATAGTTGGTATTTTATACGTTTGACTAGCACGATTTGGTTTACGAAAGGAAAAGCTACTTAACACAAAAATGCATTGATAATCTAATTAGATATTAGTTTTTTTTCAATATTTTATTATTTTGTATTTGCTGCAAGTGAGTACAAACACCTAGGAGTTTAAGTTCACATTCAAATAGAGCAAGATAGAGAGAGAGAGAGAGAGACAGAGAGAGAGAAAGATAGGGAAGGAGAGGGGGAGAGAGAGAGGGAATATACCAAAAGGTTTAACGCGCATGCGCTTTGACCTTTAGGACCTTAAATAGATCACATGATTTGACATTCACTTAGGCATAATATTGCAATTATCTTTGCTGTATGGATGTGTGTGTGTATGTGAGTGTGTTTGTGGGTATGTGCGTGTGTGTTTTCTCTCTACTTACAGACATATACACGTAGAGCAGGCAACCAAAAATGATTTCATTCAAAGGCTTTCAACTAGTTAGTACACATAAACTAGTTTCTGTATTAGTTGCACTCAGTTAAAGAAATCGCACCAAATTTTAGAAAATCTCCTCGAAAACTAGAAAGTTTTTTATTATTTTTAGAATTAGCTGCTAAATATAAGAAAACATTTGTCTTAAAATTAGCAAGGCTTGCTAATTCAACAATCCTAAAAATGTGATTTACCATTTTTTAGAAATAGCTTTTATTATCAAGAAATGCATTTCTAAAAAGTGTAGAAATTAAAACCTTTCTATTTTGGAAACAATCCTTTCTGGAATTTAAAAAAACAGTAATAAAATTTACTGACTCGGTTTTTATATTAGAGTTTAGAGGCCGCGGTTTCGAATCGCCGAAAAGTTTTTAATTAAACTATCTAAAATGTTTGTATACATACATATATGTGAAATTTGAAAAACTAATTTGTGTTAATAATTTAGACTTAAAAAATCAGACTGAAAATTGACAAATGTTTGCAAAATTCTAGAAAAGTGTACATCGAATTTATGAAAAGAAAAATCCTACTTTTATATATATTTATAGATATATAGATAAAACTTTCCTAAAATGCTCATAAGAATAACTAATAATAAAAAAAAACAAAAAGCTTTTTATAGAGTGGAACAAATAGGCTCAAAATTAGACACATTTTTGATAAGTTATCTACTTTTAATGTACGTTTAGAATAATAAAGTTAGCTATCTTTGTCGCCAAAAGAAAGGAGACTTTCTAAAATTCAGGTCGATTTTTTTTTGACGAGTGTAGACTAGTTACTGTATTAGTTATAGTTCAATTTCTTTTCTTTTGTTACTTTTTGGATTGTTTGGCTGGCATTCCTATGCTAAGCACACTGTCCAGCTCGGTTTTGGTTACGGTATCGGTTTCGGATTCGGATTCGGTTTCGTTTCTAGTTTGTGGGGTGTAAAATTAGAAATCGGTCAGCCCCCCTCCTGCTGGACTTTTGTCAGTCTCACTGCCAGCCGCAGCAGATGTGGAGGGGGTCACCAAATTCTAATTGGATGGCTTTCGTCATAAGAGAGCGCACAGCTTGGAACGCTTCTTGGTCTTGTCAACGGTGCCCGCCGAGGAGGTCGACGAGGAGGCAGACATGCGACCCACACTGCCCGAATGCGGCTGAGATGGACTCGTTGGACTCTTGTCGTCCATATCCTCGCTGACGTGCGATTCGAGCAGTTTGAGCGATGTCTTCGGCTTAGAGCCGTCCATGCTGTTGTACAGCGTCTTCGATAGCTTGGAACGAACCACTTTGCCCAATGCACCGGTCTTCTTGATGCTCAGCCGGGAGCCACTGCTCCGCTGATGTTCGGGCGTATGGCTATCGTCGCCACCATGCTGAGACTGCGACTGCGATTGCGACTGCGACTGCGATTGCTGATTGCAATTGAGCGTTGTCACAGTGAACTCAATGTCTTTGATCTCCTCATCGGCACAGCCGGCAAACTCCTCCACCGGCTTGTCAATCGTATCATGATCGATCCATGTCAGACCCATCTCCACTTTCTCCGCCAAATCCTGCCAATTGCGTCGGTTCTCCAGCGTGCCCTCGTACAGCGGAGTTATCCACGGGAAAGTGTCGCACAGCACTCGGTAGAGCGGCAAACAGATCACATCGATGAAGCCCACCTGCATTTTGGGCAGCTCATCCTTGCGTTCCCTGTGTTATTATTATTTTTTTTTAGTTGATTATTAATTTGTATGCTCTGTTACCGAAGGTAAAAGAGTGTATTGGTTTTGTTCAATATCCCTCAAGCTGTCTGTCCATTCGTCCCTAAAGCTAGAGCCTTGAAACTTGGAACATATAATGGTCTGTGCCTGCGTCAGACAAAGTTTGTCAATATTGGGGTGCTACTTCCGATAGTAAAGTTAGGAAATCGATAAAAATCAACCGCGGTAAATCGGTAAAGCCACATATCTCCCACAATTTTAAGGCAGCAGTCACCAAATTTGATTGGTAGGTAATTGGTGATGTCCACGCCAATCTCTGTCGCCACTGGGCTCCCAGTCGGAGGCCCCTAATAATCGGAATTGGCTATATCTTCCGATGTTTCGCCAAAAGCCATATTTCTGAAAGAGTAAATCGAAAAAAATTTGGAAGGTAGCTTGCTGGTAACCTCCTACAAAGATCGACATATACATTTCAGACCAGATTAATGCATATATCTTTCCCAAATTAAGAGCTACGGTTACCAAACTTGGAAGGCAGATTACTAGGAAACTTCTCCAACATTTTTTCCGCCCACGCCAACTTCCGCCCTTAAAATTCACAAAAGTCTGTCTATCTATCAATCTATTTATTATATTTATATTGGTAGGAACCTTCCTCAAAGATCGGTCTTTCTTGGGTACACGCACCCTGTTATCAGATGGTATTACTTGTTGGTATCTAGAGTATTTCTCAGTCAGTTACGACTGGAGCTATCTAACTTGTTTTTTTAAGCTGATACCGACTTACCTATCCATCATGGCCACTGGCTGTGTATTCAGCTGCAGCTTCTCGAGATCGCCCTGGTCGAAGAACTCATCGGCAACCAGTTTGGCAACCCGATGTTGCACCTCCCATGGCTTTGCTATGGCACTCACATCGCACGCTGTCATCATCATGCCACAAAGCACTTTATAGAGAGAGAGAGATAGATTTTAAAATATTACGCAAACGCAGTGTTTGCCTTCAGCACTTACAATCCTTTTTCTCCTCACCCTGCCAATCGAACTCGCCGTTTTCGACCAGCTCCAGGAAAGCGTTGCGCTTCTTAAAATACATTGCCAAATCGGTGGAAAGTATAGCGCTTTCAACAGTCTTCATTACAGATCGATAATCCTCCGTCGAAAGTGCCTAGCAAAAATTTAAAATATATTTTGCATATTGTTAGATACATTTTTTTAATAATATGAAGAACCATTTTTACAATGAATCGATAATCATCGAGCTAAGCAAAAATTTAAAATTTATTTATAAATTGATATAAATGAGATGGATAAATGAGAATTTCAGAAATGTTTATAGTGGAATGAGGCCAATAACTATGCATTTGATACAGCATTTAATCTGGTCAATATAAAATACTGCTGTATGAAATAGATATGTAGCCACCGATGTAGATAAACTATGTAGGTATTCCCATACTTTATCATAGACACAGGCGAGCAATGACAAACCCCATTAATTATCAAATAATTCGATAACAAATATAGGCTACATTCAGATAAGAGGCGGACAAAGCTATTAATTTATTAATAATATTTATTATATATACTTATTTACTTTTGTTTATATTCTAGTTTTGAATACCACACCCTACCTAACCTTCAGGTTGCATTGATATTGGAAAAGGATCAATTTACTAGAAGAGTTAACAAATAAAAATATTTATTTATTCAAAAAAAAAGCTTGGCATGGGATATAGGCACAGAAAGATTTATATTTGGGAACAATTTTACATAACAAAATATTGTGAAAATGTAGGGAAATAATATAAAAGGCTAAGATATATATTTGATGTTGGATATTATTATAATGCTCCAAGAAAATCTACATTTCTTGTTGGTTTTGTTTATCCCTAATTATCTTTGAGCATGATTTATGCTCCCACTACTTAGGGAACTCGCTCACCTGGAATATATTGTTGCCCTCGGAGTTCAGAATCATAACACACTGATCGAAATGATGGTGCTCCATGGTGCTGGTTGTGTATAAAATAGCTAAGGGTGATTCAGTTTTGGTCTGGAAGGCATTGTTGGTGCCGCGATGATCCAGATCGTGGCACAAACAGGCCACCAATAGACCCAATATCTCCAGATCTGTCATAAACCGTTCCATTTTTCCCGTCTTTAACATGGCAAACATGGTTTGAGCCACATTCAAAGCATGCCGCCAATTGTGATATTTGACGGGTCGATAATTTTTGCGTACACTCAACACCCATCGACAGAGCACCTGGATTAGAATTGAGTAGGATTTGATGAGAACTTTTTTTTTGTTTGCTGATTTACGCAACTTACATCGTAGGGTATATGAAATTGTGAGACCAGATTGCATTGCATAAACATGCGCAGCACAGCACGACAAGTGTCATCATCCACCAGATCAAAATCTAGGGTGGATTGGGGGGCAGAGTTATATATTTATGAAGGGTTTTATTTGATTTTCTCGACTTACCCGTAAAGGTGAAGCTGTACAAGTTGTAGGACTCGGCCTCAGCAATGGGATCCTGGGTGAGTTTCTCTGTTTGATCCTGACCGGCCGTCGCATGATAGCTGAGACACTCCAGCGCCACCTTCTGCTTGGCCATCAGCTTGCAGGCGTTCTCGTACATCTGCGTGTTGTGGATGCCCAGGCCACAGAATATGGCAAATGCCTCGAATATCGACACATCCGATTCGGAGAAGGGTAATCCGTTCGCCTGCACAAAAACAGAAATTAATATTTAAACTCTGTTAGCGAAGGTAAAAGAGTATATTGGTTTTGTAAAGTCTGTTTGTCTGTCCGTCCTTTTGACGACACCCTTGCAGATAGCTCTCATATACTAATCTGTGCCATATACTGATCACAATAAATCTTCACTTCATCTGTTATTATTTATTGGCATCAGGGTATTTTGCAGTCGATTGCACCCGACTGAAACTTGTTCTCTTACTTGATTTTTTTACGCACCTTGTTGATCAGCTGAGCCACGCCAATCACCGTTTTCTGGGCATTCACAATCGGCATACAGAGTATGGCATTGGTGCTATCGATTTCGCTATCCCGTATCTGATTGTGATCCCTCACCCACTCGTGGACATCGTGTATGTTCACCGTCTGCCCGGTTGTGGATACAAATTGGGCGATCTGCGCCAGTGTCGAGTGGCTTAGGTCGTTGATCGAGGGACGGGAGACATTCGCCGCCTGATATTCGCCGCCCAGCTCGAAGAGGACGGTGAAGCGATTTCGCATCTTTTGCTGAGCGATTAAAAACGATTTAAAATATGTAAAATTCAAATTTCAATGGATGTGTGGTAAAAAAATGTTTGAGTTTACCTGCTCCTCGAAACTATCGCCGCCTTTAATGGCCCGCATGGTGCGCTGCTCCTGCTGATGGGGCTTCTCGATTATCTTCTCCAAATGGCTCTGGAAAACGGCAAAAATGCAAAGTACACGGACATTAAGTGGCTGCCACAAATGGGGCATCAACTGCTCCCAGAGCAGCTGCAACGGTGGCGCCGCTGATAAATTGCCGCTGGAGTCACTTATCATATTTTTTCGTTGCTTTTTCTGCACATAATTAAATGGATAAATGCTGCACATGACTTCGCATATTTTTTCAACAGTTTTGTCTGCCTGAAGTGGGCATATATATATAAATATACATATATATATATATATATATATGCATATATGCAGAGCACATATTTCCATTATCGCACCCCAGCTAATTGGCAATTTAAGCGGTTATCGAAAAGCAATGAATAAATTATCAACAACTATCAGCATTTCATTTAGCTGAACCACAAAAACATATATATATATATATATATATATATATATATATATATATATATATATATGTATATTGAAATGAAATAAATGTATTTATTTATACTGGATAGCAATTAATAAAAACCATATGAGCCTAATTTACAGGCGTGGCCCAGTTAAATATTTCATGTGAGCACATCCATCGTTAAATGCATATTGTTTATAATTATAGGAAAATTCTAAGTGCATGCAACGAAATTTTGACTTCAATAAATTATAAATTTGAGTGCAGGCACTGATATGACATTTAATTTAATTTAAAACGCGATGTGATTAATGGCTTTTTTTTTATTGAACTCAATTATTATATTATTTTATATCGACATGAAGTTAATTTTAATTTTATTTATATTATGGCTTTATATTTACTTTTTTTAAAAACTCAATTTTTGACCATTGATAAATTTTATTTTTGTTTATTTTGTTTTTCAATGTACGCTTTTTGTAGTATTCTTTTTTATTGGCAATACACGCAATTGTTGACCTATAATAAAGGTACCACATCCAAGTAAAATTAATGCCATTCAATTTTTGAATTGAAGCATTTATTTGTTTAACTGGATTTCAATGGTTCTTAACAGTTAGCATCTGTGGATTTTATGAATACTTGTCCATTAAAAATGCCTGCAAATAAAAACTGTTTACAGTTTAAAGGCTTAGTCGCGTGTTTTTTTTAAGGGTTTTCATTTGCACAATTGTTTTTTATTGACACGTGAGTTGAGCAAGTAGTTTATTAGACAGCCACATATACACGCTAAACACACATTAAATAAGTGAACAGGAGGCCAGTGAAATGTGCTTGGCGATTACTCATTCTTTGGGCATTATCTTATGAGAAGAATCAAACAAAAAGTAGGGCAATGGAGCACGTTTATTGGTATGAATGAATGGTATGTTAACTTTACAAACCTATTATTGTAGTATATTTGTTATATAGAAATAAAGTAAATAAACTCAACTGTTTTTTTTATTGCTCATTTTTGCTGTTGTTCACATTTTTCGAAGAATTCTGTTATTGTATTGTAGTAAATAGATATAGAGTCGAAAACTACATTTTTTTTAATTGCAGTTTTTTTTTTTTAGTCTTTTTTCGTCTTTATTATATATTTAGTTAAAAATGTAATTATATCTTTCTAATAATTATTAGTTTTTGAGAAAAGTTCTATTATTGTCCTATTGTTGAACATGACAAACAAAAAGTTGCTGCTGCAAATATTAAGCGCTAAAAGAATGCCAAACAAACTTTGAATTGAAATATTTAAGGGTTTAACTTGTGAATCTTGTAAATACTATCGCAATTGTAAATGTCGCCAAAAGAGTAGTGAGTGCAAATATATCCAAAATGTTTACAATTTAAATGCTCCCGTGTATTCCAAAGGTGTTCGCTTGCACAATTGTTTTTTATTGACACATGAGTTGAGCAGTTGGCTTATTTGGCAGCCACAAACACACGCTTGGCACACATCAAATAAGTGAACAGGAGGCCAGAGAAATGTGTTTGACGATTACCCGTTCTTTGGGCATTATATCATATGCGAAGAATGAAACAAAAAACAGGGCAATGGAGCACGTTGCTTAGTAGCTAAATGGGGGGTGATAAAATAACAACAAAAAAACGGAGAAACGGAAAAACGCAAAACAAAAAACAAAAAAAATTATGTAAATTGGTTCATTTTAATTTCCTTGGGGTGCGTTCACATTCAAGTTGTCAAAGAGACAAAATGGCCGCGTTTGCATTTAGAACCACTTTAATTTTGATGAAACTGACAAGAAAACGAACACGCCCCTAAGCATGGGGCGGACAAGCAAGTCAAAGTACAAAAAGATATTCATTTTGGGAAATAACTGAACAATGTGAAGACATAACGGCAAAAACAACAACAACACTCGTTGCTAAATATCATCACAGAAGGAGCTGAGCCGAAGTTGTTATGGTCACCATTACACTCAAAAAAAAACACTCTAATTTAGAAAATTGCCCTACAAATTAGAATGAAACATCTTACAACTAGAAACGCTTGCGCTCTTTCGACAACCCCAAAATTATAGATTTTTTTTTTATAAATATTTTCTATTATTAAAAAATCTTCTATTGTTTGGCAAAATCGAATCTAATCTTTAGAAACAGATAATGAAGTTTACTGGGTGGCTTTTAGGGGTCTAGAAACTCAGTGTTAAAATACTGCTGTTTATATAAATACTTATATAAATTTTAGAAAAACCCAGTCCCAAATTATGAAATGGCAACCCTGATTTTTAGACAGCGATAATTTTAAATGTTAGAAATTTACTTTCTAAATAAGGTTAGCTACGCTTGACACAAAAAGTATGATGAATTTCTAAAGTTCCGTTAAATACTTTTTTCTGAGTGTAGGCATTAAAATTTGAAAATTTGAACTCACCTCCTCACAGCAGTCCAGATCCACGAGGAACACCGAGCAGCGTTCACATTTGAGTAGCTCGCGTGCCTCTGTCATGATTTTGGTGACGAGACACTCGAGATTGTTTTGTTCCTCGAAAATGCTTCGCGCCAGATTCAAAAGGATTTGATTGCGTCTATATTCCTGGACGGACATTTCAAAAAGCTGGGCATTCTGTATGCCAATGCCACAGAATGTCAAATATCTGCGAAAGATTTCCACATCGTGCTCATCGAACTCCATGCAACCTAAACCAAATAACACAAGTGAGTTAATTTCGAATTTGCATTATTCTGTTGTTGTTGCCGATTTACCATTGGTCTTGTTGATGATTTGTGCGACGCCAATGATGTCGCCCTCGTAGTTGCATATGGGCATGCAGAGTATGGCGTTCGTTTTGTAGCCCGTCTTCTGATCGATTTCACAATTGAAGCGCACATCCTGGTACGCCTCTTTGATGTTAATCATCTCCTTTGTCTGGGCAACCATGCCAGCGATGCCAATGCCAAACGGTATGATTATCTCCTCGGCTCGTGCACGAGTCACCGCATCCTTGAGTGCTGTAAACAGGTCGCATAAATCATTAAATAAATATTTAATTTATTGACAAAATATTCAGTCTGCCACGCATAAGATACCCAAAAAGCCAACAAAAAATGCCAGTTGAAAATCGAGGCTAAAAGCCAAATGTGGTTGCTGGCTTTGAGTCGAGGAATTTGCATCGCCAATTCATGTGTATATGTGTGTACATGTGTGTGTGAATCTGTGCGTAAATGGGCGGGTAAGAGTGTGTGTGCGTGCGTGTGTAGCAAGTAAACCTTGCTTATGCTCTAATCTATACTTTTTGTTTTGGCTTTACCCACCAACAACAACAATAAGAACATTTTGCCAACTGAATTATTTAGCGGAAGAGGCGGATTTAACGCACGAAACACACACACCGTGATTCATAATATATATAATATATTATATATAAATATATATATATATATATATATATATATATTTATATATGTGCCTGCCTGAACACATTTTAGCCAGCATCTATTTTTCATTCGATTGCAACCTTTTGAGTTTTATGGCTAAGAAACTTTTAATGCCCGCTTCCGTTTCGGATTAATTTGCTAATGCGTTCCCCGCTCTGTCGGCCAAAATGTACCAAGTGGTTGCCCGAGCCGCTAATGAGCGCCAATTTGTGTGGGTTAACGAGTCGAGAATTTAATTGGCACTTGCCACTAACGCATATTTACAATTAAATACAGTCTACAATCACAAAAATAAAAAATACATTTAAATAAATGTGAACCTCATTTATCATTTAATCAAATATATTTTACAAACTTTTTAATCCCTTAATCCAATAAATATAGCTAAACGATAAAACAATTTTTCTTTTTATATACATACACATAATTACGCTTAGCTTAATATCGTTTTGAGTTTATAGAAAATAGGTGAGTTTTGAAAAATTTAATTTATATATTTGTTGGAATAGGCTTTTCTGTGAATTAATTATTTAGTAATCGATTTCGAAAGACTGATAGATAGTATTCGGTATTTTAAAATACATTATTGTCTAAGACACGAGTAAGATCAACTACATATATCTATACCTACAACAGTGAAAAGATAGTAATTGTGAATGGTTTAATGTAATTTTCGAAAATAATTTCAACTCATGAATCTTGTCTCAGTTTCAATTCAATTCAACAACACTATCGAAAATGTAGCAATTATGTCTGTCTATTCTCTGAACTTATTGTTTACCAAACGTTTTCGAATGAAAAACCTTGAAATTCAGTATTTTGAAATACATTTTTAACTAAGAGCAAATACTGCTAGCCGCAGATAAATGAAAAGATAACTTAAAAGGGATGAATTTATTCATTTCAACATTCAGCATTCAATTGTTAGTTGATTGGATTTGTTATCTTTCTTTTTTTGTTTTTTTGTGTTAATTAAACTAGAGTGCCTCTGCAGTCAGTGCTCTCTGTAATTTTTGCCCTTTTTGCCTGGCAGTATTTGAACAATAAATGTTAATCAAAATTCAAAACGGAAAAAGAGGAATGCGCTTTTTAATTGCTCACCTGTCTTTTGTGTGACGTCAAAGAGTTTGGCCACCAGATACTTGTTGTTGGGCGTGCCCTTGGCAAGGAAGAGGGAACCGCGATCCGCATGGGTTAGCAGGCCAACGTTGACCAATATCTTGTGGCAGAGCACATCGATGTCCAGCTCATTGGCCACGTCCCGTATCAGCTCCATGAACAGATCCCCCTCATCCAAATCCATCAAATGCCGCCGACCCTCGGGCAGTGCCTGCACCACTGAATTGGACAGTCGGCGCGGTGACTTCTGCAAAATACCAATAGCACATAAATGAAATGCAAAGCATACTGAAAACGGCCTAGATTGTGTAAAGGACGAAGCCGGTGCGAACCCTTAGGAAATAATTGAATTCTGCGCCCGATGGCCGCATTTAATTAACTGCTGTAATTGCTCTGCCATCCAGCATTGATATTAATAGAATGATAAGCTGCCGGTATTAGAGGCGTCTCCAAATAAATACAAAAAGTGAGAAATAGACTCACATGCATACATACATTATTAATAACTGTATTAATCTATATATTGTGGCATACACATACGTGTTTTTCCCGGCACAATTGCTATTCCACTGACCATCACAATTTAACCCATGCGACTTGTCATGTGGCCTGCGCTCCAATTCCAAATAAAACTGAGTCCGCCCCGTTCAAAGGTGACCATTAGCAGTCAGCCTTAAGCGGCTGACTCCGCCAAAATGCACTCAAAAAACACAATTGCCCTGAAGTTCAGAAATACATATAACATACCATACCATATTATTCAGAAAGAACATTTCTAAAAATCAGAATTTTTCTTTTCTTAATTTCAGAGTGGATATTTTAAAATTTGGAAAAATATGTATAATTTATAGGTTGTTGCTATACCATTATATAAATCCCATATAATTCTTACTTTACAGTTCTTGTTATTTATATTTATAATTAAATATTAGTATTTTTGGATTTAACATATACAAACATAGTTTAGTTTAATCTGAGAAAACTTACGACTTTACGGAAAGTCGATCCCTCTAAAGCTAAATTCTAATATGCCAGAGCAAATATCATTACTATATGCATAATTTCAGAATGGATTTTTTTATGAATCAAGGTAGAAATTGTTTTTATCGATTTAGGGAAAGCCTTTCAAGTTTTAAGAAAAATGTTTTCGTATGTTTAGTACGTTTTCTAAAAGCAAGAAGAAAATGTTAACTTTCGGTGAGATTTTCTCAATTTCAGGACGTTTTTTTCTGAGTGTGATCATTGAATATAAAATTCCGCCAGGCTGCGTGCGTGGGTCCAATTATAACGAGGCAGCCACGACCCGGATATACGTATATATGTATATGTATATTTGTATGTGTATGTATATATGTATCTAGAGATTGCGTGCTGCGCAAATATTCACGAGCAGGACTTGAGCTTCGTTTTAGTCTTTATCACTGTCGCTGCCTATCTCTATCTCTCTCTCACTCGTTCTCCCTACCTCTGTCTTTTCTTGCCCCGTCTACAGTAACCATGTTTTGGCACAATTCCGCCAAATAAAGGCAATTTGTGATTGTTTTTAGCTGTTGTAGTTGTTATTGTTATTGTCCTTTAGCCTTGTAATTGTTTGTATTTTCTAATGTACACAAAGTTTGCGTCGTGCAAAAAATATTGATAATTATTTTTAAAAATACATATATTTTACATGCCTAAGGCTTTTCTTTGTTTTTGAATTGAAATTCAATTCATCACTTAAATCAATTTAATTCTAAGCAGGCGTCTTTGCTTGATCTCAAAACATATGCCTAAAGTATTTTCTCATTGGAAGTTTCTGCTTATAATTTTGGTATAGCAATTTCATTTTCTCAAGCAGCGTTATAAGATTAATAAGGTAATTTTATTTAAAACACCACGCTAAACAATAATGAAAATAAAATACGAAACGGAAAGAACAGAAACACTAAATATTTCAATTGTTTGTCAACAAGGATTTGGAAGTAATTTAAAGATTTGTAGCTAACTAACGACTCTAGAGGTAAAAAAGTAAAACCTATTAAAAAGTTGTAACAATGTTGTAGAATGAATAATCCATTGTTTCATTAGTTAATAAAATGCAAGGTAGCCAGAACCAAAAAAAAAGAGAGAGGGGGAGAGAAGTGTGGAAATGGGAAACTAAAGATTGTATCTCTACCTTTTCAACTTTAAACTACCCTTTCAAATAATCAACCCGAAACGAGTAGCTTTGAACTTTTTCAATGGCAAGCAAAAAAAAAAAGAAAAAAGAAAAACAATAACTAAATTCGAAAATACTCAAAAAACCTTTAAAAGCTTTTGCAGTAGATAAAAGCAATTGAAAACAAGAGCGAACGTTGCAGTCGGGCGTAACCGGCTGCGAAATACTTTGATACCATACGTAATGCCAGCCGATAACAGGTAGCCAAGAACATGGTGGGTGTAGCTAAGTTTCAAGTTGTGGGAGATATGCAGATTTATCGATTTACATTTTCTGAAATATCGGAATTGGCGACTATGGGCTTGTGTGTGGGCGTGGCCATACAAATTTTTAATCAAATCTTAAAGGAGGCCACCAGTAATATATCAACTAAATTTGACGGCTCTAACTCCAACAACCTACCAACTAATTTACGGGTCTGTAGCCAATTGTGGGAGATATGTATCCTTATCGATTTGCAAATATATATTTCCTACAGACGGACGGACGGACGGACGGACGGACGGACGGACAGGCGGACATTGCACAAAATCAGTATTCTATGATACCTTTTGTATCAAAGTATAAAAAGCAGCATGAAACATAAGGTAAAACGACTTTTAATGGGATTTTGCTCGGCTACAAATGAAAAGGCATCCACACGTTGCAACTCTGTTGAAATGGTGGCCGAAAGCTCAATTTAAGCCAGTCAATAAGACAACGACAACATCAGCATCAACAACAACCGCTGTCGATTGTCAACAGTCGGTTGCATAATGCAACATGCACTTAAATAAATTGGTAAGGCAGCACAGGTAAGTCTGGGGTATGGAGTAGTTTATTTTAAACAGTATCTGCTGAATCCTTGAGCACTAAGTCTTGGTTATGGCTGAAGGACTCTAGTGTATTTGGGACACGTTCGAGCAGACTAGATCTGATTCGGTATCGAGTAGTTCCCAGGCAAACCGAGTACGCTAATCTCGTTCCCTTAAGTACTTAAGTAAAATTTATTTATCAACTAAATATACTCTATTTTTTTGCCAAATATACCCATTAAAAAGTCTTGCACTCTCAAATAAAAGCATGCTTGGAAGTGCATAAGGAAATGCTTGCGGCTGCTGATCCTAATGAGTTCAATGGGAGAAAATGTTTTGGAATCTTACTTGGGTGATTCTAATCCGATCTGATGATAATGAGGCAATCATTAATTCATCAATATATATCGTATATTAATTATAAACCAATGCCTTAATAATTAAGAGTGTTATTGGATATATATATATCGATATAAAGCAGAGTTGATCTACGCTGCATACGAGAATTTATATTTCTCTTGTCTCTGAGATCCGTGTGTTCATACAGACGGACAGACGAACATGGGTTTCATCTATTGACAATCTTTAGAGGGGAATATTTGGTTTTGTTTTCGACACGGAGATATCAAGCTTCTTATGTTAAATTTTGCTAAACAATTGTTTAAATATGAAATAAAGACTTGTCAAATTGCGTCTTCAAATATAAATGTTTTCATTTAGAGATAGATTGTCATTGCTGCAAATATCTCAGAACAGATGTTTAAATATTTAATCGAAAAAGGAGCGAAAGCATATTTTGAATGCTCTTGCTTTGCCAGACCAGAGTCTAAATCGATTAATAATATTTCAAATATATAATAGATATGTTATAAATAAATTATAAGTTATTATAAATAATACGAGGATTTTGGAAAAATACCAATTGCAATTATTGGTCATGGTGATTGGAAGAAACCCACAGACCAATGGCCACTTAAATGATCAAACCGAACCATGAACATTGTTGGATCTAACCAACAAATATATGGACTGAACTTAATGTAGTGTCTCATAAAAACTGTTTGTCTAGAAGTTTGCGAATTTGACTATTATTCAAGTCAAATCGCCCAGAAACAAGGCTTTAAGCGTTCGTTTGCTTATTGCTTGTTTGCACAGCTGTATATGTTTGATTAATTATATAATATTCAAAATTTCGCTATAAAAGATGCTGCCACAGAGACAGTAAGACATTCAATCCAATCCATTGACATCGAGATGAGAATCCAAACGGTGATCCTTGGCTGTGCCTTTTTGGCCATTTGCCTTTTTAAAAGCTGCAATGCGGAATGCGAAAAGCCAGGCGAGTGTACTGCGGAGGAGTGCAAGGAAGAAGATAATAAGGAAGATGAAAGTTGCAAAGAAGAAGACACCACTGTGGCTGACACAGATGACACAGACACTACAAAAATCCCAAATACCACAGAAGAAACCTCAACTACCCGAATCCCAAACACCCCCGCTGGAAGAGATACAACACCGACGCCGAGCAATTCAGAAGGAATCCTAAACACCCCCGCTGGAAGCGATACAACAACGACGCCGAGCAGTGGTGCTGATTCAACGACAAGTGCCGGTCAAGCTGCTGTGGTTCGCTTGAGGCGGCAGATAAAACGTATGAAAAGACGGCAGAGAAGGGCTGCTCGCAGGAGGAGACGCGCTGCCAGACGTGCTGCTGCTGCAAGAAGACGCGCCGCTGCGTTGAACAACAGTCAAAAAAACACGAACACGAACGGGAATAGGAGCGGAGCACCTCGTGCTGCTAACAGGAATACAAGTACGAATAGGGCAGGAGCACCTCGTGCTACTAACAGGAATACTAGTACGAATAGGAGCGGAACCTCTCGTGCTGCTGACAGGAATGCTAATACGAATAGGAGCGGAACCTCTCGTGCTGCTGTCAGGAATGCTAATACGAATAAGAGCGGAACCTCTCGTGCTGCTAACAGGAATACTAAAACGAATAAGAACAGGAACACCAACAGGAGAAGCAGTGGTTAGGCGGAGCGAAAGTGCAATCCCATTCAAATAGCATGAATAAAATTATGTAGTACATTCTAAAACCATTATGGATTTATGATATTTTCCTTAGCTTATTAAGAAATTTAGAATTATATGCCGGGCTTTGTGGTTAAAAAGTTGAAAGAGCCATTCAATGATGATGATGGTTTTTGCTTGGCAGCCGTTAAATATGCTACAAAATTTGAACATATATTTTGCTTGCTTTCGCGCAGCGAGATATTTGTTGAAGTTAACACGACAATTAATGCATCAAATACCAATTTCAAGACAGATATCATGAATACTAACTGCAAAGAACTATTATCAAAGGTATCTTTTTTCTTTTCGGACTTACCACAGCGTTCTCAGTCTACTCAATATGGGTGTCTTTCTACACCTTGATTTCTACTTCAAACTCGCATTGTGACATCAAACTGGGCACTTCTGTAACAATTTCTTTTTACAATCGAAGAATGACCACAGTTAAAATATTTATACTTTTCTTCATCACGTGGTTCATCTCAACTTTTAACTCCTTTACACTTCTGGTCTGGTACAATTTTATTTTAGTCTATATCCATCAAAGCGTACAAATATTCGTATTAAGTTTCTTCGTTTTTGTGAGCCGGTTGAGTCAATCTGCGATGCACTTCCGCAGATAAAATCTTCGCAGCAAATTCTTCACGCAGTGTACCTTTCAACGATTCCCAATCCCGTATATTTTATTTTTTCATTTTATTCAGCACTATTCTAGCTCTTGCAGCCACAGCTCTACATCGGGATTGTTCGTTCCCGAAAAATTAGACACACTGCCCTCGACTTTTTCAATACGAAGCAAGGCCTACTTTGGGGTGTTGCATGCCTGGGACAATTTAAAACGGTAGCCAATGTACCTCAAGCTCATCCGAGAGATCCTCATCATTCGGAATACCAAAGTGGGCAATTAGTCTGTTTACAGTCCGCATTTTCTAGCAGCTGTAGGTAAATCTGGATCCGACCTTGTTGAAATCTCCACCAGTTCCAAATTTTAAGTACGCCTCACTTTTTGCTCAGTAATCCTCGTAAATTAGGCAGGTTAAACTTGATCAACGGTACCAATTTAAATTTTACGTCGATGTCAACTTTACCGTTATTATTTTTGTCGCTGCTCTGGTACCTTGGTACTTCTTAACGGGCTGCCAACTCGATCGCTGCTGTATCGCACTGCTTGCTGTCATACTATAACGTGAAGGGAGACAGCATCTGCACTCGCCGCCTCGCTTGTCAAACAAAAATATGTACATATATATATGTATAAATATATATATATATCTCTTTTGATATGTTTGTGTTTAGTGATATTTGAGTTTAACTTATGCTTGATTGCGCCACATGCGTCTGTCTTCAACCGACTAACTTTCGATCCTCTTCAGGTATCGATACCCGATTAACTCGATAGTATCGGGGCAATGGCAATGGACTAGCTTTGACTTGTCCGCTTTGAAATCCCACAGAAATATTTAAAATAAGGTTTCGTTTAAAACAAATACTTTTCTTGTGATATCTGTGTCACGTTTGGTTGTTTACTGAATATTCCTCATTTTGGTAGTTTCATTCGATCGGTTGTTCCATTGGCAGCTGTATACTTCTGGGGTCCGATGATGCAGCTTTATTTCTTTATAATAAGGCGTAATTTTATTTGTAATTATATTTGCTCACTTATCGATCGTGTCAATCAGCTATATCGACTCGGTTAGTGCTACTGGTCAATAACTCATGTACTTTAGATGCTTCTTTCTGCCTGTTACATACTTTTGCACACAACCATTATACTCTTTTAACCATTTTTAAAGTGTGCACTTGCAATTGAAATGTTTGAGTCAAGGGAAGTGCATGAGCGTCATGAAAACCGGGTGAAAGAACTCTGTCTCCTTCTTGCTTCCATCAAATGACAAATATTGACTTTGTTAACTGAATATGAACATGGCTTTAAATCTATTGTGTTAACTAAAAAGCAAATTCACGATCTAAGCAACGTATTTAAGACCTCATTTGTTGAAAAGCAAACAATTAACAGATGTCAGCATATTTTAATATTAATTTTATTTTATTTAACACAAGCACATTTTATACAAATATACACAATAAAAAAATGAACATTCAAGTTAAAATTGAAAAAATTGATCAACTCAGCTGCTGAAGCTGATCAGAGTAGATATCTCCTTACATACAGTTTATCGTCTGCATGGTAGCCTTGGTATACTCTCAGAATCTGCTCAGAATCATCTGATCTGGGTTCTATCTATTGATAATTTCGGGAGGGAATATTTGCTTTTTTTTTTCTGACTCGGAAATATTCAATTCATTTATGTTAAATTTTTTAAGCAATTGTTTAATTGTGAAATTAAAACATTCCTTTGAACGAATGTTTGACGTAGTTTCAAATCTCAAATGACGTCAATCCATAGTTTTCTCACAGCTGAATAAATATGATTCTTAAAACAGACCCCGCAGCACCTGCAGACCCCGCAGCACCTGCTGACCCCGCAGCACCTGCTGACCCCGCAGCACCTATTGACCTTGCAGCACCTCCAGCCGCCGGAACACCTTCAACCACCGCAACACCTACTGACCCCGCAGCACCTCCAGCCAATTCGGGTAATGGATCCGGTTCCAACGTTCAATTGAAACGCAAGCTGAAACGTTTAAGGAAACGCCAGCAAATGCTTCGCAAGAATCGAAGACTGTTAAAACAACGTAACCTAAAACTGCGACAAAAATTAAACAAAAGCAGGAGACTTAATAACAGGAACCAGAACAGCAGAGGTTAAGCAAAGATAAAGCGAAACACCATTCAAATAATTTGAATAAAATTTTGTACTGCATTCCAAAAACATTATGGATTTATTATTTCCTTAACTTATTGAGAAATGTAGAATTATGTGTCGGGCTATAATTAGAGATTACATATAGTAGTGAACTATGTGAAAGCGAGAGGGAAAATGTGCAGCATCTTAGGAATTCATGTTATGAGCACCAAAGACAGAGAAGAACTCAGCCCAACAAAGGTTCTTGCTTCGTGCAGCTATGGGCTATTTAAATTCATAATCAGTTAGCTAATTTGGCATGGTTTGTGTGTGATATTAGCTGTTGTATTGTCTAACCCGTTTTGAAGTTCACACAGCAACGTCATTCGTCACACCAGCCCTGTCCCAGGTCTTGGTTCACATTGAAAGATGTGGAGGGAAGTGTAGCCAAAGCGTTATAAGAGATTGGGAATTATTCTAAGTGAATATCCTGTGTACGTTGTTAAAGACCTAATCAATGACCATTTACCCATACGAAATGCGGAGTTGATGATAAATTGATGAATGGACAAAAGATGAATATACCTGTACAAGTGGTTTAAAAAATATTAGTTAACGCGCATAAGCCAGGACATATTTCTGTTAAGGAAATACAAGATACAATCGAAAAGTGGTATTTTACTCCGAAATTAAAAGAGACAGTTTTTACTGGAAAGGATGGAAAAAAGGTTGTAAAACTCAGTATAAATTGGAATCGGCAAAGTAACAAAATGAAAACACACACACTATTTTAAATTATACATAATACATGCGAAAAACAAGCCTGAAAATTTCGGTGGATCCTTAGCAATGATGCTCCAAATAATAAAATTAATTATTCATATTCATAAATTTAACCGCCAAAAATAGCAAGAGCAACCTTTGCTCAATAGTGTCAATACCCATAAAGTATGTGCAAAGGTTCACAAACAACCTACAGACTTGTTTTTATTCTAAAAATTTGTATTGAATTTGTTTGTTTGCATATTTTCACATTATTTTTACGAACAGCTGATTAAATATTTCATAAAAAATAGTAGAAACTGTTTAAATTCTAAATTTGGCACTGCTATTTGATTAATATTATTGTGTTGTTAGAAAACGGAGTTATTTTATTGTTTACATGTCCCATTTGTTGGCACAGCTGCGTAAATTTGAATGCCAACACAAAAGGACAAGTAAAATTCGCAATCTCAAAATCGCTATAAAAGGTGCTGCTGCAGAGGCAGTAAGACATTCAATCCAAACCATTGGCATCAAGATGAGAATTCAAACGGTGATCTTTGGCTGTGCCTTTTTGGCCATTTGCCTTCTTAGAGGCATCGATTGCCAAGACCCAACAACAGCAGCAACAACAGTAGCACCTGCCGGTGCAGAAACAACCGCAGCCCCCGCACCTGCTGGAGCAGAGACAACCGCAGCCGTCCCACCAGCCGGTGCAGAAACAACAGCAGCCCCCGCTCCTGCTGGAGCAGAGACAACAGCAGCCAGTGCAGATGCAACAACGGTAGCAAGCGGCGGTTCTGGTAGCGGCGTGAGGACCAGGAGGCGCATAAAGGCCTTGAATCGCAAGCTGAATCGTCAACAGAAACGCCAGAAAAAACTTCGCAAGCAAAAAAAACAGTTAAAACAACGTAACCAAAAACTGCGAAAACGTTTAAACAGGAGCAGGAGCAGCAGACTTGGTAATCGAAACTATGTTAATGCTAACAGGCTCGGTTAAGCAAAGATAATCCGAAACACCATTCAAATAATTTGAATAAAATTTTATATTGCATCCCAAAAACACTGTGGATTTTTTTTTCCTTAACTTATTGAGAAATGTAGAATTATATGTCGGGCTATAATTAGAGATTCTCCAGTTTGATCTTAAGAGCCATTCAATGCTGTTTGGTTTGCTTAGCAGCCGTTAAATATGCAGGAATGTTTGTACATAAGTTTGAACTCCTAAAATCGTGCAACAAAAAATTCGTTTTAGTTAAAACTCGAATGCCGCTCGTCTGCCGTTTCCAGTGCAAAGTGGTCCCTCAGATTACCACTTATTTTTAAACGCTAAAATAATTCTTTGATATTTGTTGGTTTTCCAATATTTTGAAATATTATTAATTTATTAATTATTATTATTATTATTAATTATTATTAATATTATTATATTAATTAGAGTGATCACTTTAATTAAGATAAGCTCGATTTCAATGAGAAGCTTATGCCGACAATATCATAAATATATGTGGATAAATATATAGCTTATAGTGGGTCAATATCATTTCATATGTTTAAATTGGGTTAACTAGAGGAATTATTATATTTCCTTATCTCAGCGGTATGACTGTTTTAGGGTCTTCGCTTATCTGTTTTAACTTGCATTCTTAGTGTGCGTGTTTACTATACAAAAAAGTCCATCGTATTCGACAGGCCTGCTGTGTGAACTCCAAAACAGATCAGACACATAATTATTTTTATCATTTATATTTTATTTGTACTTATTATTTATTATTTTCTTTATTAATTATTTAATTCTAATATGCAAATGATGACGCTGCATGTTCTATTGCTTTATTTATTATTCTTTTTACAGTTGTGATTGTTTTTGCTTATTTCACCCGCCATGCTTTTAGGAAGACTCCGACGAGGCCCGAGGCGCGAACGCACTTTGCACTGTTCCAAGTATTTATTTCTTTCGATGAATTTCACTAAAACGATGCAGGCGGATGCATCGAACTTGATTTTGATTGCGATCACCAAATGTTCGCTGACAAATTGCAAATAAGAAGTGGAACAACTAGTGTGGGGGTCGCTCAACGCATCAATCGGATTTTATTTGCATACCAATCGTTCTTAGAAAATCGTTAACAGCAGTACAGAATTATTTTCATACATGGCGTTATCATTAATTTGCATATTTGTACAGGCTCAAAAAATTTAAATACACTTTTAAGTTTTAACTAAAATCCATTTTTCGTTGCACAATTTTAAGTATGCAAATTAATCTAAAAACATTGTAGCATATTTGAAGGCTGCTAAGCCTAACCCCAACTGATATTGATACTGACACTGGAGAATCTCTAATTATAGCCCGACATATAATTCTACATTTCTCAATAAGTTAAGGAAAAAAAAATCCACAGTGTTTTTGGAATGCAATATAAAATTTTATTCAAATTATTTGACTGGTGTTTCGGATTATCTTTGCTTAACCGAGCCTGTTAGCATTAACATAGTTTCGATTACCAAGTCTGCTGCTCCTGCTCCTGTTTAAACGTTTTCGCAGTTTTTGGTTACGTTGTTTTAACTGTTTTTTTTGCTTGCGAAGTTTTTTCTGGCGTTTCTGTTGACGATTCAGCTTGCGATTCAAGACCTTTATGCGCCTCCTCACGCCGCTACCAGAACCGCCGCTTGCTACCGTTGTTGCATCTGCACTGGCTGCTGTTGTCTCTGCTCCAGCAGGTGCGGGGGCTGCGGTTGTTTCTGCACCGGCTGGTGGGACGGCTGCGGTTGTCTCTGCTCCAGCAGGTGCGGGGGCTGCGGTTGTTTCTGCACCGGCAGGTGCTACTGTTGTTGCTGCTGTTGTTGGGTCTTGGCAATCGATGCCTCTAAGAAGGCAAATGGCCAAAAAGGCACAGCCAAAGATCACCGTTTGAATTCTCATCTTGATGCCAATGGTTTGGATTGAATGTCTTACTGTCTCTGTGGCAGCACCTTTTATAGCGAATTTTTGAATAAGCTGCTCTTACTTTTGCCGTTGTTTACATTTTTTTTAATAATGTTTTAAGAATCATATTTATACAGCTGTGAGAAAACTATGGATTGACGTCATTTGAGATTTGAAACTGCGTCAAACATTCGTTGAAAGGAATGTTTTAATTTCACAATTAAACAATTGCTTAAAAAATTTAACATAAAAGAATTGAATATTTCCGATCCAGAAAAAAAAGCAAATATTCCCTCCCGAGATTGTCAATAGATAGAACCCAAAGCAGATGCTTTTATTAGAATTGGAAAGTAAGTTTAGTTAGTTAGCAAATAGTTCAATTTGATATTGGTGTTGAGCAAAAGAGACTTCTCATTTGAGTAAACCTTGATTCTCAGATTCTGAGAGTATACCGGGCTAAGACGAGAAAGTGTATGTAAGAAGATACCTCCTCTTGATCAGAATCAACAGCCGAGTTGATACATTTTTTTTGTTTGCTTTGTAAAAACAATAAATTAAAACTGGCTAGATTAGAATAGATTAAGAATGATCGGGAGTACTACGATTAAATTTAAATAATAAAGCACATTGCTTGCGCTTTCAGTTTTATTTTTCAGTATAACACAATAATAACACAATATTGATTCCACTACGTTATGAAGTTTATTTCCAATGTACATATATTGAGGTTGGAAGCCAGCGCTTAGCCTACCATTCACAACAAGAGTAGCTAACGATCGATAAGCGAAATGAAGATTTGAAGCCACCGCTACAGAGAAATAAATAAATGCGATCGATCAGCAAGAGTTATGCAAAACAACTGATTAGCTGCAGCAGCCGGCATATCAGCGATCGCGCTTTATCTAGAGAGAGAAAGAGATAGATAGCGCTGCACAAAGAGAGCGCAGTCCATGAGAGCGCTGCTTACGCCTGCTGTTGCAGCTCAATCTGCACTTACCGTAGAGTGGATATCTAATTAAGACTAACAATAAACTATTTATATTAAGCCACGCAGGGCTCCAAATTCAAGCAGAAAATCAATTTATTATCAAATTAAATTTGCTGCTGCTCCCATCACACATCCTTAATTTCGAATTTATTGGATATTTTCTTGCATACGTATATCCAAAGCACGTTTGCCGTCCATTAAAATAATTTAAAACTGATACATTTTATAAATTAATGAATAGCTGGTTAGAAATATTGATAACTTTTTTAAACGAAAAATCCTCTTTCGCTGATTTAAGCTATTTTACACTGGACTACGTAGCAATTTATCAATAACCTAGCTAAATCTAATATTTAAATAAATATTATATTAATGTAATACTAACAGGCGAGAGCGTTGCAGTCGAGTATAACTAACAACGAAATACTTTGCTGATAACAAGTGGCATAACATTATTAAAAATTAATAATGTCACCTTTTCAATTAAATATATAATTTTTGTGTTTTTGTTTATTAAATTTTATCTCGTTCATTTAATTTGATTAATATAAAATGTATCTGTGCTTTTTTTCTCTATAGTTTTTCTGTGACTGCTTTAGTAATATGGATTTTCTATTATTAATTTTTTATTTTTGCAAACATACGGCGCGGTTAACAGCTGTGTTTTGTTTTTGTTTTTGTTTTATTTTTGTGTGCGCTTTGCACTTTCGCTCTCATTGTTTCGGGGATAGTTGTTATATACAAAGCTACATACTTACATTGCATGCCAGATCGCTTCGCATTGTTGTTTTTGTGTGCGCTTTATTACTCTCGCTCTTTCAACTTTCGTGTGCTCTCACAGCAATTTATTACTCTCGCTCTCTCTACTTTCGTGTGCTCTCATAACTGTCTTGGTTCAAAGTTTTGTCTATTTCCGCTTGGCGTTCTTGTTTCTATTTCATCTCTTATGCGCTGTTTGTTTTGTTATTTTCTCTGTTCTGTGCCAAATCTTTGTATAGTTTCTTCTTCTTTTCGAGCATTCAATTTCTAAATTAAACATGTCTGCTTGCTACCTAAAAGGCTGCAAATGCCAGGCTGACCCTAAGGCCGATTTCGTCTGTTGTTGGTTGTGTGATAACGTGGTACACGTCAAATGTGCCGGTTTCTCGCAACGAATAAAGTATATAATCGGCAATAAGTCGGGTTTAAAGTGGTGTTGCGAGCGATGTCGCGAGACGGAGTTGGATATCCAGGGTTTTATGATGCAAACTAGACGGGGCTTCCACAATCTCCGTCTAGCTTTTGGTAAACTCAGTGCTGATTTTGATGCTATGGAGAATCAATTTAATAGTGTAAAACTGTTGAATGACTCTCTCATGCAGAAGCGATCGGTCGAGCCTGCTTTGCCTCGGGAACCAAGTTTATTGGCCCCGGCTCTGTCATTGCCCCCTACACAGATAACACCTACTGTTGATAATGGCCAGCAGTTGATTTAGTATATTTCTCCTGCACCACCTGCAATCAACAATTATGTCACAGTCCATAGTGTCCGATTCGACTCCGCCACCTCTTTCCAGCAGTGCTACCAACCCTCTTATAGCTGTTGCACCTAGAAAGCACATTTTTATTTTGCGTCTTGCCCCTGATGTATCAATGGATGACATTAATGCCTACATAAAGGCTACAGTGACATCTACTGGGATATTGGGTGAAAAATTTAAATTTAATTATGAACAAGAAATTTCCTATGATTGTATTTTTTGTGTCGACTGATTTTAGTTGACAATAAATAAATAAATAAATAAATAATATATGATTGTTTTTCTCACTTAATTATACACGTATGAGTAGCTTTAAGATTGTAACATAACATCTGTAATCTAACATGCAACTAAGTACTTAACATTAATATCGATGTCGATCGATATCAATTGTGTGATCACTAACAAAAGGGAGTGTTACGAATATAGTTTTGACTGCTACATATGTATATTAATATATTTGCTGTTAACATATTATTCTTTAGAGTGATCGACTCTAAAGCTATCTACATCGAATAATACTCTATTTTTGATTTTATCTGTTAAGGTTAAGTTAAGTTAAGTTGAATGTGAAGAATTATTACAATTAATTATCCATATTAAAATTACTATATACCCGAAAAGTTGTATTTTTTCTTAATTTGTTAGCTCATTTTGAGCAAAATATTTTAACAGAATTTTAGTTTCCAGATATTGTAAATACGTATTGCCAGATTGGTCTCTCGTGGTACATTAACAAAAATAAAATATATGTCAGCACTGCCAGCGTGTGTGTTTAAGAGCCATTCAAAGCGGTTGTGTGTGCCTAGCTGCCAATAAATATGCTATATTATTGTTACATACATTTCGCTCTCTAAGACCTATTTGCTGAAGCTAAGAAGAAGACAATTCGTTGCCTTACAGTTGAAAGCGAGAAACTGTGCGCCAAATAGTAGTCAATTTGAAGACGTATATATGAATTAAGACCTGGAACTGAGGTAGGCCGAACATTACATACCGGAACTAATCTGCTTACATTTAAATTTTTGTTTGGAGTTCCAATAATAGTTTTTCGTTCCATGAAAAAACACATCCGTTTTAAACAAATATTTAAAAACAAAAAAAAATGTTTCGCTTAAGACAAATATTTTTCTTGTGATATCTGTTTCACTTTTGTCTGCTTACTCAACATTCCACATTTTGGTAGTTTCATTGTATCAGAATAAAATTGTATCATCTTTCGAGCGATTGTTCCATTGGCAGTTGTAACATTTTGTAGTTTGATGATGATGCTCTATTTATTAATTTATTTATTTTTCAATATATGAGAATCCTAATATCACGAATATTTTGTGAGTGTTTTTTTAATACGAGAACAAATCTTTGTTTGTCGACTGTACACGGACAGCCGCCAGACGAATATGGGCATATGCTGATGCTGATTAAGAATAATTATAATTTAGGGGGCTGGATATGTCGTCTTCAATGCGTTACAACCTCGAAATAAAAGTTATAAAACCCTCTCCAAGGATATAAAAATGAATAAAAGTATTGTGGTATATTTACTCGAAGCCTTATAACCCTTAACAGGAGGAGTAATAAAACAGTTTGATTTCTAGATGTTTTAAGAATCGATATGATTTTTCCAAACAAATAAGCGTTATTTGTATCTATAGTTTCTTGTCACAGCTGTGTAAATTTGAATATTACCTCAGCTCATACAATATCGCTATAAAAGGCGCTGCTGCAGAGGCAATAACACATTCAATCCAAACTATTGGCATCGAGATGAGAATTCAAACGGTGATCTTTGTCTGTGCCTTTTTGGCCATTTGCCTTCTTAGAGGCAGCGATTGCCAAGGAACAACATTACCTAACTCAGACACACCAACAACACCACCTACCCCAGGCGCACCAACACCAGCACCTACAGCAAACGCACCAACACCAGCACCTACCGCAAACGCACCAACACCAGCACCTACAGCAAACGCACCAACACCAGCACCTACCGGCGCAGCACCAACACCAGCACCTACCGCAAACGCACCAACAACAGCACCTACCGCTTCCGCACCAACATATATTTCCCCAGAACCAGCACCTCCCGGCTCAGCCACAACCGTAGCCCCCGGTTCCGGTTATAAAGTTCAGTTGAAACGCTTGAAACGCCAGCTGAAACGTATAAGGAAACGCGAGCAAATGCTTCGCAAGAAGCGAAAGCAGTTAAGACGAAGTAATAAAAATCTGCGAAAACGATTAAACAATAGCAGGAGACTTAGTAACGGACTTGGTAACAGGCGGCTCAGAGGTTAAGCAAAGATAAAGCGAAACACCATTCAAATAATTTGAATAAAATTGTATATTGAATTCCAAAAATATTATGGATTTATTATTTATTTTATTATTTCCTTAACTTATTGAGAAATGTATAATTATGTGTCGGGCTATAATTAGAGATTCTCCAGTATCAGTATCAATATCAATTGGGGTTACTCTTAGCAGCCTTTAAATATGCTACAATGTTAAATGATAAATTCGCACACTTAAAATTGTGCAACGAAAAACGGATTTTAGTTAAAACTTAAAAGTGTATTCTAATTTTTGGGGCCTGTACATATATGATAATTAATGATAACGCCATGTATGAAAATAATTCTGTACTGCTGTTAACGATTTTTCTAAGAACGATTGGTATGCAAAAAAAATCCGATTGATGCGTTGAGTGCCATTCACAAATTGACCCAATTAGCAACTCTGAGCGACTAGCAACTCCCACACTAGTTGTTCCACTTCCTCCATCGAGGACTAGCTCCGGAAGAGGCTCTGAAGAAGGCCAAATAATCCAGAGAAGCAGCTGCGGCACCGGCTTCCAAAAGACCCAGCAGCACCCTAACGCCCCCGTTGACCATTCCTAAGACGATGTGCGGCGGCAAGGGTTCCGGCAGTGAAGGTACCAGAAGGCGTGGATTTTCGCCCGAGCACATCATTTGCATCAGATATGACGTAGAAGCCAAAGGTGGCCGTGTAACCTGCGGAATTCCCCCAGCTTACGCTCAGTCACGGAGAATTGTCTGTTTTGGAAGAGGCCATCGTACACGAAGCTATTGCGTTTTGATAGGACACCGCGGCTCGTTCGCGGGCATGCATTTCCGGGTTGGTGTTCTGGTTATTGAATGCTCCGATGTGGGCTCAGCCGATTGGCTGAGATCCATTACGTCGCGGCTACAATCATGGAAGGGCGTGCGCCTCGACTGCAAGCTGGGAGACGATATACCGTCGCCCCCCTGTATCGCGATATTCTCTCCAATAAGCGTGTATCGGACTACCGAATCTCTGTTGGTTCGGCTGAGGAACCAGAAGTACGTATCTTAATAAGATGGTATTTGATTCAAAATGGAGGTAAAGCTAAAAGCTAAAAGCTTAAAAAACAAGGACGATATAATATAGAATATATATCAGACTCTGAAGGCCCCTTTAAGACCGATACCCTTGATGGTAAGTCAAATAAGGAATCAGTAATCATAAGTTCAAACTTAATGAACTTATTTTTCATCTCCGAGATCAGTTTGTGCATACCGACAGACAGATAAATACACAGACAGACGTGACTTGATCGACTGGGCTGACAATTCCGATCAAGAATATATATACATATATATCACTTTTACCCATTTGTAAACGATTCAGAGTAAAACAAAAAAGAACGGATTTACATGTACTTACATTTGAGAAAGATCTTCCCCACCTCTTATCAGCTGCTAATACCAGATAACAATATTATGTTAAGCACATATTTTTCAAAAATTGTTGAAAATTTCGGAGGACCCCTAGCAATGATGCTCCCAAAATAAAATAAAATTTTATACTTTGATATCGAAGGTATCATATTTACTTGAAACTTGGAAAATATACTGGTCTGTGCCCGCGTCAGACAAAGTGTAAAAACTGTGTGTAATCGTGTGTAAGCCAGCCTTAAGTTTAAGAGCCATTCAAAGCTGTTGTGTTTGCCTAGCTGCCAATAAATATGCTATATTATTGTTACATACATTTCGGTCTCTAAGACCTATTTGCTGAAGCTAAGAAGAAGACAATTCGTTGCCTTACAGTTGAAAGCGAGAAACTGTGCGCCAAATAGTAGTCAATTTGAAGACGCATATATGAATTAAGACCTGGAACTGAGGTAGGCCGAACATTACATACCGGAACTAATCTGCTTACATTTAAATTTTTGTTTGGAGTTCCAACAATAGTTTTTCGTTCCATTAAAAAACACATTCGTTTTAAACAAATATTTGACAACAACAAAAAATGTTTCGCTTAAGACAAATATTTTTCTTGTGATATCTGTTTCACGTTTGGCTGCTTACTCAACATTCCACATTTTGGTAGTTTCA
Organism: Drosophila trichaetosa; assembly: GCA_035043205.1. Taxonomy (NCBI): domain Eukaryota; kingdom Metazoa; phylum Arthropoda; class Insecta; order Diptera; family Drosophilidae; genus Drosophila; species Drosophila trichaetosa. Next base: position 696,495 of record JAWNNE010000640.1, on the reverse strand, counting down.
TTGTATCAGAATAAAAAACTCATCTTTCGAGCGATTTTCCATTGGCATTGATTTCTAGATGTTTTAAGAATCGATATGATTTTTCCAAACAAATAAACGATATTTGTATCTACAGTTTCTTGTCACAGCTGTGTAAATTTGAATATTACCGCAGCTCATACAAAATCGCTATAAAAGGCGCTGCTGCAGAGGCAGTAACACATTCAATCCAAACCATTGGCATCGAGATGAGAATTCAAACGGTAATCTTTGTCTGTGCCTTTTTGGCCATTTGCCTTCTTAGAGGCAGCGATTGCCAAGACCCAGCAACAACAGCAGCAACAACAGTAGCACCTGCCGGTGCAGAAACAACCGCAGCCCCTGCACCTGCTGGAGCAGAGACAACAGCAGCCCCCGCTCCTTCTGGAGCAGAGACAACAGCAGCCCCCGCTCCTTCTGGAGCAGAGACAACAGCAGCCAGTGCAGATGCAACAACGGTAGCAAGCGGCGGTTCTGGTAGCGGCGTGAGGAGGCGCATAAAGGTCTTGAATCGCAAGCTGAATCGTCAACAGAAACGCCAGAAAAAACTTCGCAAGCAAAAAAAACAGTTAAAAAAACGTAACAGAAATCTTCGAAAACGATTAAACAGGAGTAATCGAAACAGGTTCTTCAGCGGTTAAGCAAAGATAAACCGAAACACCATTCAAATAATTTGAATAAAATTTTATATTGCATTCCAAAAATATTATGGATTTATTATTTATTTTATTATTTCCTTAACTTATTGAGAAATGTAGAATTATGTGTCGGGCTATAATTAGAGATTCTTCAGTATCAGTATCAATATCAGCTGGGGTTACTCTTAGCAGCCTTTAAATATGCTACAATGTTAAATGATAAATTCGCACACTTAAAATTGTGCAACGAAAAACGGATTTTAGTTAAAACTTAAAAGTGTATTCTAATTTTTGGGGCCTGTACATATATGCAAATTAATGATAACGCCATGTATGAAAATAATTCTGTACTGCTGTTAACGATTTTTCTAAGAACGATTGGTATGCAAAAAAAATCCGATTGATGCGTTGAGTGCCATTCACAAATTGACCCAATTAGCAACTCTGAGCGACTAGCGAGTCCCACACTAGTTGTTCCACTTCCTCCATCGAGGACTCGCTCCGGAAGAGGCTCTGAAGAAGGCCAAATAATCCAGAGAAGCAGCTCCGGCACCGGCTTCCAAAAGACCCAGCAGCACCCTAACGCCCCCGTTGACCATTCCTAAGACGATGTGCGGCGGCAAGGGTTCCGGCAGAGAAGGTAGCAGAAGGCCTATATTTTCGCCCGAGCACATCACTTGCATCAGATATGGCGAAGAAGTCAAAGGTGGCCGTGTAACCTGCGGAATTCCCCCAGCTTACGCTCAGTCACTGAGAAACTAAAGGTGATATCTAGGAGGAATGAGGGTGGAGGAGCCCTCCTAGTTATCGGGATTAATGAACAATCCAGGAATGTGATTGCGGAGCGGTTGAACTAGGCCTTTTTTCGATACGGGTCCAATCCGTGCAAAGACAGCTGCAATAGTTGCAGAGAATGGACTGCAGAATGGAGCAATGCGCACCTGCCCAACAATGGCCTTGGAAGCCTTAATGGAGCTCACTCCATACCATAAGGCTCCAACAGAGAGCTACGCTTATAAGGATGTCGCTAGGAGTTTGGGGCAATCAAAGAAATTTCAGAGTTCATATGAGTAACAAACGGAAATGGACGACTTTAGATGACGTCCACCCTATGAAAGCGCACACCGATGGATCACTCACCAATCAGGGATGGATTACTCAAATGATGGCAGAGAGGCACCTAACAGGGCACAGGAAGACACCCAATACGACTGCAACTTAGAAACGAAGAAAAACAGAGGCGGCAACGGAGCTGAGCAGAGGCACCAGGATTCCGAAAACCAAACGTCTTTTGGGAGGCTTTAATCATAAACGATTTAAGCAAGTAATAACCGTGAGGGAGAATTGGCTGAGGATACTCACCGGTTTATTGACAGTACATTGGCGAAAATGTGCAGCATCCTAGGGATTCATGTTATGTGCTCATAACAAGACAAGACAGAGAAGAACTCAGCCCAACAAAGGTTCTTGCTTCGTGCAGCTCTAGGCTATTTAAATTCATAATCAGTTAGCTAATTTGGCATGGTTTGTATGAGATATTAGCTGTTGTATTGTCCAACCCGTTTTGAAGTTCACACAGCAACGTCATTCGTCACACCAGCCCTGTCCCAGGTCTTGGTTCACATTGAAAGATGTGGAGGGAAGTGTATCTAATTTTAATCAATGACCATTTACCCATACGAAATGCGAAGTTGATGATGAATTAATGAATGGTCAAAAGATGAATATACCTGTACAAGTGGTTTAAAAAATAATAGTTAGCGCGCATAAGCCAGGATATATTTCTGTTAAGGAAATACACAATCGAAAAGTAGTATTTTACTCCGAAATTGAAAGAGACAGTTTCTACTAGGATCGATTGTAGCGAAAGGTGCATAATCGTAAATAGAAAGGATGGAAAAAAGGATTGCTGTGCCACAGCCATATTTCAGTTGCGGCAGATGGATTTTCGAAGTACGTATCTTAATAAGATAATATTAGCTAAAAGCTTAAAACACGAGGACCATATAATATAGAAATTATAGCAGACTCTGAAGGCCCCTTTAAGACCGATACTCTTGATGGTAAGTCAAATAAGGAATCAGTAATCATAAGTTCAAACTTAATGAACTTATTTTTCATCTCCGATATCAGTTGGTGCATACCGACAGACAGATAAATACACAGACAGACGTGTCTTGATCGACTGGGCTGACAATTCCGATCAAGAATATATATACATATATATCAGTTTTACCCATTTGTAAACGATTCAGAGTAAAACAAAAAAGAACGGATTTACATGTACTTACATTTGAGAAAGATCTTCCCCACCTCTTATCAGCTGCTAATACCAGATACCAATATTATGTTAAGCACATATTTTTCAAAAATTGTTGAAAATTTCGGAGGACCCCTAGCAATGATGCTCCCAAAATAAAATTAAGTGTCAATATCCATAAAGTACGTGCAAAGGTTCACAAACGACACATAGGCTTGTTTTTATACTTTGATATCGAAGGTATCATATATACTTGAAACTTGGAAAATCTACTGGTCTGTGCCCGCGTCAGACAAAGTGTAAAAACTGTGTGTAATCGTGTGTAAGCCAGCCTTAAGTTTAAGAGCCATTCAAAGCTGTTGTGTTTGCCTAGCTGCCAATAAATATGCTATATTATTGTTACATACATTTCGGTCTCTAAGACCTATTTGCTGAAGCTAAGAAGAAGACAATTCGTTGCCTTACAGTTGAAAGAGAGAAACTGTGCGCCAAATAGTAGTCAATTTGAAGACGCATATATGAATTAAGACCTGGAACTGAGGTAGGCCGAACATTACATACCGGAACTAATCTGCTTACATTTAAATTTTTGTTTGGAGTTCCAACAATAGTTTTTCGTTCCATTAAAAAACACATTCGTTTTAAACAAATATTTGACAACAACAAAAAATGTTTCGCTTAAGACAAATATTTTTCTTGTGATATCTGTTTCACGTTTGGCTGCTTACTCAACATTCCACATTTTGGTAGTTTCATTGTATCAGAATAAAAAACTCATCTATCGAGCGATTGTTCCATTGGCATTGATTTCTAGATGTTTTAAGAATCGATATGATTTTTCCAAACAAATAAACGATATTTGTATCTACAGTTTCTTGTCACAGCTGTGTAAATTTGAATATTACCGCAGCTCATACAAAATCGCTATAAAAGGCGCTGCTGCAGAGGCAGTAACACATTCAATCCAAACCATTGGCATCGAGATGAGAATTCAAACGGTAATCTTTGTCTGTGCCTTTTTGGCCATTTGCCTTCTTAGAGGCAGCGATTGCCAAGACCCAGCAACAACAGCAGCAACAACAGTAGCACCTGCCGGTGCAGAAACAACCGCAGCCCCTGCACCTGCTGGAGCAGAGACAACAGCAGCCCCCGCTCCTTCTGGAGCAGAGACAACAGCAGCCCCCGCTCCTTCTGGAGCAGAGACAACAGCAGCCAGTGCAGATGCAACAACGGTAGCAAGCGGCGGTTCTGGTAGCGGCGTGAGGAGGCGCATAAAGGTCTTGAATCGCAAGCTGAATCGTCAACAGAAACGCCAGAAAAAACTTCGCAAGCAAAAAAAACAGTTAAAAAAACGTAACAGAAATCTTCGAAAACGATTAAACAGGAGTAATCGAAACAGGTTCTTCAGCGGTTAAGCAAAGATAAACCGAAACACCATTCAAATAATTTGAATAAAATTTTATATTGCATTCCAAAAATATTATGGATTTATTATTTATTTTATTATTTCCTTAACTTATTGAGAAATGTAGAATTATGTGTCGGGCTATAATTAGAGATTCTTCAGTATCAGTATCAATATCAGCTGGGGTTACTCTTAGCAGCCTTTAAATATGCTACAATGTTAAATGATAAATTCGCACACTTAAAATTGTGCAACGAAAAACGGATTTTAGTTAAAACTTAAAAGTGTATTCTAATTTTTGGGGCCTGTACATATATGCAAATTAATGATAACGCCATGTATGAAAATAATTCTGTACTGCTGTTAACGATTTTTCTAAGAACGATTGGTATGCAAAAAAAATCCGATTGATGCGTTGAGTGCCATTCACAAATTGACCCAATTAGCAACTCTGAGCGACTAGCGAGTCCCACACTAGTTGTTCCACTTCCTCCATCGAGGACTCGCTCCGGAAGAGGCTCTGAAGAAGGCCAAATAATCCAGAGAAGCAGCTCCGGCACCGGCTTCCAAAAGACCCAGCAGCACCCTAACGCCCCCGTTGACCATTCCTAAGACGATGTGCGGCGGCAAGGGTTCCGGCAGAGAAGGTAGCAGAAGGCCTATATTTTCGCCCGAGCACATCACTTGCATCAGATATGGCAAAGAAGTCAAAGGTGGCCGTGTAACCTGCGGAATTCCCCCAGCTTACGCTCAGTCACTGAGAAACTAAAGGTGATATCTAGGAGGAATGAGGGTGGAGGAGCCCTCCTAGTTATCGGGATTAATGAACAATCCAGGAATGTGATTGCGGAGCGGTTGAACTAGGCTTTTTTTCGATACGGGTCCAATCCGTGCAAAGACAGCTGCAATAGTTGCAGAGAATGGACTGCAGAATGGAGCAATGCGCACCTGCCCAACAATGGCGATGGAAGCCTTAATGGAGCTCACTCCATACCATAAGGCTCCAACAGAGAGCTACGCTTATAAGGATGTCGCTAGAAGGAGTTTGGGGCAATCAAAGAAATTTCAGAGTTCACATGAGTAACAAACGGAAATGGACGACTTTAGATGACGTCCACCCTATGAAAGCGCACACCGATGGATCACTCACCAATCAGGGATGGATCACTCAAATGATGGCAGAGAGGCACCTAACAGGGCACACGAAGACACACAATACGACTGCAACTTAGAAACGAAGAAAAACAGAGGCGGCAACGGAGCTGAGCAGAGGCACCAGGATTCCGAAAACCAAACGTCTTTTGGGAGGCTTTAATCATAAACCATTTAAGCAAGTAATAACCGTGAGGGAGAATTGGCTGAGGATACTCACCGGTTTATGGACAGTACATTGGCGAAAATGTGCAGCATCCTAGGGATTCATGTTATGTGCTCATAACAAGACAAGACAGAGAAGAACTCAGCCCAACAAAGGTTCTTGCTTCGTGCAGCTCTAGGCTATTTAAATTCATAATCAGTTAGCTAATTTGGCATGGTTTGTATGAGATATTAGCTGTTGTATTGTCCAACCCGTTTTGAAGTTCACACAGCAACGTCATTCGTCACACCAGCCCTGTCCCAGGTCTTGGTTCACATTGAAAGATGTGGAGGGAAGTGTATCTAATTTTAATCAATGACCATTTACCCATACGAAATGCGAAGTTGATGATGAATTAATGAATGGTCAAAAGATGAATATACCTGTACAAGTGGTTTAAAAAATAATAGTTAGCGCGCATAAGCCAGGATATATTTCTGTTAAGGAAATACACAATCGAAAAGTAGTATTTTACTCCGAAATTGAAAGAGACAGTTTCTACTAGGATCGATTGTAGCGAAAGGTGCATAATCGTAAATAGAAAGGATGGAAAAAAGGATTGCTGTGCCACAGCCATATTTCAGTTGCGGCAGATGGATTTTCGAAGTACGTATCTTAATAAGATAATATTAGCTAAAAGCTTAAAACACGAGGACCATATAATATAGAAATTATAGCAGACTCTGAAGGCCCCTTTAATACTCTTGATGGTAAGTCAAATAAGAAATCAGTAATCATAAGTTCAAACCATAAACTTAATGAACTTATTTTTCATCTCCGATATCAGTTGGTGCATACCGACAGACAGATAAATACACAGACAGACGTGTCTTGATCGACTGGGCTGACAATTCCGATCAAGAATATATATACATATATATCACTTTTACCCATTTGTAAACGATTCAGAGTAAAACAAAAAAGAACGGATTTACATGTACTTACATTTGAGAAAGATCTTCCCCACCTCTTATCAGCTGCTAATACCAGATACCAATATTATGTTAAGCACATATTTTTCAAAAATTGTTGAAAATTTCGGAGGACCCCTAGCAATGATGCTCCCAAAATAAAATTAAGTGTCAATATCCATAAAGTACGTGCAAAGGTTCACAAACGACACATAGGCTTGTTTTTATACTTTGATATCGAAGGTATCATATATACTTGAAACTTGGAAAATCTACTGGTCTGTGCCCGCGTCAGACAAAGTGTAAAAACTGTGTGTAATCGTGTGTAAGCCAGCCTTAAGTTTAAGAGCCATTCAAAGCTGTTGTGTTTGCCTAGCTGCCAATAAATATGCTATATTATTGTTACATACATTTCGGTCTCTAAGACCTATTTGCTGAAGCTAAGAAGAAGACAATTCGTTGCCTTACAGTTGAAAGAGAGAAACTGTGCGCCAAATAGTAGTCAATTTGAAGACGCATATATGAATTAAGACCTGGAACTGAGGTAGGCCGAACATTACATACCGGAACTAATCTGCTTACATTTAAATTTTTGTTTGGAGTTCCAACAATAGTTTTTCGTTCCATTAAAAAACACATTCGTTTTAAACAAATATTTGACAACAACAAAAAATGTTTCGCTTAAGACAAATATTTTTCTTGTGATATCTGTTTAACGTTTGGCTGCTTACTCAACATTCCACATTTTGGTAGTTTCATTGTATCAGAATAAAAAACTCATCTATCGAGCGATTGTTCCATTGGCATTGATTTCTAGATGTTTTAAGAATCGATATGATTTTTCCAAACAAATAAACGATATTTGTATCTACAGTTTCTTGTCACAGCTGTGTAAATTTGAATATTACCGCAGCTCATACAAAATCGCTATAAAAGGCGCTGCTGCAGAGGCAGTAACACATTCAATCCAAACCATTGGCATCGAGATGAGAATTCAAACGGTAATCTTTGTCTGTGCCTTTTTGGCCATTTGCCTTCTTAGAGGCAGCGATTGCCAAGACCCAGCAACAACAGCAGCAACAACAGTAGCACCTGCCGGTGCAGAAACAACCGCAGCCCCTGCACCTGCTGGAGCAGAGACAACAGCAGCCCCCGCTCCTTCTGGAGCAGAGACAACAGCAGCCCCCGCTCCTTCTGGAGCAGAGACAACAGCAGCCAGTGCAGATGCAACAACGGTAGCAAGCGGCGGTTCTGGTAGCGGCGTGAGGAGGCGCATAAAGGTCTTGAATCGCAAGCTGAATCGTCAACAGAAACGCCAGAAAAAACTTCGCAAGCAAAAAAAACAGTTAAAAAAACGTAACAGAAATCTTCGAAAACGATTAAACAGGAGTAATCGAAACAGGTTCTTCAGCGGTTAAGCAAAGATAAACCGAAACACCATTCAAATAATTTGAATAAAATTTTATATTGCATTCCAAAAATATTATGGATTTATTATTTATTTTATTATTTCCTTAACTTATTGAGAAATGGAGAATTATGTGTCGGGCTATAATTACAGATTCTCCAGTATCAGTATCAATATCAGCTGGGGTTACTCTTAGCAGCCTTTAAATATGCTACAATGTTAAATGATAAATTCGCACACTTAAAATTGTGCAACGAAAAACGGATTTTAGTTAAAACTTAAAAGTGTATTCTAATTTTTGGGGCCTGTACATATATGATAATTAATGATAACGCCATGTATGAAAATAATTCTGTACTGCTGTTAACGATTTTTCTAAGAACGATTGGTATGCAAAAAAAATCCGATTGATGCGTTGAGTGCCATTCACAAATTGACCCAATTAGCAACTCTGAGCGACTAGCGAGTCCCACACTAGTTGTTCCACTTCCTCCATCGAGGACTCGCTCCGGAAGAGGCTCTGAAGAAGGCCAAATAATCCAGAGAAGCAGCTGCGGCACCGGCTTCCAAAAGACCCAGCAGCACCCTAACGCCCCCGTTGACCATTCCTAAGACGATGTGCGGCGGCAAGGGTTCCGGCAGAGAAGGTAGCAGAAGGCCTATATTTTCGCCCGAGCACATCACTTGCATCAGATATGGCGAAGAAGTCAAAGGTGGCCGTGTAACCTGCGGAATTCCCCCAGCTTACGCTCAGTCACGGAGAATTTTCTGTTTTGGAAGAGGCCATCGTACACGAAGCTAGGAGTTAGGGCAATCAGAGAAATTTCACAGTTCATATGAGTAACAAACGGGAATGGACAACTTTAGATGACGTCCACCCTATGAAAGCGCACTCCGATGGATCACTCACCAATCAGGGATGGATCACGCAAATGATGGCAGAGAGGCACCTAACAGGGCCAGAACAGTTTTATGGCATAGGAACCACACAATACGACTGCAACTTAGAAACGAAGAAGGACAGAGGCGGCAACGGAGCTGGGCAGAGGCACCAGGACTCCGAAAACCAAACGTCTTTTGGGAGGCTTTAATCATAAACGATTTAAGCAAGTAATAGCCGTGAGGGAGAGTTGGCTGAGGATACTCACCGGTTTATTGACAGTACATTGGGGAAAATGTGCAGCATCCTAGGGATTCATGTTATGAGCACCAAAGACAGAGAAGAACTCAGCCCAACAAAGGTTCTTGCCTTCGTGCAGCTCTAGGCTATTTAAATTCATAATCAGTTAGCTAATTTGGCATGGTTTGTATGTATGTATCCTTAGCAATGATGCTCCAAATAATAAAATTAATTATTCATATTCATAAATTTAACCGCCAAAAATCGCAAGAACAACCTTTGCTCAATAGTGTCAATACCCATAAAGTATGTGCAAAGGTTCACAAACAACCTACAGACTTGTTTTTATTCTAAAAATTTGTATTGAATTTGTTTGTTTGCATATTTTCACATTATTTTTACGAACAGCTGATTAAATATTTCATAAAAAATAGTAGAAACTGTTTAAATTCTAAATTTGGCACTGCTATTTGATTAACATTATTGTGTTGTTAGAAAACGGAGTTATTTTATTGTTTACATGTCCCATTTGTTGGCACAGCTGCGTAAATTTGAATGCCAACACAAAAGGACAAGTAAAATTCGCAATCTCAAAATCGCTATAAAAGGTGCTGCTGCAGAGGCAGTAAGACATTCAATCCAAACCATTGGCATCAAGATGAGAATTCAAACGGTGATCTTTGGCTGTGCCTTTTTGGCCATTTGCCTTCTTAGAGGCATCGATTGCCAAGACCCAACAACAGCAGCAACAACAGTAGCACCTGCCGGTGCAGAAACAACCGCAGCCCCCGCACCTGCTGGAGCAGAGACAACCGCAGCCACAACCGCAGCCGGCGCACCCACAACCGCAGCCCCCGCTCCTGCTGGAGCAGAGACAACAGCAGCCAGTGCAGGTGCAACAACGGTAGCAAGCGGCGGTTCTGGTAGCGGCGTGAGGACCAGGAGGCGCATAAAGGTCTTGAATCGCAAGCTGAATCGTCAACAGAAACGCCAGAAAAAACTTCGCAAGCAAAAAAAACAGTTAAAAAAACGTAACCAAAAACTGCGAAAACGATTAAACAGGAGTAATCGAAACTATGTTAATGCTAACAGCTTCTTCAGCGGTTAAGCAAAGATAAACCAAAACACCATTCAAATAATTTGAATAAAATTTTATATTGCATTCCAAAAACACTGTGGATTTTTTTTCCTTAACTTATTGAGAAATGTAGAATTATATGTCGGGCTATAATTAGAGATTCTCCAGTATCAGTAACAATATCAGTTGGTGTTTAACAGTTTGATCTTAAGAGCCATTCAATGCTGTTTGGTTTGCTTAGCAGCCTTCAAATATGCTACAATGTTTTTAGATAAACTTGCACACCTAAAATTGTGCAAGAAAACACCGATTTTTAGTTAAATCTTAAAAGTTCTTTCGTTCTTGCTATGTAAACTGTTTAAAACTATAAACTGTGCAGCAAATGGTAATCAATCCCTGCACGGATTTTTTTTTGATTTGTGTTGTTGTGGAGTGAGCCCGTCTCATAGCCCTTAAATTAAGAATCCCCATGCTTTTGGCGCCTTGGGTAACTCATCTTCTTTATTATTCAGAAAGAATAAAAGCATAAAGTAAAAACTTTGCTTACTAGCTTTTATCAATTGATAATACAAAATGAAAACAAAAAAAAAAGCGAGGGAAAAACATATTTCACTTATAACAAGTAAAAATACTGTATGTCGAGTGAGATCGACTACTATATACCATTAACCCAGTTGTTAAATATATTCTACTTTTATTGCCAAATTTCCCTTTAAAAAGTCTTCCACCCAAATATGAAAAGGTCTTTTTCTTATGGCAGGCACAGGGACTGCTGAGTAAAAAAACTAGCCATCGCATATTTTTATTCACAATCTCGAACTGGCCCCCGAGCTTCCTGGCTGCAAACACGTGCACATACATACGTATATACCTACGTACATACAAATATACACTTATGTATGTACACGCAATTGTGGGTAACGGGGCTCTGCAAAATGCACACAAAAACATATTGACGCTCGCGGCGATTATCATGCCATCTCTTTCTCACACTTGCGTTCGTTTATTTATACATACAGAAAATGCGTGCGGCTGCTGATAGAATGGAGTTCAATATGCGAATCTACTTTCGACTATAACTTGGGTGTTTCTTATCCGATTTTGAAATCGAAATGAATCGATATTCCAGAAACGGAGGCAGTTATTGATAAGATAATCTTGATCTTTGAAGTCTCTAGCTCTTATAGTCTCTGCGATCCGCGTGTTCATACATACAGACGATCATGTCTATATCAGCTGTTGATCCTGATCAAGAATATATATAATTTATGGGGTCGGAGATGCCTCCTTCTGCATGTTACACACATGTGCGCAAAACTATTATACCCTTTTTAACAATTTTTAATGGGTTAATGGTATAAAATTAAGTTACTAAACAACAGGAACACAGTTGTGAAAAAGAGGAAAATGCCTTTCTCATTTTAAGCATTTTTCGTATGTTTACATGTTAGTTCCAGAAGTTAGAAATTTTTTCTAGCTTTTAGATAGATATAACTGTTTCTCATCCAATTTTGATGACATTTTTATAGCTGATTATATCGGAAACCCATTTGTATCGATATTTTCTAAATGGGAGAGTTTCCGAAAATATAAGATAAGCTTACTGTGGTATCCGAGTAGTTATATTCCAAACTTGCTCTCTTGAAAGTTTTGCAATATTAAATTTAATATGGAAAAAAAGTACAACTTTTGTTCAACACTGTTAATAGCCTTCGAATATGTTCAAAGGTATTCAAATAACAACACGTGCGTGTTTTTAATGTGGTTGAACTTGTGTACTTGCATAACTGGTCCACACAATTTTCAGGAACAGCTTATTAAATATTGAATACAAACACGATAAACTGCGATCTTTGCTGTGCCGGTTATTCAATGCCCTTGGCAATATGTAATTTGCTCAAGAAGACTACATCAACATTATTAGCGAACAATCTGATTTACTACATTTACTATAACAGTGATCGTGGCCGTGGCATCAAAATATTATTAACATAATTATTCCAGAAAATATGTTTATAAAAAATGTAGTCATTAAAACTATACTTACAAATATGTTTAATAAAATGTATATTGAAAAATAGCTTTCGAAAACTGAGTTATTTAATTGTTTACATATCCCATTTGTTGGCACAGCTGCGTAAATTTGAATGCCAAGACAAAAAGACAAGTAAAATTGGCAATCTCAAAATTGCTATAAAATATGCTGCCGCATAGGCAGTAAGACATTCAATCCAAACCATTGTCATCGAGATGAGAACTCAAACGGTGATCTTTGGCTGTGCCTTTTTGGCCATTTGCCTTCTTAGAGGCATCGATTGCCAAGACGCAGCAACAACAGTAGCACCTGCCGGCGGAGATACAACCGCAGCCGCCGCACCTGCTGGAGGAGAGACAACCGCAGCCACCCCACCTGCCGGCCCGCCCACAACCGCAGCACCCGCACCTTCTGGAGCTGAGACAACAGCAGCCAGTGAAACCGATGTAACAACGGTGGCGAGCACCGGCGGATCGGGTACTGGTTCCAATGCTCAGGTGAAACGCATGAAGCGCCAAATTCAACGTATGAAAAGACGCCAGAAGGCTGCTATTAAGAAGGCTGCTCGTCAGAAGGCTGCTCGTCAGAAGGCTGCTCGAAAGAGGGCTGCGAAAAGAAGGCAGAGGCAACAAAAGCTGAGGCGACAAAGGAACAGAAACAGGAACAGCAGCAGGAGAAATAGAGGTTAAAGCATAGCTAATGCGAAACACGATTCTAATAATTTGAATAAAACTCTATATTGGATTCCAAAATTTTGATGGGTTTAAGATATGTAGAATTCTGATTCGGGCTATACGTATCAGTATCAGTATCAGTTGTGGCTTAACCCTTTAACTTTAAGAGCCATTCAATGCTGTTGGGTTTGCTTAGCAGCCGTTAAATATGCAAGAATGTTTTTACATAAATTTGAACTCCTAAAATCGTGCAACAAAATATTCGTTTTAGTTAAAACTTGAAAGTTGTCGCTAATTTTAATTATCGCTCGTCTACCGCTTGCACTGCAAAGTGGTCCCTCAGATGTTAAGCTATCTTGATGATGACTTGGTGCATATCCGTCCCTTTGCTGCAAGCAGTAAATAGGAGTCGACCAGATCATATCATATGTCATAAGAATATTTTTGACTGATATTGAGTCTCCCCTCATGTACTAAGGTCGAGTGGATGATTGGATGATTGGTATACTCAGTATACCTTTAAAATCAGCTTCGATTAATATGGTAAATACAATGCAATTAATAACGTTCCACCTGTAACATAATAACTATAACATGACATGCCACTCCTACATAACATACGATATCGATATCGATCGATATATATATATAATAATATATAATAAGCTGAGTTCCACTTCTAAGTTTTTCTCTGAATGTAGTAGGTATAGTATTTGATAGAGACTCACCTGTTGCAGTGTGGGTGTGGCCATCCACTGTTGAAACAAATCCGATGTGACAGAGGGACGCTTGTGCAACGTTTTGCGGCTCTCAATGTAGTCGTGGAGGCGACTCAACGCCTCGGGCGGTGCACGTTCCGTGAGCCATTTCTCAAAAGCTTCTGGCTTATCCTCAAACAGGCGAGCGACCTCATCTACATCGGATTTGCTGCAACTGGCAATGGAACTTGCCACGGGAATCGAAGCGCAGGTTGCAGAAGGTGGCGTCGTCTCCGTGGAGGAGACCCGTGGCAACAATTCTGCGGCTGCGTGTTGATTGTTGTTACTCGGCAAGTGACGCTCCATTTTGGCTTGATTGCTTGTGGTTGATGCTGTTGCTGCAGCTACAGTTGCAGCTGTTGATGTTGCAGCCACTGTTGCTGTTTGTGGCATCTTGTTGGCACCATTGGTTAGTGGTTTTGTTGAGGACATTGCAGAGACTGCTGTTGCTGCTGCTTCAGTCGTCGTTGCTGTTGCTGTTGTTGTTGTCATGGACGCCGGCTCAAGTGGCTCCTCAGTATTTAGTGTTCCGCCGGCGCCGTCTGTAGTAGCTGACACATCGGTCATGCTTTTTTTCGCTCAGTGCACTTGGATATATGCTTTAGCTAGGTTTTGTGAGAGCTTTGTACACATCGCATATGGCTGGCCAGCTCGTTGTTGCTACTTTTTTGCTACTTTTTGTTACTGTTCCTTCTACTGCTATTGCCCCTGGAACTACTGCTACGACTGCTACTTATATTGCTTTTACCAGAGCTTCTGCTACTAATCTGGATACTGCTCCTATTTCGGCTACTGCTTTTGCTCCTGATACACTGCGTTTGCTTCTGCTTGCACAGCTCCTGTTACTCCTACTGCACCTGCTACAGCTACAGTTACAGCTACCTGCTCTTGCTCCTCTTGCTAGTGTTACTGATCCTGATTTTGCTGCTGCTACTGCTGCTGCTCTTACTGCTACTCTAGCTCCTGCTACTCTAGCTACTACTGCTGCTTTTGCTCCTCTTTCTGCTCCACTTACTGTTTCTGCTCCTGTTCCTGCTCTAGCTGCTGGTGCTGATTAAGTCACGTAGTTGGCCACTTATGTGATTTTTGCTCACAAAACTTCTGGTTACCTGTTGCTCTCTTCTATCGTCTGTCGTCCGTCGCCTTACGCCTTCTACTATTCAGGCTTAGTTTTTAGTGGACTACTGGCAGAGGTAATTGATGAGACTGACCCCAGCTCCATGTTGGATTTACGGTGTATCACCTGCAGCAGTTGTAGCTATCGCTGTAGCTGTTGCTTTTGGCTCGTTACATTCGCGCCTTGATTTGAGTTGAGGCACGTTCGCTTCTGTTGTAAGGGCGGCTTTAAACAACCACTTGCCCTAATCCTTGACAGTCTCTTAACAGCAAACGCTTCTGTTTAATTTGTCGCTACGTCCTGTTATCCTAATATAATTTCAGCTTGCTCAAAGTCTGTAACGTAAAAAAGAGAAAAAAGTTTGTATTTCTTGACCGCTTAAATAGCTACTTGAATGCAACAAAAATATATATACAGTAAATCTATCTACACCTGATTTCAACGTCTCGGCATTAGCGAAGTGAACTGGATTTGCATAATCATTGCAAAGTACAGTTACCTTAGTTACGAATATCTATAATAGCAATGTTATGCGCATAAATCATTTCAATTGGAGAGGGTGTTCAAATTTTGTATTATAGTACGTAAAGCATTTGGAAAAAATATTATATCAAATATATTCGTTAGCATCACAAGCCGAATGGACGAACATTGCTCTGATAGCACCCACGTAAAGCGAAAGAGCAAAACAAAAATGAGATCACTATAGCAGTAGCACAGACTGCTATGCTCTATATCTGCTCCCATTCCTTATGCTATTGCTACAACTACAGCGACAGCTCCCTGTAGATTTTTTTGCTCTTGCTACTGCTATACAGCAGAGCGAAAAAGCATTTAATTCAGTTGTCTGCTATTAGCTATTATATTGCTCTGTTAAAGTGCGTAGCAATAGCAATAGCAGCGCAATCTTTTTATTACTCTTGCTTCTACGGAGTAGTAACTTCAAACAGTGGTTTTTTGTTATGTTTAAGATTAAAATTTGCTTCTATTATTGCCAAGTCTAACCACATTCATGTGGCTTACTCCCATATTCAGTGGCTTTTTCACCAAATGCATTTAAAAAATTCATAACGAAATGTACAGTTGGCAATAAATTTGTTGGCTTAGAGTGCGTACCTATTTCGAGAATCTGGGCAATATATTTAAATTCATCTATTGAGCGAAAAGAAAAATGTATGACCACAAATTGCATTTCCCAAAAAGGCACAAGCTATACTCAGAAATAAAAGTCGCACTGATAATTACAAAGTTTGTTTTGTTTTTCAGAAATGATTTCCAAAAATGAGAAAACGTATTGATTTCATTTAGAAAGGATATTTTGAGAAAAATGTTCTATTATTAAGAAATGCATTTCTAAGATAATTTCTGAAATTCTCAAAATAATAATGAAATTGTCTCTCTCGCGTGCAATATTAGAGTTTTGTTGTGAAATCTGAAATTACTAATGTTTAATAAAAAAGTAACAAAACAGCTAATGTAAGAAAATATGGAAAACATTCTGAAGGATTTAGATATTTCTTTTTCTAAATTTTAGAAATGTTCACTCTGAAATTAAGAAATGTAAAGCCTGTTTTTTTGAAAGCCACAACCCTCAAATTAAGATGAGTGTGGGAAATTTCTAAAATTCAGGGCGATTATTTGTCTGAGTGTAGAGAGTGTTCCAAAGAAAGAGAGAGAGAGAGAGAGAGAGAGTGAGAGAGTGAGGGAGCGCGGCGAATAACAACTTTAAGCGGGCACAAATATTGAAACGAAATTGGCTTGCGCTGCAACGAAACGGAATGGGAAAATGGGGTGTGTGTGTGTGTGTGCGGAGGTATAGGGGTTGAGGTTACAGTTGCCACTTATGCAGATTTGCATTAAAATGCCTGTGGCATTTGCATAGAAAGGCTTTGGCGCATTTGCTGCACTTACCTTGACTTGAACTTTGACTGACGTTCGGGAGAGAAAGTCGCAGACAGTCGATCGTCATGCTTTATCGCCCTCTATTTACCCTTTGCCTCAGCCCCGAAATCACTTTTATTTATTTTCACTATTTTCACCAATTTCCGCATTTTTTGTGTGTCCTGGCACTGTTTGACTTGCATTTGCATGTGATTCACCTCCTGCAGCCTTTCTTTCCGCTTCTCATAAACAATGTTGTTTTGCATAAAGCACAATGGGCAGACAAAAAGCCCTTGCCCGACTAATGAATACCCTGCACAGGATGTTGTTATTGTCTAAGCTACTGAACTGAGCCCTACAAAATTGCCATATTTTTGTGTCAAGAATTCCTCACCTTGTTATTAAGAAAGTGCATTTCGTAAATTAAAGTTTGTAGCTTTCTAAAAAACAGGTTTTTGCATTTGTAAAGTTAAGGGCGGAATTTTCTAAATTTTACAAACAATATACTTTCTATGGTATTTGTTTTCTAGTTTAAATATAATGTATATAGCTAAATGTATATTTTGTAAAATTTTTTTATATTTTTAATTAAAATTTAAATATTCAATTTTATTTTCTTTTTAATTTATTTTCTTTTTACATTACATAAATTAATAAATAATGTAAATAAACACTTTCGAGCTTAAAGTGATTTGAACTCGAGATTATTCTACATTTCAGTAAGGATTATTTTTGCATTTCCAGTTTTTAGAAATGCATTTCTTATTCATATTCGTGCACAGGGTATATATGACAACAAAAACTACCTCGAGGTTTATCACGCTCTCGTTTGCAATTTCAAATTGGGTAATAAATTCTTGAACTCTGTTTGGCTGTATCCTCTACCTCTCTATATCTCTCCTCTCTACAATCTCTTGTGTGTGTGGTGTGTGTGCGTGTGTTACTTTACCATTCATGAGCGTGTGAAATTGCTTTGTTCTCGCTGAAGTTTTATGGGCTACTCTGTGGGGTGTGGCAATTGTGCTCCCTTCGGCCATTGTGCTTGTAGATTTAATGTCCACACTGAAGATTAAGATTTTAATGCGCTTTTTGACTAACAAATTTTGGTCTATAGCCAGCATATACAGTTGTGAGGGGATGACCACGAAATTGCAAAAATAATATTGTTGCACTAACCACTTAAAATTGTTGCTTTCGAAGTTGCAGTGCACAGCTCTTGCTTTTTATAGCCTATGATTCTGTGTTTGTAAGTAATGAAATACTTTGTCAGAAAATCGATCTATCTAAATACAGAATAACTGAAATAAATCGAAGTGTGATTTAGCTACAAGAAAACTCTAATTGAATGAAGCTAAATAATTGAATGAAGTTAAATTCAAGCTACAAAATTTGCAAATGGGCTTAATTAAAGCAATTTGGCAGTAAATATATCCTGTGTCCTGTATCCTGAGTCACGAGTCCATTGCTCTATTTTGTCGGACCAGTAATCGGATCAGTAAACAACGTCGCTGCAAATTTGCATAACTTGGGACAGCTGGCAATGTGGCTGCCACAAATACGGGTAAATTATGCGAAGACTGCTGCACAATATAATTAGGAATAAAAAGCTGATCAAATTTTGCTGTGCAAAACCGGAAATGGGCAACAACGCAATTGGCACGCATCGATGCATTTCAATGTGGCCAGGAAGGCAAAGTAAAACAAAGCCAAACAAATTGGTTTTCTAGGTATTAGCCATAATTGTGGTTAACACACGCACGCACACACACTCGTACACTCTGTTAAATATACGCACAGGCAAATTAAGCTCTTTAACAGAAGAAAATTGCAAAAGGACAAACAACAAAACGAACTGCCTTTGCATTATAGTCGAAAGTCCGTTAATTAAAAAACGTGTTCTCAATATTCTGACATCGAATGGTAAAGGAGCATATTACTTTAAATATATATACAATAGTAGTCAATAAACTTGGGAAGTATATCACTAATAACCGACTCTCTTTCAAGATAGAAACTAATTGAGCAGACCAGAATAATCGTTGAAATCGATCGTTAATTTGATATGTTGTCCAGGCAGAAGACCCCTATAAAAATATAATAAATAATAAAAATACTGCTAATAATATTAATAATAAATAATAATAATAATAATAAATAAATAAATTATAATAATCATCATAAGAGTTAATATACCTAAATGCAGGGTATCTCCCAGTCGAGCTATCCCGCCTACTGATAGCTGTACCTTGTTTTCTTTCTTCTTCATAACAGTTAGGCGTTATTTTTAATTGAGAATGCGCAGCAAACACGATGGACGTCATTAGTTGCAACTGCAACAACGGCATGCATGAATGCATGCATATGCAGATGGGGGGAGGGGGATGCTGATGGAAACGTGCCCCAAAAACAGTGTGCAACCATAAATAGCCGTAAATAGTGCGCGCTTTATAGTTGTGCATGTGCAGCTCGAAATTAGTGAATTAGTGGCGCAAAGTGCGGACGCTATTTTGCCAAAGGAAGTTTCCCATTATGAGTAACTGACGTGCGTGCGTTGGCAACTTTGCCACGCTGCAACTGGGCAACTAAGCAATTCTGCTGCACGGTGCAAATTAACTTTGCGGCTACTTTGAAGCGTTTTTGGCTTCTGTTTGAGCAGCGCTAACATTTTCGTGTTTTCAATGTTGCAAATTGCAACATTGCAACATTTTTGGTCTTGGCCATCAGCGACGCTTAGCCGCAACTGTTTTGAATTTGGTAAGCCAGACGCATTGGCAACACAGTCACGTAGCAACAACACAGACCCCCACACCAACACCCACACAAACACACCAAACACAGAATGATGTACTTGTCTTTTTTGGCAGTGTCTGCTAAAGACGCGGCCAAGATAATAGCGCCACTCCCACAAGAAATGTTTTCAAAGGTGCCTTTTTTTAATTTTAAGTTTAAGTTTAAGAAATTAATGAATACGTTTTTGAAAGTGGAATGAGATTATTAAATAAAAGTAAAATCTGAGAAAGAAACCAAATACCATGATTTTATTCACAGTTTTCAACATATCTAAATTCAATGAAAATTTAAGCTAAAAAATTAAGCCTCATGACAGAGAAAGAAAATGAACGCAAGAATTTTTAATTTATATATATTAATATATATTAAAAATCAACATTGGAAAAAATTGCAAAGTTAATGGTAAATTTTTTTATACGTAAATAAAAATGTCAAAGTGATGCTATTATTTTTTTTGCAACTGTATGTGGCAAATGCGCTTATGGGGAGAGGGAGCGAAAGTCGCTGTATGCGGCATGTACAACAATGGTGTTGACATGCACCACTCATTGCTCACCGTGGCAGGCAGCAATCCCTGTCGTCCCCAGTCTCTCCCCTGACCACCCCCTTCTTCTATGTCTAGGAGCATGTTTGTTTGCGGTTTTCCACTGCTGCGGTAATTCTAATTTTGCATTCTGCCACACAGCGATTTCCCCACCCACAAGCACATGCATATATGCACGGCTTAGCCTGCTCGGCATTTTCCTTAGACAATACTTGTTGCATACAAAATTCTCTAGCACGAAAATAATTCCAATAATAATGGCACTTGATATGAAGGTGGCATTATTTATTTATTTCATTTATAATTTTAAAGAATTTCCTGAAAATAGTCTGTATTAACAAAGTAATTTATTGTTTCTGGTGCTGACAAAATTAAATCCTGCTGAAAAATTTACCATACTTTTGTGATCAGCTTTTTCAATAGAAATATGACAATTTTATGCCATGTTAAACTTGCATAAAAGAGAGCTAAGACTCGCTCCAATGAGCAATGCCACAAGAGCTCCAATAATTCCTAAAAATGTTCCACTTTAAATTTGAGAAGAAGACACTTGGAATATATTATTTTATTTATTTATTTTAATTTCTGGGCAAATATACATACATATTACAAAATATATTATAACTAATGCTGACAAAATTAAGCCCGTTCCATTTGTCGAATCTGCTTTTAGTTTGCATTACGGAAAAAACGTAGCATACTTTTGTGCGTAGCTCTTTCAATGGAAAAAGTTAAAAGTTTGCTGCTTTGTAATACCTAAATAAAAGAGTGGTAAGACAGGCATAATAATAATAATGAAGACGATCATATGGAGTTTTATATCGTCACTGGACTCAACATGAGATTCACACTTGATGTCGTTTTGTATGTACAATGTATTATACATTTCGTAATTTCAGCTCTTAATACTAAAAAAAATCTTTTAAATACTTTTTAATCAAACTTATTAACAATTGTTATCCAGCATTTTCATCTGGCAATTGTGTTTAATTTTTCACAGAACTGGGAGCCAACAAGGTTTTTGCCGGCACTCACCAAAAGAGAGCATGCCGGCACTCGAATGGTGGATTTTCGGTATGTATTCGGCCTCAAAGAAACGCTTCTGGGAGCCCTCCACAACGCCCCACACGGATGAGCCGCCATCGCCGGCGCCACTGGGATCCCTAGTCTGAGCAATGAATCCCTGCTGAACCGTGTGGAATAGATTGAAGTTGTAGTATTTCAACTGGCAGAGCTTGATGAAGCCATTTAAATTCGAATTTTATATTTACGTTTTCTCTTTGCCATCAATTGTTATTTGGTAAATTAAAAGCTGAATTTTATTGGCATAAAATACATTTCAAGATAATTTATTGTACTTTCTGTTTAAAATCGAAATTTGAGTAAATAACCAAATTTAAAATCTTTTAAATACCTGCTGAATGCTGCTTTCAATATATATGTATATATATTTATTTGTGTTTTCTATTTGCTATCGGTTGGCTAATAATTGGGTTTATTTTTTGATAATTGATTGTGGCATCTTTTTAGAATAGGAACAAGAGAAAATATAGTTGAATACTTAGGCAATGAGCTTAATTACAATAAATCGAAAAATCTTAAATTATAGAAATAGCTCAAAGGCTATTTTAATTAACATCAGCAGATGATAGTGCGATCATAGTCATAAATAATTCAATAATCCGTATGTTTGCTGCAGCTCAACTCTGAAACTCAATTAGGTCAATTCAATAATTGCTCAATTTAAATGTCTTTAATTTAATTTGTCTTTTTCTCAAAATTTGCACTATGTGCAGCCTAATGAAAAGCTATGCGGTTCATTTCGAAAAGTTTGCCAGAAACTTGTCAACGAAAATAATTAAGAAACTTTAGGCGCACCAAGCACACTCAGAAAAATAAATCGCAGCAAATCTTAGAAAAATATGTCTAACGTTCAGGGTGTTTTTTTCTAGCTTAAATAGTTTATAAAATTCGTATGGCTTAAATAAATTTTATACATTTTTCCTATTTTTTTAATTTAAATATTAAATTTTATTTCTTATTAAATTTAATTTGCGTAGATTTGAGACCCGTCTGAATATTGGATATGATTATTCTAAGAATCAGGGTTTGCATTCTACTTTTGAGAAACAATCACTATTTTTTTGGGATTGTGTTTGTTTTTCAATATTTATAAATTAATAAAAAAAAAACATGAAAAACTTTCTAGGTCGATTTTTTTAATTGCATTGCCATTTTTTTTAAGTGTGGCCAGTAAAATATCAAAATGTCAAAAGGTTTGACTGGAAGACGCTGCAGGCGTTACTTGCATTAATTAGAAAATTCAACAAGGATAATTATAAGGAGCAGTGCACCCCGCAGCTAGAACTCCTCCCCCTGTCAATCTCACTCCTCCCTCAGGCGTAGCAAACCAATTTTGTACTCAAGACTCCATCTTTGTGCTAAGTGAGCGCATTTGAAGCTTAAATCAGAGACGTTCACTTAATCCCGCAGGACAGCGCCAAAGCCCAAAAGAATGCAGAAGCTGCTGACTGATAACTGCTGACCCCCGGCTGCTTTCAACAGCCAGATGGCGCATAAATGTCAACAAAGTTGACTCGCTGCCATATCACAATGTTGCAAGGGGCAGAGGGGCACTCACTTGGCCAAGTAAATGCGACAGGCTGCACTCGGAATGCGGCACAGCCAAATGCTGCGAGACAGATTCAGAGTAAGAGAGAAAGTGGGAGAGAGAGAGAGTGGAAGAGAGTGGAAGAGAGTGGAAGAGAGCTGTGGCATGCCTCTGGCATGCAATTTGAGGTTTATGATACCACCAATGACACCGGCTGAAAGTAGCACTTAATAAAACAAATGTGAATGCGCTGCTCGGTTATTTAATTATAATATATTAATAATAATATAATATATTTATTATACTATTATATTAAGCGACGATGTGGTTTGAAATCTCTTAAATTATCTTATCCATCTGATCAGACAGACATTGCACAAAACCAATATACTCTTTTACCTTCGACATCAGAGTGTAAGCATAGTCAAATAGAAAAGTTTCATTAATTTTTGCATGTCATTTTTATTAACTGCCTCTTCAAAATTCCTAGTAAACTTTTTTAATCTCTTTAGATTAAATTGGTTCGAACAACGAAGAGGAAGGTACACATCCTTCACAGAGATATGAGCATTTGGCAAAAACCATATATAAAAAGAACCAACAGGCAGCTACATATCATTCACCTTGGATTCACCTCTAGATGAATCCTAAATTTAATTTTTTATTTAAATGTGTTTCCAAATTCATTTCAAAAAGGCAAAAAGAACGAAGCTACACATTATTCACCCTTAGCCATACTAAGCCATGGCACCCCTAGGCCCTAGGCTAATGCTAAATTAAATCATTTTTAATACGATTCCAGATTTAGAACATTATTATACCGAAAAACATCCTTCAATTGAAGACATGCAAAAATTAATTTTTTTTTATTATGACTCCAAATTTACGTCGAAAAGACAAACAGATTTGACGCACATTCACAGATATATGTAGGTTAATGAATAAATTGTTCTATTTCTATATATTATAATAACAATAAAGAGAAGAATTGAATTAACTTTTTTCTTTATATACAATTCCCAATGTACGTTAAAAATGCCTGCTGCACTATTTTAGCCGTTATCGTTGGCATTTCCATCAGAACATTCCTGATACTTTTGCTTTGGCATTAGCCAATTTGTCATTTGCATACACAGGGAAATGCATAAATGTGATTTCAGCACATGGTATTTGTGATGTGTGGTGTGTGTTTTTTGCTTGAGGCAGCGGCTTTCGTAGTCACAAACTGAAGAGGCAATTTAATAGCAATTTTTGCTGTGTGTGAGAAAATGTAACGACGTTTCTTATTCAATTTACGCGCATGAAATATTTGAGGAAACACTGACACAATAATAATATTTCTGCATAATTTCATAAGTGTAAATGCGAGCACTGTGGAAGGGAGAGGGCGCGTGGCATGTGTATGTCAAAGTCAAAGTCTGTCTCGTCGATAAAGATGCCTCGTTTGGAGCACGTTGATGGCGTCGAGATTGTCGCCTGTTTGTTTGCACACGCCTGAGTGGCATTGGCATTGTCTGTCTGTCTGTGTATTGTGTGTGTGACCCACAGTAACTACAGCAAATAGAGCATGCCACATGCCACATGCCACATTCCACATGCCACATGCCCCATGCCCAATGACTTTTCCGCTTCCGCCCGCCATTGTTGCCTCGGCTCGCCCTATTGACAGTTGTTGTTAATGGCATCTCAATATTTAGCCCGGTCTTTGTTTTAAGACAATTTATGCTTGATTGCATTGATTGATTAGCCGCACTTGTTGTTCACACTACCACGCCCATTGCGCGTCCCTATTTTACACATACACTATGAATAAAATCGAACTGAAATTTAGAAAATTGTCTTAAAAATTAGAAAGCTTTTCTTGTTTTTAGAAATAACTTGTAAATATAAGAAAACATTTTTCTTACAACTAAGAACACTTGAAATAAATTCAGAACACGAAAAATCTGGTGATCTTTTATATATTTTAAAAATATTCTTTATAATTAAGAAACACATTTTTAGAAGGTAAAATGCAAACCTGCAAACCATTATTTATACAAGAAATCATTTCAGAAGAACCTGTTGTGTGAATCCTCGTCATAAGTTCATCATAAGTTTCTTTGGACTATTTATTTATTTTTTTAATGTCAACTAATTTTAGTCGAACAGAAAAAAAAACGAAAAGTTTAAGCTAAATTAAATTAAATGAATTAATTAAGTTAACACAGTAAGAAATATTTACAAGATTTATTTAAGCTACATGAATTTTATATTATATTTAACTTCTTAGAAAGCCACAAATCTGAGTTTTAAAAACTTACTTTCTGAATAAAATTTTATAAAATTGAGATCAATTGGTTTTTTAAGTGCACATCAGCAAGTGGCATATAAAAAATGTAGCTCTCTTAAGTTTTGGCATGAACATTTTCAATTTGAAGCCGCAAAATTTGATGTAAAATATTTCTACTTGATGATAAGCCATAAAACATGAGTAACTTTGCTGCAAACTTTCTAATTAAAACTTTGAAGTATATAACTAAACTAATATTGAATAATAAATTGTTTTTCGCTTGAATTAAAAGTTTCCACTTTTCAGTTTTCAGTTTTTCGCTTTGGAGCGTGCTCTGAGTTTTTAAGGCTTATGGAAAATTGGCTAATTGAGTTTGTTGTCTGCCTCTTTGGCAGTTGCTAAAAGCTTTCAGTTAACGATTTTTAAAGAAGAAAGAAAAGAGAATCAATTCGGAATAGAAATGTCAATGAACGCTAGCATTATAAAAGCTGATGCGATAAATCAACGTTACTGCAAAGGGCAAAGGTCAAGGGATTGCGCACAAAGTTAGGAGTTGTGGGAGTTGGAGAGAGTTCAATGTTTAGCTTAAGCCCCCATTTATGTATGACAAGCATAAAGGACATTAATTGCCTGACTTGCTGGAAAAAGGAGAAAAAAGAACTTGATATCAGTGCGTGTGTAATGTGCTTGAGTTTATGTGTGGCATGCCACGCGCAGCTGAGGCACTAACTATAACTCATTACCATGCAGTCCACATATATATCTGTACATATATATACAATATTTTTTTTATATAGATGTCTGCCAGAAAGCAAATCACAGCGTCACATAAAGCGAACTTCGCTTGAGTTTTATGCTTAAATACGCGCATTTTATTTGCAGCCTTGTTTTATATTTATACCCTGCACCCAAAGCGCATCATAAATAAAGCACTTGAGTAATAACTATATAAGTATAAATACATATATATATTTATATATAAATATATTCATATATATATCTATGCTTAAATCAGATTTCTTATCGTTTTGCACATATTTTTAATACTCTTTCTTCAGCAATTGCAGAGAATTCTGTCGTTCAAGCTTTTTTTGAGTCCTGTAAGCCATGTCTGAGCTGCGTCAGCAAAATATGAATATGAGCAGCCCTTTTGCTTAAGCACTGACTGACTTCAATTTCAAAATGTTGTTGTCATGTCTGTTAGCTACAAATGACATCAGCTTTGGTTTACAATCCCAACCACAACAATGACACAGAGCCATTGATGATGATACTGCAGCGACAGAGATGTGAAGTAATTCAAGCCAAACATAAAAGATTTATTGACGGCTAAATAATTCAATGAACGACTTGCAGCTGCAATAAAGCAATTTCACATTTTTGCCCTTTCACTTGGGAAAAAAATCGACATTCAATTTAGAAAGTAGATAAGTTTTTGACAACAATGTGACCTCGACTTATTATTCAGAAAGTTTAGTTAAGAGAGTTAAGTTTTTCTTTTTCATTCCGGGATCTATTTTTAAATTTAGAAATAGTTTGATACCATATGCAATGCCAGCTAAAAACAGGTAACAGAGAACAGGGTGGGTGACATCTTCGGTATCAAAATATAAGTATGTCTGGTCAGATTGTTTTTTTTTATGTGTTCACAGAACATTTATACAGTAGCTTTTACTTGTATAATTATTAAACATTCATATTTTAAGATTTCCAATATGCAAACATTTTAGATATTTTATAAACTCATATTATTTATTATAATTAATTAGAGTTTTGACACTTTCAACGATTTCAATTTCAAATTCAACTTAATAAACATGAGGTTTTTTCTGAGTGTAAGTGTGCAACCAAAAGTGTAATATTTAAGCTCAATTTTCCAATCTGGGGGTTAATTACATTTTCATGGTTGACTGCAGTTTAATCTTTGTTCATTGTGTTTAACCAGTGAAATCTGAGCCCTTTTGGCAGAGCAATTAGCAAACTGAGAGGCGCCTTCGGCTAGATTGCAGTTCACGTCAAGTGCATGTGGCATGCTGCATGCTGCATACCTTCCGCTGTATTATCTCAACTCTTATTTAAATCAGTGCAGGTCATTCATCCATGGAATGGACATTGAAAAGCCATTAGCATTAGCACACGCTGAGTTTGGTTAACCGCAACAAAACTAAACCCATGGCATCCCACAACGCGAAAGTACAGTAAAAACGCAGTAAATGGTCCCTGCCTGCAAGCTTTGTGGTTGCAAAACAAGAAAAACCTTTGCCGTTGACCGCAGTGTTGTAATTTATTTAAAGTGCTGCCCCGCCACAATCCCATTTTATTTGTTGCAAGTTTGTAGACAGAGAAGATATGGTTGCTGCATAAAGCATGCCTTTTAATCTAATTTCAATTATACAATTATAATTTAATTTACCTTTCTTGATTTATCATAATTTAATTTTGGAAGCAAAATATAAATGAAATCGTTTTTCAATTTTAAATTAATCTCTTATTTGTTGGGTTAAACATTAAACAAGGGAAACAGAAAGTGACATTTTGACTGTATCAAGGACAGTTGATTGGGGCATTGCCACATGCAACTCAAAAAGTTTAACACAAACAATATTTTGCAACAGTGTTTGTTGTTTTCGCGCAATGAAAATATATATCTATATAATAACAATATGTTTGGCACATTGTTGCGTACATTGTTTGCCACTTTGTGGAGCGTTCTCTGTCTGACAAAAGGTCAAATTGGAAAGTTTTAAAAGCTTTTTACACCTGAGCTACTTATGTGAACTTTGCACTCGCAAAAACTGCCTCTTAATGCCAAATAAACAATAGCAACAATAACAAGTTAAACAACTACTTTTGCCTTTGAGCTGAAGAGTTTCGCTGCCCATTTAAAGAGCAGCTGCAGTTTTTCCTTAATAAAAGGTTTCCACATACAGTGAGAAAAACAAAATTGGCCTGAATTTTAGCATTTCACCATAATATTGGCGCCAAGGGTAACTCCTTTTATTATTCAGAAAGTGATTTTCTAAGGTTTCATTTCGTTTCGTAATTACGAAGTGGATTTTTCTAAAATGTTAACAAAATATATATAGTGTCCAGGGCATTGTTTTCTCAAGAGAGTTTTCGTCATTTACATTTATTTTCTGAGTGTATTATCTGAGCTGATTAGTTGTCGGCGCCATTTGAAGTGCATTTGCAGAGAGAACTCTGGGTGCTTTGGGTGCTTTGGGGAATGTCAAGTGCTCTATGAATTGTTGATGATACTCAATTGATCTGCTCTTATGCTCCTCTGTCGAAGGTGATGGCCTAGTTATCGATTAGTCACTCTTCTAGTCTATATATACGCATACTTATGGCCCTAATGACGGTGAATTGTCGCTGAAATGTTTGTCAAGTGTTGGCAGTTAATGTAAATTACGGTTACATCGACTTAGGCTCGCTCAGACCGGCAACCATAAGAGTATTAAACTGTTTACACTGTCAACTTTATACAAACAAACAAAAATGTGGGTGGGGAGGAAGGGGGCGGGGCTTTGAGTCAGCCAGAAGATACTTATATGAAATTATATACTTATGTGTGTTGTCAGATAAGCCGCTTGGCACAAACTGTGTCGACTCACGTTTTAATGGAACTTTTTTATTACTTCCTGATGTTCAGCTGAGATTTCAAATTGCCCTCATTCAAATGTAATGGATATTTTAAAGCTCTTACCACTCGCAAATTACTAACGAGTCAAAGCTGATTATACAAATGGATATCAATATATACATATAGTAATGCGTACAGCTTGCACATATAAGTTAATGATTGGCTTTGCAAGAATACCAGAGTTTTTATTAACTATTTATTTTACTTGTTTATTTTTAGCCACGCTTTAAAAATATAGTTGAATTTATAAATATTAATTTAATTTATACAACTAGCAGCTGCCAGTTGCAGCCGTTACAAAATCAGTATTCGAATTCAAGTCACAAAAAACAGAAATTTTAAAGGCTTTTTTTACGACTATATCAGAGGAGGCTGCTGCTGCTGCTGTTGCTTTTGCTATTTATGTGATTGTGAAAGTTATGGTCTATACAAAAAACGACGCATGTGTCGCAGCTTAAAATCCCAAGCACACACACAACAATATGTGTATGTGTTTTGGATAAGTATATGGCGCAGTGGGACCAAAGCCCTACCTCCCCAATTACAGGTAATGGGAAGTAGATGTGTTTTTTGCAGAAGCACCTTTTCATGTTGTTTCACGTACAACAGATAACAAGCAAATTAATTAATTAAATGTTACTTAATTCGCATGTTCGAGTGTCGCAGCTGCCGCATCTAAATCTCATTAGTGTGACACCCATCTCTGTGTGTGTGTGTGTGTGTGTGTGTGCTGGGAATAGTATTAAAAGCGAGCAGGCAGCAAAAAATAAATCAAAATCTCTATTGACAGCTGTGATTTATGCGTGTATGCATACACTCAGAGAAAAAAGAATTGCCCTTCATTTTAGAAAATAACACTGAAAGCTTGAAAGCTTTTCTGGTTTGTAGCAATAATTTCTAGATATAAAAAACATGACATATATAAATATAGAAATAATAAATAAATGATTATATTTATTATTTTGTAACTCTGGTTTTTAAAAAATTGATTTTTAAATCTTTTTTTTTTGAGTGTATGCAGAAGTTTATTTAGCTGATATGTTTTATGTGTTCATTTATTTTTAGCTCACTTGTAGGTGTCCCATTTGCTGCATGTAAAGGCCAAGGAAGATGGCATGATAACATCTCGAAACCTGTGCAGAGCCAATGCTTCAACTAAGGGTCAACATTTGCTTAAAGCATGTATATGTCCCAGCTACACATGTAAGTGTTTGTGTGTGTGTGAGTGTCTTTGTGCGTTTAAGTTTAAAATTTGCATGAATGCCCAAATATTTTGCTTTTGTTCGCCAAGTGGCAACGTCTCTCAAAATTGTCTGCCATGATTGCTTCGCTTGTGCATGAAATCAAAGTCTAGACAAGAAGTTTAAAAAAATGAAGAAAAAAATCGTTTGCCCCAAAAAAACACAGAAAATACTTATATATTGCATACCAGTTGAGACAGTCCTTAAGTAAATGGTAAATTAAATAAGTAAATTACTAAACTCGTAGAAAACGGGTAAAAGCGGTATAATAAAGTTGTGCAAAAGTAGTGCAACAAGCAGAACTACGACTTGATAACGATTGAATGAAATTAATAATACAATTTTTATATGGAATTAATTTCAGTAATTCTAAAAATCAGAATAATATTTTTAATTATTTATTTAATGTCAACTAAAGTCAGTAGTCACAAAAAAAAACAAAAGTAGAGTTATGGATTAAATTAAATTTAATATTTAAGTTAGATTAAGAAAATAAGAAATATTTATAAGATTTATTAGATATCTAGCGGTATTTAAATGCAAAATGCAAATTAAGTGGTAGACACTAAAACTTTTTTCATATTATTGTGAAAATGTGACTAAAGTAATGAATATATATATAACAGCGTAATTAGGGGTATCTGGCAGTCGAGCACTCTCGACTTCAACCATTCCAGCTTGATATATTGGTTATTCAAGTACATTTTATTATGCGCTCGAGTTTTTCAACAAAATTTACATTTTGCATTTTAAACATGTGCACAACAAAAAAAAAGAAGCACAGTGTGCAAATATTTGTACAAGTGCCTCAAACGAAAATGTGCATTAAAGCGTGAAATTGTGATTTCAAAAATGTTTGTTTTAACGAGAATGTTTTCTTATTTTTGCATTCGTTTGGAAAATGCCTTGTGGTTCACACACAAATTAGTTTTAATTAAGTAAGAAGCCAAATCAACTGTTAACTTGTTTAACTTATGTTTATGTGTATACATTTGAAAAGTTACACACAAAAGGCAAAGAATTTAACATTAATTATATTTGGCATGCCAAAGTCGACGCCCTATTGTGGACTAAGTTGACAATGTTAAATTAGAGCACAGCCAATAAAAACAAAGCGCAACAGATTAACCAAAAGACCGCAAAATGTTGGCATCTCCATCAAGTTCGAAGCAAAAATCCAATAAGGTCAAAAGGAAACGAAAAGAGAGCAGAAAAAGAAGAGAAGAAGGAGAAGGAGAAGAACTGCACGCGAAAAATCCAACTGAGACGACGGCAGTTTCATTAAACATTAAGCATTAATTTTCATTGAGATTAATAGCTGAGTAAATGCTAAAGATTATGATGGCAGTTAGTTGTCGATTCCCTGCTCCTCTCCCTCTCCCAGACCCACTCTCTGTTCCCTTGACTGAATTGACGCAAATTATCCTGCCGTGTTTCGCTCGGCGTTAATTTTATTTCTTGTTAGCAGCCAAATGCCTCCTGCTGAGCCACTCAATGCAATTTAGACTGACATTCAAATTTGGTCATATAATTAATTGTGTAATTAACATAAATCAGCTGACAACATATATTCTATATATATTTTATATATGTATATATGTGTGAATGGATTGACTAACGTGCCCGTAAACAATTGTGTAATTGCATATTTGACCAATTGACATTTGAAATTGATGTCTTGGGCAGCAAGACAGAAACACAGAAATTTATATTAACTGGACTCCCAAATGTGCGCACACGCCACCTAAATGGGCTTGTGGCCACAAACATCAGAGTCATAGTCCCGGCTGTGGTCCTGGCCATAGTCATAGTCCTGGCACAGCAGTTTGTTCGTCATTTGGCTGTGTCCCCATGGACCTAGGCGCAGGCGACATTGAATTGAGTTACGCGTGTTGTGCGCTTGCAAAGTGTATTATAATTTTGCCCTTGTTTGTGTAACGCCCAAATACACTCAGAAAAAAAATCGAACTGAATTTTAGAAATAGAAAAACTTTTCTCAGTAAGAGAAGAAGGTACGAATGCTTTTTTACTATTTTATAGAAATGTTTTCTATTATTGGAAAAACTGCCTAAAATTTAGAAAGATCTAATAAAATAAAAGTTAATCTAATAAGTCTGAGGAATCATTTAAAAAATCAATTTGCAAACTGGTATTAAGAAAAAAAAGAACGCTAATTTATAGAAAGATCAAAATGTGCGCTTTAAAAATATGGGTTCGATTTTCTAAATTTAATTTTAAGTGTACCTCTTACAAATTTATATATAATAATAGGAAACATTTAAAATTAGAAATAGATTTGAGCATTTTTTATTACGTAACAGTAGAAACTACTTCTAAAACCCAGAAGATTTTTTTTTTTTTTTGATTCAACGAGATATTAATTTGATGGCCATTTTCTAATTTTCAGAGAGATTTGTTAACTAAATATACCTCTTCGAAATTCGTCCCCTAGTAATAGAAAACATTTAAAGAAGCTTTTATCTAAGAATATTTATTTTCGAATACTTTAATTATTATTTAAATTTTGTCTCGACAGTCTGTAAGAGTATACAATGTTCGGTATGCTGAATTTGAGTTTTTTTTTTTTTTTGCTTCCCGCATTTGTTTGTTTGTGTGTTTGTGTGTGCCTTGGCTCTATTTATCATGCGACAAAAGCGCGTTTATCATTGCACGATAGCTAAATGGAACGGAACGGTGGGCGTAGCACAGCCCACAGCTCCCTTGGCGCATTAGCTGTGGCAGCTTAATGCGCTCGTCTGGTGGCCCCCAAAAGGCAGCGAAACAATTTTTGCGCACATAAATTTCATTTATGAAAATCATTTGCACACAACACGCCCTAAAAAGCAGGCAACAATATTCGCCAAAGTGCGACAACAGTGCGTGTGAGCAGTATTTGGACAACTATTCACGCATGCATGTGTGTGTGTCTGACGCACATGATTGATGTGTGGCAGCGCCCAAAAAATTTTA
The DNA here is from genome assembly GCA_035043205.1 of Drosophila trichaetosa. Lineage (NCBI taxonomy): Eukaryota > Metazoa > Arthropoda > Insecta > Diptera > Drosophilidae > Drosophila > Drosophila trichaetosa. Next base: position 663,764 of record JAWNNE010000640.1, on the reverse strand, counting down.
CTTTGGCATTTTACTTTTATGTTGCCAGTTTTTGGGGCAACCAACAATGAAAACCTTGTTGACTTTTTACGATTTCAATCAAGTCAAGTGGATTTGCATCAAGTGTTCAAGTGTGTCAATGTTCTCATTTATAGCCCCTAAATATAGAGTCAACCCTCGATTTTAAGTGTATCCGGGGAAAGTTCTTATCAAGGGACCGAAATCTATGTGGGTCAGCGCCAATAACAATGAAAACAACTTGACCAAAAAGTTGCCAGCTATTTTTCTCCCCCCAGAGACTTCAGCCGTCATGTTAATTTTTTTTTACACGTCTTGGCCACGTTAGCTACTCTTGTCCAGTCTTGATAACTTGCTACCATTCATTGACAACTACCACAAGATGGACGTGACCGTTGCTAAATTCCAATAACATTAATTGCGCCTAATAAAGCTCAACTCGAAACATATGTTAATTGATATCGATTATTGACAGACTTGATTTTACCAATTAAATAAATAATAATGTATGATAAGAATAAATGACATATTATGACTTACCCAAGGTCAAAGCTTGATCTGTAAAGAAATGTTAGAAAAATGTTAGTTTAACGCTCGAATAACTAAATAAATACAGCAATTTAAGACTACAAGTTCAAAGTTTCCCGAGGCGTATGCAGAGAAATCTTTTTCTGTCTGGCAAAGTTTAAAAAATCAAATACATGAATACATGTATTTGAATTGCGAAGTAAACAAGAGTCAAACTTAAGACCTGAAGGCTAAGCACACACATGTAAGGCATACTGATTATAATTCCATTTGAATTTATGGCTCTGGCACGCATTAGCCATAATAAAATTTTTTGCTATACCCTGAATCAATTAGAGTGTGTTAAAAGAGTATATTTGGTTCTGTGCTAAGTTCTCTTAACATATCTCATATATATATATATATGTATATATATATACTCTTTTTATTTATTGATTATTATTTTATTTATACTTAATGGGATTTGGATATAAAAGTAGCACACAAAATTTAATAGCTGGCCGTAGGGTATATCCTAGGCGAGCTCACTCGACTGCGGCATTTTAACTTGATTTCTTTTCTTTTAAGAAAAAACATTTTTGTGTTCATGGCAACAGGCCAACACCGCTTGTCTCTCTGCATGCGATGCGAGTTAATTGAGTCACAGCAGAAGAGACTCATCTTAATTGCCCACAATTTGCGAAATTTCTTCTTCGTTGCTTTTTATTCGTATGCCGTTTCCGGATCCTTTTGAGCGGAAATTGAGTTGACATTGACAGCTAAATAACAAGGATTTATTTCTGCTTTCGCTCAATAAATTTTAATGCATATATTGATAAGCGATGAGTATATGCGAATATTTGAATATTGTTCAATTACATCTGCTAAATTTGACATTAATGTAGCAAAAAGCATTTTAATTGGCTTATCAATGACTTTTTTCGGGAATATTTAACAAACATTTTTATTTTGCACAGAAATTTAAAATTTTACCTTAACATAAATCTAGCAACTTAATTTTTGAGTATTTAATTTCGGGACAATTGATCAAGCGAAACAGTGAAATTTTTGAATAAAACCTGGCGACGAGAAAACTTAACGAAAATTTGTATTTCTGAACATCAATATAAAGTTTCAACTTAACTCTTAAGTCCTAGGCCAAACTAAGATAAAAAAAATTACATAAAAATTTAAACTTTTTATTTGCACTTAAAATGTTTTTTATATGATAAGTGGCTGACTCGAATAACATTTTTGAAGTAGAAAAAAAAAATGAAACAAAAGTGAAATGTGAAATATTGCAAGAGATCCGAGCAATTTTGTATTAAACTACCACATTGGGACTGGCTAGATAAATTGTATCTATGAATGTATATGTGACTCTTGTGAACTGTTATTAAGCTGGCAATGTGTGTGTTTGCCACACACTCACACCCACAGCCACACAACAAAGTATTGCCGTTGAGGGAATCTTAAATTCACCGAGCATTTCCATCGACAAGTAAGTCGAGGAGTTCGGGAGGTCCCGGGAGTTCGGGGAGTCCTGGATACATGTATAAGCTTTCTGTTGTTCTTGTGGATGGATGAACTGAGCCACCCGACTCCGTTGGCATTAAGCGGCATAACAAATTTAATCAAACGGCGAGCACATTTCACCTGAACAGTTGCTCACGACTGCTTCACTTGTTCATCGTCCTTGTTGATGGATGTCCTTGGTTGAGGTCTTCTTTTGTTTCTCGGTTGTTAGGGACAACAAGTTGCACAGCCAAGTTCCTACTTTTATTTATTTGACTAGCAATTGGATTTTTACCTTATAAAAGATTGCAGGGACAAATGAAAATTCATTTTCATTTTCATATTTATGTCTTTTGCAAATTGGGAAAACAGTCAACAAGCTTCGGGGCTTTTCATTTCATTTAACAACTTGTTTACAATCTCAACATAATATTTATTATTGCATTTATATGTATACCAAGTTAGTGAACCAAAATTGGTTGTTAATTAAAATAAGTGAACTTTTAAGCCACTGCACAAGTTAAACGACAAAAATAAATTCTTGCCGTTTTCCAAGAAAATTATTATTTATTTCCAATGAGTCACGGAGTATTTACATCTACACAAATGTGTACCCTGATAGTGTTGTAAGAAGGATACAAATAATTGTAGAAAGTTGTAAGATAGTTTAATATATGGGATATATATATGGGATCAACCTCTCAATTGTAGTTATGCTTTATTATTATCAAGTTTGTGATTTTATCTCTTCCTGCCAATTGCTATTAATTGTTTTTGATTATAGCTGCCCAAAAGATATTTGAGTTGGCTGAAATGCGGTGCCTTTGCCTAGCTCAAATTTCTTCTTCAGTTATTAGCTTTTTGGGTTTGCAACATTCTCGCCTCCTTATAATCCTATGACCCGGAATTCAACTTACGGCAAGCTTATTATTATTATTATTACTGTTTGATTATTCGAATAGGATGGCAATATCCACGTTTCGATAGTTTCGTTTTAAATTAAAGTCTGCACTCCACCCTATCGCACATAGCTCAGTTTGAAATATGGTCCAAGGCCATTTTATGGTGTGTGGTGTGTGTGGTTTCAGAGGATAAACCTCATTAAATGAGGTTCAGTCCCTCACACTACCTATCTGAACTGCGAACTGCTGCTTAAGCATATTTTCAGCTGCTAGCTTATTTTATTTATATACACACAAAATACAAGTAAATAATCGATAGATAAATAGTTTTCTAGTTGAAGAACAGACAACAATATGAAAAATATAACATAAATTTAAGTAAAATATTGAGAAAACCAATTGTTAAAGTCGAAAATACACAGCACTTCACAGTAAAATGGGAAATGTATGAATAGCTTAAAGGAAATGTTCAATGCAGAAAGCCAGTGGTGAGTGGCATGTGGCGAATGTTTCAGTTACATTTGCAACCGTGTTGCAAGCAATGTCAACAACACACACCCGTTTTGCTTGTGCTATTTTCCAGTAGGTCGTCAATAAAAGTCAACATGCAGCACAATTGCAAAATGTGCAGTCTCTTTTCACATGTCCTGTGAATACACAAACACACACACACGCACACACACACACTCATAAAAGGACATATGTGAGTCTGATTTAGTGTAAAGCAAATCCAGAAAAACAGCTGCAGTTGCTGAAACCCTTAAAATATTTTAATGTACCACTCAAGATGCTCTGATGATGTAATTTATAAAAAAAAATATAAAACATAAAAATAAACTTAACTTAAACTATAGGACTAAGTATCTGTGTAATGTATGAGCGAGCAATAAAATGCCAAAATGCAGCACTTAAGGGCTAAATTAAGCTGAAAATCAAATGGCAGCAGCAGCAGCACGAGGCAAAAGGCACAAGGGCGACGAGACTTGCGCAATGCATCATTACATTCATTATTTTTCAACGCAAGGCAAAAATAAAAAATTGACTTCCATACGTTGCGAGGCATATTATTTTATAAGGCCATCAGCAGCATCGATCTTGCTGTCTTCCCAAACATGTCCGTGCTCCGGTAATCTGTCCCGGGGCAAAGTCGGTCGTCAAATTTAAACACTGATGTGTTAATAGCCCCCACTGCGAGTGCAGCCCAACACTCGTAAAGTTAAGAGCCACCGAACAACTGCAACCATTCGTGCAAAGAAAAAACAAAAAGCTCATACATACACGCACACACACACACACACACACACACACACAATTTGTTTGAGTCATTGTCAAACATCAAAGCAATTTGTGCCTGCCTGTCAGCCCAAACGGATAAAATAAATTGCCAAAATGTCACACAAATAAAATAAAAATTTTAAAGGCCAACGATTTGATTCAACACTCAGAAAAATTCTGGAACATTTATACATATACATTTATATCAGATAAAAATTGACATATAAATGAAAATCGCTCTAGAAATTGTACCTAGCTTTCAGCCTAGCTAATTACGAAAAACATGAAAACAAATTTCCTTAAATATAAAATCTTTTTTAATGAATTTATATTACTAAGCTTGGCTTTAACACACATCCACAGCAATTTTTTCCGATGTTCAGTAGATTTGGTGCATGGCTCATGTTGCACAGGGATCAACTGCTACAAGTGTGGCAGATAAAAATCTGGCTTACAAGTAGATAGAGTGGCAAATCAAGCTTTCGCAAATGCATAACCCCTCAATTTGGTGGAATATTTGAATTCCAATTTTTCAAATACATCGCTATATATATAAATACATCGCTATATATATATATATAGTAAAGGTTCATTTCACTAAAGGAAATTTAAATGAAAATTAAATTATGTGGGTAAAGAATAAAAAACCGATAGCTGACAGCTGAGAAAAGCGACATCACGTATACGACACGTGGCCATTAAAGTTGAGCATACGCTGCGCATACTGCTGACAATTTGAACAATTAATAAGTAATAAAACTATGGTGAACATGTAACTGTACTAACGATAGCTTTTTTGTTGCCGGTTTTTTAAGATTTCATAAATAAACAAATTTTAGATCATTTATGAATTCAAACACTTTTTATGGTGATTCGAATTCGAATTATAAATAGTTCTAAAAGTAAATAAAATTGTTGGATTTGAAGCAATCTCTTCTAAATTTAAGAAAAATGTTTTTCTAAAAAATAGAAAAACCTTCCAGTTTTCAGGGCAATTTTCAAAAATTCAGAGTAATTTGTTTTCTGAGTATACTTAAATACGGGGCGTCTCCTAGTAGAGCTCTCTCCTCATCTAATCTTAACGTTTTCACGCCCCATTATCGATATATATTTAAACACAGGGCATTTCGTATTCGAGCTATATCTCTCTCTCTCCATCTCTCTCCATCTTCTCTATCGATTTGAGCACTCTCGCTTATTAGTTTTCGATTTTCGATTTTCGGTTGACGCTTTCATGTGACCATAACAAGTTAACAACTGAGTGCTGCGCGTGTTGCAAATCAATATAGCACTATTTATTAGAACATGTTTACTCTTCGCATTCGACTACAAATACGAATACGGTAATTAGCACATCAAAACATCTGGAGTGGCTCGTGTGAATCTGATTTAATGGAATCAACAGTTTGAAGTCGAATAAGTGTGTGCCAGTGTGTATGCGAGTGTGTGTGTGTGTGTCTAATTGATGACGTTAGTAGGCCGTGGCACTGAGCAGTTGTTGGCTTACATAATTTTGCATAAATTAAAACATCACTGATACGCAAAAGACAGCGAAAGTGATTTGAAGCAGCTGCTGCTGCTGCTGCTAAGACTGAAGTGCTGCGGAAGTACGTGAATGAAGTAGTTACTTCAACAGCGCTTTATATGCTGATTTTATCTTTCACATTGATGTTTTAGAATTAATTCGTTACTCCTATATTTGTGTACCCTGCACCCACAAAAATGTGTAGAAAGAGTATAATGGTTGTAACTGGCAGAAGGAAGCAACTCCGAACCCATAAGGTATATATATATATTATTGATCAGACTGAACAGGCGCGTCGAGATAGCTATGAACATATAGAGAACATATTGAATATATATTTTGAATATAAGTTTTCGCATACCTCAGATGCGAAACTCCCAAATTACAGACCAAAGCCAAAAGGCAAAAGTAATTTGCATACAATCAGAAAAAAGCAATGAAATTTTGGAATTCCCCTTAAAATCACGATGAAAAATTTGAAATTTGTTCTTACTTACTACAAATAATTAATAATCTAAATTTACGAAATCATTTATACTAAAATTATTTAGGGCAACTAAATAGACAAGCACAAAAATATAGTAACTTTTTTGTAATGTTTAGAAAAATGTTAGATTATTTCAAAATGCAAAATGTAAATAAAGAGAGCAAGAGTAAGTTGGGAATAAAACTGGCATATAATAGAGGGGGTACAGGGTATCGCTTAGTCGGGCACACTCGATTAAAGGATGCTTACTTGTTTTTTGCGCCATGTTACAAGCCACAGAGACAAGCAGAGCAAAGCGTTTCACTCTGCATATCAATCACATGCCAGGACGCTGTCAGTCTACTGTCACATTGTGGGGCGTGTGAGAATTTTGTGGCAAGTCGAGCGGCGCAACGCTTGCCTGCACAAAGACACACACACACACACACACTTACGCATTGTATATATGCGAATCGTATGCATTTGAAAAATATGAAATGCTTGCATTTTGCATATTTATTGTGTGTTCTATGCTCGTCATAGTTTGACTAGTTTGCTTTAACAAAAAGAAAACACATCCCCTCGCACCTTGCCCGCTTGCCCATCGCTCATCCGTCCTTCTGTCCATCCGGCAGTCAATCATTCATATTGAAATTCTATGCGCGTCCTCTGACAACAGAAATTCAATTAAAATGCGTTACGTGTCGCAAATCAGTTGACTATCTTTTTGAATTGATTGTGGCATACATTTTTCCATCGCTTCGTTTTCGAGCTCTTGTTGATTTTCATTTCTCAAATCTGATTTGAAAAGCTTTTTGCAATTGCCACAAATAAATATGACGGTGATCTGACAAGTAACGATTTATCTAAGCCATAAATAAATCGCTGTTTATTGACAAATAATTTATATGCACAGACTGTGAGGAAACAGTGAACTGTTTTTTATTATTTTATTTTAATATTACCATCATCATAAGCTTAAGTGACTTGCTAGTTATAAAAAGATCGATTAAATAAGTTTCAATTATAGGTAAAATTCAATTATTTGTTCTTCTCAAGTGATTCATTCTCAATAGATTAATTAATTAGCTGTCATTTACAAATGAGAAAACTTCTTAAGCACCTTTTACAGTCAGCTTACACTTCTTCAATATAGTTTAAAGTTTAAAGTTGCGCACATCGAAAATTCCATTTATCCAGCAATCCATAAATTTGTATTCCACAAGCCCAAGAGGAATATGCGAGAGGGGTACAAGGGTTGTGTGCCACAGTATACAAAATCTTTACGACTATAAGAGCCACAGTCTTTCAAATTTGAATAGATATATTATATCGATTTCCGATAGCAATCAAAAACACAAATTAAATAACATCGTTTCTAGATGAGATATAATACACAGCAGGACAAATCCTTTTCTCTATGCACTTTTGTATGTGATTCCATGCTTGCTTACATTTGGGTGTACAAAACCTTACAATGGTGAAATTTGGCGTTAGTAAATAGTAATAGTAAATTAAGGAGCTGGCTGCAGGGTAACTCGTAGTCAACCTCAGTCGACTACGACATGCTTACTTGTTTTCATTTTGGACAGCAATTAAAATTTCTTTGGTATTTATGACCCGGCTGTGAATGCAAGTAAAAACATGAAAAATAATATTGCAGAAAATATTGCAGGCACCAATAAATTTTGGACTGAACCAATCATTTCGCATGCATGTGCCCGCAAAATTTACGAAAGCCCCAAACATCGAAACGAAAACTTTTCATACGTCTGTCGTTTGTGGCTGTACAAGGAAAATCTGACCATAAACATGGCCAGCATTCATATACATATACATATATACATATATAAATGAATATGTATATGTATTTAAGGTCAAACGAACAGATGCGTATCGATGACGTTATCAACTACAATTGAAATGGCTTTCCGAGAGGCAAGTGAATGGATTTAAAAGCAAAGCATGTAAAGGACATGGAATATTGAATACGAAGCTTATATGGAAATAGAAGAATTGCTTTGGCGTTTTGCTTGAAGTTTTTGAATCTGATTAAATAACTGATGTGTACAACATTAACAAAATGCTAAATATGAAGACATTTATGTGAAATATTTGAAATCCTTATATTTCATTAAATATGAAAAAAAAAAATAATTAATTGTCAAATAAACAAATAAATAGATTAAAAGATAGTCAATTAATTTGTCAGCAAATTGAACTAATATTGTAAGTATTTGTGAATGATTAAATATTGGAATTTCACGTTTACAGATAGCTTAAATAGCTGTCTGAATAAATATTAAAATAATTGGAAATCATGCGAATATTACATTTACATACGTAAAGGTAATCAATGAAGTATTTTGAATCCTTTCGTCTGATTAAGCAGATATTAAATATAATTACAATTGTCAAAAGGCAGATATTGCATTGGAATTTTAAATTTCAATTAGAACAAATATCGAAATTGCCTGGATACATTTATATATCAATACCGATTGAAGGGTAGTCAAGTAACAGCTGGAACCTGCCACAACTCATCTAAGTGTCTGCCACATACGCAAAATGTGGTCAAATATTTGCAGTCAACCATCCCTTCGTGGCCTTCGGGCCATTGGCAAATTTACATATCAAGAACCTATTAGCAGCTAATAGATTAATGCCTTGTTTGGCTTATCCAAAACGAAACACAAGATAAATAAATAATATGCATATATTGGTTTTGGTCATTCAAGCTGAGAATCAAACATAATTAAATATACATATATAAATGTATATATATATAAATATATATGTAAATGTTTAAAGTGGGGCAAGATCAAAGCAAAATAAATGGCACTCGTCTCTGTTGCCGTGCAAAACATGTTGCCGGGCTGCAAGAAAGATTGATTGAATTCAGAAGTGGCGATAACAAGCACAAAGTGAAATGGTAAATGAAAAAGCAAGCAGTTGAAACGAATTGTATGGCGATGGGGCAACGCGGAACGTGTGGCACGTTAGCAAGAATATACAACATGCACATATACAACTATTTGGCTTGCCACACGCACATGCGTGCCATTCAAATGTGGGCTGACGCCATTTGAACATTTCGTGGCCCGCCCATCAAATTTATACACACGTTTATTACCCAGCGTTTGTGCGGGTGTGTGTGTGTGTGTTTGCGTGCACAACTCCTGCAGGATAAAAATAAATAAATTTCATTTCTTATTTGCTTCTGGTGTTTATTCCACCACAAAAGTCTTTGACTATTTTCTTCAACTTTTCGATTCGCGCTCCAAAAAAAAAAGAAACGAAAACTTGTAACACACGTTGGGCGCCATTTTATTTATGTGTGTGTGTGTATGTGTGTCCCTGTGTGCGTGGTTAGGTGTACAATTGTTGGTTTGGCTGCCATGGTTCACCAGCGCTGCGACGCAGAGGTAATTAATTTTGTTTTTATTGCATATTCCTAGTTGAGCCTTCGCCTCTGGCAACATTTCCGTTTCGCCCTTTATTCATATTTCTTCTCTTACACTTACTTCTCTTCTTTTCTTCTTTCTGTTTTTACTTTTTTTGCGATTCCCATTTAAATTTTACCGCGTATCATTTTTCGTGTCCAAATTGAGGCCATAACGAAAAACTGTAATTAGACTCGAAAACTAGAGTCACATGGCGTATACGTGACGTTGGCCGCTTTCTCGTTTAATTGTCAGCTCGTATTGCTCATACGCAGCGTACGCCCTTAGTTCATAGTTACGACAACTATTTTCGAGTGGCAAACCCATTCGAAGTTCTTTTAATTGATTTTTCAAGTTTTCTTTTCACCTTGCCTTACCCTTTTTTCAAATTTAAGAGAAGCACTTCTAATTTCTCATCATATTTATCATGTAAAACTCTTGCTCCAGAAATATCAAGAACAGAGAGTTTATTAAGACAACCGACGATTTTTAAGAGGAATGCCTTTATGATCCCGGGTTGCTTCTTAGAATAATCTTAACACTTAACCAGTAGTAGTAGATCAATATTTCATAATCGAAAATGATATCTTGAAAAATAAATAAAGTATTTTTCATTGAGCTTGCATTTAAATTTCAGGCAAATTAATACATTTTTTATTATTATTAAGATTGTCAAACATAACCGATCCGATTTTCAGCAGTAACTTCATGGTTCGCTCTCTAGATTAATACGATGTTTAAGTCGCTTAGATACTCGTACTTGTGTTCAAAAGCAGTATTTTATAATAGGCAAGTTTGGCTTGTTACGGAATAAACTAAATCTAATTAGTTGATGGCTGTTGGCAGTGTTTATTAATTAGCTTTAGCGCTAGTTAGTGCATTTTCATGGCATTATGGCACAGCAAAACACCTTTTAACTATTTGACAGCGACAAACTTTGCCTGGCAGCTGAGGAGCCATTGCAGCAGCAGATGAGCCTGTTGAGCCGGAAGGATTCAGTGGCTTAACAAAGGGGGCCAGGAGTCAAGAGTCCTGGCAAACGATGGCAAACGCCGAGTTGACAGCAGCTCAGGCATAATTACACGAATGTTGTTCAAGTTGTTGTTGCTGGCAAAATGTTTATAGCTCTTTTTACCCACATTTTGTGCTCTTGTTGTCTGTTGTTGTCTGTGTGCTTGTCACGGTTAGGCCAGCACATGAACAACATCATGTTTGTCTGGCAGTCTGTCTAACTGGCTGCTGCCAACCTGTCAGTCACTTCGTCTATCTGCTGCTGCTGCTTCTTGCCAGGCAACCTCAACTCAAGCACTGCCACTTTGACGGCACACAATGGCCGACGAACAAACACGGAACGAACAAAAGCGCATCACCCTTAAAACCTACAAGCTGCTCACTCCTACAGACGTATTTTATAACTATGCATAAATAGAATAGCATATACACTCAGAAAAAAATCATCCCAAGTCTTAGTAAATAAAGTGTTTCCTGCTCTTAGAAATCATTTCTTAAAATTAATAACAAAAAATGTATAAAAATTAATGTGAAATTTTAAAATAAAATACAAATTTAGAAATTTACTGTCTGAATAATTCAGAACACTTGGTGCCAAAAGTATTCTCAGAGTGTAGGAAATGACAACGGCAACTAAAGTGCTTAAAGCTAACGAACTAATGTTAGGTAGATTTTTATATGGCATAAGGAGCACAAATCGTTGACGACTTGCATAGATACAAAAAAAATCACACATAGATACACACACACGCACACACACACAGATACGCATTAAGATAAAAGCTACGCGAAGATTCAGCACATTCTCATTTGAGCGCGGGCACTTAAGCAGCCCAACAGAGCAACAGTCGCGGTTAAGGACAACTGCGGAAAAGGGAGCAGATAAAGGGAATGAGCGGAAGAGACATAGAGAGAGGGGTGGGGAGGCGAGGGAGAGCGAGACAGAGTGCGGGCCGAGTGAACCCCTGGAACTGAGAAGTCACATCTTGAATTGCAAAACCGCAAACACAAACCAGAACACACACCCACACTGACAATTTACATATGTCCTTTTGGCAGGTTTGTAACTGTGTGTGAGTGTGTGTGTGTGTGCACAGATTTATCCCAGCTGGACCCAGCCACATGTGCTTTCCTCAGAATCTAATAATAATATTACTTTTCACATATTTTTTTTTAGTTTCTTATTTAGCATGGATTTCTCCCATCTGGACTGAGTCATATATGCTTTACCCAGAAAAAATATTATAAGCCGTGTGGAATCTGGCAAAAAGAATAATATTTCCATTCCTATTTTATACATTTATTGTTTTTATTTTGCTGAAACCAATCGTATGAGCTTTTCACAGAAAATATATATATGTATTTAAAGAATAATATTCCGATTTTTTCTACAAATTAACTAACCTACACAGAAACAAAAATCACCCCGATATTTTTCTAAAGTTATGTTTTTTGCTTTCTTTACACAGAATTCTTGCATTTTTGTTACTTATATTATTATTAAGGATTAATATTTGTATAATAGCAGAAATCATTTATTTGTATATGTGAAAATTATGCCTAAAAGCCAGAACATTTTTCTAATCTTCAAAGCAAATTTCACATTCACGCAGTTCTATTTGTAATGGTGTCATAAGTTATGCTTCTGTAATGCCATTAGTTTGATTGGGCCAGCAAGAGTGAAAGGCTCTCAAAGAAGGCTATGAATGTGTGTATTTACAGTTACATTTGCTGCATAAAATATTCATACAATCATGAGCATTTATTTCCAAAGTGAGTACTTTTGTCGCGCACTGTTGCTCCTTTAGGAGGTGCACATACATATATACATTTCTAAGCATTCAGCCCGGATATTTACATTCTCTGAGTTTGCACTGCTTTCCGCTTGCTCCTTCTGAACATCAGCAGCAGAGCGTGACAAAAATTTGCTTACTTTTCACAAAAAATTTCAACAAAACCCGGATTTTGTTGGCCGCACTCAAAAATATTTTTTTTTTCTTCGTTACACAGTTTGCAGGGTTTGACGGTGATCAGCAGTTTGTCCAGCAGCCTGTGTGTTGCAAAGAAAAATCTTATTTTTGTCAACTGTTCAGCTTTAAGCTGCAGCAAATGATAACAGGCAATATTTCAAAACTTAAATTTAATACTTGATTAAATAAAAATAAATAAAATTTAGAAAATTAACTTTTGAGCAGTTTAATTTGAATCAGTTTAACCGTGACTCTAAGCAAAGCCGAAGCATTAAAGTATGCTTAATTTTTAAGTGCCTTTCAGAGCATAAATATAAACACTTTATAAATGATGAATTGAAATGCTTAAATGCAATTGCCATGAGTCCTCAACTGGTCTAACATTCACTGACTTAATTAGAGACCAACGAAATCGTGTTAGAAATTGGGTCAAACTTTTAACAAGTTGTCTGCCTGAATTAGATTCAACTAAGTGACCAAACTTTGAAATTAAAAAAATAAAAATACCACCGAGAAATGATTTCAGCAAATTTTTGAGTGTGTATTCATTTAAATAAAAGCAAAAAGCGAACTGAAAACGGCAGTGCACAAATCAAATTATGTTAATTAAAAGCAGCAAAAAGCGAAGCTGAGCCAAGCTGAAATTTTTGTTGGCTTGACTCTTTATTGCCGCGCGATTTAACTAACAGAGCGGAAACCACAAGGGGGCGGGGGCGGTGGCAGCGTGTCGCCCAGGTAAGTGTTATTTATTTTTCGTCACTCGACGGGGGGTGGGACAGCAGCAGCAGAAATAGCAATCCTTTCCCTTAAATATGGGGGGCACCAGAGTCAACACAAAAGCGCAGACGTCGCTGCTTCAACGCAGGCACAAATTGTCTCAAATTAACTCAACGAGTTTGAGGGCCATAATTCTCACGAAATAATTTAATTATGTTGGCCAAGTTGGCCAACTCTAGGGTGCTTCTTTACACTCAGAAAAAAGTATCTAAAATTTTATTTATATACATTTATAATCCATGTTCAGTGTTTGTAAATGTGTATTATATAATACAAATGTTTATTCATAATATAAGTAATAAAAAAGATCATCTAAAATTCTCTTCTATAGTTCCACACATTAAAAATTTGCTAAGTGGCCTTATTAAAATTAAGAATTTTTTTCTGAGTGTATGATGTAAAGGGTAGTTTTAAGTAGACCAGTTTTCTGGGCCACTCAGCGCATACGTGATGTTATTCGCTCGTTACTGTGCAAGGGAAAAATATGTGTATATAATTATATGGCATGTCCACGTGGCAGCGTCAATGATTATATAATCGATATGAAAACAGGATACTTGTCTTCTTGTCTTCGTCCTTTCGCCTTGCTCATGCAAAACAATAGAAAACAATACGAAGCGAATGCTTTCAACTCGAAACCATTCGATGTAAACAGTTCGCATTTTGTTTTCCACCAAGTCCAAGGGTCAACTTGATGGCCCAAATTACCCAACAATAACAACAACAACCGAAACGAGACAAAAAACCAATGGCGACCAAAATAAATGTTGGCCACTAAAAATAGCACCCAAATATAATCAGCAAAACCAACGACCAAAACAACTACACCATAACGAAAAGTGGTCAGGATGTGTCTGCAAATACAAAAAAACGAAAAACAGAAGAAAAGAAAAGAAAATAGAAAAGAAAAATCGAAAAAATAGCAACTTTGCCGGAAAAAAATATGTTTGCAACTTTGCTGAGAATAAGTTTTGCTCTAAGAATTAATTGAGAGCAGCGATTGTTTTGTACTCTTTTGTGGTAAGTCTAATTGAAGTTTTATAAGTTGCACTTATTCTCGAAGTGTTTTAAGGATAATACTAAAATCTCCATTTAACACAAATTTCAAAAAATATTTAACTTTGCTGCAAATAAATGTTAGCGATGAGCAGTGAATAAGTTTAACGAATAAGAATTATTTGAAAAAATTTACACTTTCCGGATAAATCAAATTTGTAACTCAACTTATGTACATTTCTCTGATTTAAGCTTCATACTTGACTCTATAACTCAAATTTGAATATTAAAAAAAAAAGGAATTTTGTTAAAACATTTATTTGTTTAATAATTATTGCGAGTATGTTCTACGCTTCGGAACTTATTTAAGTTTCATGCTCAAGTAATTATTTGCCAGATGTTTTAAGGATATTGTTGAAATCTGCCTTAAGCCAAATACTTCATGCTTTATACATCTCAAATATATAGATTTTGCATCAAACCAATCAAGTGAAGACTTATATGGTCCGCTTTATTCTTGTGTGGAAGGGCTTTACCTTTGTTATGCCCGCCCAGCACGACCAACATCAACAACAACAACAAAATGCACAAAGGGTTAAAAGGCACAAGCAGCAGCTCCTTTTGCAAAAATAAATCGGGAAGGGAGTTTGGCGAGAAAAACACGGCTAAAAATGAGGGTAAGATGGATAAGCGCCGCATAAAAACGGCTGCGGATAAAGTTTTCCAAATGGCGTCTAAGCCAAATGGAATAACACGATGCTAAAAACTAGACGAACAAGAAAAAATGAGGCAAAAAGTGAAAAGAACATAAAAATGTGACAGCCAAAAGTCAGACAACGGCGGCTGCCGCAGAGTCCAACCTTAGCCGGTATTCGAAATGGCAACAGACTGAGTCTTTCATAACAATTCCAAACTGGCAAAGTTTTCTCTCAAATCTTGGCTTAATATTAATAGTAATTTCGCTAAAGGTTCAAATGCAATTTCTTGTTAGCATTACTTATGACAACCGCCGCATTTATTGCGATCCACTAGACGTATACGCAATTTATTAAATTCATTCAAAAGCCATAGGGTGAAAAATGAAAGGCAATCTTAAAATTCCTTTTATTATTTTGGTTTTTGTAGACCGCAATAATCTGTATCGAGCATAAGTCAACGATTTTCAAAAATGCATTCAATTAATATCCAACATCAACGAGAGATGCAATTAAATTGCTTTCGATTTATGATGAGCAATAATTTGGTCACACGATGCCGAATTAGCGTCAATTGAATCAATAAAGCCCCAAAAAGAAAAGCACTCCAAGGTCAATCCAAAAAGGCACAGCACCAAAGGAAACATAGAGATGTTCTAATAAATGAAGTTCTGGTTAAGTTGAAGTTGGTCAAAGAAAAAATGAAAAAGTACGCCAAATTTGGTAAGAAAAAACCTGCCAGCAAAAATTGTGAAACAATATAAAAAATTGCGAGAAATGTGATTTATCCTGTGTGTGTGCGTGTGTGTGTGTGTGTGTGTGTGTGTGTGTGTGTGTGTGTGTATGCGTGTGTGTGTTAAACCGGCACAGAGACTTAGTGTGTGCCATAAAATCAAGCAACGCTAAGTGGCTCTGCCGGGGGATAGAGATAGAACTGACAGATACCCAGTAGTCAGATCTTTAGCTAAAAATATTTCTTTAATTTATTTATTTATTTAAAAACAGTTAACAAATTTTATATGAAATATTATTATTAATCAAAATTGAGAAAAATAAAAATTCCAAATTAAATTTAAGCTGTCCGTAAATTTTGATGAATACAAATTTGAAATTAAATAAATATAAATTAAATTAAATAAAAATAAATACGAAAATTACAAATTAAAAGTAGTCAACAAATTAAATGGTATAAGAGCAGTTCACAAATTTTAAATTTAATTTAAAACACAAAATAAAACTACAAATTAAATGAATAACAAAAAAATATATAATTAATACAAGTTACAAAATAAATAATTTAAAAACTAAATTAAGGACACAAATCAAACGATATAAAACTAAAAGTGAATAATTAAATTTAAATTTCAAAATTTAAAAAATTTAAATAATACGTTCCACCATAAATTTGGGTAAATTAAAAAGAAAATTGGTCCAACTATATTTGCTAGATTAATTGATTAATTAAACATGAAAAAAAACACAATCTGAACTAAAATTGTGAAATGTTCATAAGGAACAAGATTCGATTTTCAGGATCGATTCCTGCTGATCTCGAATTTATATATATATTATTGCTTTTTAGGGTCGGAGTTGCTTCCGTCTGCGTCCAAGTTGAGGGTATAACAAGCAAATGACTGTCACAGATGTGCACGCGACCAGCGAAATGTGCGCAGAGACACCATTTTATGGCCTATGATGAAACACTTGCCAAGCAGCAGAAAGAGTGGTGGGGGGGGAGGGCTGTGGCAAGGACAAAGACAGGGGCAAGCACAGAAGCAGAGGCGGAGACAAAGACGCAAGTCAAGGCTGTGAATGAAGGAACAATAACAAAAAGCAAATATCCGACTGTGGACCCCACAAAAAGCCAATGAACGTCCGTTTTTTCCCCGTATTCGTTGCTCTCTCAATCATGGAATGGCAACACTTATAAGGTTGATGGGGAGGCACCATGAAATGTAGTAACAAAAGAGACTAGCAGAAATGCGTAAAAAAGAAAGAAAGAAATCGACGAGGACTATTTAAGCTCTGCACAAAGGCGCGACCCGAACACAAATTGAAAAGTAGCAAAAACTCCAGTTAGTTACACTAAAAAAAAAATTACACAAAGAAATAACAATTATTAAATTAGAAAAACTTTAAATCTGCAAATGAAAAGTACAAATTAAATAAAATAAAATCATCAATCAACTATAATAATATGATATAATAATAATATATAATTTCCATTTAAAAAAAAATGTAAGTAAAAAATATGTTCTTCCGGACTTAGAGACCTTTCTCGAATAAATAAGAAATCTTAAAATATTATCGTTTAGTTTAAGTAACACAAGACTTAATGTAAGAGTTCTGTGTAACGCAAATAAAAAACAAACTCTGGAAATTAGATAATTTTTGTCAACATTTTGGGAAAATCTATACTGGAATTTTCTAAACTTACTGTCAATTTGTTTCTCAGTGTAAGAAGGGTACACCTCAATAGCTGAAATCACTTTTATGTGCTAATACACTTAGCGACGTGTAGAAGCTTGAACCCAAACAGGAATAGTTCGAAATCGCAAAGACATATGGGTTTGGTTGAGTTTTAAAAACTAAATTATTGCATTTGAGTCACCAAAAATCGAAGGGATTTGATCAAATCAAATCGCACAGTATGCGAAAAATAATAGCGATAAAAGGAACGTTTAAATTGACTATAAATGTTTGGTTATGCATATTGAAAACACTTTTAATTTAATACCAATAAGAAATAACTGTTATTTCTAATATCAAGAATATTTATTATATATTGCTTCTACAATGAAAAAATATCTAGGCAAGGAAGAAATGAAAAATCCAATTACATTCTCTTAATAATTTTCAAAGTGCTACAAAATAAAACAAAATAAGCTGATAAATGTAGATAAAACATTAAAGGATAAACGATTTCTTCGACTTTATTGAAAAATGCTGCGAAAATAAAGTTAAAACTAACTGAGAATAAGCCAAGACATATAGTAATCTGGTATTAAGCACAGACAGATGAGTTTCAAGCAAATCGTTGACAGGGACGCGTACAGAAAAGAAAACAAAAAACTTAATGGATTTGACTAACGTGACGGACGGACAGGGAAGTTGCGAAGGGGGAAAAACTGTTGTTTGGCGTGTCTCCAAAATGGCAACAAGAAAATTGCGCGCGTGAGCGAGAAAAATACCCCAAAAGAAAACACTGCATGAAAAGCAATTTTTAAAGTATTTTGCGTTACACGTGAGATGAAACGAAAAAAAAAAAAAGTCGTTTGCTTTTATTTATTTTTATGAAATTTGCGGCAACAGAAAACTGCTCAAAAGTAAAGTGCTTTTAGGCAAAATCACCCCCGCTGCGCCCTGTAGACCCTCCACACAATCGTTAACACACAACATTTGCATTCAAGGGCAAAAATATTGTCAATTTGGTTGTGCGGGTGTTTTTTTTTTGCTATGTTCTACTAATTTGTGAGTGTATGAATTTGTGTTTATACCCTGAAGTAAATGGTTTATTATTTATTTTGAAGCAGATGTATTATATTGATTTATTTCATTATTTATTTGCCTTTAAGGCATACTGTTTTACTATTATTAATATCTGCGATGTTATACCAATTTGAAGCAGATGTCTTTCACTTATTTATCTATTTATTTACTTATGCATTAATTAATTTATTTTTATTTTTCATTTAATTATTTCTTGATTTATTTATTATTCACTTATTTGTTTAATATCAACGAAAGTCAGTCGACACAAATAAGTACAAAAAGGAGGCAATATATATAAGAAATATTTTTAAGATTTCTGCTGTATTTAAATGCAAAATGCTGTAATATTTATTGCACGTATTGGGGAAGACACAAAAATATCCAATAAGACAAACAAAAAATAGTTGGTATGCATTATTGAAGCCCAACTTGAATATAAGAGATATATATATATATTCTTGATCAGCAACTACCTGACAGTGTCATAACATACCAGCCTTTTTATGGGTCTCTGCAAACTAGTCTATAAGTTTTGAACTTTAAGATAAAACTTGCTAAATTTAGGTCTAAAAGTTTTCGCAGATACAGATTTTTCCGATTTTTCTCTTTGCCATATTTATTTCTTGATTTAAGTATTAAGTAAGTATGAAGTATATAACATAATTAATTCATACTTATGCACAATTCGATTTGAAATTGTCAAATGTGCCGAAGAGCTATTTTTTTTTACTAAAATAGTATTCATTTTTTGATTAGAAAAATTACATGATTTTTTTAAGTTAACTTTTATTGAGTAGAGTTCAAGAGATGACTTTTTTAACCAAAATTGTTCCATAAATCATTTGCAATTTAATAGTATAATAATAATATAGTAGTAGTATATGTATATAGTAGAAAAATTACTGATGACAATTCAAAATTGATGTTACTTTTGGGCAGAATTCCATATCTTAAGCCTGTTCGACTTTTGAATTCTTTCATGAACTGATTTCCAACCGGGAAAGCAGATTAGTGCGATAAATTTATAACTTATTGAGGTATTTAAAGGAATAAACTTATCCTTTGTTAAAGAATAATTTAAGATCAACCTGAGTGCAGCCAAATTATATTATTACTGATAAGTTGCCAGTCAGAATCGGCCGAACCGGATCTTTTATATGACAAGCTAAATGTTTTTTTCTACAAATTATTAACATAGACTTTAATTTCGCGGTACAGAGCGATCGATAACAGAGATCGACAGCTGTAATTAACATAAGCTTAACCTAAAAGGGCATTCTGAGCAATCGATAACAACTGTAGTTAACATAAGCCCAACCTAAAAGACAGTGAAGAACGTGAAAACAGACGGAAAATGTGATAAACTGTGCTTATAAAATAACAAAGGACATTTACATTAACTCTATAATTCCCATGGGCATAATTTCGATGTGAGAATCCAAAGAGCTCTCAGCAAAGGGTATATAAATTTGGAGATAACTGTTCTTTCGACATCTGTTTGTGTTTATAATTGTGTTTATTTTGCTTTAGCTACAGCTGAGCTGAGCTTAGCTGGAGAACAAACACAAAAACACATATACACGCACAAGTGTGCACTCAAAAGCTACTCACCTATAATAACAAAACACACACACACACACATGGAGAAATGCAATATTTTTGTGTGTCTCTTTTGTTGTTATTATTCGCGCTTCTGCTGTTGTTGTCGTTGTTGTTGTGATAACAGTCTGGCAACGATTGCGTTTAACTGTAAATTAGAATTAGATAATAAAAAATGCGGCACTGAATTTGTTTATAGTTTTTGTTGTTGTTTTTATTTTTATTTATAATATTTTATGACAACACTAAAAACTGTTGATTAGATTTATTTTTGTATTTATATTTGCCATACATATTATGCAAAAAATTGTTTGCTCTTCGGTTTTACAACCGGCGGCGGCAAATTTCGCAGCTTTTGCTTCCCGAGAGGGGGGCAGAGGGGGCGGTGGGCACTGAGCTCTGTCTGAGTTTCCGTTAGACGCGTTCCGCACAGCACGACGACAAGTTGAGCACTGAGCACTGCCAACACAGGGAGAGCAAAAATAAAAAAAATTCTGTGCGGGTCTTTTAGCTAAATTACAAAAAGTACCCAAAATATAATCACTCTCACTCCCTTACACTGCTGCTGCGTGTGATATGCAAGCGTTCTCTCTCTCTCTCTTGCTGGCTCGCTCTCGCTCCCACTCGCTGCTGGCTGTGCAGCTTGTGCTCTGCTGCTCTCTTCATCGCTGCTGCTGCTGCGTTGCTCCAGTTCGCTCTGGCGCCAGACATCAACTGATATGGCAACTGCGTAGCTGGCAGCAGAAGCAGCACCAACAGCTTTGACGCTGGCGTCGGCATAGCATGAGCTTTGTTTACTATTATTTGGCACACGCTGCTGCTGCTCCAGTTTTGTTCCTACAGCTGCGTCTCTCTCTCTCTATTTCGGGCAGGCGTTCCAGGTGAAAATAACGGTGGCAACAGTGTTGTCAAAGCGATTAATATTTTCTGCAAATATACAATTGCGAAAATTTCGCGATTGCGTATTTAATTTTATAAATTTTATTTATTTAATACAATAGACTCTTTCAACATAAATTAATATTTTCTGCAGAAATACAATTAAGAAAACTATGGTTTTTAAAAATGTATTTATATAATATCTGCTGATAATTAAAATATATAATAGCCTATTTAAAATATATTAATGTTTTCAGCAGACATACAATTAAGAAAATTTCGAGTTTGTGTAAATAATTTGACTTATTTTATTTTGTTTCTTTTTGAAATTAAGTAAATTTTAGCTTCTAAATATTAAGCTAAAGATTAAACCGGGAAATATGTGTACACAAAATAAATGAGAAAGCACTAATCGTTTATGTTAATTAACTATTAATTAAGTGATCTTTACTTGTGTGGATTTGGGTTTCCACTTCAATCTCTCATTCTGTATTAGTATTTTAAATATCTTTCAGTCCAGTGTGCGCTGCTGTCTCTCTCTTTTGCATGTGTGAGCAGCGCAGGCGCCATACATTTTTTTTGTGGCTCACCGTTTGTTGAACTTCAAGGCGCTTAAGTGTTCTCTCTTACTTAAGAGCAGCTTAAGACAAATTAAGAGCGGCTTCAGCAAATGCGTTTTAAATTGTTATAAGTTCTGCTTAAAATGAATAATAATAATACTAACAAACCAATATTTAATATAATATAATTTAAGTCCCATTGGAATATATTATTAAACTTCTAAAATGTTGTAGCATAATTTTGGGCTTGCTCTTTTGCAAGCTTTCCAACTACGATTTGCTTAAAGCTTTACTCATTCGACTAGATGAGCTCACTGTGGCTGGTCGAAATGATATCCGGCGAAGAAGTTGCCAACTCCTCCTTGGCCACTTGCTCAGTGTCCTCGTTTGCATCCGGTCCGGGGACGACATCTTCCTCTTCCACTTCTGCCTCACGCACCACTCCATCCTCGCAGACAGTCAATGGTTTACGCTCCAGCAGCGGACGCGGCGTTCGACCTAAAAAAGTATTGCACACGGTCACAATAGACTCGCAGCCATTGGCAGCACTTGTGGCGGTGGTCACAATAAACACGCAGCTCTGGATGACATCGTGCGGCGTATTGTCCAACAACTGGAAGACAATGTGCTGCTCCTCGGTATTGCCATGCGTGACAAGTTTGCCCCGCAATCTGCACTCCACAAAAAAAAAAAACGAAAAGAGAAAAACAAATGAGAACAAGCTGCAGTGGAGCGTAACCGACTGCGTAATACTCTGAAAACCAATAAGTAATATCAGCTGATGCAAGGTGGCAAAGAACACATGTTGGGTGCAGTCAATTGGTATTTCAATCTTTGATGATCTAATCCTAGTAATCTATCCTCCAAGTTTACCTTTAAAATTGCGGTAGATATAAGCCTATCTGAATTTCCACGAGATGTATGGTTTTATCTAAGAGGTGTATCGGTTTGGAGAGACGGAGTGGGCGTGGCCATCCAATTTTCTGTATATTTTTCAGTAGAGGTATCAGTAACTTATTTAAGATTTCTAGTGAAATTTATACGCCGATTTTGAAAGGAGGGTGCCAGCAAGCTACATTTCAAATTTCGTGGCTATCCTTAATTACTGTTTTATAGATTTACACTTTCCGAAATATCGACCTTGCCCATTATGGGCGCAGCTGTGGACGTGGCCATAAAATTTTTTAATGTTCTTGATACTTAAAGGCGGCTACCAGTAATATAACTACCACATTTAATGACTCTAACTCAAAAAGTGCGGAAGATATAGTAATTTCAAAGGTGAGCGTGAGAAATGCCGATCTTTGAAGGACATCGCCAACAATGGCAATTAAATTTGGTGACTTATGTCATCGATATGTAGCTTTATCGATTTGCAATTATCGATTTTATCACTCCAATTATTATACTTACCCAAGGGGTTCACCGTTAATTTTCATATCCAGCTCAGCGTATTTGGACAGTACATAGGCGTAACGTTCCTTCACATCGCTATATTCCATCTGGGAAAAAGTTCAACTTGACATCGACTACACTCAGCAAAAAACTCGCCATAAATTTTAGTAAATCGCCATAATTTTGGAAACTAAATTTCGTAAACCTATATAATTATTATATATTCGTATTTGAATATATCACATAAAGGAGACAAACTTTTGATATTTTAGGGCGAATTACACAAATTTAAGTCAATTTTTTTATGAGTGTACGGAATTACCCTACTGCTGAAATATCCCTACTTACGTCCTCAATGCAATGGTTGGGCGGAATGCAAATCGATAACTGCACAATTAAATGATTGATATTATATATAGTATTTATATGCATATACAAATGTGCATATAATATATATATTTTATTTATATACAGTTGCGAGAAAAAATATAGAGCCACTTCGATATGTTTTCTCACGAAACAAACCATTAGTTTTGCCAATTTTTTAAATGTTGATTTTTAATACATTGTTGATAAAAATCGTTTAACTTCTAATTTTCAGACAAATTTCAAAAAGATTCCTTTGGAAACACTGTTTCTGTGTGCGGTGCTCTTATTTGTTCCACAACTGTATATATATATATTATATATATTAATTTCATTTACTCACCGCTGGCGGCGCAAATAGCATGCAAATCTGGAAAAAGCAAATTATTCGCGTATAATCCATGGCTAAACCGTTCAGAGATCGGCTCCAACTCCAACTGAGTCTCATGAATTTTATGCATTGTGGTTTTCTTGCGACTCTCTCTTGAAATACAGTTGACGTCATCATAATTAAAACTATGGAGATACAAAAGCTCATTGACTAAAAACTCTCACGCTAAATTTCAAAGTTAATTGGCTGGAAATATAATTTTTTACACTTTTTTGTTGCCCTTTTGAGTGAATTTTAAAGCTAAAAGCTGATTTTACATAAAAAAAAAAACATAACAAATTTGAAAAGGTCGAAAATTCTACTGTGGTGTAAAAAGAAATCAACAATAACAAGAATAAAATAAATAAATTAAAGAATTTATTTCATAACAGAGAACAATCTTAAAATGAAATTCAATGAAAGAAAACTAATTATAAACAAATATACACTTTTTTCGCCTAAATACTTCATTGTAAATTGAAATAGATATATATATATATATATTTTGCTTGCTTTCCGTTTTGTATATATTTAAAGTCCATCGTCCTCTGAGTCTTCTTTTGGTTATTGTGGTGATTGGATAACTTGTACAGATATCTGGAGCTAATAATGTCAATTTCCTTTGCTTTTAATTTAATTTGAAGAATTTTGCTTTGGATACTTTGTATAATTTCAATGATTGATGCGCTTTCAGTCCCCAAATCCGTAATCCATAAATCTAGATGATAAATCTAGAGGTTAAAAGCACGGAGCGTGCCACAGTTGGAACCTTTGTACGCATGCGTAATCTTAAGTTTTACGCTACGCGCCGCATTCGCGCCGAAACAGGTACAGGTACAAGGAACACCAGGAACAGAAGGAGCAACAGGAACATCAGGAACACAAGAAATAACAGGAACAACAGGATAACCAGGAAGACCAGAAACAACAGGAACAACAGGAATACCAGGAATATCAGGAACGGCAGAAACGTCAGAAACTTGAGAAAGTGTCATAAACCTCAGGAACGGCAGAAATGGAAGGAACGGCAGGAACGGGAATCGCAGAAATGGCAATGCGCGTTTCGGTTAAATTATATAAATATAATGATTATTATACAAAGATCAGCATCAACATGAACTTCAGCATCAGCATCAGTCACAAGTGTTAGTTGATAGTTGGTACAAACTATTTGTTGCGCACATCAAATATATTAAATTGAATTTTGAGGAGAATTTCGATGTTTTTATTGATTCAAATAAAAAACAATTAATTTTAAGGTTTTCGTTCATTGGTTAGTTAAGAAATTGGATTACTGTCTCTCACACAAACTTGGCTGTAATCCATTTACATCGGTTGAATTTCTTTTCAGTGCTTTTTCGAAATCTGGAATGTAGGCATAATGACTGACAATTTAAAGTTGGCAATACGTAGCCGGAAACCGTAAAACAAAAGCTTGGAAACATATCAGAATCATTACCTGAATTTGTATACTTTGCAACAACGGGAAGTAATCCTGCCATGAACACTAAAAATGCCGGAAACCATGTTGCAAAATACTTGACTCGATGTGTTTTATTATTATTATTATTTTATTTATGTATGTATAAGTATACACTCATATATATCTTATTTAATATTCCGGTAATTGAAGTTCAACATATTTTTTTGGGCAAATATTTTGATATTGCTGACCCTGAAATGAAGCCAATGTAAGCCATTGTTGGCACAACTGATTACATATGAAACATTTTGAAGAACACTTGTGTGTACTCAATTCTTTAACTGTAAGACGGATGTTGAAATCCAAAATAGTAAAAAATAAACACAACATTACAGATACACAAAAAGAAAATGGTTTTAAATCGCTATAAATTGACAGTGTTGAGCTATAGTTAAGCATTCGAAACCAAAAAGTGGATTAACAATGAAGTCTCAAACGGTTCTCTTCGGCTTTGCCATATTGGCCATCTGCTGTATTAGAGGTAGCCATGCGGCTTGCGTAATTGCAGGAGCTTGTACTGCCGCTGAGTGCCTTTTAGATAACACCGATCCAAGTTGCACTGACACGGTAACCGCTGCCCCGGTAACCGCTGCCCCCGTAACCGCTGCCCCTGTTACCGCTGCCCCGGTAACCGCTGCACCTGTAACCGCTGCCCCTGTAACCGCTGCCCCTGTAACCGCTGCCCCGGGAGGCGGTGGAGGTGGTGCTGCAGCTGCAAGAAACCGTCTCCAGCGTCGCATTCGAGAATTAACATATCATCTCAAAGATTGCCGGAGGCATGCCAGACGCCAGAGAATCAGACTGTTGAAAAGGATCAACAGCTTGTCTTCTGGCCGCCGTGTGCCGAACACTTTTGGTTGAATAACCCTTTTTTTTTTAAGTCGGCTATATTTTGTCGACTTTCCGAATATGCAATAAATGTTTATTATGCAAAATCATTTGAACGATTTCTTTGACTTCGTTTTGACAGTGTGTTTTTTCAAACCACATTTTCAATTTCCAAAACTAAGCATTGCATTTGAGCATACATTTTTTAATATTATTTATTTTATTTTAAAAAACTGGCAATCTTATATAATTTTGAGGAAAAAATGCTTTCTTCCATTTGGAAATGATTTTTAAAAATAAGGAAAACTTTCTAATTTTCTGAGTAATTTTCTAAAATTTAGTGTGGGTTTCTTCTGAGTGTAGGAGATGACTACAAATACTAGTTTTTTTGTTGGAAGTGTAATTGAATTAATTAATAATCAAACAAATACAGACAAATTCTGGTTGTCCGACAATTTGAGTATACTTAGGAACTGTGCTGTTTCTCAATCTTACCGTCGGGACAATCAAAGGTGGCTCGGGTGCCGTTTTCGAGCCATGGCCGTGACAAAATCTCCACATTGCACACCTTCGAGTTGCTCTCATCCGAGAGTTCTGCCACATAAACATATTTACTGCCCGCAACAAGCTGATGCCTAGCCGAGATTATTTGAATCAATCTACAAAAAAAATACATAAATAAACACTTTGAGTTTTAATAATACCGATCAGAACTCACTGATAGTTTGGGCCATCGCCCTCAGCCAATTTAGCTAGAGATATGTTTAAAGTGTCCTCGGCCTTCTGCAGCTCGTCGCCACTGAGTTCTTTTGGTCTCCCTCGAATCTGAGCAGGTGAACAAAACAATTGAATACAATTCCAACTTGTAGCCTGATCAATTTCAAGTCGTTACTAACGCGTAGAGAATCAACAGCTGTCATAGCCAGGCCCAGAATAAAAAGAAGCTTCAGTGCGAACATTCTCAGAAACTGTTTCCAAACGAAACTCGAAATCAGACTGAATATTAAATAGCCAGATTTAGCGACTTTTATAGCCGCAGATGCATCGTCAAGCGGAATATGCAGTTAACACTATGAATTAGCATACTAAACGAAGTCAAAGTACGAGAAAAGTTTTCAGATTATTATCAGAACTTGCAGGTATCGTCAGAGCTTCCAAAACAACAAATTGTTTTATACATTTACATACACGCAGAAAAATGAAATGGCTCTGAAATTGAATAAAATGAAAAATTAATAGAACCATTCAAAATTAACAAATCTTTACTAAACGTACGAAAAAACAAAGTGTTAATATTAAAAGGAGATTTTTATAATTTTTAAAAATGTTTTCCATTATTGAGAAATAATTTAAGTAACTAACAAGTTAGTTAGTGCAAGAATACAGTGTTGTATAATTATGTAAAAAAAACCTCGAAATTTGAAATATATTTAGTAAATTACAGAAAAATCGACTCTGGAATTAGGAAAATAAAAATCCTGGTTTATAGAAGCAAACAAATTTGCTTCTAAAAAAATATACTTAATTTGAGCAAAATAAGCTGAAATATTAATGAGATTTTTTCGAGTGTATGTGTGTGTCATTAGTTGCTAATTTGATATGAAACGTGTGTATTTCGAAATGAGTAAGCGAAATGTGTGCATATAATTTGTAGATATAAATTATAATTATTATTATTGCCATTTTTAAATGATATTAATTACATGTTGTGACAAACACTTTTGATTAGTACCGGTTGGGATCAAAGTACAGTGTATTTGATGCCTGTTTGGGATATAAGGATACTCTGTTAGCGAAGGTATCCCGAGTGTATTGGTTTTGTGCACTGTCCGTCATGCTGTCTGTCCGTCCGTAGAAGTGAAGTTCTTAAAGCTAGAAACTTGAAACTATGTCGACTAAGGTGATAGGAAATCGATAAGATCGATTAACGCATAATCGATAAGTTCGATTAACGCATAATCGATAAGTTCGATTAACGCATAATCGATAAGTTCGATTAATGCATAATAGATAAGATCGATTAACGCATAATCGATAATAGCTTTAAGGTATTGATACAAAGAATTGGTTTATCTGAAAGTGTAAATTAGCAAATCCGCATATTTTCTATAATTTTTAAGAGAGAATCACCAAACTTGGAGTGTAGATTGCTGGATGGAAAGATCAACAGTATCTATAAGAAAAAATATGACATGGATTGGTCTCGCCCACTGTGTAAATCGATTTTTAAGTTATATGGCTACTAAACGGAACATGCCCAAAATCGCCCCCAGAAAGCTACCAAGCTTGGAAGGTGGATTACTAGAAACCTCCTCCAATGATTAGTAAACAATTTCTTCAGTACGCACACCCTCTTCTCTGACACCTGTTATCAGCTATTATTATTTTGTATCACCGTAATTCGCTGTCAACGTTCTAACTTGTATATATTCTATATATTGCAAACGTTGAACAACCCATTAAAAGATTTTAAAGCATTTAAAATCGTTAAAAATTTTATTTGTTTTTAGAAATATTTATAAATATAAGAAAATGTCTTTATAAATATTAGGCTTGCGTTAAGCTGGCAAATCCAAAAATATGCTGCTTTTCATTTAGTGGAACTATTTTCTATTACTAATAAATGCATTCCTAAAAAGTAGAGATGCAAGCACAAATTTCGTATTCCGAGTGCCGCATAAATGACATACATATAATGTTGCAATCAACAAATAAAGCACAATACGCGAGAGGTCACTGGCCTGGAGGTGATCTAATCTTGGTGTCCGACCCATTAAGCAAACAAAAAAATTATAAATAAAAATTAGGCTAAAAATTCTCTTCATTTGCATCCCAAGTATTGAAACTATCTTGTAAAGTATTGAATGCTGAATTTGGAATTACCTTGATCTTAAAAAAAATATATGTACAAACATTAATTATCGCTTAATTTTTTATTCATTGATTTTTCCTTAATTTTAGAATTTCATTTTAGAATGCATATTTATTATGATTTGAATATTTCTTATCAATTTGAAATGTGCAAGAAATATATATACATATATATATGGGATTGTTGAATAAAGTTCATAAGTAGGGGGTGTATATGCTAGCATCTATTCAGTTACCCACAAAATTGACTCGTCTGAACAAATAAATCACTGAGAGCCAATTAAAAGGCTTAACTGCCTAACAATGGCAGGTCGTCTCCAGCAGTGATTGTGGAGCAGTTAAATTTATAGTGCACACAATAGTGATTGCTGTGCATGTGTGTGTGTGTGTGTGGGGCAAATGTGCTTTTTTGTCTGCTTTCTATGCCACAAAGAGATCATGCTGCAAATAGAAAACAATTGCAATTTGCATTTTTATCACAATGAATAAACCCTTTTTGGAAAGAAAGAAAAGTTCATAATAAACATTTGTTATTAAACAGTTATAAACATTTATTAATTTATTTAAAATTGAAATATAACATTTTATTTTAATATATATTTTAAATAATTTGTTCTCTTTATATTTTGTTGTGATGTAATTAAATGATGTGATGATGATTAAATAAATAAATAAATCAGAAAAAATCTTAATCGGAGATGTAACTCGATTAATTGTTGAATTTATTCAATATATCATATTTTACTACAGTTATTATACTATTTCCGATTCGTGGATCGATATTATTATATACTACTTCACCAGGTGCGATCCAATTGGGCATCATCGCCCTCGCAGGTGATTTGGATGTTGGTGGCGTTCTCTTTGAGCCATGGCTGGGACCAGATCTTGATAACGCACTGTTGATTGACGGTCTCCGTGTTCTCCTTAGTCAGTTCAGCGACGTAAGTGACAAGGTTGCCGGCAACCACCTGAGTTGTCACCTTCGTCACTTTGGATGCCCTATACAATGTATAATATCATTTATATTTAATCAAGTGAAATTTTAGTTTAAATCTAACCTGAAATTGGGTCCATCGGTGATTGCCATTTCGTAGAGAGTTGTGTGTAAATTATCAATAGCCTGCTCTAATTCAACGCCTTTCAATTCTCGATGGCCTCCAGGTGTAATCTTGACAGGCTCCTCTTCACTGGCCACCAACACCACAGTGCAAACGAGTGCGAACACTGTCAAATAATGGAATCTATTGCCCATCTTTTTTGCTCAAAACTTATCCCTCAACTGAACAATCTGGCGCTGTAATTGCCCTTTTATGTTTGTCGCAATCCGAAAGTGTTTCTCTGACAGCGTTTTCCCGAGCTGGGCTCGATGAGAGGCCTTTGTTACTAATACGTTGACATCAAGTGGATTCAAATACATACACATAGACATACCCTTGCAGTGGGTATATACATTTTCATATCTATAGGCGAGTGAAGGCATATTATATAATTATTTTTTATTTCTATAAATACAAAACGATGTAAAGTACATCCACTTATTTAAATATGTATACATCATTTACCATCGCCAAAAATGCAAATTATATTTTTTAAGCTTTTCTTATCCCGAAAATGAATTCAAGAAATACGAAACATTTTGTGATAAGAACCGGTTTAGCTTTGAGTTGCTTAAAACGGTGTTCAAAATAAGAGTAAACAAGAAAGTAAACGTTGCAGTCGGGCATAACCGACTGCGATATACTTTGATACCACAATTAATACCAGCTGATAACAGGGTGGCTGCAGCCAAGAAATACCATCCCAGTCCCTGTCTCTAAGGGTATCATACAGACGGGCAGACAATATACCATAATACCTTAGTGATCAGAGTATATCACAAGTATGCATGCTGTAGACGAGTGAGCTTGACTTCGATATACCCTGTACTCAGCATGTTAAATATATTCTATATATATTCTATAAATGTAAGAATGGTGGAATCTCTCTGGAAAAGGTTTTCAACTTTATATATAACTTGTATAGTTTTATCCGATATGGATGAAATTTTTGTTGTTTATCAGTAATGTATCAAGATATATTTAATTTCAATTGGAAGGCTCTGTCTTTTTTTATCGATTCTATTGCTATCGCAAATCGATATTCGTAAAACTGAAACAGTTATCTATACAATCGATCTGCGCGGGGTATTCGAGAATTATTATTCCAAATTGAAAGTCTCTGGCTCTTATATTTCTCTGATATCCGCTTTCCAATACAGAATGATATAAAATGGCTATATCCACTCGCTTGTTGATCCTGGTCAAGAATTCGGCCATCTGACTTTTTTTTCCATACTTTGACGTTGGATCGTTATACCCTTTATACCCGTTTTTAAAAAATGCAGGGTATTCAAATATGCAAATTATTGCTATTTACCCAGCAAAAAAATAACTAGCATAAATTTTCATTTTGTTGATATTAAAAAAAATTAGCAATAAACAAAAACAAGACTGTTTAGGGAATAAACAAATCTTTAGTTAAGATTTTTATTGATTGAGGACGTTTAATGAGCGCCATAAATATATAATTATATTTTAGAGAAGTGATGAATTATCGCTTAATCTGAACTTTGAATATCTTTTTGTGATTTCTTGATATTTATGCACATTTAAATCAGATTATCAAACAGGAAATGGAATCGGAACCGCATGCTCAGCGACTACAATTCAAAATCGAGATCCGAATCAGAAGCCAAATTCATGTTTCCCCTCTGATATACCATATCGCACCCAAATCATCGATCGATCCGTTATTTAGGTGGGTTTTAGAACCTGTTTTCCAATTTTCAAGTCTCTAAATAATAATATAATAAATCACGGATAAAAAAATTATTTACGCATTCAACATCCAAC
The DNA here is from genome assembly GCA_035043205.1 of Drosophila trichaetosa. NCBI lineage: Eukaryota > Metazoa > Arthropoda > Insecta > Diptera > Drosophilidae > Drosophila > Drosophila trichaetosa. The sequence continues at coordinate 631,948 of JAWNNE010000640.1, read as the reverse complement.
GTTGAGCGGGCTTACCACAAACAACTTTTAAGTTAACATATATATAATTAAATTTGTTTTTTTTGATATTATTATTTGCTCTATCTAGTAATATTAATAATTGACGATTTTCCTACTCAAAGTATAAAGATTCCTGTATTTTTCCGAACTTTCTTTAAGGTATCCGATTACCTTTAGCTAGAGACTTCAATTTTTACTTATATTTATTTAATTATTTTTTTCTGATTTTGAGTTGGATTCTAATCCTATTCAATTCCTAATCTTATAACCGGTTTTGAGGTAAAATCAATTATTTATCTAGCAGTTAAGTTGAAAATGAGCTTAGCAGCTTTGCTCAGCTGGCTGACGTCAACAAATTAGGTTAACAGCTAAAAACTGTATTTATAAGTTAAGTCAACAACAACCATCAAGAGAAATATTCATAGTTTGCTGAAACAATGTAATAACAAAACTTGTATATCCACTTCGAGAGCTTAGTTATTTTTATTGCAAAACGGGTAATCTTCATTTGAGAAATTGTACACAAATGGTGATTACCAGGTGGAGTCCACCTTCTTATCATCGCCCTCGCAGGTAATCTTCACATTGGTGCCGTTCTCTTTGAGCCACGGCTGAGACCAGACGGCCGCGATGCACTGTTTGACGACATCATCATTGGAGAGCTCAACGGTGTAAGTATCAAGTGTACCAGCCACAACTTGCCTTGTCACCTTCGTCACTTTGTTAGCTCTACAGAAAAATAATTATGCTTACTAATTGCACAAATTAGAAGTTAAAATTGATGAAGACTTACTTATAGCTGGGTCCATCACCGGTTGCCAGCTTGGCCAGCGTTTCGTCAAGGCTCGCAATGGCCTGCTCCAGTTCCTCGCCGCTCAGCTCCCGATGACCGCCAACAACATGATGATCTCCAGCTGCCGCCAAGCAAACCAATGCGAACAGTGTCAAATAGAAGAATTTATTCATTTTGTAGAATTCTCGTTCAGTCAAACGCTGACAAACAACTAAATTCTCTTGCGATGTGCGAGCTCTTTTATAGCCCTGCCAGCTGCTCGAAGAACGAAACTGATAATAAAGTGTATATATATATATATATACTTATATATATTTATTTGTAGCTGCATTTATTAGCATTTTGTTTGATTTCAAAAGTGTTGTTGGCTGTGGCAACTGATTTCTACAGTTGCGTTCAAAATCATTGCACCACTCTCAGAAAGAGAAATGTTTTCAAAGTTGTCTGTTTTTACATTTTTTAGAAGTGAAAGAAGACTCTTAAGAAAAAGTGAGATAGAGTAAAAAACATAATTGTTTAACTTATAACTTTAATTTTTATTAATTATAATTAAGCAATAATAGAAATAAAAATTTGCAAAAGTTGCATAATAAATGCTTTGTTTTTCATACGTAAGAAAAATTGTCGTAGTGGTGTCATTATTTTTTCACAACTGTTTATATGTATGTGTGTGTATTTGTATTTGTATATGTATTTGTATATGTATTTGTTAGCATTGTGTTAGGTTTGGGCAGAATCGTCGTCGCCGTCGTCTTGCCAACTGATTTGAATGTTTGTGTACAAACTTTCCCAAATTCTGATAACGCATGTCGAATTACAATTCCATCCGGTAATTTTCCATTGTAAACAAATATAACACCCGGAACGAAGGCAACTCTTGCGGCAATATATTTTATATTTTATAATATTAAGAGAGCAGCGTGCGTCGAGATAGCAGCATTTGTGTCGTAAACACGAGCAAAGCATTCATCAAAAAATCATATCGCTTCCAGTCGTCGATCCCCGCTCAACTCGTCGTCTTCCAGGGGCAGATTTGTATTTCCAGCCATATCTGCAATGCAGCCCAGCACCAGTAACAAAAACAATTGCAAATTATTAAATATTAAAAAATTAAATTAATAAAACAAAAACAAAAACAATACCATGAGAGATATAGATAAAGATATAGATATATATAATAATCTGTAATGCATTTTGAACATGCATGGGCTCAAATCACATTTGTTTATTTAATTTAAAAGTTGTTTTCGTATAATAACAATATTTTAAATTAAAATTGATGTGTCAAATTAGATGAAATCAAATTCAAAATGATAAATTTAAGTTAAAAATGACTTGAAAAATACAAACTTTACATAAATGATATTCATTATTAGTTAATGTGGCCTAGAAGCAGTTTACAACTTTTAAAAAGTATTAATAAATATTAAAATTACACATTAAATGATAAAAATTAAAAATGAGTAATTAAGTTACTTTTTAAATAAAAAAATAAAATCAAGAATCTCAATAAAAGCTTGACTGAAATCATTCATTTATTATATACAATTTTAGATTAGTAAATTTTGGGAGTATTCAAATTATTACAAGTATTGGGAAAGCCCAGAGAAAGCCCAAACAGATCAAAGATTGTAAAATGTTAGGATAGAAGAAAAGACATTTATTATATATTGATGGACCCTAATAATATTTGACATCTATAATTTATATTAATTATTTATTATATGTATATATTTGTATATTCAAAAATGATCTCTTCATTCTCGCAGTGCAATTGAAAATCGATGCCACCGGAACTGAGGCAACTGCCAAATTCTTGCATTGCAATAGCATTGCTGACATTGTTTTCAGTCAATTCCAGCTGGTAACCCATTTTCTTGGCCGTCACCATTTGGGCCATTACCATTGTTAACGACTCTAAAGATGTCCAAGCTATCTCTTAAAAAAACATGCAAAAAGTAAGTTAATAATCTTTACTTATAGTTATAAAAGCTGAATTGTTGGCCAATCAACAAGTGTTGCAGCCAAAAGAGAGCTGTTGCCTCCTCCCCGCCAGTCAGCTCCTCTAATTTCATTATGGGGTAACTATCTGGTGGAGTAAATGCCACACAACTTGGTGCAATCAGAGCCAAAAGATATAACAGCCGAACACAGTGCAATATTCTGCTCAAACTGATTTGGCTGGCAAACAGATGTGACTATTTATAGACGAGAGTACACTCGGAAAAACAATCTACCCGAAAACTAAAAAGATTTTGTTGTTTTTAGAAATATAATTTCCTTGGCGAATTTCTCAAGTGCAGGTCGATTTGTTCTGAGCGTACTTTTATTATTTGCCAATTACAACAAATATTTATTTATTTAAATATTTAAATAAATTTAAAAAATGCAGTTCGAGTTTTCTTGAGTGTAGTTAAACGCTTTAATATTAATTAAACAACATTGTGAAAGTTATAAACATAAAGTTATTAAATGCTAATGAGCTCTCAGCACGCAGAGAGTGGATTATTTTGTTTTTGTTTTTTAGAATGTTCTTTCAATCACATCATTATCGCCCTCGCATTGGATGGTAATGCTAATGCCATTCTCCTTCAGCCAGGGGCGGGACCAGATCTTCACAGAACTATCCTTGACTGCTTGTCCCTGCGACAATTGCACCTTGTAGCGATAGAGCTGGCCAGCCACCACCTGCGCAGTAGCCGATTGGACTTTAACAACACTGTGGACAGAAAAAAAAATATGTTTGTTACTTTATTTAATATTAAATTATTGATTATTTTATTATTTTTATTACTATATAACTATTTTAAATATTAAACTAAAACAAATGCGCAAAACTCACTGAAAACTGAATCCATATTTATTACTTTATTAAATATTAAACGAGCTTGGATCCATTTTTATTACTATATAAAATATCAAATTTATAAATCAAATGAAAACAAAACTCACTGAAAACAAATGCGTAAAACACTTATTGGTTAATTTTTTAATTACTAATTAAATATGAAATTAAAAACTCACCGAAAACTGGGTCCATCACCAGTGGCCAAAGTTTCCAGTGTTGTTTCCAACAGTTCCAAGGCCTGCTGGAAAGCGTCGCCGGTCAGCTGCGAAATGCCGCCGCAAACAACTTCGCTCTGTTCCGCCATAATAATATTCTAATCAAATTCGCCTCAAATCAACAAAAAACAAACAAACAAAACTGATTCCACTAGCGCAGTGCGAGCGAGACGGAAAATACGAATTTTAACAACGCTCTGCTTGGGCCACTCGGCGTTGACTGAGCAACTGGAGCTCGAAGCTTGAAATATCGTCTGGCTTCCCATTGTGATCGCATTGTGTGCGACAAAGACAAAGAAACTGAACACAATTATATTTTTAGCTTTGTTCTCATTGAGAGCATGCATATCTCTATACATTTACATATATATGTATATATGTATTTACCTTATGTATGCATTTATAAATGACTCATAAGCAATGCCGTTGCTGATATAATTGAAAACAAACAGTGACAACTGTCAGATGATGGCAACAACTAACGATAACGATGACGATTGCAACTATTTGCCGTAGATCATTTCAAGATCGTTTCTTGTCTGATAATAGTTATTTATAGTGCAGCATATCAAAATATCAAAACACTTGCCACTTTTTATCATTTATTTTTCATATAATTTTACTTCCAATAACAAAGTCCTTTTCACTTTCCACTGTTCTGCTAACAGTGTTCCAGCAGCTGTGCGCAAACTGGAAAATGCGGAAGACCACATTTGCCAAAGAAATTCAATTTCAAACTTATCGCTTTTAATGAAAAAAATCATTACATTATTTAGTTCAGCATATCAAATTCACTTTTATTTTTTATAATTGATTTTTAGAATTGTTATTAGTACACACTTCGCACATTCTACTGCTCTGCTGTATTCCAGCAGCTGGAAATTTTGGAAGCGCGTAAGAATATAAATTTCCAGCTATTCGAATTTAATGAAATAAGAAATGTATATTTTTAGTTCATTTAGGTCAGCGCATATCAAATTCACTTGTATTTTTTTTATCATTTATTTTTAGTATGGAGTCACAAATCACTTCCAATAAAAGATCCCTTCCCACTGCTCTTCCAGCAGCGGTGCAAAGAACGCAAGCAAGTTCAAGTTCCAACTCTTCGCATTTCAATGAAAAAGAAAATCATTATCAATTTATTTAGTTCAGCATATCAAATTCTTCAAAAAGAAAAACATAATTGAGGTACAAATTTAAAAAGCCTTACAGCTAAGCTCTTCCCCTCTCTCTCTCTCTCTCTTCCTCTGTCTCTCTTTATATATATATATATATATATTCAATTTAAATAACGCATTAATCAACGATCTTTCGATGTTATTCCTATATTAGCATAAGTATTAGGTGTATATACCATATATATATTTATGGATATATATATATATATATTTATTTGTCCCGCAACACTTACTTCAATTTGTAATTGAAATTCGTTTTAGGTAAATATTTCAAAAAATACGTTTACCCCAAACGGCGAGCAACTTAAGCCAAAACTTATACAATTACTTTTTATAACTGTTTTTTTGTTGTTTTTTAACATCATTTTTTTAGCACAGTTTTTAGTAGGGAAAGGTATTTGTTATGGGAACTGCTTTGTGAACAGTTCCAATAATGAATTCCCACTTTCCACTGCTCTGCTAGATGTATACCTGGAAAATTGGAAGCACACAGCTCACACTTATAGCAAAAGCACTTCCAAAAAGAAATCGCTTTTTCCGCTTTCCACTGCTCTACTAGAAATCCATATGTATATGTACCAGCAGCATGCATTTGCGTAATCTGGAACAGATTTGAAAGCACTTCCAATAACATCTCCCTTTTCACTTTCCAGTTCACTTCGAGATGTGGGAGCGCACATTTCACACTCAAAGAAAACAGCGAGATCCTCTCGCGCCATTTCCAATAAATAAATCCACGCTTTCCACTTTCCAGTCTGCACATTTAGATGTGTATGTGCATGTGTTCGAGCAGCTGGGCGCGATCTGGGAAATAGGAAGAGCACATTTCGCATTCAAAGCAGCGCGTTCTTCGCTCCGTTTTGCTGGCTGCTGCCGCCGCCGCCTTCGCAGCTGCATCGGCTGCATCCGCCGCCGAGACGACCTCGGAAATGGAAAAGAAACCGGAACTGACATCCGAGGAGCTATTGGCACTGGTTGCCACGCCCACATTATAGGAGTCGACGCCATAGCTGAGATAAGACGATGATGCGTTGCCTTTGTTGCTGTTGGAAGTGGGTTTCTTGGAAAGCTGTTTGCTGGCATTGCGCTTAGAAGCGGCTCGCGTACTTGGAGCGCCACTGGAACTGGATGTGGCAGTGGAAATGGAACTGGAACCATTGGCAGTCAGTTGTCGCAGGTGGCGGGAAGTGCGTGCTGCCGTTGAGCAGGCGGAGGAAGATGTGGGCAGTGCCGCTGGCTGCTGGCTCTCGACCATTTCGCGGAGATCCGGCGACGTGGGCTCGATCTTGATGAGATGCTGTTCCTCCTCCTCGCCGGGCAGAAATTGTGGTGTCGTCGACGATTCGCTGGTGAAGCGCAGCCGTCGATCGTTCCGCTCATGCTTCGGAGGACTACGCAAAATCTCTTCGAGATCTTGGACAATGCTGGGATTATATTTCTCGTAAGTCTTCTCACGCAACAGGCCCGCATCGATGAGCAGATGGCTGTCATCGAAGAGCAGTTGGACTCTCTGGTGCTGCTGCTGATGATGCTGATGCTGATGATGATGCTGTTGATGTTCCTGCTCCTGTTTGATGTGCAGCGGACTGGAGCTGATCTGATTGGGTGGCTGTGTGGCCGGGGAGATGATCTCGTAGTCATCTACAATCCGGGATTTGATGAGGCTTCCTCCACTTGCTCCTCCCCCCTGCTGCTGCTCATTGGTGCTGGTGCGTGTGACATAACTCCTTGTGCGGGATTTCCTTGCCGTTGTCTGCTGCGACTTGGCCGTATGTATCATCCGGGGACGTGGAGCAGCAGTAGCAGCAGCTCCTCCTCCTCCTGGTGCGCCTGCTCCTCCTCCCCCAGCTTTACCTGCCCTTCTTTTGCTACTGCGATTGCCCGTCTTCAGTGTTTGCTCCTTAATCTCCGACTGCTGCAACTTGGTCGAGGCAACACCAGCATCAACGGGCTGCAACGTTTGATCATTGACCACGACCATTGAGTCCATCTGGAAGAAACTCTTGTAGGCCTCATCGCTATTCCCATTGCTCGCCTGCTGCGGGAATTTCTCATCCCACAATCTTTGCTCATCACCGGTTTTAATTGGCGCTTTGCGTTTGCGTTTCGCTTTTTTGGCGGGTGATGGTGGCTCTGCCGTTGCCTCCTGCAGCAGTTCATCCACATTCTCCACATCCAGATGGCAGTAGTCCAAGTCGCTGGCATAATCCTCCTCCTCGCCAGCCTCGCCATCGCCGCCACCAGCCTTGTGCTCGGCGCGCATGTGCGCAATCTCATGCGGCTGCAGTTTCCGGCGACGTTTGTATTTACGTGGGCCAGTCTGTAACAAAAAAGGAGGCGTATTTTAATTACGATTTAGATTTACGGCATTAAATAAATATTTAAATTAAATAAATATAAATAAAATAAATAAAGATCAACTCACAATTGGCTGTCGCTGTTTGGCTGTGTTCGTATCACTGTGCTGGATGAGATGCTGGATGAGGTCATTCGATGAGCTCAAATCCGCCGAGCACACCGTGCAATGATACGTGCCACGTGCCGCATCTAGACCGGAATGATGCGACCGGATGTGTTCCCGCAAGACGACACGCTGATTGAAGGCACGCGGGCAGACGGAGCACGCATAGGGCTTCTCGCCCGTATGGATGCGTTCGTGTTTGCGGAGAGTGCCACCGTCGGCGAAGGCCTTCCAGCAGTAGCGACAACCGTAGGGCCTTTCACCCGTGTGGATGCGCACATGAATCTGTTGCGAGCTGCGTGACCCAAAAGTCTTGCCGCACTCGTGGCAGGGAAAGAGTTTGCCCGGCGACGTTGTGCTGTGGGAATGCCGATGATTGGACAAAGTGCGTCCATCGGGGAACTCCTCGTGGCACACTTCGCACACGACGGACTTGTCGCGATGCGATGCCATGTGTCGCTTCAGGCGCGCCTTGTTGTGGAAATTCTTGCCACATTTGGAGCACGAGTGGCACTTCTCTCGCGAATGATCCCATGCATGTTTGATCAGCGCCTTCCGATCGCGACACTCCTTGCCACACAGCACACACGAATTGGGCTTCAGCTCGTGCGGATGTCGCGTGTTCAGGTGCCGCTTTATCGCCTGCTCCTCGTAGAAGCTGACTCCGCACAGCACACATCTGGAAGTGGCAACAGTTAGTCAGCAGTTGAAAATAAAAAATTAAAATAATATTTTAGTGCTAAATGAATACCGAGTAGGTCAGCCAACGCTGACGCTTACACTCAGAAAAATAAGGCATTCTCTCATTCCACAAAAATAAATATCAATAATAATGGCAATCAAATTAACGTAAACAAACGTCAGTACGAAATGATGATATGAGGTTAACAACAATCATTTGGGGGCGTTAATCAAATCTTCCAAAGTTTCTCTTTGGGGACAACATCGATTGACAGACTCCCATTTGAGTGCTGATGACTGATCGATGGATAGACACTCACTTGAATGGCGGGAAGCGTTTGTGGATTTCGGCATGGGCGAGCAGTTTGAGTACGCTGGGAAATGATTTGCCGCACGTGCGGCAACAATGTGTCGCATCTTTGGAATCATCAGCATCGGCATCAGTTGCAGTTGCATCTGCGGCACCCATTGCATCCGTTGCTGTTGCAGTTGCCACACTGTTGTTGTTGTTGTTGCCACCAGCTGTTGTTGCAGCCAGCTGCTTACTGTGCTGCTGTTTGCTGTGGCGCCGCAACAAATCCTGCCGGTGAAAGGAGATGCCGCATTCTCCACAGTAGAAATTACCGTAAAGCTGTTCCGCTTCCGATTCACTCGCCGTATCCTCCTCGCCCGCCGATGCGGGATCATATTCCGAATTGCTCTCCTCGAACTGATGCGTCTTCTGATGCTCCTGCAGACTGTAATTGTCCCAGAACATCTCCTGGCACTGATTGCATTCAAAAGGCGAATCCACGCGATGATTCTGCGAAGGATTTCAATAATATTAAAGTTATTTTTAAGATCATATTTTATCATCATATCATATTAATGTGAGAATTCGACTATAACTTCGGTGTTTCCAATCCGATCTTGATGCAATTTGAGCAGTTATATTATGTATTAATTAGAATATTCGAGAAACGGAGGCAGCTATCGATAAAATAAAGCAAGCTTGATCTGCGCCTGGTCTTCAGCTCTTCTGTACATACAGACGGACAGACGAACATGGCTGTATCGACTCGGCTGTTGATCCTGATATTTGAAGTTCGATTTTTTTTGGACAGTGTAGCTTACATTACTGTAATTGGGATTCCAACAATCGCCTACCTTGATGTGGGAGACGAGCGCCTTCTCGCGGGCAAAGGCCAATCCACACTGCTGACAGACGAACGGTTTGCTCTCGTCGAGCACGGGAAAGCGCATCGTTGCCTGCCCCTCTGCCCCATCAGCAGCAGCAGCAGTTGCAACATCATCGGATGATGTTTGGACTTGACTGTTGTTGGTGGCAAGTGATTGATCGCCATTCGCCTCGCAATGCATGTATTGAGGCAAGTCCGCCTCCGGTTTATCGGAGGCAATCACAATATATTGGGAGCTCTCCTCCTTGAGTTTCAATCGACTGATACGTCCACGAGCAGCGGTTGGTGGTGCAACCGAATGTTGCAACCGCTGCTGAAACTGATCCAGCTGCTGCAGCTGCTGCTCCTCGATCTGCTCCAGCTGCTCCTCGACCTGCTCCTGTTCATGTTCCTGATACAGCGGCCATTCCTGCTCATAGAAATGATCATCAATTTGTCGCTGCTGCTGCTGGTGCTGTTGCAGCTGCTGTTGTGGCTCAAATTTAATGGCTGCCGCAGCTGCCTCTTCATCGGCGGCCACCTGGGCCTCCGCATGAGCCTTGAAGTGACTGATGAGCTCCGCACGTCGCGAGAAACGCGCCCCGCACAGTTTGCAGAGATGGGGACGATCATTCTGATGCGCCAGCATATGATTGTTGAGGCTGGCCTTCTTGCGAAAGCGTCGACTGCAAAAGTCACAGGGATATGGACGCATCGCCATATATTCATTCTGTTGCATGTCCAACAGCTCCTGGGAGCTGCCGTTGCCAGCGATTTGCTCTGCTGCAATTTCCACACTGCAAAATAAAACATGCAATTTAAATGTATTTTAAATGTAATTTTTTTCCTTTGTTTTAAGTCTTAAGCCAGTAAATTTCATCACTTGTTTTTAATTTTAGACAGGATTTTTACCAAAAATTAGCAGTGATACTTTCAAAAATACATTTAAAATAAACTTTATATTTTTTAAGATGGTTTTTTTTTGAGTGTACTCGAGTGTTTAAGTTAAATATACATATATATATATATATATATATATTCTTAATTTAAGTCTTATCTGTTTTTTTTATCAGTCACTACTCGACTGATTAAATTTAGGTTTAAATTTATTTCTTTATTAATTTCCCCTCACTACCAGTTCAGCACTCACCGCTCTGCGCCCTGATGCTGGACCCAATCATCCGTGATGATCTCCTCGGTGACGACTTGGGCATCATCGTCAAAGGACTCGGCGTATTCCACTCCGTTATTTCCGTCTCTCTCTGTGATTAGCACTGTGGTGCTGCCGCCATTTGCCTCATTTGCGGCGATGATTTCGCTCAGTTGGCGGTCGCGTGCCATAAAGATGAGATTCTCGGCTGCAATATGATCGAGCTCGTCACCGTTGGAAATGCTTCCATTGGCGGCAGCGTTGACCAAATAGGCTGCTGTCATCTCTGTTTCGCTGTCGTCGGCGACGGCGCTGCTTTCCTGCTGTATCCACTGGATGCCGCCATAGTCCGGATTGTTCATAACTCAACACTGTCCTGGAAGTGTTGTTATTGCAATTATTGGAAATACTAATAATAATAATAATAATAATACGAATAATTAACGCAGTGCAACAATTGGCTTGCAAGGCACATGTGCTTAAAATTGTCAGCGGGAGAGGAAGAGTTTGAGAGAGAAACGAGACCGAAGCGTTGCCAGATAGCCGCCACAATAATCAACAACAAAAATATTTACATTTCGCACCCAAAAAACCATTCCTCAGAGTGTAAATTCAAAATTGAATCACCAAAAATTATTAAACACACATTTGGCTGTTCCTTCCATCAAACAAATCACTTTTAATTAATTTTATTTTACAACTATTTTGCCGTTTAAATTGATCTGGCAACGCTGCGCACGCTTCCAGCGAGCACACACACTATCCATCTCGCTCTCGCGCACGTGCCGCGCGCACAACGTTCGCACTTGTCAAATGTTAAAATGACCGAAATATTTTTACCCTAAAACAATAAGTCTCTGTTTTATTTATATTCCAGACTGTTGTTGCACATAACCTCAAGATCAAAATAATAAACAAATCGCAAGCCGGCTGTTAAAGCTTTATTTTGCAAACAGAAATTTATATACAATGGGTGACGTGTTTAGGCAATAGATGGCGCTGGCGTGGCACTCACGATTACATCACGCCCAAAAATTCTCACTTCTATTTGATTTATAATTTAATTTGTTTTTCATTTAACAGCAAACAGCACTTGCACCGGCCATTAAATAATTACCTTCTTGCTACTTTCACCTTTACACAGTTGTCATTATTTTAAACGTAAACCGGCCGTTTTTTCGTTTTTTTTTTTAATGCAGCAAATTGTTTTCCATACGTTGTCAAAGAAATTCCGTAACAAAAATCATTCGCTTTTTTCTCTTTTTTTCCTTTTGTGTTTCTTGTCAGCTGTTGCTGCGCCTTCTGGGCGTATATGCGTGTGTGTCGTGTGAGATATGTACACACACACACTACATCAAGCGCTCAACATTTCTCTTGACTGTTAAATAACAGCGTGCGAAAAGTTTGTCACTGGAATATATTTACTATAAAATAAACTCACTTTTTTATTAGGCAAGTTGAAATTTAATTTAATTTTGGATTCATATAAAATTTAGTTAGCTCCTAACTTGAATTCCATCTTATAATAAAAATACGATAAATTCAATATTTATTTATAGTATTTTATCGTTACCGTGCACCATATCACGATTATTGTGAATGGATATTAAAAGTAAAGTAACTGTGACAAGCACAATATTTCTCAGTATTGCAAACGTGTGATTAGCAAGTACAGTGTTGATTAATGCAATGCAAACGTCAAATTTGTCAGTTAAATTTTTGCAAATATTTAAATGGGTAACCTATTTTATATTGTATACTATACTCGTAACTATTATCAGTATTATTATTATTATGATAATTATTAATATAATTATCGTTATTATTATGGTTGTTTTTATTATTTTTATATTATGACAAGCCAAAGAGCAGACTTTTTCTGAGCAATTTTGATTAAAATTATAATTACTTTTTAATAAAATTTGGCAATATTTATATTAAACAAATTTTGTATCTATATATATATTTGAAGAAGTCCTTTCAATAAGTCTTTTCTCCTTCATACGATTCCAGTCCGATCTCTTTCCATTGACATGGAAGTCCTGGAACGGTTAGTATATTTATTTGCAGCTTTAGCATATTTCAGAAGATAATAGAAACAACTAATTGTAGGCAAAAGAAACAATTGTGGAATTTATTATTTGATTGCGTTAAATAATTATAATTATTTTGTTTGTAATAAATCTGTATTATTTTTTAACTATTTGCAGCAAATCATGATTTTCCAACTATTCCAACGTTTTAAATGAGTTTGGCAATGCTTCCAATTTCCACTGCACAACAACAACAGTAACAGCAAAACAAAATGCACGATTCTCTTGTGCGTCGCGTGCTTCTCTTTCGCTCTTCAAGCGAAGAAGAAGAGAAACAAACATCGAAAATACAAAGCGCGCCAAACTTTTTTTGTTGCCTTTGCTCTGCTTTCATTTTTTTATTATTTTGTTTTTGCTTTTTGTGTTTGTGTTTTGTGTTGGGGGCTTTGGGGCATCGTCAATCGAGCGACTATTTAATTTTCGTTTTGCCGTAGAACCGTTTGGCGGTCCCGCAAGCGACGAGCGCGTTTCTCAATAGTTTTTGGTTTGTTTTCGTTTTTGAAAAATGTCGAAAAAAAACACGTCGTGCTACCAATTTTTGTTTCACGTCTTTCAACACACACACACCACATACATATGTACGTTAACAGCTGCTGCGCCATCTATCGTTGACATGGGCAACTAGCGTTTCAACAGTAAGTAGTAAAATTATGTAAACAAATATGCACAATAACAGCAACAATAATATTTATAAAAATAAAAACAAACATAAGAAAAGAAAAAAATAACCGCCATCCTTTGACAGTTGGCGACGACATAAAATGTCAAACTGTCGATCAGCGTTCAAGGCGAAAAATGCAAGAAGCGTGTCTGAAATGCAAAAGAGGGCGCTCTTCTGTGTGTGTTGTGTGCAGCCATTTATGTAATGCTTCCCTCTCGCACACACACACACAAACAGTTGCGGTCAATATAATAGTTGCGTTTTGGATTAAAAAATAATTAAAATAGAGTTTAAAAATTATGAGAATATTGATTAAATAAAAGCAATCAATACTGAAGATATGGAAACATTAAATGTCCTTAAAAATATTAGCAGTGAAGATTTATAAATTTTAAATTGTTAAATTAATTAAAATCTTTAAAATTAATAATAGTGAGTCATTCAAAATAATACTAATAGAATAGTAGGTGAGGTGTCGTATAGCTATTATATTATTAAATTATTAATAACAAAAATTAAATCAAAAATGAAGCCGGTCAAAATAATATCAGTGAAGATTTCATAGCTTTCCTTTGCGATAATTATATTTTTTTAAACCTTAGAACTTAAATAAATATTTATATATTTATAGATATATATTTAGAATTTAAATAAATATTTATATATTTATTATGTTTTTTTGTTAGTATAGAATATATTGTTAGACTTCTAAATACGTCTTTAATATCTTTGGTTGTTTCTTTAATCAATAGTTTTCAAACTCGATTTAACGTTTTTTTTTTTTTAGAATAATATAATTAAAGAATGAATTTGAGAACAGATGTTTTTGATATTATAATTTTTATGGGACATTTCGATTATAATTGTAGTGTAAATCATCAAATGAGAAACCATTTTAATTACATTTTTGTTGTATGTTATGTATCTTACATAATATAAATAATATATATTATGAAATGATCTATGAATAGCTTGAATCAGCGCTACTATTGTTTTGACCGCAACTGTATTTACTGCTCCCTCACACACACACACACACACATACATACAAACTTGCATATTTACTCCTTCGGCGCTTTTAATCTTGTTGCTGATCTTTTCTCGCTTTTCGCTACGCGTTTTGCATGTCTTCCAGTGGGTTCCAGTGTGCTCTTCTCGGCTGGAATGCGTTTAATTTCGTATTTGGAATTTTTGTATTTTTTTATTATTTGTTTTTGGAGCGTCGTTCGCTTGTTTTTACAACGCAAAAACACTTGTTGTCTTGGAAATCAAACTAAGCGCAAACTTTAATTAATATTCCAATCGCGATTTGTCTCCCTCTCTCTCTTTTCTCCTCTCTCTTTTTAACGCACACATTCGCCATCACACTGTGAACAATGTTGTTATTTGTTTTGTATTTTTATATTTCTCTCTGTTGCTTTTGGGCTGCTGGAATTTGGCGCTTGCTTAACACATTTTTCCCTTGCTGCAGTTAATAGGTAAAATTTTAGCTTTGGCACTGGAACTGATAATTGGAATTGAGCCATGCATCTCTCTCTCTCTCTCTCTTTCGCTCTCACTCTATTTATTGAGCTGCACTTTGTTAGTGTTGTGAAAGTTGATTAGATAAGTACTCAATTAAAAAGAAATGTAAGAAATTAATTGCTGAAATTAAAAATTAAAATTTAAATATAAAAAAGTACTTAATTATTAAGAAATATGATTAAGAATTGCTAAAATTCAAAATTCATACAATTAAAAAAAATACATATAATTAGATTTGTAGCTTGATTTATTTTTTTTGCGCCACTTGGGACACATTCAATTTACTTATAATTTCTTGAAGACGTTTTTTAATACGCTGTAAAAATTTGGTAATTAATTTTTGTGCTCCACGTCGTCTGCGAATTTTTTGAGTTGTTGTTTCAGGTTGCTTTTGCGTTGTTGATTTTGTTGTTGTTGTTGTTGTTGTTGATGTTGTAATGCACTCGACGTGGGTGGGATTGAGAAGGCAGTTTATGCAGTTAGGTTCCAATGGGGCCAAATCACAAGTAACGGCCGCAACAGCTCCCAATTGGGAATAGAAAATGGCGACCAACAAGATCAGAATTTTGGCACATCTCATTTTGAGGCTTTACAATTAAAAACTGACTTCAATTGGCAGCAAATCGTTTGTCTTAAGCATTTGACAAAACTAAACAAACTTTATTCAGGTGTTACTTAGCCTCCATAATAGAAGCTCGAGTTGAACTTTGTACACTGAGAGACAAGAAGTTGGAACTTATTAATATGATTTCTCAATTGAGCTTAACAGAATAAAAAAATAAAAAATGTAAAAGATTAATATGAAAATAGTTTGAAAAAGAGAAATAAATATTCACTTTTTAAGTTGAAGCTTTTGCTTTTGAAGTTGAACATATTCAAATATTTAACATATATGAATAAAGAAAAAATTAATATTTAAGTAGTATATTTATATTAAAAAAAAAATAAAAAAATAAAATACAACTTAATATAATAATTATACGCTTGTTTCAAGTGCACATTTTGACTGCATAAATCTTGTTTAATTTAAAACTTTTAATAATTTGTAACTTTTTCCGTAATTCCTTTAATGTTATTCAACTTACTTATTGACTTTCTTAAACAAAGTAGCAGAATAAATACTAACAACGAATTTTTCTGTATCGCATTTGAATAAAGTTTACTCAAGTGTTTGATAACGGGAATTACGCAAAGCCTGCAAAAACCTTAAAGATAACAGTGTACGAAAAGAAAAAAGAAAAACCCCGAAAATACTTTGGACACCAATGCTATAAAAATAAATAGCTTGATATCTTCAAAGTGTGCAGAAATACCACAAGATATATGTACATTAGCTATACACTTAGATAAATGCGGAAATACCACAACTACACTTAGAAACAAATGCTTCGAAATTTGCAAAATCACAAATCAAAAAAAGATGAAAATTACACAGAATTGGTAATAATTTGGAAATTTACGAAGAAGCAAATGTTGTTGTTTGGTGACTTATTTTAATAATTAAACTCACTGATTAAAAATCTTAAAAAAATTATGTTAACAAAAAAAAATTTTTAGAATTAGTTAATAAATTATTAGAAACTTTATTTTTATAGTACTTTCTGAAGAATAAACTTTACAATCTTTCTAAAATTATGGAAAGGGTAATTCTTTGGGTATATTCCAAAGTTTGGGGCGACTTTTTATTTTTGAGTGTACATATGTCTCAGTTTATATAGATAGATAGATACGTGGATAGATAGATAGAGAGAAGATAGAAGCCCATTTAGAGCTAAAAACTTAGAAGTAAAATACTAAAATATATACATGAATGAAAATATGTAATATTTTGCAGCTTTCTAAAATTCAATATTCTAAATTTCTAGATAATTTGTTTTTCTGAGTGTAATTATATCTATCAGTTTGTGTGGATAGATAGACAAGAAAGCCACTTCGAGAGCCAAATGCAAATGGCAAATTGAGCAGGTTGCGAATGAGGAGACGTTGACAAAATTGTGACAATGACAACAATTGAACAACATTTTAATTGCTGGCCATTTGCATAGGAAAACACTTTTCCAATGTTGTCGTTGTCTTTGCTGTTGTTGTTGTTATTGTTGTTGTTGTCGTTGTTGTTGTTGTTGCTGTGCAAAGACCTACAAATTCAACAACTTGACGATCTCATTGATGTTTTTATGCGCTTGTCAGACATTATTTATGCATGTATGTAATGTATGTATGTATATGTATGTATGTATGTGTATTTGTACACTCAGAAAATCAATCGCCTTCAATTGCAATTGTTAGTAATTTTATGATTCAGATTGTAAATTTCTAAAATTCTGTATTTTTGGGATTGTCAATTTAGGGCAAGTTTTCTACTTTTTTAAAATTTATTAGTTTTTTAGGTTGATTTTTTCAGAGTGTATCTAGAAGATCGGTGGGCGCAATGTAAAACGTGCCTGGCTACTGTGTGCCACTGTGTGTCACTGTGGTGCGATGTGGAGCTCTGTGTTGTGCTGTGTTGTTTTCTTGTTGCACCCACATAAAACATTTTTTGGCACAAATACCAACATTAAATTGCGGTCACTCATCGATCGCGATAAGCGGAATAAAAAACAATAACAAAAAAAAAAAAAAAAAATATGTGAAAGTCGCAAAGACTGACACACAAACGTCAGTCTCTCATCGAATAGCGAATACCAAAAATCAAAAATATCACACAAAACAAGAAAGAACAACAAAAAGAAGAAGAAAGTAAAGAATGTGAAGAGCAGAATAAGATGATGATTTTATCATATTTGATAAGAAAGGAAAGGAAAACTTTCGTATAAAAAATAAATACTTTTTACAGTTCAGAAATTACTGCTTCTTGCTGAACTTAAGAAAGCATTTCGAAAGATTTTTCGTTTTTTACTTTATCGAAATATATATATATATATAATTATTGCATGCAACGTGACGTTATACACGGTATAAAAAAGTCATACTGATATCCATCAGAATCAGGCAGACAACACACAGAAAATTCTCACGAGCTGGTGGCATGATTAATTACATTTTAAATGAAATGGAAAAGCCAAACAAGCAAAGACGAGACGAGTTCGCGTTAGTGTGCGTGTGTGTGTGCATGTGTGTGTGTGTGTGGGCGATATTCTAGACCAACATTGCGTATAAGTGTTGAGATGTTGTTTACTTGCCAGCTGTTCTAACTTGTCTCATGTATTCCTCTCTCTCTCTCTCTCTCTTTGTCTCCCACTCTGCCGCTCAGCTGTTTGCTGTGCTACATTTTTCTCTTCTTGTTGTTGCCTCAATTTTCCTAAATAAATATATTCGCATTCTCATTCTCACACAACAAATTCATTTAAGACAATTTATGCTTTTTTTATTTTTTATTTATAAATAAATTAGCTGGCGAATGTTTCCTCTCTTTGGCACGCTCTTTACTGTCTCTCCCTCTCTCCCTCTCTCTCTCTCTCACTATTTGTTGCTCTCTTTTGCGCTTTGGGCAAATTTCTTTTAATTGTTTACATTCAACGAATCTTTTGCTTTACGGCTCATTTTAGTTGCTTCTCCTCCGTTGTTTCAACCTCAACTGTGTTTTTTTGATTGAACAAATTTACTGTTATCAATTTTATTGGCAATTCGCCAAGCGTGCGTCAATTTTTCAATATCTTTTTCGTTGGCCGTTAGACAAATTTGAAAGGAAAAAGCTGAAAAATAAAACGCTTCAATTGATTTATTTGATTTTTTTCGCGCTCAATTGCCAAACAAATTGTGCTGTGTGTAAGTTTGTGTGTAAGTTTGTGTGTGTGTGTGTGTTGTTGTTGTTGTTGTGCAGCCAAACGATCTTGTCAATCGCATTAATAAATTGAAAATAAATTTTTACGTGAAACGCTTCGATTGCATTTTGGACGTTTGCAAGTGCAAATTGCATGCGATTTTTACGTGCCGATTACAGAAAATGTTGGCCACAAGGCAATAAATAAGACATATTTGTATATATATAGATATGGTCATACATACATGGCTCGAGACCACACGGATCAAGCGATCATTTTTTTCCATTATTTCTCATTATGTGTGCTATAAAATGAACCAATTTCGGCACATACAATAATAAATATTAAAGAATAAATATTAAAAATTATAATATATAAAAGTGTATATATAAAAAAACCCTGCAAAATTTTAAAGAGTCTTAAATATGCACAAATATTATATATTATTTTTATATCTAACTAAAATTTGCATAAATTAAATTATTTTAGAGCTACGAGTATTTATTTAATTTAATTTAAACTCCGTCTCTCATTCAACTATCCTTTAATAAAATGACAAAAAATAACTTTCTTAATATGATTAATAAATTTAAAAAAAAAAAACAATTTTCCCGATGTTCATTTTATGTGATTGAAGTTAGATATATACTTGAAGAGTCTGCAAATATATTTCTCATTGCGTTCGACACTTGGTGAAAACATTGCAGTGGAATGCAAACTAAGAAAATATATATAGAAAAAATCAACTTGAACATGCCTAATTTTGGGTAACAAGTAAGTCATATTTTTGCCAGATCATTTGTCGAATTTCTAATTTAATCTGTGTAGATTTATCAGCGACCTTAATTCGTATTTCTAACACATCTGTAGGAGGCATATATATTTGATATATATTGACAAGTCGGAGCTGTTCCATTTATGCTTATCCTGTGTCAAGTTTTAACTTAAAGCTGTCGTCTTTTTTCAATTCAATCGATAAGCAAACATTAATATAATATTCAAAAGTAGTCGAAATTTGATAAAGATCTGTTAAGAAACACAAAACTAATTCTAACTATGTTTATATATTATTTATATTTCCCTTTAATTAACATTTTAATTTTATTTAACTCACTTGTGACTATTGCTAGACAAAGTAATTATAAGTTTGAATAAATATACATTTCTATGACAGCTGAGTTCTCTTTCATAGGGTATCATATAGTCGAGCTATCTCCCTCTTTCGCCTAGAGATATCTGACTTGTTTCTGTTTGGAATTATTAAATTGATACTAAGATTAAATTTATGGACAACTGCCATAAAAAATGCTTAGTCAGACATTTGTCTGCTGGCACTCAGGTGTTCTAGGCATTTCTCATAATATTCGCAGCAGAGTTTCAAATTAGTCAGCTTTTAGTCAGCCACCATAAAAGTGAAGTCTTCCCCCCATTCCCCCGGGACACATGCCAATTGTATGCAAGGCCTGCATGCTCCACTTGATCTTGTCGCTGTCACCAGGGGTATATATATGTATATATGTATGTACATATATGTATTAAAATATATTTACATACATTAATCCCGTTTCGTGCCGGCTGCTGTGCCTGTTGCTGATGTTGTTGTTGTTGTTGTTGCCGCTGTTGCTGTTGCTGTTGTTGCAGCCAACGGCGCATTTACCTAAATTGGAATTTCCGGTAAACCGTAATGAAAATCGTAGCAATCAAACCGAAAAAAATAAACACATACACAGCAACACGAAAACTCACTGAGCGAAATTCATCAAAAATAAACACTCAAAAGAGAAAAATTTTAAATATAAAAATATATAAAAAAAAACCAAAAAAATACAAATAAAATAAAATCAGTATAGAAACTGGCCTTAAATAGGTTAAGACTAAAAGCTTTCATAAGCCAAATAGAAAGGGCTAAAATGGTAATGAGACTTGGTTTAAGACCGGATCAGCTTGAGCTACAAAATAAACTTTAAGTTTCAAGTGAGCTTAAGTCAAGATTTGTAGGAACTTAAAGCTTTTATTTGCTTTCAAAGTGACTTGCAAGGCTTCTGTTTCTTTCAGGATTAATCTATCTATACCTATATATTATATTTGTATGATCTATAAACTCTTGACGCCTTATTTTTATTTATTTGTTTACTTATTTAATGTCAAATAAATAATAAATACGAAAGTGATTTATTGGATTTCTGTGAGTCTTCAATCTGTTTTCTATCGTCCACTAAGTCAGAGGCTTAATATTAGTTTCTAAATGAAGTATGGTCCATTGCATAAATCTGAGCGGAAGGATGATTTCATGATATACCTTTAAATATTAACAAAAAATGATTAATCAAATATGGGCTTAAGCTCATTGAAGTATTTTAGATTTAGAAGAAGAAAAAATAGATATATATAAGATATAGTCTGCATAACATTTTAGATTATTATGGAAGGCTTAAAGCGCGGTTTTCGTGAGTGTACAAAAATGAGGTATATTATTCAGAAAACCCTTCGGCCAGTGCATGCAGTTCAAGGCACAGACTCGCATATACCCTATAGATACCCTGACCGGTCGCATTGATATGCAAATGAATGTCAACGTCTTAAATGAAATAATCGTCTTAAACGAGCTCCGTGCCGGCTGCCTCGCTAAATCGCTCGACTTAATTGCTTTTCTCCAACTACACTAAGAGAAAGGGAGAAATAGCGAGACAGGGGGACTGAGAGACAGAGACAGAACGAGAGAGAGAGAGAGAGAGAGAGATGAATGAGGGTCGAAACATTTAAGAGCTTATTTGTATATTTTTTTGAGCGCCTTTTAATGACTTATTTACTTAATAATTTTTAATTGCATATCACAAAAAACGTTTCTCAAACATGCAATGTCATTCGCTGAGCGTTCAACGTCGAAATAAAACAATTTCGAAATTCAGTTCCAAAATTAGATATCTTAATGTAAACATTAAGTTGAAAATGTAGCCGCAACTTAGAGAACTCTTTGTAATTTTATAAACACTTTTCTTTTTTGTCGAAATTGGGTTACACACTGCTCTATCTGTAAACAATAAAAGCTTTGTCTAATTTTCCCAAAAATTCAGCACAAATTCGGAATTCTTTTTCTATTTGATCAGTTTTTTAACTGGAAAGTAATCAAACAAATATCGGAAAATTTTGTTGCGCAAAAACTCAATTTATTTACTTGACGCAAATAAATCAATCATTGTTCACTTCAATTTACAAAATGTGTCAGTAAGCAAGCAGCTAAATAATAAAAATCTAAAAAGAATACTAATAAAGAATGGTTGCTTAAGGCACGCCGAAGTTTAGATACCCTACAAAATCTGCTCATACTTAAATTTAAATATTAATTTTAAAAAACAATCAATTTTTGATCTTTGAATATAATTACTGAGAACTAATCTGATTAAAATATTTTGGTACACATAAAACTTTTGTATAGAAGAACTTTTGCATCAACATATACCAATCAGTTCGATTTCGAGGGCAGCTATAATAATATATAGGAAAGTGCACATAGTTGGGTAGAGAGATGGATATACGTACAGGTGTCTACCCATGCTGATTTGTAATATACACATATATACATATATATATATATATATATTTATATATATATATTTTACGACCACAAAAATATCTCCTTTAATGCTTAACACACTTTCTGGCAATAAAAATACCACAAAAAATTCTTTCTACATAAAATCAAATCTACTATTTCAACAGCAGAAATGCAAGTTCATATATATATATATATATATATATATATGTACAGTTCTTCAAAGCCACCGATATAACGATTTCTGGAGAATTGACAAGTGTTGATGTACGAATGCCAAACGATTGCAAAATCGCCCAGCGAACAAATAAGAATTCGAATTCAACTCCGAATCCGAATCGGAATTGCGGTTTGCTCTGGTGCGCCGTGCATATTAATTGACTCATAAAAAATTATGTATATATATAAAAGAAATATGCCAATAAAAAAACATATTCAAAGCTGTGGCGCCAACTTTAGAAAATTTAAATGCCTAAGGCTATAAAAATATTTATTTTTTTTTTGTCTTTTTGTACTTATTAAATTGTGTGTACTAATTGCGGTTACGGCGGCAAGTGTGGACATCGTTTAAACTGGGCCTGTGGCGTGTGTGGCTTGTGTGGTTTGTTGTTGTTGTTGTTGTTGTTATTGCAGTTGAAGTTGTCTAAATGATGTTGACTAAACAAACTTCATGCCACATGTGCTTATTAAAAATCATTTTGGGCAACGTACTTATTTTCCCTTGCTGCAACGCTTCCGGCCACAATATCCGTGAAAATCGGCTTTATGTTTTGCTTCCGTTGGAAATTTTGTCGAGTTTTGTTTTTTTTTTTCATTTTCTATGCAACGGTTACCGTTAGACGCACCTGCCGCTTAGCCACGGCTGCCACTTTAGTTTTAATTTTTCCATAGCCACTTTTATTTATGGTTTACCATTGCTTTACCATGCGCATAATTAATTAACATTTACAAATATATATATATATATATATATATTATTTTTAATAATTACGATGCTTTCCTATTTTCTATGTTGCGCAGGTTTGTGTGTCCAAACAAGAAAACAGTTTGACTGGCCATTTCCGCCGGAAGCACCTTAACAGGCCAGAACAAGTGCAAAGCCCCTTGAAATAAACTCAGTTGAGCTCTCTGCACTTGCCCCCCTGGTCCCCTGTACGCCCTTACCCACAAATGACAACAACAGTAGCTGAAAACTGAACAATCCGAATATATTGTGCAAGAGTTTCAAGGCAATTATCATCATGTCATTGGGTAAGTACTGAACAACTAATCAACCATAATTCAACAACCACAACATAATCGTAAGCTCAACATAAAAAAGTTGCTTCTTTATTGGTATTTGTAGTGGTATTGGTATTGGTAAGATACATATGTTTATTCCATATGCTCATACATATTTCTGAGTGATAATCGGCATAGCTACTCTTGATGACATATAGGTACTTCAAGAATCAATATTTGGTATTGACATTTAGATCGATTTAAGACAAATTGAATTAAGACAAAGTTTTATGTAAGTGATAAAGTTACATACATGAAGCATACATAGAGATCTTAACATTAAATCCCCCTTATAGACATCATTAAAATAATTTCAACCTTCTTAAACTTTGAGATTAGTTCAACTCCCATTCTCGAAAAATGCACTTTTAGATATGACTTGGAATCAATAATATGTCCGGGCTAAATTCTTAATCAATTGACAGGTTATATCTTTATAACTGTGTTTTTTATTGCTAACGTAAAAAGAAATTGATTAGATCGACTCTACTGTTGATACTGATCACGAATATATATTCGCACTTGCTTCCTTCAGCTTGCTGTAGTCAAGTCAGATATTTAGAACAACTAAATAAAATAAAAAAAAAAAAATAATAATAAATGGCTTAGTTTGCTGCACCTGTATTATTGCATACAGCGGCACTAACAGTTTACAGAATATGCTTACCTAAATGTTGTTGCACTGAGGCATGCCCCAAACATGGCACAAACATGACACAATCCCCGTTCACGCCTCGACTTGAATTTGACACCGAATCGAGTCTTTCTCTGCGACACGCAGCGCTAATGAGTGTTTAACCCATGGACAACAACTAGTGGAAAAGTGCACGACAATATGCAGCATGCAACATGCCACATGAATGCACATTAGCAATTTCCCAGAACGCCAACGCATTTATCTTGGACTTCTACACTCAGACAAAAAAATTACTCTTCTTACAGTTACCCGTAACTGTACCCATACCCTTACTCTTACCCGCCTCCTTCGCCATCCGCTTCCCCTTTCCCTTCCCCTTTCCCTTTCCCATCCCCTTACCCATACTCCTTACCCTTCTCCTGGTGGTTAGCCACGCCATCGATTAGTCCGAGCCGCCCACTGAAATTTGGTTCGAATTGAAAATGGAAAATTGAAAACAAACAAACAGAAAGTGGGAGCAATGGGCGTACTTAAAACATGCCAAGATTGCGTACTAGGCACGCCCTCCTGGCGGAGACGCCCCAACGTCACCTAGAAAAAAAAGTGCCACTGCAACTGCAACTTGCCACTGGAAAGTGCGGCAGTTTCCCAGCGCTGTAAATGATGCGTAATCAAGTGAGACGCCAGTTGTTTTGGGACTGCCTGGGAAAAAAGCTGCCAGCGATACTAAAGAAGCTACACTTAGAAAAAATCACTTAGTATTTTAAAAAGAAATTATTATAAATTTTTTAATAATAGGCAATATATTTGAGAAATAAAAAATTAAATAGAAAATTTTGCCATATTCCAAAAATATTTATTAAAATCAGAAATGCTTTCTAGAACAATTTTCAAAATTTAAGAGCGATATTTTTTGCTGAGTGTAGGCACTGCATCACTTATCCAATAGATACCAGCTCCAGACGCAGACCCAGACGCAACAGCGTTCAATTCTGACTCACTGACGAGGTCATCCATCAATTTGTGAACGACTCGAAGCAATGCAGCCCACAACAATAATAACAACAATAGCAACAACAATAATAACAACAATAACAACAACAATAACAACAACAATAATAATAATAATACGTAATATTCAAAGGACAGCAGCTTATGATAATAAATAACAAATCAAATGTCGAGCTAACCATCTAATTAGTCAGATTTGTGGCATGTAGCACCAATTGCCAGCGTTGCATGCCCCACACTATTGACTAGACCACAATACCAACCATGTCCAGCTTTTTTCCATGTTTTTTTTCTTTTATTTTTATTTATGTTGACTAGAACAAATAATCACAGCGCTGATATGGGAAATGGCGCAATTAAAACACAAAACTCTCTCGCAGCGCATGCAGTCAGTCAGACACAGATACATATATACATATATACAATTGGTATATATATATATATAAATATATATATAGACTATATCTTCTATTTGCTGTGAAGGCACTCGTCCAACCCTCGTCCACCCCTCATTGTCTGTCTGTCTGTCAGTCTCTTTGGCCCGCATCGTGGAATTTTTATAAATAGTTTGTCGTCATTGTTGTTGTTGCTGTTGTTGCAGTTGTTGTTGGTGTTGTTGTTGTTTTTGTTGTTTTAGTTGTTGTCGCTTTGTAAAATCATTCATTAAATCTGCATTGAATTTCATTTCATTCATTCGCGCTTTTTAATTGCACTCATTGAGTTCTGCTCGCTTGATTTTAGTGTCTATTTATTTATCATTACATTCATTATTCACAGTTTCGAGTACCCCTAACTCATTCACAATAGTTGTGACAGTTCGTCGACTTTGATTCATAAATATTTTAGGCAACTTTATTATTTATTGTAATGCCTGAAACTTACTTTATAACTCAGCGCCGGGAATGCCCCTAACTTATTCAGTTAGTCAGATTTAAAGCTCGACTTTGCCTCATAATTATTTTCGCTTAATTGTAGGATTTTACTTATTTATTATTTATTTTTGATTATTATTATTATGATTGGTGAAAAAGTTAGCACTGCGACCTATAAGGTCTATTGTGCCTCCTTACTGAGCCTACAGCTCTTCCATCAATCCCAACTCCTGCACGAATGCTAGAATCTTTGTTGGGTTGAGAGTTTCTATGTCCTTGGACCTCATGATATGCTGCCCTAGGATGCTGCATCTTTTCCTGGTTAAGGCGACGCATTCTGTTAGGATGTGCGTCGAGGATTCCTCCTCGTATCCGCAAATCTGCATACATCGCTGCTATAAATACCTAACCTGGTTAGGTGACTTCTCAGTCTACAGTGTCCTGTCAATAGACCTGTGAGTATTCTGAGTCTGTTCTTCCCCAAGGATATTAATTGCTTAAATCGCTTTTGATTATAGCCACCTGAAAGACTTCTGGCTTGTCGGAGTCCTGGTGTAAATAGTCGTAGTAGAGTCCCTAGTAAATATTAGTTTTACAAGATTAGCATATATTTGATCTCTATAGCTTTCAATGAATAAATATTTGGTGGTGGTTCCCAAACTGCTAGTTTTCTTTATCCTCAATTATTTCGAAAATAAATCTGCACATTTTTAGATTTCTTTATTCCAACTTAATAAAAATTCCAGACTTAAGAATGATAAAAATAAATATGTTATTCATCATTATTATTTTTACAATTGATGAGTCTTCAGTTCACCTATAAACAATACAAAAATAAAAAATAATTTCTCTTATGGCCAATTTCGAGGAATATGGTCATAATATGAGTCAGTCGAATATTCCGATCGATGCGATCGGTACTTGAGTTGTGCATAAAGTAGGCGCACCTTCAATTTTTGAATTTAATGTTTTGTAAATATTTACACACATTAAATATGCGCAATGCAGCTGCTGCGAATTGCAAGTGCCTTTTGTTCTTGCCCCCAAAAAGATGCCGACAAAGAGCTCAGCAACAGAATCAATAATCAATAATCAATAATCAAGAAACGATGCAAAACAATTCACAAATTGGCAGCCATAAAAAAATCGATCGGTGATATGTGGACCAATGGCCCCAATTGAATGGGCAGACAGCATCCATCGGCCATGGCCAATGACGACGTCACAGCAAAAAATAATAATAATAATAATAAAAAAATGGAAAAAAACACTTACCATTTCACTGTGCCTATGCCAATTTAAATACACTCAGACAAAAGATCGACCTGAAATTGAGCAAATCTATCTAAATGACAAAATCTGGCTTAGAGAAATAATTTTTTAATTATGTTAATTATGTTTTAATTATGGTTATTTAATTAATTTATAAAAATCAAAAATATGTAAAGCAGAAAAAAGTCATAAGATCTCAACTGTTTTGTCTGCCATTTTATAGCTTAACTGTAAAAAAATACTTTTAATTAATTAATTATTAGATATATTTATACCAAAATTATGAAAAATCTAATCTGGAATTAGGAAAAGAAAAACTTTGGTTTTTGGAAATATGCTTTCTTAATAATAATTTTAGCTGCCCATGGCAATGTCAGAAGCTAAGCGAATTTCGATCATTTATTGCGTATTTTTTTCTCAGTGTACGCTTAATTGTCGGAATAGCTGAGTTGGGTGCAGAAAGCCAACAAGTTCTTAAACTGTAAACTGAAATAAAAGTCGTTAAATGCAATTATTTGTGTAATTCTGATGTCTCAATATTGTTTCTCCGAAAAATTTGCAATTACTCGACGAGGCACTTAACCAGTACATTTTTAGCTAGATATATGGCCCAACATAAATCAAGAGAGAGAGAGAGAGAGGGGGAGATGAGTTCATTTATTCAATCTAAAAATAATATACGACAGAGACATTAGACGCTCTCATCTGCTACAAATGATTCTTCATAATTGAATTACATGACCATGAGATGGTGATGGGGACAAGAGCGCAAACATTTTAATTACACACCTCATAATCATTTGGATGTGAGTGTTGGATCTGAGTGTCGGATCTGTTGCATTTGAAGTGGGTGTACAACTTGGAGTAGGAGCTGGGAAGGAAGATGTCTCTATCCTAGCTGAGAAACTTGATCAAATTTCTGAAATGAAATTCACCGACGCATGTCGAGAATGTCCCCAAACTCCGTGGACTGTGTGGGCTGTGCCCAGATCAACGACAAACTTATATGCATATATAATATAAATATACATATATATATATATATTTATATATATATTCTCCGGTCTATGTGCGTCAGGGAATATTTATTTTGACAGGCATGAGGAAATGTTGCATATTGTGTCTACTTGAAAATATTAACGCAAAAGTTCATGAAGAATAAAGGAAAATTTATTTTAAATAATTTACACTTTAAATAAAACTCAATCTTTAATCTTAAATGGTAGACAACAAGTGGAAAAGCTTTGTTCGAGAGAACTTGACTAAAAGATATTGACACTGATAGTTGCTTAAAGTTGATCAAATATATGAATCGATTTCTATCGATATTCTCGAAATAAAATTGATCTTTCTTTGAAGTCAATATTTCTTATGATCTCAAAGATCGGCGCCTTTGCACAAACAGAGACGAAAATCTGAGACGAATATGGTTTTGTCGACTCGACTGTTGAGGAGAAAGTTTTGATCATAGTTCGATATATCGATATATGAGCATGGGTTGAAACTTCAAAATGCCATAACTTCGTCAAAAATCCCCTGATTTTAAAAAGCGAGGGCTTTTTGATCATAGCTTTGCCCCTAAATCAGTCGTACATTCAAAGTTGAAAACGTTATTTTAGGTCGGAACAAAAGTAAAAATTCTAGCCTGAAAATCGGCATATGGGCATAGGTCGAAACTTCAAAATGCCATAACTTCGTCAAAAATCCCCTGATTTTAAAAAGCGAAGGCGTTTTGATCATAGTTTGGCCCCTAAATCAATCGTACATTCAAAGTTGAAAACGTTTTTTTAGGTCGGAACATAAGTAAAAATTCTAGCCTGAAAATCGGCATATGGGCATGGGTCGAAACTTCAAAATGCCATAACTTCGTCAAAAATCCCCTGATTTTAAAAAGCGAGGGCGTTTTGATCATAGTTTGGCCCCTAAATCAATCGTACATTCAAAGGTGAAAACGTTATTTTAGGTCGGAACATAAGTAAAAATTCTAGCCTGAAAATCGGCATATGGGCATAGGTCGAAACTTCAAAATGCTATAACTTCGTCAAAAATCCCCTGATTTTAAAAAGCGAGGGCGTTTTGATCATAGTTTGGCCCCTAAATCAATCGTACATTCAAAGTTGAAAACGTTATTCTAAGTCGGAACATAAGTAAAAATTCTAGCCTGAAAATCGGCATATGGGAATAGGTCGGAACTTCAAAATGCCATAACTTCGTCAAAACTCAACTGATTTTAAAAAGCGAGGGCGTTTTGATCATAGTTTGGCCCCTAAATCAATCATACATTCAAAGTTGAAAGCGTGATTTTAGGTCAGAAGACAAAGAAAAATTGTAGCCAGAAAATCGATATATCGATATATAAGCATAGATCGAAACTTCAAAATGCCATAACTTTGTCAAAACTCAACTTATCAATCAAATCTGCTTGTTAAGTTTAAATGCATAAATCAATATAAATATAAAAATATATAGTATTATATATATATCACATTATACCCCTTTTCTCCATTTTAAAATTAGTTCAACTTACAAAAACCTTAAAAACCTTAAAAAAAACAATAACTTTAATCGAAAATCATACCTATGAGAAGTATGTATATTTCGTATTATATAAATACTAAAACTCGAAAAATATTTAAGGATTATATATTTATGCATATTTATTTGCACTTAAATGTAAAAAGATGTTTGTGAAATATTTTAAATATGAATGAGACACGCCATGATGAATCTAAGACCTTTCCTTGTACTCTCAGATATGTGTTTGTCTAAGGGATGTAATCTAGACAGCTCGCATATCTATTTCAGTCATTTCCAAAATGTATACTCATGCTATATACGATCCATTGTCTACTCTATATAATGGGCAGTCTTAGACAGCCGCGGCAAGTGTGTTCTTTACGCATGATCTCATATTACAAGTGCAGTCAAAGCTAAATAAATCAAATTTTGAAGTGTGATCTTGGAGCAAGTAAAGGAAAAACCAAAAGAAAATAAGAAATGAGAAAAAATCAGAGAATTGGACGCTAAGTGCAAAGCGTAACAAGATCAACAACATCATTAGAGGCATCAACAGGGAACTTGGGGAGTTTTGTTGTAATTAATGCGCCACGGATCCTCTGGGGTATGCCAATTGACATTTAACATCAACCTGTGGTTTGTGCCACAGCCATGCTGGAGACATGGACGCGGCCATGCTCGCTACTCTCTACACTCAGGAAAACTAAGCAGTGCATTTTTGAAAATTCTGAAAACAAAATAAAATGTACATAAAAAATATATACATAAAACAAAATTGACAAATTATATCAAAATTGTATAAAAATGTAGCTTCAATATAGAAACATACTTTCTTGAATAATAAGTTGAGTTAACCTTGGCGAATTTATAAAATGCTGGCCGTCTTTTTTGTGAGTGTAATCGCTACACTCTACTTGTATAATTTATAAGAATTTTCACAACAACTGCGCAGAAAGTAATGTGCCCTTGCAACTGCCCCTGCGCCAAGGCAGAGATGCAGCCACCATTTAAAAAAAACAAGAAATATGCCCAAAAAGACACGCGCTCCACGGGGGACGCTGCTCGGGGATCAGGAAATCACGAAATCAGGGGATATCAATGCCCTGCATCGTAATGGAGTTTTGCGTAGCCAGCCTCAACCTTCGACTGCTGGCTGTTATTTTTTTTTAGGTTCTTACACGGAAGACAACGTTTGCTGAGTTGTCTATTTTTTTGTTGGTTTTTGTCATGTGCTCAGTTTCCATTAAGAAAATAATTAACATTTGTTGTTGTGGCCCAGTGAAATCTGTTGAGCAGATGTCTTGCGGCTGCTGCTGTTGCTCTCGTGTCGACTTTGGCGTTGGATATGCCAAGTCCGCATTCGAATGGATTTTATATATGCATTTTAATGCATTTCCAAACACCTTCTGCCGACCATCGATCCTAAAAATAGGAACAAATGTGGCTCATCAATGGCTTGGCACTGGCCAGTTTTCATTGGATTGTGTCAACCACATCACACACAGCAAAAACGCCCATTAGGATCAAGATCATAAAAGTGTTTATTCGATTTTTTGATTGCATTTCTGACACCTAAGAACAAACCCACACAATATGAACTCAAGATCAGGTAGTAAAACTTACTTTCACACTTCACAATTGACAAACAGAGTGAGAGCGAGAAAGAAAGACAGAGAGAGAGAGAGGACGCAATAACTCACCTACACACACTGAAAAAAAAAACCTGAAATTTAGAAAATAATTATGCTGATTTTAGAAACAATTTCTAAATATACGAAAAATTGTTAAAACTTGAAACGCTTTTTTTTTAATTTATCAAAAATGTTTTTTATTATTAACAGATAAATTTCCAAAAATTTCCGAATTAATTTTTATTTTCTTCACCAAATTAAGTCCATAAACTAGCGAAAATATTTGTAAATGTGAAAGAAGAACTTATAAAAAGGACCCTAAATATAAGATATTTTGTAAATTTTAGAAAAATTTACTCTGGAATTAGGAAAAGAACAAAAAAGAACAGTTATCTTAGGCAAGCTGCGGCTTAAATATCCTTGTAGACCAGGAGTTAATAGACATTTTCTCTCTAACAAACACGATTATAATTAATGCACTCGTTTGATTCTATGATTTTTTGTATTTGTGAAAAATCTTTTTTGTACCTTATTTTGTTTTCAGTTATGATATTTTCTGTGAGTGCAGAACCCACTCAAGACCAGGTAGTAAAATGCACTTTCTCACTTCACAGTTGCGAGAGGGAGCAAGGCAGAGATTTGTCTCCTCCCACAATGATTATTTTCATGTCTGCTTACACTTCCTGATCACATCCTACTAATCTGTTGCTTGTGTTTTGGTTATGTCTTCTTTTTTTGGCATTTCCGTTCCGGTTATTTCCCGCTCGAGTGTTCATTAGCATTGGGGTCACGTGGGAGTGTTGAGGTTGTCTCGTTTTTCCGCATTTTTAATCACTTATCCTCGGACACTGTCTGGACGGCATTTGGCTACTTGTTTTCATTGCCAGGCGAGCCTTGAGCCTTGAGTCTTGTCTCAGTTTCAGTTTTCCTGCCACTTCACATCCGCAGCTGCCAAAAGTGTTGCAAGTGGCAGCTATTTGAGCTATTTGCCGCTTAATGTTGTTTTCCTTTTTGATTGCAATTGTTGTTGCTTCGCATCCGCTCGCTCCGAGCGTGGGCGGAACTTTAAAAATTATTGTTTTAATGGCTGATGTTCTGTTTTCCTTTGGCCAACTAAAATAACACTTTCGAAAATGTCCATATTTTTTTAAAATGATTTTTAAAGCATTCGTCTTACGTTCGACGTGCGTTTTATGAGCCCCGTAAAAATAACTCAAAATGAATGCCAGAATTATTTTATTATGTGGTCCCTGCAACAGCCCACTTCTCCACCTTTCCCCTTTCTACACTCAGAAAAAATGTTCCCTAAAACGAAAATTGCTTTACAAAATATTAAGTTTTTCTTGTTTTTAGAAATAATTTAGTAATATTAGGATAACAATTTGTAAAATGTTGAAAGACTTGAAGGACTAAATCGACAGTCCCAAAAATATGGCGTTTTTTTCTATTTTTTTTTAAATATTTTCCAATGCTTTTCTTAAATATAGAAATGTAAACTAATTTTTTTAAAAATCTCAAGTATAAGCATACTTTTCGAGAATAATATGATGGCAATTTACTAAAATTTGGTGCCTTTTTTTATGAGTGTAGAAGTTTGTATTAAATGCATGCGAATGCATTCGATGCTGTTTTTTTCTGTTTTCATTTCCCGGGAAGCCACCTGCAATAACTGGAGGCTTGAGGCATCATTTTGTGTAACTTTTGTGTGGCAACACATCAGAATTACCATAATAATAATAATAATCATAATCATAACAATAATAATCATAATGCGGCTTCCCCTCTCACACCACAGCTGGCTGGGTCGTCGCCAAACTTCCGGACATGCTGACGTTTGTTTTATTATATTTTGTTTGGTTCGCTTTTCCCTTTTGCTGCCTGGGGTTAAATCATAAAAAAAGTCGAAAATAATAAACAAAAATTTTCAATTGAACGTGAAGGAAAACTCGTATTGCGCATAAACTGACTCAAAACACAAAACGTTGACTTCGGGTTGGGGTTGGGGTTGGGGTTGGCATATTTAAGTGGGGAGAGCTGCAGAGGGCTGCTACTCACTCTTTCACTCTTCCTCTCTCTATCGCTCTCTCTCGCTTTCTCATTCTCTATCAGCTGCCTGGCAATGCGGAATTCTAATGAAAATAGCCGAGTAAATGTGAGTAGCTTCTGCTGTTGTTGCTGTTGTCCGCCTGGCCAAATGTGCATACAAGTGAAATAATTCAACAAAGAAATAAACAACGAGGCTGGTTGCAGTCGAGTGAGCTCAACTATACATACCCTACATCCTACATCCTACTATAGAATAAATTATATGCACACTCAAATCGATGCTGAAAGTGCTCCATTTTCTTCTTATCTAGAGATCTAAACATGGAATACCTTGGATGTTTATAATTCGATCTTGATAAAATTGGTCCAGTTGAGTAATTATATGTCAAAATATATTATATATATACCTTGTAGCTTTGGTGATATCAGAAACGATATATATCGATATTCAAAACTAGGGCAGTTATCGATAAAATTATATAAACTTGATGTGACTGCGATATCTATTCATTTATTTATTTCATTTTGACTAAAATAATTAAAAATAAATAAAATAAAATTAATATTTAGATTTTAGTTAAAAAAATATAGTCATGTAGGTGTGTGTCGATAGGTTATAGAAAAACTAATATCAGTAAAGTTATAATAAGAATCAGTACAGATTAGGTCTTGAGAGAGCTGTGCCCACATTCTCTGCCTCTTGCAGACATGTCTAGATCGAATTCACTGCTCAATAATGTATATATAATTCGTGGATTCAGAGTTGCTTTCTTCTGCCTGTTACCTACTTGTCCACAAAACCAATATACCCCTTATACCCATTATTAACGCGTTCTGGGCATAATAAAGCATTGCGTGCAATTTCGCGTGTATCGCAAATATGACCACGAGGAGCATTTCATTTGCCTTCAGCTTGTAGCTAACAAATAAAGGGCCAAGAAACAGTCTTTGAGGTTCGATGGGCTAAGCAATTGCAACAGCTACAACAACAGCAATGGGAAACACTAGAAATTTCCAGTTGTGCATTTTTCTGCTTTTTCCTTTTTTATGTTTTTTTTTAAATTATAAATTCTGATAATTATGCATTGGCATGCCATATTTGTAAATCATTGGAGCGTTGATTGCTAAATAATTGCTTGTTGCAATTACTTTAATATTTATGTACTTGGACACTCATTACATTTATCTAGGGCTGAGAAAGTTTAAGCTGTCAAACTGTGCTCTAAATTGCAAATGGCATTGCTTTTGAAAAGTGATTTATTTTTGACCAAGTTTTATTTTGAATTCAATTTCTATCATTCACTTAGCTTGCTTAATATATATATAGTATATAGCTCTCAAAATATAGTAAATATTCTGTTGATTAAGTGCATTGTTTTGAAAATAGATTTATATTTGATCAAGTAATGATTTCAACTCAGCTTCTCTCCTTCTTTAAGATACTTTCTCAAAGATTCCTTTTTTATTTGTATCTTTTAAAAATACGAATATTTATTCTATTGATTCCCTTTATTTATACATAGCTCTTTTAAATATTAATAATTATTCTGTTGATTATATTTCTGGTGTAATTTCAAAGTTATTTGCAGCACTTTCATTGCTTATGAGATTTTAGCCTTAAAAATGATTCTATTTCTGACTGTGGCAACAAAGGTGAATCACTGCCGCTGAGCAACCAAAACTGACCCAAGAGAAATGCAATAACAAAGACACCATCAGAAGTGATTAGCCTGTCAACGCCATAGAACAATCAGCGAGTGCCCCCAAAATGTTGCACAGAATAGCTCCTCAGAGGCGAAAGGGTTGCTCGCTGTCTGCCTCGTTGTTGTTTTTGCTCCAGTTTAGGTAACAGTTGAGCGTCTACAGATTTACGACTAGAAGGCAAGTCGAGTCGTGGCTCATAGAATAGCATGCGATACACTCAGAGAAATGTCGAACCGAAATTTAGAAAATTTATTGTTTTTTTTATAAATTTTTTTCTTCACAAAAGAAAACATTTCTAAAAAATAGGAAGAACACCTTTCCAATTTCAAAAGTTGTTTTCGTATGAACATTTCTGGGCATTTTGAGTTTGAAGAGTGATTTTTTTTCCTGAGTGTACCAACTGGTATGCCGTACTTAAGAGCCCGAAGAATCAGAACAGAGTAAGAGTCAGAATCAGAATCAGAGTCAGAGTCAAAGTGCGTGCAGGCGAAGACAACAACTTGACATTTATGTGCAGGCAAATGCAATTGTGTAAGTGCAACGAGTGCTGCAAGTCGATGTGCATTTCAAGATCATTTGCATCCACACATACACTCACTCGCACACACTCACACACACTCACGTGCACACACTCCTTAAGAATGCACTCTTTTTAGGCCCGGGATCTACATTTTATGAACTACGAAATGTGCAATTTCTACGCTGTGTGCCCCTTGTGAGTTTTTACGAGTTTTCCATCGGTTCCAATGTGCGTTGCATCTGCCACTCATTTTATACGTTGGCCCAGTCCCAGTCCCATTTGTCAGTCCACTTCAGAAATTCCGCAGTCTGCCACATGGAATCGCTCTACACTCTCTACCAACTTTTAGCTATCTTTGTCTTTGTGTTTTCCTTACAAAATTATAAAGTTTCCTATGTACACTCAGCAAAAAAATTATTCTAATCACTCTCAAATTGAAAGTATTTTTTTGATTTTAAAAATAATTTCTAAATATTAGGAAAAATAAATGTACAAAATTTAGAAAGGCTTAGCCCAAATCGACAATCGCAAGAATATTCAGATTTCTATGATTAAGAAATTCCTTTCTCAAAAGTAGAAATGCATACTCAAATTGAGGGAGGTTTTTGTCTAAGTGTATCTATGTTTCCTTCTCTCATGGACATTTTTCAATGCGCCCGTCTAATAACATTTTTAATGTGCATACCTCAGATGTTGGCCTTTGATGATCGCTCGCCTTCTCTTTCTCTCTATCCCTATCTCTCTTACTCTGTTGCTTCTACCATAGGTATTTTTACTGAACTATCTGCTGCTTTCATTTGTCATTTTTGCATGGCTTTTATTATTGTGGTAGTCTATTTTGGCCACAACATTTCATTGATTAACATTTGGCATGTCTTTCGCCTAAGCAAAGAGGGGAATTTTGTAAAGGAAAATAAAGCTCAACATTAGAGTTATAATCCTGTGCCATAAAGTGCAAGTAATCATACTGAAGAGTACTTTTTTTTTAAAGTTTTTTTAAGGTAATGCAACGTTGTTAAAACTGTTAATAAAATTAGATGAAAATATATGAAAAGGATATTCGTTTGCAGGCTGTAATATACATACATATTTGCTTGGCATATTATAGAATAGAATTTTTTAAAATTTTTTTTCATTTGCTCTAAGTTGATTTTGGCCAAAAATGTTAGTGAATAAAACACCCAAACGTTATTTCCCTCAACAAACAACATGAATGGGAAAATCAATTAAAAAATAAATAAAACTTGGACACTGATAAGACACGATTGATATTAACAAAAAAATTCCAATACAGTAACAAAAACAACACTAATACACACAAATAGAGGATACAAAGGTAACGAGATTCTCTGTATGTATTTGTTGTTGTGGCTTTTTACCTATCGGAACTCATCAAATATGCGCGGCGTTGCCAGCATGGAGTGGAATGGTATGAGAGGAGAATGAAAGGAATTGTTGGGAATCAAAGAACAGACGACAGCATTTTGATCATGCGAAAAACGCACGGAAAAGAAAAACATGCGCAGGTACAACAACAACAACAGCAGCAACAACAATGTTTAAGTTTTTCCCTAACAAACTCGACTAGCCATGCAGAGGCAGAGGCAGAGACAAAAGCAGCGACAGCGACAGAGCTGCAATGAGTGGGTGCAATATGGCAAACACATTTGAACACTGATCCCGCATGCATATGCGTGTGTGTGTGCATGCTTGAGTGTGCGAGGGAGAGAGTGAATGCTGCAGTTAGTCAAAGCAGAGCAGAAGAAGTAAACGAAGTAGCAAAAGAAGAAGCAGCACATATGAAAAAACCAAAGCGGCAAAGGGATTCTCTCAGCGTGCAGAAGCAGCGACGCCGACGACGACGTCGACGACGACGCAGACGCTATTTCAAGTGTTTTGTTCTCGTTGAAGTTGTAGAATTTATTCCGTTTTGGGATTTCAATGCAGACGCACGCGCGGCGCGTTGAGTAAATCAAAACTGCGACCACAACAACAACTTGAAGCCACCGTTACAAATTTGAATGTGTTTGGCGCGCTTTCCATATTAAATCAATCAAGCTGACATTGCACATTATTCAAGCAGTGAAA
Source organism: Drosophila trichaetosa (assembly GCA_035043205.1). NCBI lineage: Eukaryota > Metazoa > Arthropoda > Insecta > Diptera > Drosophilidae > Drosophila > Drosophila trichaetosa. The sequence continues at coordinate 594,294 of JAWNNE010000640.1, read as the reverse complement.
TCAAAATCATTTTTTTGCTCAGTTGACTTTAAATTTATTGGTTTTTTAGCCATTTTTGGCATCGTGCGGAGTTTGAAAAACGTTTTTTTTGGCGCGTGCGCATGCGTCGCTAGTGAAAGTGTTGCCCTCTCTCTCTCTCTCGCTATCTTTTTCTCTTGTTGAAGAAGTGAAAATGCATCATAAATTGCAATTGTGAATTGAGAAACAAACGTGCACGGATTGGCAAAGTTATCGAACTAAAACTGAACTTGAAACCAATTTTATCTAAGACGATCTCAAGATGTTTCTAACCATGGATAATACAAACGCCTTTTTCTCAGGTAAAATTAAGGTTAAATATGCCAAAATGAGCGAAGATTAAGTTTTAACCTTTGCTTCAAATCAGTTTAAGAAAAGTATGAAGTAAGCTGATACATTGTTTATAATATGAAATTCTGCATAAAAATGAGTCAAAATAAATATTGCAAATTTATCTTCTGTTAATGCTTAGGTCTTGTTAGAATCAGCAAAGCTCCAGATGGTAAAAAGATTACAAAAATGAGCTAAGATTAATTCTGGAAATTATCCAAAATATCTGAAAGAAATGGATTTATTTTTAACATAAAAAATTCTGAAATAAAAATGTTCACATGTGAATCTGGAGTCCACATAAATAGTAGTTATTATTTTAATATGTATCTTAGAATAAAGCTTATTAACATTTTAAAATATTAAAAAGTTTTCTCCCAACTCTAATCCTTTACAAAGAATTTCTATATAATTTATCGCAGTTTAAATATATCAGTATACGTGCTTTAATTTATCCAACATTTTATTTGTATATATAAATATTAGTTTTTACATTAAAGTTTTATCTCAGCTTCAAGTTAATGTCTTAGGTTGAACCAAAAGATATCAAGATCTTTAAAAATAAAATTACTTAACTTACTTTAATCCTAAGCAATGAATCTTGATATGATTTATATGTATATACTAATACATTGAATCCCTTACTATAATTTTTCTAAGTGTTCTTTGTAAAATGCAAAGATTTATTTTTATGTATAAGTTGGAACACCCTTTTTTTATTATATAGAAAATATGACCTATTACTTTGTATATGCTTATGTAGTTTATTGTAAAAATCAAACTTTTTAGAAATATGTTGATATTTTTTATGACTTATTTGAACATAATCAAATCATAGTAAACCCTTCCACTACTTATTATAATCTTTTCAATTGATTTAATCTTTCTTTTGTTGCATTTAATTTTAGATAATCCCTGTTATTTTTGTAATGACGCAAAGTCGCCTCGCACCCCAGACTCGCCGCAGTCGTCATCGGGCAAAGTCTTCTCGTTATTCAAGCGTCGCAACTCGAAGGGCAGCAGTCCACGTCCGGCACTGACCGGAACCAATCCGGAACAGATGCGTCTGATCACATCGGCCAATCTGGATACAACAGCAACTATGGCCTTTGGTAGTCCACGCGGCAGCTTCAACTCCCTCGGCGGTTTCTCACAAGTGAGTTTTTCCTTCTGCCAATTAATCATTGTCCGATCTCGCTTTGCAACTTCCTGCTTCTGTTGTATCTAATGCAACATTCAACTTTCAACATTTGCCATTCACGCACAGCAATCGTTTGAACTGCAGCCGCTGATGTTTGCTCGCCAGCATTCGTCCAACAACAATTCGCACTCGGAAACGTTTCGGGAACGCCTCGGCTCCTGCAACGAGACGCACAGCTCCCAATGTCCGGGAGGCGTTGCCGAGCACGACGACGTCTTCAATGCAAGGTGAGTGATCTGGGCGGGGTTTTCCTTTTTATTTATTTTTTAGTGATCTGGTTGGGAGTTTTTATACTCTGTTACCGAAGGTATTCTGAGTATATTGGTTTTTTGCAATGTCCGTCATGCTCTCTGTCCGTCTGTCCTTAAAGCAAGAGCTTTAAATTTAAGCCTTCGTCAGACAAAGTTGCTGGAAATTGGGGCGCTACATCCACTAGCAGGCTAGGAAATCGATAATAATCGATAATTGTAAATCGATAAAGCCACATACCGACCAAAATTTTAATGCTGCCACGCCCTCTCTCGCCCCCAAAATGCATACAAGCCTATAACTAACACAGTTGTAAAGGCAAACTTGGAAGGTAGATTACTAGAGTTACTCCTGCAAATATGTCATCAGCTGTTATTACTTATTGGTCAGAGTATTAGGCAGTCGGATACGCCCGACTGCAACGATCTCTCTTGTTTTTAGGAGATATGGAGCGTTTTTCTTTTTTTGCTGCTCGTGTTGCTCTTGACAGGATGCAGCTGTTGACAGCTTGCCAAAAATGAATTCCACTCTCCTGCTTTCTCCCCCTTTCCTCATTACCAATGACGTTGCTAATCGTGCGTACTTATCGCTCTTCTCTCTCCTTTCTTCTCTCTCTGATCTGTTCCCCCGTCTGCAGTAAATCTCAGCGCCATCACACTTTGCCTAGCGGCGGCTCACGTCGCCATTCCTTTGGCAGCAACTGGGCACATCAACAACAGCAACAACAACAACATCAGCAACAACATCAACATCAACGTCAACTGAACACATCCACATCCAGTTGCACATCGCCATCGATTGGACCCAGTTCGCCGGATGAGGTGCCCAATATGCTGGCACCCCGTCCACCGGTGCTATCGCCAAATAAATTTCGCGGTCCATCATATCGCAGAAGAGGTGAGTGAAGCAATTCAATTTCAATTAATTTAAAAACTTTTCTTAAAATATTGTTCCCAAAACTTGTAAGAAAATTTCAATATAATGAAAAATGTATTCCATATTCCAAATAATTTTGTGTAGGAGCTTTACACTAAAAAACATTTTAAGTCGATTGTATCGAACATAAAAAAATTTTCTTGTTTTGAGTTTTGAATACAACATTTAGCAAATATTCAGGGTAAATTTTCTGTGTGTATATCAATGATATATCTATATATACTTTATAAATCGGAGATGCCTTCTTCTGCCTGTACCATAATTTTGCTCAAATTCAGTATACCCTTCTTACACATTTTTAATGGGTATAAATATTTAAATTTCTCTACTTAAAACTCGATTCTCATTCAAAACAACATCAATAAAAGTGGGCCAGGCTCATGGCTATATATAAATAAATAGTGTCATTGAGCAGCACATGCTGTGAAACCTAATTAAATATATATGTATTAACTAGTTAGTATGTACATATATAGTTAGTGTATATATATAGTTAGTGTATATATTTATGAGTTGGTTAAATTGTTGAACAAATTCTCAGTTTAAAATGGCCTCGTTTGGCGTTCGCATTTTTGCACTTCTGAGCAGTGCCGATCCCTGACACTGAGTGCAACACGTTTTTGCATATTAAGCGGCAGCTACCCCAACTCCCCCTCCTCTAAATCTCCCCTCCCCCTGTTCCTCCCCCTGCTGATATTGTATTTGCCTTTTGCCCGGCGCCAGGGGTCTACTCTGTGCCACTTTTGCATTCAAATAACATTGAAATGTTTACGCAAGTGATAATTGTAAATGCACAAATGTTGTTATTGTTGTTATTGTTGTTACTTTTGTTATTGTTGTTTTTGCTGTTGTGGCCAGTGTCGCCTGAGTGTCGCCAAAGTTGGCATTGTTTTGAGTCTTAATGAGCTGCTTCATCCTAACTGACGTCTGTTCTGGTCTGTCCTCTTCTGGTCTGGTCTGGCCTCTGACTTGACGATGACAGTCCCGACTTGAGTCGTGTGATGTATGCCACAGAAATGGTTTGCTGCATGCCTGATCATGATGATTACCCCCAGACATCTGGCCAGTTACAGTCATAATTTTAAAGTTTATGATGTGATCAGGACTTCTCCACAATGATTATTTATAGACAGCTACGACTTTCAAGGTTTTTCAATTGTTAGCATTGACACTGAATTGACTGACGGCCACTTGAAAAAATAAACATAAAAAAATACTACTTGTTCCTGAGACGCAAAGATTATCAACTCAATTTGGGATTGGAGCTCTTCAAGCACTTGAATACACTACTGTGTACAATCAATAATCAATGATTGGGATCTTGAGTAGTTTGAAGTGCAAGTCAACAACTGATTGATAACATTCGATATTAAGAGTACAAATTGAAATCAAAGCACAAGTTGAAATCGATTTTCATTATTATAGATTCAATTAGAATACTTGAAATATTGACGGATCTTTAACTGAAAGGTGTATACGTTTTTTCAATTAATTAGTTATGAAGTATGATTGAAGTAGTTATTTGGTAGTAGATATTAGAAACCAATAATTACTAATCAGTTTTTCGAATTTTTCAATTAAGAAAAGAAACCGATTTATAATCTGAAATCAAATATTTTTGCCTTTTATTTCAAATCCAGAAAACTTCAAAACTTTATTTCCAAAACACAAGGTTAAGTTTTGCTAAAAACCTTATTTATTTGAAATTTCTTTTTGGTAGTTGTAGAAATGATTCCTAAAGACCAATAAACTTTTCCAGCTTTCAGCTCGCTTTTTTTGTATGCAAAATTAGGTGTTTGCAATTTACAGAACTGGCTGCGACACAGTTAGACAGACCCCATAAATAAATATATCTATATAGAGGAATAATGGCTAGTGACCAACTATGAAGCGTAACTGTACAATTGCAATTTGAAATTCACTTTGTCACAATGAGCAGTGAGCAGTGAACAATGAGCGCAACGCAATTGACACACTTGCAACAAAAGCGGCAACAAAAGCGGCAGCAACTTCAATTTTTACACCTAAATTTATGGCAAAAAAAAGAAAGAAAAACAATAACAAAAAATATTCTGCCCATATTTGTGGAGGCAGGAAAAACTAAAACAAAAAATGAGTTCATAATTTTCGAAAAAAAGTGCTCAAATGCAAATGAGATAAACATTGCCACATTAGGTGTGTGTATGTGTGTGTGTGTGTTTAAGTTTGTGTGTGGGGCACACATTTCCGGCAAAGTGCTGTTGCAGTTGCAGTTTTGCAATTTTGCCGTTTGACTCTTTAATTATCGGAATAAATGTTGACTACGCTTGTTTGTCTGTGCAACATGGCGGATGTGCAACCTGCCGAGGAAAGAGGCAACAAATACAAAACAAGAACTGACAAGAGTCAATAAACTACTGGGCTGGGGGTGTGGCTGCCCAACATGATAAGCAGAAAACGCAAAAAAAAAAAGAAAAGCATAAATTGAAAACTTAGCACAATTCTCAATAAGGTGGGGCCAAAGGGGCCAACAGGAACTTTGCATAATTGTTAGCCAACTTGGCCATTGACTGTGCTTCAGCGTGTGTGTGTGTGTGTGCGTGTGTGTGTGTGTGGGTTGTTGTTGTTCAAACGTGTTAATAGCACGGAAGCCTGAACTCCCCACATGCACCCGTCGAAACTGTTTTGCATATGGCGCGTGCCAGCAAACATTTAGCCAAATTTGGTCAACATGCTTTGGGCCAATTGTGCATACAAATTCACCACACAAGCATCAAAGTGAAAAGGGGCACCACAAGTCAAGGGGGGAGTGTACACTCACAAAACAGAGAATCGAAAAAAAAACCCTGAAAATTAGACACATTTTTTCAAAATTTAGAAAAGTGTTGACTTAAATTAAGAAAAGAAAATCTTTGATTTTTAGAAATACTCTTTCTGAATATGTAATAAGGTATATTTGAATGCGAATTTTTGGATGAGTGTTGTTGGTTTTGCAACCGGCAATCTGCCACATATCATTTTATGTACTGCCGCATTTTAATTGCTCGCAAGCAGCAAGTGTGGCAGGTGATTTGAGGTCAACTGGGGAGCAACTGTGCATTGCAGTTGCAATGCTTTGTTGCACTCGGCTCTGTGCAACAAGCGATTCTGAGAACATCTGCTCATCAGATTACACTATACACAAACAAAGAGCAGCCGCCTTTGTGGCAGCTGGCGCATGCCTCCGTTTTTGCTGGTGCATTTGTTGCCGCCGCCTCAGCTGGGGTTCAATACACTAACCGTAACCCTGCGTCGTGCTGCATAACAAACAGAGGCAACACACCGAAATCCTATTGAGGGAAATCACTGCCTGAATTTCCTTGACCGCATCCCAGACATATCCATTCCATAACCACCCTCCCCACCCTCCCCCCTCGCCAACAACTGTTGCATTCATAAATATTTCATAATTCGTATACACAAATTTCGAGTCTCGACTCAAAGCGACTTTTTTCCATTTGCATAATTTTGGGTTGATGTCTGACTGGAGGTCTTCTTTGTAGGAAGAGGATAACAAGCACGCTTACATTTTGCTCACGTCTCAATGTGAAGTTTCCTTCTTCTTCTTCTCCTTTTTCTTCTTTTTCTTCTTTTTCTTCTTTTTTTAGTATTTTTACCTTCAGTTTTTAGCTGACTATTTTTAAACCTTTTCTCACATATGCTTGTAGTTAGGAGCGCAGGCGCGCGTTGCTGCAAGGCTTATTTGAAATGTGGGAACAATTTTGTATAAAAGTTACGAGAAATTAGATGAAATTGTTCATATGATGTTGATAGAATATTAAAGTATTGATTAAAGAGTTCAACATCTAACTAAACTCAGATCAGGAACTTGATTCTAAGCTATTCGTTCTAGAATAAGTTAACTACATTTTGTTCTATTTTTGATTTCTGATCTTAAAATGTAATTCTAAAGAATATTGAAAATTAATCTTAAAAAACTAAGATCAGAAGCTGAGTAGGAACACAATAAAATTGATTTAATAAATTCAAAATTCTTCTTCAAATTCTTAGCTTCTTTGCCTTAGCTGTTGCAGATTTTAGCTTGTGTTTTTGCCATTCTTTTTGTCTATTTTCTTCTACTTCTGAGAAGTGCGGAAATCTAAGTTTATATCTTCCTTGAACAATTCCCAAGGCACCATTTGAAACTCAGCTCTAAAACCCAATGGGATTTTCATAGTATGCCACATCAATTTATATGCTAAGAGTTTTTATTGCTTGCCACATTTAAATGTTTTATATTTATATATATTTATAGCTGTGCTGCTGTTGGCCTTGTCTGCAGTTTCTGTCACTGCCATTTAAATCAAAATATTTATCCAATTACTTTATGCGCATGTACGAGCTTCTACACACGAAAAAAATCAACAAGATATTTAGAATTTAATTTGGAATTGAGACGTTAGCTTTTGACTGACGGATGATAAATTCTTGCATGGCAGTTGAGAGACATATTTTATTAATTCTTTTGTAAATCCCAACGTGATTATCTTTCGAATTCGAATTTCGAAGTTTAGTTTGATTTATTGATTTTTCTCCGCATTTCTAAATTGTAATTTGCTGTTTCTTTTTCCTAAGTGTATTGTATCTGTGTATTGTTTTCCTTTTGTAACTCCCAACGCGATTCCTAACTGTTAACAGCGTTCTTAAGCCGCATTCGGCTCGAGAAGAACGCAACAGGCGAATCTTAACAGGGCTGTTTATAAATAAAAATAACAAATAGCAAAGAAATAATCAAATTGGCGCTGTTGGCCACTTAAAATGCCATAATTCCGTTTATAGCCTGGTTCAGAATGGGTAGGGATTTTGTGGAATGGGGGGGGGGGGGGAGGAATACGAACTTGGTAGCACGGGTAGCACTTAAAATGGACAACGTGTTGATTAAACGTCACAAGCACGTACAACAACAACAAACAACAACAACAAACAGCAACAACAACGACAACAACAACGACAACAGCTGTGACTTTTATTATTTTATAATCTTTTGAATGCATTATTTATGAAGAGAGAAAGACGCGGAGAATAAGAGAGAAAGAGAGAGGTTGTATAAAAGTATGAGAGTAACGCTGCTCTCTACCTGTCTCTTTCTTTTTCTCTCTCTTTTCGCATCGATTGCTCATTATTATTCTTGGCATTCAACATTGATTTGACTGCCCCAAGTTGAGCTGAGCTCAGCTTTGACTGGCTTTATGGCCAGTTGAAGTTGAAGGACTGTGGCAAGTTGACGTTGCGCATGCGCAGCTAAACTCGACTTGACTAGAGTGTGTGCGAGTGTGCGGGTGTGTGTGTATATGTGCGAGTTTACTACGATGTATTTCTAAAGTGCACCAGCTCACAAACAAGCGAATTCAAACTCGTCTACCAACTCCAAGAAAAAACATTTCAAAAATGCAACTCAAAATCGAAGATGTCGAATTGGAAACGTTCTGCTGCGGTGAGTTTGAGTTTTTATTGTTTTCAAAAAACAAAAACCAAAAACACTTGAACGCATTGCAATTGCATTTAAAGTGCACTCGAAATTCAATAGATGACGTCAAAAGACCTCGAAACGGGCACTATTTGACTGCCATAGAAATTTCAAGCACGTTCTTTCAAATTCAAAATACAAAATTAATTGAAAATCAATGAAAATGCCGTCGGCTCGGCTTAAAAACGGACGAAAGGGTTTTTCGTGTTCTGCTTAACATTTTTCTGGGCTTCAGATTGTATAATTAAAGGATATTAATTTCCGCTCCATATTCAACAACCCAAACATGCATTCAATTTCCGTTCGACAAAAAAGTTGATAACCCAAATGCAGCCTAATCCTGAAATACAATACGATTAACACACAGAGCAGCACGTGTGTGTTGGGTGTGCGTGTGTAGCTTGAAAAAATATATTTATATATACATATTTATGATGGGGGAGCCGCACTCGAAAATAGAGCAGAGATTGAATTTCCGCTGAAGCTGCGCCATTTAAAATCCGTCTAGACTAGGTTTTTGTTTTTCAATTAATAACAAAAGTAAGTAAAAAAAATTGAAAAAAATTGAAAAAAATGAAAATGAAAGAAAACATTACAAAAAGATGAAAGAGACGAGGGGGCAAACAAAGCCAGACATTGAAAAAACAGAAGAAAAAAATATCAGGGGCATCCTTGGCTGCTGTTTTGAGGCACCCCTGAGCTGCTGCTACCCCACAAAAAAAAACAAAAAAAAACAGATGTGCAACAATTGGAGGCAAAAAGAAAAACAAGAGCGCGTGCTCCCGACTAGGCTGCAACTTATATATATACCTATATATATATATATTTTTTTTATTTTTTTTTGCTGCCGCGTGCCGACGTCAAAGCAAAATAGATGGATAAAAATAGCAAAAACGCAGGCAGGCAGCCAGGCAGCAATTATAATTGAAAGGGCTGTGCGTGATGCAAATGCATAACCAACTAGGTGGGGAAGGGGGGAGTGCAGTCCAGTCCAGAGTGGGGACTAGGCTAAAGGCGCAGGCGCAACGTCTGCGCGCTGCACGGCTGGCAAATGTGGCAGGTGCCGCTTAAAGCAGGCAGCACTCAGAAATGAGCATAAGCATAAATATATTTATGTATTTATGTTTGTATGTATTTATGTATGTATGTAATTACGTATGCATGTATTTATGTTTGTGTGTTGCAATAACAATCATAACTGAAAGTAACGTACACATTTGCAGTGGCAGCGACGCCAGCAGCGACGCATGCACCGGAAATCGCTTATAGAAGGCAACAGTGAAAGCATAAATTGCCACTGTATGCGTTGTGCATTGTGTGTGTGTGTGTGTGTGTGCCGCAGCTTAAGCTTGCACTAGAGATGAACACGCAGCGTGTACCTCTTGCCTTAATTGTAATAATATATATAAAACATAATAATTAATAAATACTTGAGTAGATATTTGGCGGGCAACATTCGTAATTTTAATCCTGCTAAAAAATAATAAATAAAATATTGACTTTTTTGTATCCATAACAAAAGTCAGTTATTTTCAATTTAAAACAAACTTCACTATTTTATTGATCTATTTATAATTTTCTATTTTGGAGCTTAAAAATAAAATAGTTTTTTTTATTATAACTTTAAAGCATTTTTGAAATGCTTATCAAATAAAAACTACGTCAATTATTAATTTTAAAGCAGATTAAAAAATAATAAAAATAAATTTAAAAAAAATATCACTTTTTTTTATTAAAATGGCGACTTTTTTTAAGTAAGTCGTGATCCAATGGAAGAAAAGTTGGTATTTTATTTATTTTTATTAAATATTTTTAAGAATAAGAATTTAAAAATTGATCAAGTTAATTCTGAATCTACTGCTAAAAACTGCCAGAGTTTTTATTGTGTGTTATTAGTGATAAAGGAGAATAAAGAAGAAGACAATCAAAGTTGTTTCAGAAGACAAAAACGTGCTTAATAATTAAAGCGTCTTGAGTTTCCAGACAGCTGCCTGGGCAATAGCTCAGTTTCAGTTCTCTTTTATGTCAACTTAAGCTACACTTCCTCATCATTTTCGGAATATTTAAGAGTAATTTTCGTTGACACGCACCCATCTTTAGAGTGCAGCATAAATTGTGCGCAGGAAACGGTGAAATACACACACACACACACACTTCTACACACACACCTCACACACACACATTCAAAACAAAAATACATACTAAGCCGGAGTCTCTTTCTCTTTCTCTCTCTCTGTCTTTACAAAATGTGTGAACACGCAGCATCCCTCTCTCTCTCTCTCTCTCTGTCCCTATATCTTTTTCCGCTCTCTGCTGGCTGGGCTTTAATAAACGGAAATGAAAAATTTGAGTTGATTGTTGTCAAGTTGTCGCTGTTGTTATTGTTATTGCTGTTCTTGTTGTTTTATTTATTATAAAAAAAAACAACAATAATTATAATAATAATACATATGCATGTGACAACTACTTGGTTAAGAGCAAATGCAAAAAATGCGGGCTTTTTTCCAATGTTTTAAGTGTTTTTACTTAATGCAAATATTTTACTCACGTCAATTAACCTTGAACGGATTTTTATGATCAAGTCGCAAAAGAATGAATAAAAAATATAAAAAAAATTTTAAACTTATGAAGTACATTTGTATATGTATAAATTCCTGATCTGCATTTGTCAGTTTGAGCACTTATCTCTCTTCTTGCTTCATCATTAGATTTATTTATATTTATATTATAAAAATATTTATATTTTATGTATATTTGATCAGCATCAATAGCTAAGTCTAATCTCTCTCGTCTCGATGCATTCTAGAATTTTCTAACTATACTCAAGCAAAAGCTAAACTTGAAATAATTGTCAATAATTTATTTGCTACTCAAAAAAGAAGTAGCCATAACTTTTCGAAACTCAAATGATGTGTGAGACATTGTTTTTTTCAGTTTTTTTTGGTTTTTTGGTCTAAATTATTCCCGGGGAATATTTATGACCTGATTTTCATTTGAGAAGCGCCTCGATTGCATTTCAGTGGAGATATTTGTTTGGCTGACATGTCGCATTTAAATTTATGAAGACATTTATTAGCATACAGACGCGCATAGATCTGTGAAATGGCTGCCAAAGTGACACAAAATGCATCTCCCCCCCCCCCCCCTCCCTCTGCCAGATGCATTTCCCCAAAAACAGCCAAACATCAAATAAATAACTAAAAGAGAAGAAAAGCAATGGGAAATAAAATACACTCGAACACACTCGCACACCTTCAAAAATGCAACACACTTGAAATGTTTGATGAAGTGTTTTACAAAGTTGTCGCTTCTACCCACTCCCACTCCCACCCCATCAGTGGGGGTGTTATTAATCAGCGCCTAACTGCGATAGGGTGGCTCGTGCTAAGACCACAAATGTTGCATTTTACACGATCATTTTGAGTTCTTCTTGTTTTTTGTTTTAATATTTCTGTTGAATAATGACAATTTCCTTTCGCGCTGGCAACTTTAACTAAAAAAACCATGGATGGATGGAGTGGGGGAGGGGGATAGGGGGCAGACATTTGACACCTGCTGCACACTTATTCAGCGCCCTCCAAACAAATACTGGGAATTGAAAAGTCCAAAACTAAAAATAGACACTCCAAAAAGAGTTGCCTGTTGTTGCATTGTTGTTATAAGAAACGCAGACGGATAAACATGTGGCATGAATGTGTGTGTGTCGTGTGTATGTGTGTGTGTGTGTGTGTGGGAGCTTGTCTGGCGTTCAGCGTTCAACTTCCCCCACCCTTACACATATGTCCATGTCCAGCCCCAGCCCTTTTATGACAGCGACACAGCAATAACAACAAAAACTAACAAAACATTAATGTCAAAAACATCAAAAAAATAACATCGGAATCGGAGTTGGCAGTTGAAGGAGTTGGAGAAGCTAAAGGAGTTGGAGGAGTTGCTTGATGCAACGGACAGACCTCCAAAGTTGTTTACAAGCCCAGCACTGCATTAAAATGCATGATGCGACTCTACACTCAGCAAAAAAATTCGCACTCGTTTTTAGAAAATCGACTTTGTAAAGTTTATTTCTAAAAATAAGGAATTTTCCTTTCATAGCTTTTGGGGTACATTTTTCTAAGGCTTAGAAAATATATGTACAATTTTCAAGGTGTTATTTCAAAAGGGTACACATAAGACAGAAGACAACTAAAATTTTGAATAAAAGCCGAGCGATTAAATTGCATTTCTACTTTTTAGAAATGCATTTTTTAATAATAGAAAATATTTCTAAAAAATTGCATAAATCTCAAAATTTATGGGACTGTCGATTTGGTGCAAGTCTCTTTACTTGATAGAAAATTGTTTTCTTATAATTAGAAATTATTTCAAAAATCAAGAAAAAGTTTATAGTTTTAAGTTCAGTGTGATTTTTCGCCGAGTGTAATATTCAAGCAAACTGGTTAATAGACAATTGCATTAACTGCAGTCGGCACTTTGTGTAATGGACTAGGACTTGGTTTTTATGAACTCTGCCATATCGTATATTAAATGCAGTTTAGAGTTGCTGATTGTTGTGTCTATAGATTGTTTAGCTGGCAGCTATAAACTTTATAACTCACATCTGCATATAGTAGATATAAAATTCTTGCTCAGACATCTGCTACATGTTGCGCCTAAATGAACTCCTGAACTTCTTCCCTAGATTTTTTATGCATCATTTACACACTGTGCGCCAGGCCAGAAAATGAAATAGTTGTTTATGTTTGGAGAAGAGAAAAAAAAATCCATGTTTCAAGCGAAATTTTCATCGATGCACAGACACTTTTTATGATGTGTTTTTAAATGTTTTCATTATAAGGCCTGTGTTTCACTAAGCAAATAAATTTATAAATAACTGGGTCAAATTGTTTCAGGTTTTTGGAGATGGTGTAGAAAGTTGTGCCACTATATTTAGGAATCTTATATATGTGTATATTGTGGAAATATTAAGTTCTGGCCGATATTTATGACTTGAATATGGTGCATATCTCAAGTCATCAACAGATTCCATTAACATTGAGACAGCACTATAATCCAAACATAATTCAAACCATTTACAAATCCGAACAAAATTATAGCAACAAGAAATGTCTTCAAATGAGTCTTTTTAAGATTTGTAAGTTTAAAGAATTTGTGAATACGTTTTTAGAAGTGGAAGAAGACTACTTAAACCTTTCAATTGTTTAAATTTATTAAATGTATCGAATATTTAAAAGAGATAAACCATTTCTATATAGAATGCTACTTGTTGACGCTTCAACTTCAACTGACAAAAATTAATATATATTATTTTTAGAAAATATCCTAGGAGCAGTACTAATTTTAATCTATTGTGGGTAATACTAAACAGTATATTAATAATCAAAATTTCATAGTGTCATAGTGGGGTTATTTTCTTTTTCACAACTGTATAAAAAAAAAGAATAATGACAGCAGCCTTCAAACAAAGTACGCACTGATTGCAAGCAATCGAAATTATTGCAGTGTAATTTCTATGCAGGCGCATTCAACGCCAGCCGAAACCAATGCACAATGTCATTTATAATCGTTGTGAATGATTTGTGAGTGCCCTGCTCCCCCCACCCCCCCCCCCCCTCCGCTGCGTGGCTTAACCAGTGTCCAGTTGTCCAATTCTCACACTGTAAAAATGCAAAACGCTGACACTGAGAGAGAGAGAGAGAGAGAGAGGCAGAGACAGAAGAGAGCAAGAGAAGAGCGAATTGAGATTGAGAGCAATTTACAGTTGAATGATCATCAAAAAATGTTGTGCATCTGAGGGGTAAATTATGCCGTTAGATGGCTGGTGGGCGGAAGCGTGTATGTGTGTGTGAGTGTGTATAGTAGGGGAACTCAAACTTAAGCCCATAACTAAAACAATTTACAGCGTTGATGAATTATGCCAACAAGCATAAATTTAATAAATAGAAGATCACTGATACAAAAAACAAAAAAAATAAAGTAAGCGTCTGTTGTCATTGAGGGCGACTATAATATACCCTGTAGCCAGCTGTTAAATATATTTTGGTTTGATTTCTCTACCAATAAATTGGGTGTTTCTTATCCGATCTGGATGAAATTTGAAGAGTTGTTTAACAATATGGGTATAATATATAAATAATTTAGAATAGATAATAGATAATAATATAGATAGAAGACTCTGCCTCTTAAACTGTAACGGAAATTGATAAGTGTCAATATAGGCATAGTACAGTTATAAATAACTAGACGGATTTGGCTATATCGACTCTACTATTTACCCTGATCAAGAGTATAAACATATTTTACGGTGTCGTAGATGCTTCCTTCTGTTACAAACTTTAGCACAAAACCATTCTTTTTAAGTGCTCAAAAAATGTTGCATTTCATCGCCAGTGAATTGATTAAGATTTAGTCGCCATGCATTCGAATGCGGATTCAAGCTTAATTGAGCAGAAGAATTCACAAATCTCGAACGGAAATCAACAATTAACCAAACCAAAACCAAACCGAAGCAGACCAAACCAAAACTGAAACAGTTTTAATCAAGTGAGGCCTCAAATGAAATGAAAAGATGCGCTCATAATTAAGTTACAGTTGACATAATTAAATGATAATTGTTATGCTCGCACAAATAAAAGAGAGAGAGAGAGAGAGAGAGAGATGCACACATTAAGAGTGAGAAAGATGTAGAAATACATGTTTTATATGAGTGAATATTATTTCTTTTTCTCTTTTTGGAGAAGGGGCGAGGGTTAATTTGTGTATCGTCCGGTCTCCGGTCTCCGATCCGCCTCGTGGCCTCCGTCCATTTCATCCCGCATTATTTTGTGTTCATTTCTCGTTGATTTATGTCTTGCTAAAATGTCACACAGCGCTGGCACTTATTCAAATTGTCAAAAAAAAACAACACATACAAGAAAAATAAACAATCCAAAATAAACCCAAAAAAAAAAAAACAAATTTTATGGACTGCAGTTTTGGACACCCCTCATAAAAATCCAGCTAAACAAAAGTATCTTTCCAAAGAATAAGCTTGATGAATTATTCAGTTTTTAGACATTTTCGCTGAAGCATTAGAAGGCTATGTTATTATGAGGAATGTGTCTTAATTATTCTTAAGTCTTAATGGCATCCGCATAAGAGTTTAATTAATTGCGAAAATAGATTCGGTTTAAATTTGAAGTATATAGCTTTGAAAGGTTTAAGAAGCACTTACTGCTACTTGTTAATACACAGAGAGAAAACGAAACTGCAAATACTATTTCCAAATTCATTGATTTAAGATCCATTAATTCAAATCAAGAACTCAACCCAACTTAAGTATGAAGAACAGTACTCAAACGATAAAAGAATGCATTACAAATACAAAAGTGCATGTCTTGAGATCCATTGTCTCCAATCAGGAAACTTCATTTTAAGTTCATTCTGGAAGAAACTGACTTTATTGAAGAATACTCGTATGTTCTTGTCTCAGAGACAAAGAATTCATTCCACAAGCAAATCTACAAATCTTAATTGAAGTACATTTTGGCTCAACTACAAATTTCAAATCTTGATTTAACTATGAACTTTAAAACTTGATTCACGAATTCATTTACTTAAGATTTATTTTGATAGAAGAAAGTGCATTCTGAAATACTTTTTAAATCCTGATTCAAGAAACATTTATCTAAGATCAATTAACTGAATCTGACTATATGGAAGAATTGACTCTTGGCTTTGCTGTTTCTCGCTCAATTCACTTTTGAAATGGATTGTACTTTCATCAAGAATATATACTCGACTTAAAGACATTCAAAGTTGAGCAAATTAACACTAAACTGTTCTGTGAAGTCAAGCAGAGAAAATATCCCTATTTTTTGCACTATTCAGTTTTGATAAGTTTTCTACTTGCATCAAGAACATATACTCGATTTGAAGTCATTAAAGCTTGGGTAAACTTATTACACGATTATTGCTCTATTTTTTAACTCAAGCTCAGTTGAGTAAACCGAATTAAACCCCTTTCAATGCCCACGCTCTCACGCTGTCTGGCGCCGGTCACAGGCCAGGCACATTATTTTAATCAATTAATTAAAAGTAGACTCGTAATCCTAGGCAATCAGTGGCCAGGCCCCCAGCCAACCTCTAGTCAGATCCCCCAGTTGGCCTCCCAGTCAGCCTATGGCAACTGGTTCAACATTATTCGCTTCCAGTTCCATTCGCGATGCTGAAACGACAATTAGCGCCGCGTGCGACTTGCGCGCTGCAAACCAACGATTAAAAATTATTAAAAAATTTGAAATTATTTAATATGCTTAAATATTAAATTAACAATAAATATTAAAATAAAAATAGGAACAAAACATGGCTGCCAAGCGCAGCTGTAGTCTGTTTGGTAGCTGTGTCTTGGGCCGCAAATCGAATGCCAATAACTACGAGTATGTGGACATGAGTAAGTCAATATACAGCAGCGAACAAAATAATAACACCACTCTCACAAATAATGTTTTAGAACTTGAAGAATACTCTTTAAAAAATGAGTAGAAAAAAACATAATTTTAATTAAAATACAAATTAAAAAATTAAATTTTATAAAAATTAGAGAAAGATTTACGATAAAAAAAAGATTTTGTTTGTTTATATTTTATTTTATATTTTATATTTATACACATTTCCAAAAAATTGCAAATCTAAACGAGTGATTTTCTATTGGTGCTAATATTTTTTCCGTTAGCGTTTTATATATAGATGGATGTTATATATAACGGATCGGCAAGAGATACGAGATCGTTAACAGATGCAGCGCGGCAACCATTAAAAAAGCATCGATCAAAAAGCTACAAAAAAAGAAAAGTTAAAATAAAAATCGCGAAATTTTTGCAAATTGCTGCGGCACAGAGATACGTTGTTTAAGTGTGTGCACAAGATACAAATAAAACAAAAGGGTGCACAAAGAAAACGAGGCGAATGCAAAAGTGATCGTCAAACAAAGGGTCGCATTTTTCTTACAATTGCCCTCTGGCGACGACTGTTTAACAATTACCAGATGTTTGCCTCGCTGAAATATATGTTGCCCATATTACGGAGGATGTGGAGGCGAGTCTCTCACAAAGAACACTCAACTTCGGTTGTCAATTTTTGGGCTAAAAGATCGGCTGCAATTTTCGATTTTCAGCTGTCATGCAAACAACAAAATCAAACTTTGCCCAAAAACCAAGAAGGATCAACTTTTCCTGTATTGGCCACGGCCATTAATCAAGCAAAAGTTGTTTGTCACGCACATAGACATAAAAGTCAGGAGGCAGGCAATTTTCAAGTTAATAATGTTGTCATGCATTTAGAAATGATATAAAACAGACCCCAAATAAAAAATATATCAAAGTTGCAACAATATGCAAATGTGCAGGCAGGCATAAAACTGAAAGCTAAAAACAGGGAACAGGGAACAGGGAACCAAAAGGCAGCAAACGCTTCACTTGTCATTTTTATATATATTTATGCACAGCCTTTTATTTATATTAATGAAATAAGCAAGAATGTTTTAGTCGAGAGTGCTCGACTTGCGAATATTCTATACGCTGTAGCAGGAATAAAACTGAAAACAGAAAAATAACAAGAAGCAAATGCTCCACTTGTCATTTTATATATAAATATATATGTATATGTATATACATATATATATATATGAACAGCCTTTTATTTACATTAATGAAACAAGTAAGAGTGTTCTAGTCGAGAGTGCTCGACTAAAAAATATCCTATATGCTTAAGCAGAAATAAAACTGAAAACGAACAACAACAAAAAGGCAGCTCGATTTGGCTCTTAGGCTTTATTTAACTAATTTATTTGATGTGTTTACAATTTTAATAATTGATCAATATTATGCCAAGGTATATTTCTACCATTAAGGGCAGGGCCTACATCAAAAATGTTGCGTTTTTCTTCCTATTTTTCTGAAATATAATTCTTAAAAAAATATTTCTAAAAGCAAAAAAACTCCTTTGTATAAAATCGTTAAGTTAAATGAATTTTGTAAACCATGTGCAACCTTAAATAACTGTTGCTTAATAATAATAAAAGTAACAAATAACTTGTAGAAAAATTATATGTGCACACACTTAGAAAAAATATACACTGATTTTAAGAAATTCAAACTCTTGTTCTTATAAAACCCCAAAAACTAGTTTTTCGTAATTTACTTTGCGAATGATAAGATGGGTTACACTTGGCGAACTTTCAGTGAGATTTATTTTTCTGAGTGTAACAGCCCCAATGCCCATTTCTAATGTTGTACAGGGTATACAAAGAAAAGAAAGAGATCGACTCCCTTGGCCATATAATGAGCAGCAGCTGCGAGCATGCAACAGGAAGAGGAGCCGGCAGGCAATCGGAGACTGACGAGACGACAGACGACAGATAGACAGACAGACAGCCAGACAGACAGACAGACAGGCAGACAGTGTGGCAAACTGTCGCTGCTGTTGGCGACGACGCCGCCGCAGCCATTTGTGGGTGTCAAGAAGAAGTTCAGTTCCAAATGCAACAGTAAATTTCGGTTTGGCCAGGAGATAACATCGGAAAAAGGCGCTGCGAGTTCGAGTTTCTGCTCGATTAGCTGTGAGATTTAAACTAAATTTGTAAATGCTTTAAACGTGACTGAATTTATTATGGCCAAGCAGCAGCCAGCCAGCACAGCACAAGTTGTTTAACAGCCCGCCAAATTTATTTCCACTCACTCTCTGAGTTGACAAAATAGCTGTCGAAATTACTTTCACTGTTTTCTCATTCTAAAATTTATGTTGTTTTATTTAGCTTTAATCTTCGGATGTGACAAGCAAACAACATCAACTACGTAAAAACATCAGCAGCTGGCTAAAACCGAACAGTTTGCTGTGAATTCCCTTTGTGGCAAGTTTCGATTTGTGTAAAAGTCTAAAAACTTGCAACAAGGAAACTTTCGACAAGAAATTCCAAAGTTTAACAAATGCATTTACGAAATAGTTTTCAAAACAACGTGAAAATTTCATTGCCCAATTCTAAAAGGATTAAGGAAACTTTTTCTTGAGATTTGTAAAGTGAAAAAAATAAGTGCAACAAGTTATTTGTTTTATAAATCGTTTCAATTTAAATTCAAACTGTCTACAAATTTCCAAAATAACAATAAATTGAAAGAAATTTTAAAGTATATCAAATGAATTTACGAAAACCATATGAAATAATTTGTAAAAAAATTCCACAAATTTTAAAAGGATAAAAAAAACTTTTGTCTGAGAAATTGGTTATAATGAAAGTGCAAAATATTCAGAAATTAATTCAAGCAAATTATTTGTTTTTGAAATAGTTGCTTATTGATTTTTATAATGAAAAAACTTAAATTAATAAATATAAAATTGGTTTTTATAGTTTTTACATACACATTTTAATAATTTGTGTTTTCTATTTCCCAATTCCCATAATGATCTTCGATCATGCAGATCTTTGGGTATGCAAAAAGTTATTCTGCTTAAACGGCTTGATAAAACGCAGGTGACACAGTGCCACCAAAAAAAAAAAAAAAAAACAAATGCCCAACTGACCTTTTTTTTTGTTGTTTATTTGTTGTTGTTGTCTACTTAACAAAATTATCACGCATGAGAAATTGCGGCGCTTTTCCAAAGCCGAAAGGCAAACATTGAAGCGTATGAGGAAAAGTCAAACATAGGCTATTTGAGGAGTCACAGCTAGGGTCATAAATCGCTAAAGTCAAATCCTAAGTAAACACATTATTTATCAAAAAGACACACACACACACTCTGATTTTTTTGGGGTCGTTCCAGGCCAGTTCTTTATCAGTAGCATTCTTTCTCAACTTGTTGTTGCACTTTTTGCTCATTTGCTCATCGATCGGTTTCGTCTTTGGTTTCATTTTGCAGACAACTGCGGCAACGTGAACAACGGCAACGGAGTTGCAACATCGGCTGGCTACGGCTACACTCCTCCTGGCTACAACATGGACGACATTTTGATCATCACTGCCAAGCACAGCGAGGCCGCCTATCTCCGCGCCACTTTCCTCAAGAACCATTTCGACAAGATCACCAAGCAGCGCGGACGCAAACCATTCAAGTAAGTACACCAACCACAAACCCAATTGCTTAAATTTTTCAAGATTCTGGCAATCACAAAGCATTTCTTCAATTAAATTCTCATTCGTTTAGAATTTGGTTGTAAGTTGAAGAAGCAATAGAAAAAATATATTACGCTTTGAAATAATTAAACTGAATAGATACAACTATATAGATATTATATATAGCAAAGTAAAATACATAAATTTTGATAACTTGATGGTTAGTTTTTATGTATTTTGTGTATTTATTTTATTTAATGTGCACTAAAAACATTCCACAAATTGTATTTGAGTTTTTAAAAATAATAATTCAACTAATATAAAATTTGAAATGAAATATATAACAAAATAAAGATTAAGAGAAAAAATAAATATATGGGCAAATAATTGAACCTTTTAAGATAAATTTAACACAGAGAAATTTGAAATCAATGAAATTGGCATTTTTTATACATTAGTTTTATTAGTGCAGCCAAAAGCTAAATTTTGCCAATAATATTTCTGAATGTTTACAAATTTAAATCAAGTGACAAGAAGTGAGAAAATCGATGGGATTCTGATGAGAGTAAAATTCCAACTTAGGTTGCATAATCTAAAAAGTCAACTCACATTTCTGACAATTCCAATCATTCTATTATCTCTTAGAACTTACTATTATTCCACTTGTCTCTTTAGTCTCTCCGAAAGAAATTATAAATGGGATTGCTTTCAAAAGGGAGCAAAATCTATCTATACCGTGTTAATCATAGGGAAATGATGCATTTCAAGTTAGGAAGAAAAGAGAAGTCTTTAGACAATCCCAATAATTCTACGAGTCTTTCTAAAAGTGACAGGTAAAAATGGAGATTTCTAAAGTGAGAAAGTCATAAATTTATTTATGAATATTTATATTATATGTAATTTATTTTAGTTTAGGTTGCACAATATAAAAATATCAGCTCAGACTGAAGTCAGCTCCAACCATTTTTTTAGCTGCTTTAACTTAATAGTTGCTTTTCTCTTCTATCTCTAGTTTTTTTTTAGTCTTTTTTAAAAACAAATGAACTTTCAATACAGTTTTAATTGGTTTTTAAGATTATTCTTGTATCGTCTCAAATTTACCATTCCCCATTCTATTCTTCTGTCTGTAGTTTTCTGCACATCAAAATTGACGATGGCCCCTTCAGCGAGGAGATTGCCCAAAAGTATCACAACACGGCACTGCAGATAGTGATCTTGTGTCCGGCATTGTTGGCACTGCCGCACAGTTTCCTCATGGCACAGCTGACGGCGATAATCCGGGTGGAGAAGGTGCTGGCCATTCTATTGGATGTGGGCGAGGAAAAGGTGAAGGAGATGCACAAGACAGCCCTGCCCAGCTACTACAAGTGGCGACGTTGCGTTGTCCGCGACAATGATCAGGCACAGATCAGCAATATACTCGGTATAGCCACCGATATTTTGGGACGTGCCCTGTGCCAAAGGCCACCCTGCCAGGACAACAGTTGCAACAACAATAGCAGCGGCAACAACAACAGCAGCAACATATCGCGCAGCATGTCCAGTTGCACGGAGGGTTTCACGGTGATGCCCAAGAAAGTGAAACAGGGCCAGAACAAAGTGCTGGCCATGCTCGCCGAGCCGCTGCAGCCAAACGATGCACTCAAAGTGCTCGTTGAGAAATCCGGCGAATTGCTCGAGATACGTAATTTCAAATGCCGTAATCCGTATACGTTGCAATTTGCCATACCCGAAACATGCATGGAAATCTCCACAATGATCGAGATACGCATTGAGAAGAATAATAAACTTTTGGGCGCTCGACCCGTAAAATGCGAGAGTCGCTTGAGGGAATTGGAGCAGCTGCTGCGCGTCGAGGATTCCCCTATAGAGTTTATGTGCCATGCTTTGGGCGTGGGTCCCATGGAAAGGGACGCTTTGGATTTGCACCTTTTGCAGTGCTTCCAACGCAACATGCCACCAAATTTTCATTTGTTGAACGGACCCAGTGAGCGAAGTCAGCCGCATTTCTTCACACGTCTCGAATCAAGTCCGGAGGAGTATCCCACGCTGCTCCACTTTGCGGCACGCTGGGGCCTGAACAGGCTCTGCCTGCAGTTGATGGAGTGTCCCGGTGGCGATACGGCTTGTGGTGTCAGGAATTGCTCCGGACGCACTCCGGCAGAATTGGCTGAACAAGAGGGTCATCATAAGCTCGCTCAGAATTTGATTAGCTTCTCGGAGTTTCACAATCTGACCATGGTCTATCATTATTTCAAGGGGGTGGATAATGCCACAAGTGGCGCCAGCTCGCCAGCGGCACAAACCAAGTCGAGTCTTGGCTGCAAGTCCCCCCAAGTCGTAATTGGTGCACTGCCCGCTAAGCCAGTTAAACAACTGCCACCCACCGAGGAGTATATGGAAATGTCGAGCGGATCCGAGCGAGAAAATACGCCAGATGTGCGTCTAACCAAAACGGAGACAATGGCAATCTCCAATCTCAATTACATCAGCGTGGAAACAGAGGATGAGAATTTGCAGAGTTGTGCGACGGAAAAACATTTGGATTCGAGCAAAGTGCTCGAAACGAATCCAATCGGACCCGAACAGACCACCAATGAGTTGCGCATCAATGAACCACCTTATTACCAGTCCAAAGAGCAAAATAAATCCGGTCAAGATGTGGTTGATGCTGCAGTGGCGGATGATAAATTTAGTCAGGAGTGCTCGCAGCTGCTGGAGAATCAGGGCAACGACTACGTCATGCAGCCCTCAAACATACCCGTGCAAAAGTCATCAGATGATGGCAATTATCTGTATCAGCCCTCTAATCGACCCGTGGAGGAGCCACTGCGTCCGTTACGCCCCCACCAACAATCCAACGGCGGCTTTGGCACCCTCAAACGCAGCGCCAGCGATGCCTCCCGTGCCAATGCCGACGATGAGCTGGCCGAGATTATGCACGATTTCAAAAACAATGTGCTGTCCATCCGGGATGTGGAGCTGCTCGTGGAGAAGTGGAAGCATCGCAACGATGTACAGCAAAGCTATCGCGAGAAACAAGATCAAATCGATCAGATGAGACGTGAATACGAAAGAATCCAGGAGCATGTCAAATCCCAACTGAAGCGGGAGACGCCCTTCGAGCGCATCAAGAAACTATTCTCCAAGCCAAAAGAGAAAGCTGACAAGTTGGCCAACTGCTGCGCGGACAGTTTGCTGGACGAGACCAAGAGTTCGATTGCAACAAGTTGTAGCCTTAAATCATCGGCACGTCCAATTAGCTCGCTCAGTTTGCAGAGCGTTTCCAGTTCGAGTTCGTCTTCGGGTCGCTTGAGCACCGGCAGCAATTGTAGTGGCGCCTCTCTAGGGGATTCGGGCACCCATTCGGATCACGAGGAGCGACGGCAATTCGGCTGCCGGCTGGGCACGCCCGGCTCGCTGATGGACAACTATTTGGTGCCACCGCCACCGAGGCCAGTTTTTACGCCCGTCTCCACGCCGGGCGATGAGCGTCATCAGATTGTTTTCCCCTCACCATTGTCCAGTTGCCAGCGCTTGCACACGCCCACAAGTCCAACGGGCTCCGAGCATTACCAGATGTTTCCCTCGAACATACCCGTCTATGGCACTGGCAGTGGCAGTCAAGCGTTGAGCTCATCGCAGAGCAGCAGCTATCTCAACACCATTATGGAGGCCAAGGAACAGGAGCAGCAGCAGCAACACTATCAGAATGGGGTCACCTTGCAGCCCATCAAGTTGAACGAGCGCCCCAACATCATCTATGGCAAACTGAGCAAGAGCAGCGCCTCCAGCTCCGGTTGCAGCTCCTTCAAGCCCAAACAGGTCGCCTGTCCCCAGGTGGGCAGCATCGAGGTCCAGGCGGAGGTCTATCAGAATGTTGGCAGCAATCACTCAGAGGAGGCCACCCAGGCGCCGGATGTGCCGCCCAAGCAGCAGTCTACAGCGGAGTCGCCCAACTATATGAACTGCTAGAGACACTCCCCCTGTCTCTCTCTGTCTCTTTTTCCCTCGTACACTCGGAAAAAATCCCACTGAAGTTTAGAGTTTTGCCCTATGAATTAGCCAGTTTCCTTTGCTTCTAAAATTAATTTTTCTTTTGTCTGGAAATCATTTTTCTTCAAATTTAAAATGTTTGTCTAAAAACTAGAAAGTTTTTTTTGTTTTTAGACAAACAACTTTTTCTTAATATCGGAAAGGCTTGTTTAGTTAGAAAGTTTGTTTTTCAAATTATTTTATATAATTTTCGAAAAATGTTTATTATTAATTTAAGTTACAAAAATTAAGGAATGCAATGGCATATTTCTAAAATTCAGTGCGATTTTTTTTGTTGTTAAGTGTAGCTGCCTAAGTTTTCATATTCTAAGTTTAAGTGCATATATAATTATATATATAATTTCGATATTGCTGGAATGAGTATAAACTAGTTAAACGAGTTGGTTGTTAATCAGGCGCCAACACATATTATTATTACAATGGTATTTCATTAACTGCATAAGTATATAACTTTTCGTCATGTGTATTTTGTCTGTATTTTATCTTTATAGTATAGTTATCGCTCTCGACAACAAATGTACATTATGTGGAAACGATTGCAAGCAACCAAAACAACATATCGTATTATCTAAGAACGGGTCTCGCACCAACGAATTGCGTATATGTAATTCTACATTTAAGTATTTCCCCTCTCTCCCACTAAATTTGTATTAAGCAGCTAGCATGCAGCTGGGCATGAAAAACATAAACATAAACACAAACTCCAACGTTAAATGCAATAAATTTAATTCTTTAAGCAAACCAAACGTTTATCACTGCACTTTCTCTCACACCTCGGAAATCATGTGGAAACTCAGTACACGCAAAATGGGTTTGCAACTGCCAACATTCATTTCCAACAATTAAGCCACAAAACGATGAGCAATCTTTTCGGTTGACTTTAAAATACCCTTGCTGAGCCATACACTCAAAACAAACGATCGCCTTGAATTTTACAAAGCCGCATAAAAAGAAAGGCTTTCATCCAACTTTTCCAATTTACAGTAAAAACTATTTCTAAAAATTTCACTTTTTTCTGATTGTAGGCAATCAAATTTGCATTTTAGTTATATTTTAAAAAATAAATTCTTTGGTCTTTAGACAACCTCCGACGGTAAGCGAACTATGTCGGAGTATAAAAAAAACTCTTAACTGGAAGCCACCTAAAGACATATTTAAATAATGAAAAGATCTTACCAAATAGTAAACAATTCTTTTTAAAAGGATTTTTAATATGTTCACACTTACTAATCTATATTTTATATGTTTTTCATCTAATTTTTTTTTCCTTACTCATTTTTTACAAAATGCTCTGCCCAGCTAAGACAAGAAAAATATTTGTATATTCTATAGTTCAATAGATTAGAGGTAAGTCCAGCTTGGTCGTAAAGTTGCAAATTTCAATGCTGGCCACGTAGGATAAAAACCAGCTCTTTAGCTCCAGCACAATGCACACAAAAGTATGCTACTATTTTTTGTACTTTAAGCGCAGAATTTTAAAAGGATTATCAGACACACAAATACACAGCAAACTTTGTAAATACGCTTTTTACTTTTGCTTTCCACACACACACAGGCACACACACATATAATTTATTTCAGATATGTGTATGTATATATGTATTATTTGCAGTATGCAGTCAAGCTAGCTGTGAACCTGTAATTCTTAATTCAGATTCATATTCACGCTCAACGTCACAATTATTGCGGCGTACGCGAAACGTATTTTTCCCAGCTGAGTACGCAGCGAGGAAAACGCCGCCATTTTCCATTTGCATTACATGCTGCATGGGAATATCGCTTCCCTTCTTTCCTCCCTTCCACAACATCCGATTCCTTTCTCCCACACACAGCTGTTGATGAATAGTAAGTAGTTTTTTTTTTCAATTTTATTCAGTTTTAGCTATTATGCACGAGTATGTGTGAATTGTCTCAACGAGTTGGTAGTAAGTGAGTGTGAGTGTGCGTGCCAGAGAGAGAGAGAGAGAGAGAGAGAGAGAGTAAGCGATTGGTAGAGATATTTTGAGAGAGGCTTGGAAGAAAGCGTCTAGCTCTTCCACAGCGTGTTTCAGGTGCAAATAAATGAGTATAGTTTAAAAAATATATTTAAAGCTTGAACTGCATTTGTTTTAGTTTTATTTATTGTTTTATTTCTGTATAAATACGAAATGCTTCATTATTTTTATTAATTATTTTTAATATTTTATATATCTATGAAGTATCAGTTGCATTTGTTTTTTTCTTATTGAAATTATTAGTAACATTTTATATACATATACACATACACATATACATACATATACATGAAACTTCAATTGCAATTGATTTATTTATATTTTAAATATTATTATTAATACTTTTTTAATATTTTGTTAATGCTTCAACTGTACAATTTTTTTATTTCTCTATATATAAAACCTCAAATACTGTATTATTTTTGCTATTTACTTTAAATGTTGCATGCTATTCTGTTGTTGTCAACCCTAAACACCCTGTGCTCACAACAATACCGAAAGCTTTTAGCCAGTCAAAACAAACGCCTGAGCACACGCTACTCTGTGTGTGAGAGAGCGAAGCGAACGAGAATGGGAGAGCAACAGAAACAAAAGCTTTGGCATTACGGGTAAAGGCTAAAGCGAACAAGTGTGTATAAAAAGGACATTTTCGGTTCAGTCGACTTCTGTTAATTAAGCGCAACTGCGACGCAAAAGTGCGCCACCAATTTTGTTGTGCATTCAACCAAAATTAATATTTACGCCCAAATAAACATTAAATTTGCTGAAGAAAATTATACAAACAAAAAGAAAACACAAGAAATTAAAGCTGTGCGTACAGAAAAATACAATTTTCATAATACAGACGGACAGACGGACGAACTGAGGCGCATTCTCGGTTGTCCCTGAGTGCTGCTGCACTCTCATGTAAAAACAAAACCAGAAGCGAATAATTTGCGTATAAAATCAACTGCGTAGTAGCCAAAGCAAAAACAACAACAAAAAAGAAAATATAACAAATACAAATACAAAGTGTACTCTCGACTCGGGCCTAGAAACGTTAAATTATTTAGAGCCAGGCAAGTTCGCCATGCCCAACGGTAATTGTTAAGTAGCAGCAGCAGCTGCAACTGCAATAACACAACTGAAAACCTGCGAAATTACGGACCGGAGAACCACAGGGAAACGGCCAACGCTCGTAAATAATTTAAGGTAGGCAACGTTGTCAGCGAAACTTGTAAAATTTATGTCAGATTTTGCACTGGTCCTAGCCCTGGTCCGCGACCAGGCAGGCAGTCGGCATTAATTTTCCATCTAGCAGTCGACACTGGCTGCCTTTATTTGATTTTCAATTAATAGTTGTTCTTGACAAGCTGGTAAAGGGTATTTTAATTTTCGCCACGACCATACATATTATATACATATTATATATTGTAAATTATTCATTATTATTATTATGTATATATATGTATATTATTATAATTAATACACGTAAATATATTCTTCATCAGCATCACTATGTGAACTCCATAAGCTATCTGTTAGGCATATTTTTATAAATATATATATATCAGAGTCCGCATATACATACATATATCCCAAGACATTTACTATTACTAGCTCGGGAAGCATATATTTTGGTCTGATTGGGTTTTTTGGGTTTCACCAATTCATCCATTTTTTGTAATTAAAGTGCACCCAGAAATTTTATAAACATTTTTTAGTTAAATCTTGTCAAATTATGTATTTCTTTCACTACTTTTTCAATATGCATAAGCCATTATTTCAATTTATTTAAACATTTATTTTTTCGTTATTATTTATTATTATTTATAACATGCATGAGCAATCATTTTTATCTTTGAGAATTTAATTTTAAGCTTTTTATTTTTATTTGTTGACTGATATTACTTGACATCAAATAAATTAATAGATATAAAAATTAAATCCCAAATAAATTATTAATATAGTTGTCATCACTTTCCTGTTTACTAAGATAACTCAATAATGTTTACTAACTTCGAGAGTTGTTCTGTTTTCAATCCAGTTGGAAAGAGTATATTATCTTCGTATTGCCTATGTTAACCTTTCTTGCAAGCTATTCGTGTTAGTGTTTTCCGTTGCGGCCAAAGTTAAATATGAAATGTTGCCATGTGAAAACGCAACCACTTCAAAGTTTCTGCCGACTAAGGCAGTTTTAATGATGCACTAAACGTTAATGGCTGCCAGCTTCTTTAAGCGGGCTCTTTGCCCAAATTAAAGGCAAAGTGTCGCAGCATAACTCGGCTTGTTGTTTTGGTAATTGTGTGTAAAAAAAAAAGTTAGCGGTAGTTATTAGGGTTCACTACAAGAGCATTTTACAAATTGTGTAAGCATTGCAAAAGAAACAAAAGAGAAAAAAAATTTTAAGGATCACCAAAACTATGGGTTGGCTTATTTGCTAGTGAGGCGAATTGCAGCCATCAAGCGAAGCGTAGCCAACAACCAAGCAGAGATCCATAGAATTCAAGCAAATAAAAGAAGCATAGACAAACACCATGCCAATAACCCTAGAATTCCAGCAATAAACGAAGCGTAGACAACAATCAAGCTGAGATACCTGGACAACAACCACGAGCAAAGAATCGATGACAAGGAACATAAAAGACGGCGAACAGCAGAGACAGCAACCGCTTGCGATTAGGAAGAGGAAGATAGTCTCAACTCGGCCTTTGGCCTTAGAGAATTAAATATAATTTATAAAAATCTGTTAAATATCAAAGGAATTAGTTATAATACATAAGATATATATTTTCTTGATGTGGATCTCGGCGACTCTAAGAACTAAAAGGGAATAAAATGCATTTCAATACGTAGAAATTCTGTTCCGATTCCAATTCTGGTATGACAACCTGGCTTAAATACAATCCCCGATTCATAATGCCACAGTTAAAAACCTATTTAAATTCTAAAGAATGTGCTCACATTTGTTTTGCAGTGTATGCAAAGAGTTCTTTTCTTTTTTTGAATAGTTTTGTTTATATTTTGTCGTTTCTTTTGTGCTACTTGTGACTACCTCAAGTAGACCAACAACACACACATGAATCTAGTGAGTGTGTGTGTGTGTGTGTGTGGAAAGTGCAGATTGCATTTATTGTATAAATTCTATGCAACACTAATACAAATGCATCTACTTGCAGCAGAGCAGAGCATAGCACAATGCGAAGAGAAGAGATTCTTATGCGGCAATGTGCCGTTTTCTTTCTGTGTCAGGAGGCAAGTGCCTCCTGTGGTATAATTTTAATTACCACTTAAGCGATACTCGCGTTGCCGTGAGTCAGCAGCTAAGTGCATGTGCAATACACACACATGACAGTATATATATATATATATATATATATATATATATATGCATTCCTTTTAGAAATCCATTATTTATTTCAAATTTTCATAATTACTTTTGGAAAAGTGTTAATTTTTCGCTAATTTTCTTTATTATTTTTTAAATTTTAATTTTAGTTTTAATTAAATTGAAATGAGTTGGAAACGGTAAAGCTATGATTTTTTCTTTCTCACATTTTTTGATAAGTTTTCTTCCACTTTTAAAAACTTATTCATAACTTCCTTACAAATTTAAAACATTTCTTGTGAGAGTGGTGCTAATATTTTGTTCCCAACTGTATGACGCATATATATATTTATATATTGTACTGCGTGTCCTTATGAGTACTTGGATATATACATATATATATATATATATATATATATATATATACAATACTCAGCACTGACAATGCAAAATGCGCTAACAATGCGTTCTTTCTATGCCATTGTTTGGCTCGTTTTGTAGTTTTTCTTATTTCAGCATATTGCATTCCTGCAAATCGAAAGGACCACAGACCATAAACACACACGGACAGCAATATTGCGCATACGCCACATCAGCCATAACCATGTCAAAGGAATGTGCTGTCTATAATTGCGCATTTGCCGGTCCACTGAATTGCTAACCCCTAAAACCACACCCATATTTGCCCAGTTATTGCCACTCGAATCGATTGTCAATTTGTTTCCAAATATTTATTTGGTAAATATTTAATATCATCGATTGTATAAAATATGCAAGAACCTTTCATTAAAGAATGAAAGGTTGAAATTGAAGGTAAAAATCCACTTGGAGATGACTCAAAAGTTCTCAGAGCAATAACTTTGTTAAAAGTGATAAGATTTTGAAAACTGGGGCTTTTAAATCCTGGAATAATCCCACATGTAAAGTTGAAAACGCAATTCTGGCTCGATTTCCAAGTTCAAATTATACCCCCAAAAATAAAAGGATTCATAACTTTCAACCGCAATAACGTTGTCAAACTCCACCGATTTGCTTTTATTACTCATAATATACTGATTGTAACTTTGCGAAAACTTCAGAACTTGAAAACTTTTTATTTTGTACAGTTTTAAATCGTTTTTATTTGCGCTTGTTTAGTGCTTTCATTTCGTGGGAAATCGCTCAAATCGTAGCATACTTTGCTGAGTGCCACTCTGAAATTACTGCCACTTGGCGCAAGCTCAAAATGCAACACCCAGCAACAAAAATGGAAGCTCAAATGTAATGTGATCATTGTAATCATGCAATTTGGTCACGGCTCTAACGACCAAAAGAGCCAATATGCCGTGCCACAAATAAATTGCCATAATACACATTAGTTTTTTGCCCATTCGCTGTGATGATCAGCAGCATAAATTTACCTTTATTGAGGATGTTTACTCTATGAAATTATTGAAATAAGTTATACAGAAAGCATATTTTTGAACCTACGGGTTTTTCTTTTTTCATAATATGTCTATTTTGAAATGCATTTCTAAGAAATAAAAAAAGGACAATTTTTGAAATTGTCTATTGAGGGAAAGCCTTTCTAAACACTATAACTAATTTTCGTATCATTTAGAAATAATTTTTAAGAATAACATAAACTTTTGAGTTTTCAGGCGTAATATATATTTTAGGGCGATTTTGTAACAATTTCCATATACCTTAACGGCAGTCATGTAAAATGTGTGATAAGTGCAATTGTGTTAAGCAAACTCAGCAAAGTCAAACAAAAAATTTGCACGTTATTTAACTAGCTTTTGGCATGGTCTAAATGCTCTACATCGTCTATATGTGGCTATGTGCCACAGCTCAGCATTTGTTTTGGCCACCATGCGGCAATTTGGCAACATATTCACAGCGTCGCGACAATATAATCGCCAAAGGGTTTAAAGCTTTTTCCGTAAATTATTCGCTCACACAACGGGACAACAAATGGCGTCCGATTTGTATTTGTTTTTGGTTTTGTTTTCGTTGTCCTGTGACCGACATGTGACCCCGACTACACTCAGAAAAAAAACGAATCGGATTAAGAGGTGTTAGTTTTCTAGCAACTGGACTTTGCTTTTCTTATTTTCATGGTGAACTTTCCTAAAATTCAGAAAAATATATAAATACATAAAATATATTTGAATATTTCTAAATATACATTTTAAAATAGTTCTAAAATTTCTGAGACACAGCTAAACACATACACATACACACACAGAGACTCTTTAACTGTAACTTCATGGCTGGCTGCTTTTAAATTTGGTTACATTCTGAAGGGTTGTGCAATAGTTCATCAATCTGAGTGTCCTGGCCACATCCAAACATTTGCAATTGCATGTTGCCGACAGGCATATTAATTATGCAAGTCATTTTGCGGCCTCACACGCAACTGTTGCCACTTCCACAATTGCTTGCAACCAGAAGTGAGTGTGTTGTATGCCTCAGGCTTGTGCCTCAGTTTGCAATTGCAGGCTGCATCTGCTGCATTTTTAAAGAGATCCCATTTGAAAGACAACAATTAACAATTTGCACGAATCTTCATTTTCTTTCCGATCAAAGCATGTTTAGCGTAATCTGCTAAATGGTGAATTTGATTGTTCAAAATTAATCAGTCAAATTAGTTTTGCAGCTCCAACTGGCATTAAAAGTAATTTTCTAACTCTCTTGCTTCGAACTTGTAAGACACATTTTGGATCTTATGCTATCGATCTATATCCATTAGTAGTTAGTAAATTTATTTGAAATTTTCATTGAATTATTGTAATTATAAAAAATCTTTCCGAGAATAGATTCTAAATATAAAGAGAAAAAATATAAAATGCAAAAAAAAACACTCGATTATTTAGATAAAGAACCCTTAAAAAATGTACCCAAATTGTAAAAGCCAAGCCATGGCTTAGGAATATGAATGATTGTTGAATTGATGATCTAAATGGAATATGCCTTATGAACATCCCAAAAGTGCTGAGTGCTTTTGGCAAAGTGAACAAGAAACAAAAATGCCCAAAGGCAGCTAAATAAACTTTTGGACACACACATGCACACACACCAAAATACACACCAAAATACACACAGACAGAGAGGCATACAAATTGCATGACAGTCACGGCCAAATTGTCGGGCCAGACAAGTCTGACATTTGAAATCGCCAAAGGAAGAAAAACAACAACAATGACAACAACAACAATGACAACAACAACAACAGATATTAGTTATAAATAAATGGGGTACGACCAGCAAACAAACAAATCGCAGACAGTTGACTGACTGGTGATATACTGTTAGCAGCGACTGTGACTGTGACTATGACTGACACATGGCAAAGACAAAGGCAAAAAAGCAGACTGAAAGCAATTAGAATTCAATACATTTGCCCGGACAACTTGTAATTAAGTGCAGATTGGACAGACAAACAGAGAGAGGGGGAGAAAGAGAAAGGCGGAGAAAGAGAGAAGGAGACAGAAAGGAAACCAGTTGACAGCAAGGAATATTAAGACGTAAGTTATAAGCCAGCGGTGCAATATCGATAAATAAAGCATATACACTCAGAGAAAAATCCAACTAATTTTAGTAAATCGCCCCACAAAAAATACAAAATTTTTCTTGCTTTGAAACAACTTCTAAATTTTAGCAAAACAAATTTCTAAAATTTAGATAGGCTTGCCCTAAATCGACACTTTGAAAAAATGTTATTTACTTTAGAATAAATAAATAAATAAATAGATTAATAAGAAATTAATTTTACTTATTGAATAATATGATGAGCAATACTTGGCGCCAAAAATATGGCGATTGACTAAATGAAGGGAGATTATTTTTATGAGTGTATAAACTACATTTACTACTTTACTGCAGTCGAGAGCAATAAAGTAAATCAAAGGCTTGTCGCATTGTAAATCATAGGGGAAAGTCCTTGACAGTGTGCACCAAAGACCGGCATAATAACTGCTCAGACTTTCAATTATTGAATGAAACGAACACAAGCACACGCACACACGCACACGCACACACACTCAGACCAAACAAGAGAGGGGTAAATGAATTACAAATATTTACAGCATACCTGCAGGCGCTTTATTTATGCAAACGCCGCATGTCGAGCTCCAATTAAACCACAAAAAAAAAGGAAAATAAGGAAAAAACGTAAACAATTTCTTGCATTTCCATTTCACACTCGTAACCAGCGAATGTAACAAGACAGAAACTATCAGCAAGCAAAATAAGCAAGCAGGAATGCGCTAGTCGAGAGTGCTCGACGAGGAGATGCCCTCTAGGCAGCTATTTTTTCAATAATATAATTCGTTTTAATTAACAAAGCAATGATAAATAATATGTCAGCAGAGTATGAGAAGGTTATCTCTTATTACTATCGTATATCGATCTGTTGATCTGTTCGTGATAAATGACAGCCTTTATTATAGACGGACAGATGGACGTGGCATCTTATTAAGAATTTATATACTTTATGAGATAGAAAATGCTTTCTTTCGCTGTAACATGCTTACTTTTGGACAAACCCATTATATCCTCTTTACTGATGTGTTCAGGGTATAAATAATTGAGTTTCGCAACGAAATACCCTGAAAGGTAAGCTTGACGGGTTTCTCGCAGCTATCTCTAACAATCTAACTTCGAGTGATTTCATTTTAAAAACTTTTACTTAAGGCTACTTAGGGTAGACAACAAGTATTTATTAATTTATTTAAACTATAATTAATTTATATAAAAACAGTATTAAATTGTATATCGCCAAGCTATGCACATCCTCAAGCTAATCTGTTCAGTTTATAACTGCAATTTTGCTGTATTTAATAATAATGATAATACAAATAATAATAGGAATATAATCTTTTATGTACTTAAAGCAAAGTTCCGATAACGAAGACATAGAGAATGCTCAGAGTTGATAATAGTGCCATATATAGATAGTCTATTAAGAATTCCATAATTTATTTATAATAACTACATTATAAATAAATTTAAAGTGAATTTTAATTGTAATTTTGCATTCGAAATATCATTTATTTTGATTACTTTAACCCTCGATCGATATACCTCTTGTAAGAGCCTACCAGGGCATAAACATGATTGCGTGCTCTGCTGCGCTAACTCTATTCAACTTGTTGGCAACACCCCCACAACCCACGTACACACACACACACACCAATCCCCACCCTTTCCGTCCGTTTATTATTTCCTCACACTTTGATTTCGCTTTTTGCCGCAGACCTTCCCCGATGTATATCTGTGTGGCCTCGTCTGTGGTCTTTGCGGAGCCCTTTGAGCCGAAAGTGAATGTTAGCCAGCGTATGTACTATAGACATACACATATGTAAATATGTAAATTTAGATATATATAGATATGCATATGTATGCGATACTTGCATTTATCTTGTGGCTTTGTGGCATTAGCGTTTCGCATTTTAAATTCCTTGCTCTTTGCTCAACTTTGGTAAGATGTTCGTTGGTTGATGTTTTGGGAACTTGGTTATTTCTATAAGGTCAACGGATGTGTTATCCAATTAGCGATAATCGTTGAGTTTGTATCTTTTACTGAGACTATGACGTAAGCAACGCAATTAAAAATCGATTAAATATAAAGCTTTTATCGCTCATATTTTGAAGCATTCAATTTCCCTTTTTTTTGCTGCCAATTTGTTTGTACATTTTGCTAATTGCTTTAAATGAGAATGTAAGCCTGGTGGATATCTAGATAATTAGAAGTGTTTCATTAGTTACAGGAGAGGTCGTTAGATGTATTGAAGAATGCAGCTTCTACGAATTAATTAAAATACCCGTTCTGCAAGACGCATTTGTTAATACTGGCGTAGAATCGGCCAGACCTTAAATGCTGATCAAGAATATATACACTTATTCGCCCCTTACAAATGCTTTCATCCATTATGTGTCTTAGCTGTTCTTATGATCTGTAAAGAAACAAAAGAACTAACCTGAAATTGTAATCTGCCGATATTTTTATCATACGAATTTTACATTTTATGCAGACAATCCCCAGAAAATGTACGCTGTGCTTGCCTAGAAGACGTTAACTGAGAGTCGTGCAACGAATCATAAGAATCATGTCGAATGTGAGTGAATATTTATATTAGATTGAAGAGAAATGTTGGAAAAGGATTTCACTTTGTGTGCTATTTGCAGCTACTTCACATGGACAAATCGAATGGCAATGGAGTGTATGCAACAGACAATGTGGCAGCGACAGCGGCAACAACAACCGCTATGAATACGGCAAATAATATAACCATAATGAATGGCGCTGCGGCAGTTGCAGCTGCCGCCGCAGCAGCTGCTACATTGCCAGCATCCGCCTCCAGCGAGGATCTCAGCCAGAGCCTGTCCGAGTACACAGACGCCGATGAGAGCATATCAGCACCCACTGAGTTTCTTGCCGAGGTAAATCCATAAATAAAAACACATACACTCAGAAAAAATAGTCTTGAATTCTGACTGACTGATTTTCTAAGGTTCAGTGTGATATTTTTTTTTGAGTGCATATATAAAAATAAAATCTATTCAAATGCAAATCGCGCTGGCAGCGGCAGTCGCGAGGCAAACTTAATTCGGAATCCTTTCAAGCGGCTGACGATGAGAATGATTGGAGTGAGTTGCTCTTGTGCGCCGGCTTATTGATTGCTAATAAATTGCTTAACTTTGAGCGACAACTGAGCAACTTTTGCCATTCTCCATCGAAATGTGGGCAACTAGGCCAATGGACAGACTATTGTTGCTTAGCTTGACAACCAAAGATTTCAAAACGATTTGACGCACTTTGATTTATTTGGATTATTCTCTCTTTTTCTTCTCGATATTTTGCAGTTTCTGTCGGCTGTCATGCTCAAGGATTACAAGAAGGCTTTGAAATACTGCAAGTTGAGTGAGTATCCAAACAGGCATTGCTCTAAACTATAACCTTTATAATAATCTAGTTACACGCAAACAAAAGTAACGCTTAAACTCAAATTCAACTTCTTAAAATGGGTTAAGACTTTCGAGAACCACAACTTTGTCAAAAGTCATCAGATTTTCATATAAAAAAGGTCTATTCAAATATTTTATAATATAATTTCGAATAATACTACATTCAAAGTTGAAAACGAAATTCTGGCTCGAAACCTATTTAAATTATTTACAATTCTTTCAATAGGCACAACTTGGTCCAGGGCTTCTTAGTCATAGTTTAATCTCTAGTTCAAAGCTAAATTTAAAGTTTAAAATGCAATTCTGGTTGCTTATAAATGCACTTATTCACTACCTTATTAATCTGTAACACTTTGCATATATTTTTTGTCTTGTGACGCAAACATCAGTTCTGCAATATGAGCCAAACAATGGAACGGCCAAAGAGTTCTATCCACTCATCCTGGACAAGTTGCGCGGTAAGTTCACAGATCACTTGTACAAATATTAATTAATAATAATTAAATAATCGTTTATATATATATATATATATATAGCTGTTAGTGACAGCGATGAGAACTACAACAAATCCTCGTCACCGGAGCTGGCATTGGATTTGGAGGCGCCTTGCGAGGATAGCGTTAGCAGCCACAGCAGTCACAACAATTGCTCCGATGATGAAGATGAAGATAATGATGATGATGTTGATGATGTTGATGTTGATGTTGATGTTGATGTTGATGACGAGGATGACATTGATGATGAGGATGACATCGATAACGTGGATGTTGGGGATGAGGAGGAGAGCAGCAGCAGCAACGATGACTACGATCTGCCCATCGATGAGCCTCAGGATGCGGCTGCTGTCGACTGCCTGGCAGTCCATAGCACCTCCCATTCCCATTCGCATTCGCATTCGCACAACGATTCGGGTTCGTCACGCAACTCCTCGAGCGGAGGCGGTGGTCGCAGCGACAATACCACACACTCCTATTCCAGTCTCCTGCTGGAGGAGGAGGACGACATCGTGCCCGTCAATCTACCATTTGGCAACCGGGAGTCAACAAGTGCAACAGATCTGGACATCAGCAATGGTAAGTAGCAAAAATCAACCTGAATTTCTATATATGAGCAAAAAATCTACCTGAAATTTGTTTTAATTAACAAATAATAATAATAAAATACATTAAAAAAAATGTTAAATTGGCGATTTTCTAAAATAAATATATAACAATACCAATTATTATAATAACTCCACATTCTGAACGATCTTTCAGGCAACAAGGTGGCATCGGCATCGTGCAGCGATTCGGAGTCACCAACAGAGCCGCTGACCCAAAGATTGGCGGCCATTTTGCGTTCCAAGTGCGGCGTCTCAGCCAGCAATGATGAGGCCTACTGAGGGAATAGTTTAAACAACAATTTATATACAACATATACCCTATATATATAGCATATATATATAACTATAGTAACTATATTCTTGTACTTATACTCGAGATAAATGTTTACACACTTTCTTTGCCCAACTAAGTAACTAGTTTTCCACTAGTGCATTCGTCGCTTAACAAACCTAGAAACCGTCCCTAACAGCATACAAGTACTACTATATATATATATATATACCTCTCTATATATATATCCGATTGCAATACATACACAGCTGCAAGTTTTCCTTTTTCAAAACAAAAATTCCCTAGACAAACAACATATCGTACAAACATAATAAGTATACTTATATATAGTAGTCGTATTTGTATTGTGTATGTGTAAAAGAATGAAAACCAAAAATGTAATCTAGATACTATAACATTTATGCTCCATTTGTTACAGAGCCCCAATAATATTATATATACACATATATATGTAATAATAACAGAAACAGAATCTATTTTAGTAAGACACACTCATATGCAAACAAAGCGCACAGGACTTGGGAAAACATATTGTTGGAAAACTTTACAAGTTAGCATTTTATAGATGGCGACTTTTTTTCCACACAGTTTATAACACACATATACGTAGTATATATATATAGTATTAATTTAGTGAACGGAATGCTCGGATAAGTCTGATTAAAATGGAATGGGGCAAGTAAGTAGTCGTGTGCTACATGTGCTACAACTGAAATGGTCCAAAGTCTTAAAACTATATATACATATATATATATATATAGAATGAGAATACAAATACATTCCTTTTATTTTCGAATAATACTTTGATGTATTGTTTCGATTGATTTGTTTAGTATACTTAAATATATATGCATATATATTATCAAATAAGTTGGCCGATATACGCAACAAATCCTTAAATGAGTATTTAAATATTCATACTATATATATATTTAATTAAGTTTAAAGTACTTACTTAATTACTTATGAGAATTTATAAGATTGAACGCTCCTTTAACTCCTTTAATTGTGTATAGTTATTTATTAGCGTTTTCATTCAGTTCTATTTCAAACTTATGTAATCACATTATATTCGATACGTATTCAAATGTATATTCGAAACATGTATTCAACGTATAACGGAATGTATCATCAAAAGTTATAATAAAGAAGGAAGGCGACAATTTTTGGTATTGTTTATTGGATTAATTGAAGGTAAGCATATGCTAATATAAAATTGGAATTGATCTAGATGAAATAAAAAACGGATCAGTTTTATACAACAATTTCGACTTATGCCCATAAGCCAATTTTTGTAATAAAATATTTCTATGGATTCTGACATAAAATTACATTTTTAACTATAAAAGTAGGATTAGTCTAGAGGAGGATTGATAGAGGACATAAGAAAAACGCTGGCTATTAAAAATTTGAAAGTTCTCTTAAACTGCTCTCAGTAATTGATTTATCCTTCATTGGTTCAATTCAATAAATTTAAATAATTGTGTAAGTCAACGAATATAAATAAAAAAGTTAAAGAATTACTTACCTGAACACTTCTTAATTATTCCACAATCTTAATTAAAATGCTTTTGGTATTAATTTCAAACACTTCATCAGCATTTATTTTAAATCCATTATTATCGAAGAACTGTTCTTGTGTCAGTATAAATTTCATATTAACATGACTTGCAATCGAATAATGTATTTATACAGTTCTCAATTGTTTGTTTTTTTTATAAAATTGTTTGTTTCGTACATAGACTGTTTTTTAAACAAATATCATTGATTTGTTTTGATAAATTATGATTTATGTGAATGCCAGTTGGACTGTTGTTGTGTATAACTGTATATCAAAAAGATTGAGTGAATTTATCGATATTTTTTCGATTTTCGATTCTCGATTATACATAAAACGTTTCAAAATTGCATTAAGTGTGCTGAAAAATGTATGTGTGTTTATCATCATCCATCCACCATCCACCATCCACCATTCATCCAAAATCCTAACCATAGCCATCTGATATGTAACAAACTACTAATGTGTGTCGAACAATTTGTTATTGTTTCTGTTCTTCTGTTCTGATTGCGTCTTCGAATACTGTTTTTGTTTTCGTTTTCGTTTTTTTTTATTTATTATCAATAATACTTATATGAACCAACCACTTGAAAATTATTGTTTCTATGTTTTGTTCTCGAGCACCAAAAAAGTAAAAAGAAAAATCGCATAACAAAATTAATTCTATTATCAGAGTGTTTGCATGTTAAATTAATGTAAGTTGCTCAGAATTAAAATCAGGTAATGAAGCTTTGTTTGTATCGTAAATTGCACGTATTTGTTGTATATCGTTTTGTGTTTTGTTTTTGTGTTTTGTTTTTGTATTATTCAAATAGCTAAAGTATGCTAAATATGTGTGTGTATATGTTTGATTGATATAATGCTAGATTGAAATTCAGTATTTTTAGCAAATTGAATCAATTGTAATGAAACTATGATTGTGTGACGAGTCCTCAATTATTCACTTACGAGTTATGAGTGTAATATATATATATATGTATACATCTGATCTATCATACACATTAAAGTAAGTAACTCTTTTTCATTTTGTTTGATTTGTGTTAAACTTTGCAAGTAAACTTAATCAATTCGTTATCGATGAAATGCTAATCTGGTTAACTATGGCATGCCTTTATTCATGCTTACCACCACTAAATCTAA
The DNA here is from genome assembly GCA_035043205.1 of Drosophila trichaetosa. NCBI lineage: Eukaryota > Metazoa > Arthropoda > Insecta > Diptera > Drosophilidae > Drosophila > Drosophila trichaetosa. The sequence continues at coordinate 553,592 of JAWNNE010000640.1, read as the reverse complement.
ACTTGTCCCAGACACGATTGTGTGGAATTAACAAATATTTTTAGATGAGTCAGTGTGCTTTATAAGTCTGCTAAGTCTGTTGTGTGTGTTTATCGTAGGGTATATCGTCTATATATATACACATATATATATATATATATATATATATATATATATATCGCGCTTACATATTTAATGTTCATTAAAAAGAAACTTTCATTTGAAAACTTCAGGTGTTTCTTGTACTGTTCAGTAAAATTACATATATGTATATACACGTATGTAAGTGTATGAGTGTGTGTGTGTGTGTGTGTGTGTGTGTGTGTGAGTGTGTATATATAGATTTGTGAGTTGGCACTACATCAATTGAAAAGAAAAAATAAAAAGCAAATCTCGATTCTCAAATTGTAGCTTAAAAACAATCATTTAAAGTATTTATTAAAAATACAACATAGCAGCAAAACAAAAAAATAATAATTAAAAACGATAAGTTTACATATATAAACATAATTAAAATAGCTTTAAATCGTACACTTAACTATTTATATATATATATATATATATATATAACTAATATACGTCTGTCGACGCTCAAAAAAGGGACAGCTTGGCAAAGAATTCAACAGTTGCGAAAAAAATGAAAATTAAACGAACTAAATACAAAAACAATTATATATACGTATATGTTGTATATATATATATATATCATATATATATATATCAGTCGATGAAGTTAATGTGTGAGATGAGCTACAGACCAATTTACATATATTTGATGTGCGTCTAGAGAATTGCTGCCCGGGCAAGATACGTGTTTTCAACGACTCACAAATAAACTCTAGTTTAGCTCAGAAATAACGATTTGTTCAGTTTTCGCTAAAATGTATAAAATGTGGCGTATATATGTTTAAATGACAGCTGCCAATTTTTTTCCAGTGTATGCTGCGCTGCCTTTGCACAATACTTATGTAAAACTAAACAATTTTGAATGTTATAAAAATAAAAATGACGCCACGCCTCCAAATCACAACCAATTTTTTGTCATTGGCTGTGATTTAATACCGCTTCTATAAGCAATTTGTGGTTTCCTTGGCATCCTCGATGTTGGTGTGGTTCTTGATGAGCAACTGCGTCGTCGGATATTTGTTGAGTTGTGCGAAACGCTCCATCACACACGAGGAGCTGAGACGCGCCTCGGCATCGTGATCCCAGCACTCCTCCATTGTGTCGCAGAATATGCTGAGACCCTAAAAACGATATCAAAATCAATTTCAATTCCAATCTCAGCAAGATTATTAAGTATTATCACTAGGCAGTCAAGAGTTAAGAGTTAGTCAAAAAGTCACAAAACTTCTTAATAAATCTTCTTATCTCACGTTTTTATTTTAACAGATACTCACCATATGGGTACGCCACGTATTGAGCAAATGTGGACGCAACTTTTTCATGACGACACTCTCCTGTACCTCATCGAGTGTCGGTCGCTGGCCGAGTTCGGCCTCAAATGGCAGCTGATATTCGCCGACGGGTCCGACGACCTCACAGCGTGAGACCATTTCCCAGAGGACCAAGCCGCAGGCATACACATCGATGCGCAGGAAGGCATCCCGATTGAAATTGATGGCACCCTCGAGCACCTCGGGCGCCATGTAGCGACGAGTGCCGACCTGGCCGTGAGTGTCGCCACACGGTTTGCCCGGCTGAAAGATCATGGCCAGGCCAAAGTCCGCAATGCATGCGGTCAAATCACCCTTGAGGAGGACATTCTTCGATTTGAAATCACGATGTGCAATCGATGGTTTCAGCCCATCCGTCTTAGTGCCCGCAATCTCCTCGTGCAAATGGGCCAAACCATTCGCCATGGACTCGGCAATGCGGCACAGCTCCAGCCAACTGATTGTGTGCGATTTTAAATAGTCGCATAGGGAACCATTATGCTGATAGGTGGATATTAACCAATATTCGGGTTTATCCAAATGCTTTTCAACACCGAGAAATTCGAGTATGTTCGGGTGGCGCATTCGTGGCAATTTATAGATCTCGTTCTCTGTTGTCCACGATTCCTTCTCCTGCATGCGAAAGATTTTGACGGCCACATCCTGACCATGCAACTTGGCCTGCCACACATCACCAAAGCGTCCGCTCGCCTTCTGCTCGAGCAATTGAATCGGACGGTTGCTCAACAATGGCGATGAATTTGTAATTTCCGCTTCATGCTGAGATAGAAGAGGGAAGAACAGAAATTAGTAATTATAATTTGAATTACTATTAAGAGCCACTCACCTTGGGTATCTCATTAAAGTGCTCCTGCTTGAGGCGTCTGTAATAGCTCAGCATGAATATTAGCAGCACGACGAGGACGGCGAATGCGGAAGAGCCAACAATATAATAAGTCACATTGTTGTTGTCCTGTGTCTTCTCCTTTGGCACTGCAAAAAGAGTAGCAACGGAATATTCTTGTTTGTAAAAGTAATTATAAAGCCATTCTCAGCTATATTTTAAGTTGTTTATGGGTCAGTTTCTAATTTCCCTTCTGTACTTCCGGGTTAAAAAGTTACGTATATCAAAAGGACCACAAGATCGAATAAAAAATTACCTAAATGCACAGAAATAGCAGCTAATGTAGCAGCTACCATAGAGCAGCTACGTGCGGCAAATGAGCAAAACAATATAATAATAATAATACTTAAATATTAAATTATATTATTATTATTTTCATATTAATATTTGTATTATTTGTATATTATTTCTATATTATATTTAATTCTCTTTGCTCTATGTTTGTCCATTTTCTTAGCATCTCCGTGCCTTCGTCAGACTAGGAGGCTCCGAAATCGATACATCGATAATTACCAATCGATAACGCCACATATCTGCCACAATTTTAAAGCTACTATCATTGGCATCCGCCATCCCGTCCTGGCTTTATCTGTATTTATTTGGAGCTTTCAAATTTGGTAGGTATATTGCCGATAAGAAATTTGTTATTTGATCACGCAATTTCTGAAAGTGTAAGCCCATAAAAGCGCATAGCTCAAACTAATTTTAGCGGACCACGCCCACAAAACTAGGCAAAAGTCCGCTGTTTTACAGCTAAAGTTACCAATCTTGAAAGGTTCATTACTGGGAACCTTTTAATTCTCCTCCATTTTCACTGAAATTGGCATTATCCCAAAAATAATCACTATAATGAAACCAAGGCTAAGAAAAATACAATTGCAAAAATGAAAAAAATACTCCAAAAACCAGAATGTAAAAATTAAAAATTGTTCTTAACTTAATATAAAATAATAATATTAAACAGAGCGAAAGACCCAAGTTGCCAGTGATATACTCTTCTCATTTTGTAAAAAGAAAATAAATAAAAACATAAAAATAGAAAAAAATTAAACTCTTGAAATCTTTGCCTGGCACTCGAAATATTATGTTTGCAACTGTATGTGGCATAAATGCATGTTGGTCTTTAAACGCTTGCAGCGCAGGTGAACAACATCTCAAGTGGCACCTGTAGTTGGTGCCGTGCAGGGTTGATGATGCTGTGCATGTGCATGTGGATGCCACAACAAGCACAGAACGCAAAGCAAAAAATGAAAATAAAAAAAAAAACGAAAGTTTCGCCCCCAATTTGGGATCGCTTTTTATGAGCTCAAATATAGATAAAGATATATAAATACATATATATATATGTATATATTTAGATAAAAGAGAGCCAAGCACACAAAGAGAATATAACGAAACGTGGCACGAAGGCAACTTGCAACATACACACACAGGCAGGCAGCTTATGGAGGCTGTGGAAAGTTCGTTAACACGAAAATGTATTGCAAGCAAGGAGGTGGCAAGGTAGCAAGTGGTTGCCTGTGTTATGCCAAAATTGGAGCGTGCAGTAAAGGAGAGAAGAATAAAAAAATGTGGCACCTTGTGTTGTTGCCTCCATGGCGGCCGGTATATATTTGTAGTGCATGTTGCACTTGGAGCCCTTGCAACAGCAGAAATTGATGTTGCCCAAGCGTGGCTTGGCACTCGTGATGCAAGCAGTCTGATTGCACTCGTGCATGTCCGTGAAGCAGCCCTTCATCTTGACTTTGTCCGTGCCTGCAACAAATGAAATTAAAATATTATAAAACCTTCATTTCTCTCAGTGTATTCGTCGCAGCAACAAACCAGTCAGCTCGTCAACGGCCCACAGCACATAACAGCTGGGAAACTTGTCCGCCTCCACCTGACACCGCTCGATGCTTGTGGCACAATTCTGATGCGTGTTGCAATCCTTCTCGTCATAATGCTCACAGTTGATGTTGTGCCCCTCGGGCAGAATGGCACCACCAGCAACGGATTTCTCCTCATGCATCAACAGGCAGCCTGAGAAGTGGAAATAACAACAAGTCAGTCATTTATTTAATTTATTGCTACGACTTAAAATAAGTGTTAAAAATCGTTTAATGTTACAAGGCATGTTCAAAAATATGAAAACAAATCCATTCACTTATCCAAAAATACTTCAAATAGTTGAAATGTTCTAATAGAGCCTTATTCTAAACACTTGCTTACTTTAATTGTTTGTTTGTTTCTTTCAAAAGATTACTTCTTAAGAGACTAAACTTCATGAAAAAATGAACACTCTAACACTCAATATTTTTGAGGCCTTTTCAATTGATCTCGATCAACTGTTATTTTGAGCGCCGCTGCCTAAGCGTATCAAATTTGTAGGCTTTGTGGTATCGTAAATAAGTTACTTAAATGGGCTCCAGGCGGCTGGCTTTGTGCATGTATCATGTAACACACATCATGAATCTGCCACATCGACAACCGACCAGCGACCTCGGACCAAGAGGAGTCGCCAACGGACCAACGACCCCAATCTCAAAACCCAAACCCCAAAGCTAAGCCAAATCCCAAACGCAGCAAGGCTCAAAGCTGAGCTGAGCTGCCATTGAAAGTCGAATGGAGAATGAAGAACTTGCAACGTTTGCTTGCCACACTCGCTTGCAAAGTTTGCTTGCCACGCAACCCCAATTCGTGTAAAGAGGGCCATACAAAATTAGCTCCACTGGCCACTGGAGTCTTTTGAGTGGGCCTCATAACCCCAATGCTGCAACTGCAACCTGCAACTGCTGTGTACGAGTGTTTGTGTGCTATATGTGTGTGTAAATCCACGTGTGAGTGCAGCGCACAGTTGTGCTAGTCCAATTTGTGAAAGTGAAATTAAATAATTACTTTTTATTTTGTTATTTTTTTATCTATTTATTTAATCTGGACTAAAAACAGTCCACAAAGGTTCCCAATCCATGTAACATATGGTGGACTATTTTGCATTTAAATACCCCAAAAATATGTAATAAATATTTCATATTTTCTTACATTTAAATTTTACATATTATATTATATTAGTTTAATTTAATTTTTTTTTGTTCTGTACCGACAGACGTTAGTCGACTTTAAATAAATAAAATAAAAATTGAGTTGACAAATATAAATAATAAAATAGAAAATATAGTGTTTATAAGCTACTAAACAGTCTATTTTATAAGCTATTATATTAAGTATTTTTATAAATTGCATTCTTAAGAGCCCTATGAATGCTTGGATTATTTATTTAATTATGTTTTTATTTAAGTTTTAAAAAAATTGAGATTAATAACTCTGCTGGTATAAAAATGTGAAATAGTTCAATATTTATTACAAGGATAGGAAGAGAATGAAGACAGAGAATGAATTTGATAATTGGTTATTTATTTTTGCAGCTTATCATTTACAGCCATGCATTTTTTTAAAATCTCCTTTGAACCGCACTCCCTATTAACAGCTTTAAGTCTTCTCATTAACATAATTAAGCAACCATTTAACATAGCCTCTAATCCACTGTGCAAGGGTAATCGCATCTATAAATATATGTGTATACATACATACATGCACACACATGCGTGTGTGAGCATGCTTTATAGTAAAGTAGATACATAAGCATTATGCACATTATGCATGTTGAAAGGGGATGAGTTTAAAGTGGCGTTCGTTCAAAATAAAGAAACAACAACGGCAAAAGCAGAAATAACTAGAGTAAAGAGTAAAGAAAATGCATAAGAGCAAGCGATAGCGAATGAGAGCCAACGAGAGCGAGAGAGTTGCGCTCAACTAAAGTAGATTTTCACCCGTGACTAGAAGCGGCAACAACAACAACAAGTTGCTCTAATGCAACGTCATCCATTCAAAAGAAATCATTGCACACTTACACGCATACATACAAATTACAGTTGACGGAAAGAGCAGCAAAACGGACTTAAGAACTCGATCAAGTGTAAAGGGGAGAGTGGGGGATGGGGATAGCAGGCGCCATTACGTACAGTAAACAAACACACACACATGCTGACGAGATGTATGTGTTTGTGTATTTATATACATACCTATAAGCTGCATCGCCAGATAAAGCACAAAAGCGCATTTGGACATTGTTACAACGTTTGTTATCACCGCTGCTCCCAACTTGTTTACAACACTACAAATTTTATTTTTTTGATACGTAACACAAAAAAAACCCGCGCTGTTTGTAATTAATTATTCTAATTAATTATTTTCGGTTTTACTTTTGGCACGTCAAAATTTAATTTTGATTTTTTATTGCGTTTTGTTGATTTCTGATTTTGCTTCACTTTTTAAGCAATGCATTTAATATTATTTTTATATATTATGTTATGCGTCTTTGTGTGTGTTTGTTGCGTGTCTGTTTGTATGTGTGTAAATTTGTGTTTGCATGTGTGTGTTTGTGTAATTTATTTTCCGCTGCATTCGCAGCAATTTTGCTGAACACACGTTTTTTTCATTTGCATTTTCATGGCTTGTTTTCGTTTTAGCTTCTGCCTATTTATCACATTTTCTATGTTGGCACTTTAAATGCGTTTCTCTGCTGCATTTAATGTTTTATTATTTAGTTATTCTCTGTCGATTTTATTCATTTGTACGCAGTTTTTACTCGCAATCACAATTGAGTGTTCCAACATGGTACAAGTGTACCAACATTTTCTGTACGTTTACCAACACTTGTTTGTGGCGGCCTGGCAACGCTTTGATTGGAACAACTAATTGTAAAACTTATCAGCATCTATTTTGGCTTACTGGTCACGCTCATTGGAAGTAAAAGAAGCGGTTTTTCTTAAATTTTGAATTTAACAGCACTTATTTTGGTTTACTGGTCACACTTCTTGCAAACAAAACACGTTTTTTTTTAAATTGAAATTAACATTTGCTGCTTATATAGTTGCTCAAGGGTAACAAATCTTTGTTCTAATTGTAATCTAAAATGTAAAATTTAACAGCACTGCTAACACTTCATGTTCAGACTTTGTGTTAATAAAGCAAACATCTTTTTAAAGACAATTATTTACATGTAAGTAAAGTTTATCTCACACACATTTACACAGAAGTCACATGACGAATTTCTGAGAATAAGAAAAAGGCACAAATAATGATTTCATCAAAAATGAATCACATGCTGTAATACACTTTATTACACCGCCATAAAGATAATACAATATAGATACACAAATATAATATATACAAGCTTGAAAAATAAAATATTATATTAAAAATCACTTTTTGCCATCGAGATTAGTCAAACCATCGGCATATTGAAACTCCGGACTATTCTCATATTCGCACATATCCAGCGCAATGATGCAGCTCTCCTTCACCACCCTCCGCTCGTCCTCTGCGTAATTCTTGAGGATTTTGATACACTCATCGGTGGCAATGGCGCCCAAAGCCTCGGCGCATTCATGTCGAACCATTTCATTCTCCTCGCGATTCTCCAGATTTGCCTGCAAATATTTAATGCTGCAAGGCTGCTGCAATTGACCTAAAACAAAGGCAACCTCATGACGAAATAGAGCCGATTTATCCTTTAATCCTTCGGCAAGGGCCAGGACACTTTCCTCTGTGCGAAGATTTCTTAAACTGAACATTGCCCGATAGCGATTAAAAAGATTCTGCTCCGCATTCAAATAAATTTCCCTCAATTGCTGCACATTTTTCTCGCCTGCTACTGGTGGTGAAGGATCCACAGAGGCATAGGGATTGGTATCCTGCACCTGCTGACCACTTTGCAGCCAGCGAACGCGCTCCAAGGCAATCAGACAAGTTTCTGCCACCTCCAAAACCGAATCATTTTTGTATTTCTCGAGAAGCGGCAGAACTTCTGCTTCTCCAATGGCGCCGAGTGCTTCAGCTGCTTCGTGACGCACCATGGGCTCCTCGCTGATGTCCTCGAGCACCTGGGTCAGTATGCCAATTGCCAGCTTGTCCTGCATTTGGCCCAAACAATAAGCTAATTCGTGTTTCAGCAAAGCGGATTCATCTTCAAATCCTTGACTAATTTCCCCAATTGCTGTCGCGCCTCCAATGTTCTTCAGCGTGAACAACGCTCGAAAGCGCTCCTTGAGCGGACGCTCCTTGTTGTTGAGTACGGCACCAATGGCTTTAATTTGTTCTTGCGACACCATTTCCGCTCTATTTCCAAAATTACAATTTGTAAATAATAAAAAGCCTACCTCGTGGAAAGTGATCGATTACAAATGCAATAAATTTTTATTGACCAACCACCACAATTACTTGTACATGCACTGTGGCGTCTATGCAACACTTGTCTGTCCAAGAGCAGAAAATAGTCTAGTTATGGTTTATGATTAGTCTTTCCCTCAAATAGCGTATTTTCAAGCAAAATAAAGTGTTACGTTTCTATCGACCAAAAACCAACTACACTCGTACACGCTTTGCAGCACCGTCCCAAAAGGCCATCATTATCAACGGCGTATTTTCAGGCAAAATGATGCGATAACTTGCTATCAGTCAACCACCACATGTACTCATAACAGCATTGTTACAAAAGGCCGCCATAAATGTCGGGCTGTGCAACACTTAAATGTAATCAAGTTTTGGTTTATCTTTGTTTTTTTGCTTCAATATGAAAAAAATACATCGAAATGTACTAAAACTAGCATATTTACAAGCGAAATAGTGTTTAATCTCTATTGGCAAACCACCACATGTTCTCCAATATGTTTACCAATACTGCCACAAAAGGCCGCCATAAATGCTGTGCTGTACAACACTCGAGTGCAAGAAGAAGCAGAATTTAGTCGAGTTGTGGATTACGTTTGGTCTTTCGCCATTGGCTCGAGAAAAACCGTCGAAAAGTGCAAAATACAACGTATTTCCAGGCGAAATAAAGTGCAAAACGTAGTCGAATATTGGCCGCTGCCCGGGCTGATCAGTTGCATATTGAGTTTTAGTGCAAACGTGCCGAAAATTGCATTTAATAAATTTAGCGCGTACATTCAGCGTGGCGTGTGTGTGTGTGTATGTATATGCATATGTGTGTGTAAGATACCTGCCAGTTGAAACCAGTGTGCAAAAAGGGAGCACAGAAAAACACTCGCTACTTTAAAGCGAAGCGTTCTTGAAAACATTGCAAAATACAACAAAAAAAATATTGTATTTTGTAAGCAAAAATAAATAACAAATATTATCAAAATGTCGGACGAGACGAGCTTACAAAAAACGGAGGCGGAGGCAGTTGAAGAAAGTGCAGCAGCAGCAACAATTCAACCGGCGGCGACGGATGAGAAAAAAACACCCGTAAGTGTAATAAATACATATGCAAATATGTATGCAGTGTGTGTGTGTATATGTGTAGAGACAGTCACAATTAACACCGGGGGTCGTGCGATAAGAGCGCGCTTTGCAACACATAGAAACATACACAAATACAGACACATAGAATTATCTGGAAGAGCGTGCACAACACTTACGCAGTATTTTTCCAAAATATTATGTGAATGTGTGCGTATGTTTTTCTTTTATTTGGTTTTTTACACAGTTTCATGTTAATGTTAATTTGTCCTCGTTTGCTGCGCGCGCTTTTCCCCTCTCGTTTGTATATGCGAGAGTGTGTGTGTGTATTTATTTTTGTATGTCGCGTGTTTCACTCGCTGCAAAGTCTCATCGCTGGGTCTCTTGTGCACACGTTTTGCCGCCGCGTCTCTCGTCACGTTCTCGTTTGTTTTTATTTTTCTTCTTCTCTTTTCGACTTTTTGTTGTTTGCTGTACTTTGTCATACAAGCATATGTATACGCGTGTGTGTGTTTGTTTTTGTGTTTGTGTGTTTTTGTGTTTGTGTGTTTTATATGTTTTGGGGCTTTTATTTACCGCTCAATGGAAAATGTTAGGCTTTGTTTCACTTGATTTAATGCGAATAAAAAAACAAAACATTAAGTAGTAATAATATCGTGCAATATTGATTATTTATTTATGAAATAATTGTAAAAAAATAGTATAATAATAAAATCGTGCAATTATTTAATGAATCGTTTATTTTACATGTGTAAATTTTGTATATATTTATTAAGTATTTGTAGAAATATAATTCTATAATAATATCGTGATAATAATGACTTGCAATATTTTGATAAGTATTTATTTATTTATTGGTTTTATTAATTAATTTATTACATATATTTTTTTAGAAACGCACGCCAAAGCGTCGTTCATTTATTGAGCGGGCTCAGCAGGAGAGCGAGGAACTGGTTCGCACAATGGGCGGCAGTCTGGAATTGGGTGGCGGCCGACGCACGCGTTCCAGTACTCGTGGAACGCCAACGCGTTCAGCTGAAACCGTTACGCCGCCACCAACCAAAAAGGCGCGCACATCGCCAGCAACAACGAAGAGTGGTGGTGGGGGACGTGGACGTGGAGCACGTAAATTGGATGTTGGCGTTGAAGAAGGTGTGGAGCAGGAAATAGCAAAAGCCAACGAGGAGGCGGAGTTGGAGCATGAGGTGGAGGAGGAGGAGGAGGAGGTGGTGGTGGAAGCGAAAGCAATTGAAACTGTTAAAGCAAAAGTATGTTAATAACATGACATAACATGTAAATAGCCTAAGATAACACTGTTAAGTCAATTCTTCTAACATTTGTTCCCTTTACAGAGCCCTGTTAAGAAAGCCAAGAAAGATGAAAAATTGGACAAGCCGAAGGAAATTGTTGTTGTGGAATCAAAACGGAAAGAAATTAACGAAACCAAGATAAATTCGGAACAAAAGAAAACACCAAGAAAGGATCAACCAGATGCGACTGCAGCACCAGAAGACCATCAAAACAATGTGGATCACGTCAAGGAGAGGAAAACGGCCGAAACGAAAGATAAAACGCCCAAGAAATTGGCACAAGGCGAGCCAACAGCTAAAGTTGCCACAAGCCCACCGAAAAGCGAAGCCACTGCCACAGCCATGGAAGTGGAGGAAGATGCAGCTGCTTCTCCAGCTCCAGCTGCTGCTGTTGAGGAGAAGAAGGAGGCGAAGCTTGAACAGTCGCCAGTTGTTGAAAGTAAATCTGCCGCATCTGCAAGCATGGAAGTTGTCGTTGTGGAAAATAAAGCAAAGGAGCAAAAGGAAAAGGAGCATAAAGTGGATTCGGAAGCAGTTAAAACTTCAGCTCCTGCTTCAACTACAGCTTCAGTTACAGCTTCTGCTCCAGTTACAGCTGCAACATCAGCTTCAGCTCCAACCCCAACTCCATCTTCAGCTCCTCCTCCAGCTCCTGCTCCAGTTCAACCTGCTAAGCAGCCAAGTCCGGAACCCATGGAAGTCGATTCGAGTACAAAGAGCAGCTCCGATCCCGAAGAAGCAGCGCCAGCAGAAAGCAGCAATAAAGAGGAACAAGCGGAGGAGAAGAAGGTGGAGCAGCAGGTTGTGGAGCTAAAAGAGGCTGTGCCCGAAAAGATGGCAAATGCAACAGAGAACAAGGAACAAGTGGTGGTTGCAGTTGAAGCACCTGTCAGCAATGATATCAGCAAACCAGTTGTTGCAACAGTTGTAAATCCAGCTGTGGAGTCCACCGAAACAGAATCAACTCAGGCAACAGCAGCGGAAACAGCAGCAGAAGAAGTGGTTGTTAAGGAGCCGCAGACGACAAACTGCGAAAACAAGTCCTCCGAGCACAATGACAACGGTGAGTGTTTAGTATTTCTGTAGCCAATCTATCCTAATCCAATCTGTTCACTCAATTCTAATCATAGAAGTTATTTATTATTACATTCAATATTCAATATATTCAATATTAACTATCTTCAACAGGTGAACCGAAGATTGTTAATAATGCCACTGAGGATGGAGAAAATCATGCAACGCCGCAGGCCTGCAATTAAGCAGCGTATAAACATGATGAAGCTGATGATGCAGATGCAGATGATGAGCAGATGCAGATGATGATAATGACGATGATGATGATGAAACCAATAACTATAGATGGATGACTTCGACTTCGATTCGATACAAAAATGCCGTAAAATATTTTTGGAATTTCCTAAAAACAACAAAAGCAAGAAATAACTGAAACTGGATCGCGCCGCATGTGAAAAGCACAGTTTCAAATGCCGTTTCTTTTATTCTCAAAACAAAACAAAACAAGAATGATTTGTAATTCACTACGAATTAATTTCTCCAGTCTTTGTTGCTGGATTTTGAATGCTGATGCTGTGTGCGCAATATATTAATAATAATATAAAATAATAATAATAATTGTATCAAAACATATAGCTCTAAACCCGCCAACAACTTTCCCCCCAAAAATAAACACACACACACAAAAACACACACACACACACACATTGTTAAAAGCATTAAAACTATAAATAATATGTATGTGTAAATTTAATTAAAATTGGAAACTAAAAACAAAAAAGGAAAAAAACCAAAATACATTATTGAGCAATGTATGTAAAATAGATGTTTTTAAATTATAAGACACATAATCATTAATGCAAGGCCCTAATTTTAAAATCCCACACACAAAAATTCATTTTGACAAACACTCAAAAACAACAAGAAAAGATTTTTTTAAACAAATTGATGCGTAATTCAAGAAAATTTAAATATATGTAAGCAAATATACACAACAACTTTACTAACATATTACTTATATATGTATTTCCCTCTATTATTATTATTATTTTTTTTTTCAATTTTGAAAACTGGCATTTAGTTTTTAGCGAGAGTTCTGTGAATTTTGAAACAGAACCCAATCCAATTGTATATCAAATAACGCATCAATTGTATTCCGTGCAAGCATAAAACAACAAAAAACAAAAAGAAATCTTTTCCAGACGATCTTAACAAAATTACGAATAGTACTGTAATATTTTTCAATGAAAAATGCTAAGAAAAAAAAAGAAAACACAAAAAAAACTAACAAAACAAGAGGGTAAAAAACACTTTGGAGCTCTTTTTTTACAAAAAAATTTGAAACCGTTTTTTGTAAGTAGCTGGATAATTTTCTGTGTAAGAAATTCTTCATTTAAAATATTCTTTTGTAAATAAAATCTTTTAAAAATGCAAAAGAGAGATAACAACGCTGACTTAAATGTAATTAATTATTATAACGCAGCCTAAGCCGAACTATGCAACACCATTTTTGGATGCTTGCCCCTTCAGCGGCAACTCCTCTATTTCCTTCTCGACGGCCGGATTCAGCATACTGCGCACAAATGGTGAATACAATTTGGGATTCTGTTGCTGTAGTTCGCTCTTCTCCATGCGCCAAACATAGCTCATGGGCACTGCCCATACAAAGATGAGAATTGCACCCATCACTTTGTACCAATAAAATGATATATCATATATGGAAAAGTCGCGGTTGCTGCCAAATGCAGTTGTCCCGTTAGCCGGTGCCTGATTAGCTGGCGTCATCATTGCTGTGGTTGTTGTGCCACTGCTAGAAGTAAGTAAAATAAAAAATAGAAATAGATTAACAAATAAATAAAGTAAATATTTATAGATAACACTTTAAAGTGTGTCATCATAACGCTCAGTTTATCTATGCCGTAAAAACTCAGAAAGTAAATCGCCTCGATTAAATATATTTCTTAATCTATTATTAAGAAAAAATGTTTCTAAAAAAAAATAATGATAACAATCGCAATACTTTAGTGATTGTCTAAATTTTAGAGACTTTTGTTGCTAATATTTTAATATTATTTCGAAAAACAAGAACAACTTTATATTTTTTACGGCGATTAACGACACTTTTTTTTGAGTTTAACAACACTTACATGGCATTGAAAAAGATATCTAATCCCCGAGCCTCGCACTGATCCAACGAATTTGGCAACACATCGTATTTGATGAGGCCCTCTTTGAAATTGAGCTGTGCATTGACTATGATCCAGAGCATGACGAGTACACTGAACAAAATGCTTGTCATTGCCACCTTACCGTTGACGCGGGGCACAAACATGCCGAGAAGAAAAATGCCGACAACAGCACCGGTATTAATGCCCGTTATCGTCCACACCGTTTGCAAAATCGAATCGAAGCGCTGCACCACCAAACCACCCAAAATACAATAAGCACCCATCCCGATGATGACCAATTTCATGCATCCATTCGCCCGGGCCTCCGTGTGCCGAATGTGTGGTTTGATATAATCGAAGTAGACAACGCCAGCCAGCGAGTTGAGATTGGCGGAGAGGGAACTCAGTGAGGCACTGAAGACACACGAGATGAACAAACCCGGCATGCCAACCAGATTACCCATTATATCCTGTATGAAGAAGGGCATCATTTTGTCCGGTTTGCTGACCAACTGAAAGGAAATCAAAATCACAAATCTTATCAGGCTAAATATCGAGGGGGGAAAAACTTACACCTGCCAACATGGGATCGCATCCAAAATATCGTGCAAACATTATAATGCCGGCGAAAGAGTTGAATGACGTTATTATCAGAATTCCAAGGCCCGCCACGATGATAGATCTGTTTGAGAATGATAAGTATATGAAATATATATTGCTTTAACTCCACTCAGCAAAAAAAAATAGGTTGATTTTGAAGTCAATATATTTGATTTTTCCTCTAATTTTTATATGAGCTCATTTATTATGGTTTTTTCATTAAATCCCGATTGTAGTTGAGTGTAGAAGATTCGCTTACTTTTTGGCATGTGCATACGAAGGCAGTGAGACAATCCGCTGCACACAACTCTGATCGAGTCCAATCTTGCCCGTCCAGAGCAGCAATCCACTGCCTATGTTGCTCCAGACAGTCTTGGATCCAGTCCAAAACTATTATTAACGTAAACAAACATTAGAGAAGTAAAGGAATCGCCTTCACTGAGTTTAGCTCAGATATACTTGAAGTCAAGACGACCACCTTGGGTGCCATATTCGAGGACAGTGCTCAAGCCACCAGCGCGCAGGGTGCCCAGGACACCCACCATAACCACGGAGAGCAGCATAACGCCAGCCTGCACCACATCCGTCCAAACCACCGTCTTAATGCCACCCAACATGGTGTAGAAAACGCAAATCGATGACACGATCGTATTGATGATGTGAATGTTTACGCCAGTCACTGTAACAATATATATACTTATATCATTTATTTATAATGTGTAAAATGATCAAGTTCTACAGACCCTGTGAGAATGCCAAGGCGGGAATAAACATATAAACGGGCAGCATTAAAAACTGATTCAGCACAAAAGTCAGAGTCACCAGTTGACGAGTGCGTTTATTGAAACGCATTTCCAGATACTATGGGTAGAAATACTTTTGAAATATTGTTCACAAATCATATATTATATCCCAACTAACCTCATAACAATTGACAACATTGTTGTCGTAGAAGACGGGCACAATGATATATATCAATATGGGCACTGTGGGAATCATGGCTAGCACAGCGAATATAAAGTGAAAGCCATAAGTATAACTCTCAGCTGGAATTGACATGATTGCAACGCCAGAAAGTTGACTGAGAGTTAATGAAAATATTATTTGTTTATATAATGCCAACTAATATTGCTATCCACAGGAAAATGCAAATAATATACAATAACTAATATTAAATGGTGTACAAAATAACTTAAAAATTTAATACTTAAGTTGAAATTAAAAAATAAAAGAATTATTTATAAGAAAAAATAATATTAGTATAATAATAATTAATAGAGAGTGGGATAAAGCAAGAGCAGAAAAGTTAATATAAATATAATAATTATAATAATAATAGCAATAATGATATTGGTTTTAATAATAATAATAGTAGTCACAAAAATAATAAAAACAATAATAATAATAAGCGAACGGGAGCAGAAAAATGATTTCCCCACTTGGTAATGGTTTATATATCTGTTTGTATAATCTAAAAAAAGGGGGCTCGAATTTATGCAAAAATGACGCACGAGTTGATTGTATATAGATATGAACTGAAGATTTTGTATGCTATCCGTGATGATAACAACTTACCTGGATACCAATGAGATGGCAATGGGAAGTGTCTGCATCTTTTTGCCACCGCGCAAATATTCCTCAGTTGTATTCTTGGCCTTGGCAAAGAATCCAAAATAGATTCCAATGCTGGCCGATATGCTCAACATGAGAATGAAGACACTATAATCGGTCAATCCGAATCTCAGATCCTCCACTTTAGATGCCATATTTGTGGATGAGTTCACTTTAAGATCAGCTGCGGATGCAGTCAGCACAGCTACTGAACCATCTTACAATGTGATCTTTGTCTTAAGTAGCAATCAAATGCTGCTTATCAGTTTTGTGGCTGTCATATCTGCTAGCCACTGAAGTTGTAAAAGTTAATGGCCCATATCATAAACTTATCATTTACGTATTTTTCCTATGTCGTTCCTTCATACTTTTATAGCTTTTACGATCTTAATGATGGTAAATTACTGCCTACTTTTGGGAGCCATAGCAAACATTACGTATGATAAGAGAGATAAGCACATTCTCTGGTCCACAGATCACGCACAGTGTAGACAAATTTAAATGACTCACATGCGTACTTAAGACAAGATATCGATAAGAAAGTGTGGCGGTTAAGCAATCAATAAAAGAGTATTGACGGTTGAGTGATCGATAAAGGAGTGTTGGCAATCGAAGGATCGATAAAGGAATGTCGATAAAATAGTGTTGGCGGCCGATAGATACGCTCAGATTACAAATCGACAAACAAAATTCGGGCGCAAAATTTGTCTATGGTCTAAAAAAGGCTTTTGGCCATTGTAAATAAAATTATTAAGTTGATATATTCCGCTTAATAGAAACAGCAAAATCGATAACTACTAAAATAAATATTCCGAGACGCAACAAATCTTTATTGCACTAAAAAAATTAAAAAGCATTCATCGATAGTATTTTATCGATCTGTTGCAACATCATTCTTGGTATTATCTATTTTGGTAATATCTATCTTATGCTCAGATGCTTCATCCTCCTTCAGCGGTGCTCCCTTCAGGGGCAACTCTTCCAATTCCAGTTCTGGATTCAAATTCAGATATTTTTGCATGATTGGCGAGAAGTGTTTAGGATTTAGTTTCTCCTTCGCATCAGGTTTGCAGAAGTAGCTCATTATAACAGTATAAACAATCGTTAGAGTAATGCCCAATATTCTGTATTCGAAAAATGATATATCAAATATTGAAAATTCGCGATTACTGCCAAATGCACCAGTAATCAATTGTGGCGATGCTGTGGTCGTTGAAATTGTTGAGTTGTTACTATAAAAAAGAGAGGTTTAAAATTAATTTTTTATAATTTATAGCTTAAAGTTAAAATATTGCTCACATTGCATTTGCAATCGCCCTGAACTGAGGCGCCTCACATTGATCCAAGGTGTTGGGCAGACCATCGTATCTGATGAGACCCGCCTTGAAGTTCATTTGCGCCTTGGTAACGATCAACAGCATGACACCCATACTAAATATAATACTCGAACCGACGACTTTGCTATTGGCACGAGGATAGAGCATGCCCAATAGGAATACACCCAAAACGGCACCCGTACTTATCCCACTAATGCTATTCACAGTCTGCAAAAGGGAATTGAAATTCTGCACCACAAAACCACCAGCGATGCAATAGAAACCAAGTCCAATAATGATCATCTTCATCGTTGCATTCGCTCTTGCCTCCGTGTGCCGAATGAAGGGTTTGATATAATCGAAATAAATCACACCAGCCAGGGAGTTGAGAGTGGCGGAAAGAGTGCTCAGCGAGGCACTGAAGACAGCTGAGATGAACACACCCGGCAAGCCAGGAAGATTACCCATTATATCCTGTATGAAGAAGGGCATCATTTTATCCGGTTTGCTGACCAGCTGAAAACCAAAGAAAATCACAAATTGTAATCCCTGTGAATATGAATAGGTGGAAAAACTTACACCTGCCAACATGGGATCACATCCAAAATATCGTGCATACATTACAATGCCCGTAAAACTCATAATACCCATGATCATGATGAAGCCAAAGCCCGAAAGGATTAGCGATCTATAAGATAGTAATAAAGATACAATTTTCAATAATTTAATAAAAAATTCACTTTTACCTTTTGGCATGGGCGAACGATGGCAGCGAAACAATGCGTTGGACACAACTCTGGTCTAGGCCAATGTATCCCGTCCACATAATGAGTCCATTAAAGAATGCGTTCCACACTGTCATGCGAATGCGTGGATCCAATCTTAGACTACAAAATGCTCAAAATATTAGAATTTTTCAATTTTTTTGTTAATTCGAAAACTTACTCAAAATTGAAACGACCTCCAGCACTGGCGTTCTCTATCACTGAACTCAGTCCGCCCGTTTGCATTATGCCCAGAACGCCCACCATCAATACTGAGATCAACATGGTACCTCCCTGGATGACATCCGTCCAAACCACGGCCTTAATGCCACCCAGCATTGTGTAGAAAACACAGATGGAGGAGACCATTGCATTAATGACATGAATATTCCAGCCGGTAACTGTGCGTGAAATATGAAAATCAGTCTAAAATATACCACGGATGTGTGTATATATATATAGTTTCGGAGAATAATAGCATCCTTCTTACAAGAAATTTTTTCAAAGGTGTCGGATATTCACATCGCCAAATAGCTGAAATGGTCAATCTGAGCAACTCAACATCATTCGGCGCTTCGTCGACGCAAATCGGATTGAGGGCAAGGGCAGAATGGCACCAAACAAGATTTTCACCGAAGAGGAGGAGCGAAGGATCATCAGGAAAATAAGGGGAAATCCCAAGCTATCGGCTCCAAAACTGACTCAACAGGTGCAGGATGAAATGGGGAAAAAGTGCTGAGTGGGAACTGTGCGCAGGTTTCTGCGCAAACATGACTTTAATGCCCAAGTACCATGGAAGAAGCCCTTTATAAGCGTAAAAAATAAAGAGACTTGGATGACGTTCGCCAAAAACTAATTGGACAAGGATTTGGAGTTCTGGAACACAGTCACATTTGCAGATGAGTCCAAATTCAACATTTTTGACTCAGACGGACGGAATTGTGTGTGGCGACAGTCCAATACGGACCTGAGTCCCAAACACGTAAAGGCAACAGTCAAGCATGGTGGAGGAAGTGACATGGTATGGGTATGTATCTTGTCAGCCGGATTCGGGAATTTTGTGATTTTTGAAACAACAATGGACAAGAATGTGTACCTCAACATACTAAAGGAAAATTTACTCCAAAGTGCCGAGAAGGTAGGAGTCCGACGTACTTTCCGGTTTAACCAGGACAACGATCCCAAGCATAACGCCAAGATAGTACAGTCCTGGCTCATCCGGAACTGCCCCCACATGATAGTTCCACCGGCCCAGTCTCCAGATTTAAATGTTATTGGGAATTTGTGGGCTCTGCTGGCAAATAACATCCGGAAGAACAGCATATCCAGCAAAAAAGACCTCAAAAATGCTCTGCGGGATGAGTGGAGCAGAATCAGCCCAGAAGCTACCAGAAAGTTGGTATCTTCCATGAATAATAATAGGTTAAGGAAAGTTGTTAAGGCTAAAGTATATCATACTAAGCATTAACATCCTTATTTAAGTTTTTATTCTCCAAATATATTATTTTATTTAGACTGGTCCAAATAAAATTGCCCATAAAAGTAGGCTACATTTTTATAATCCTACCTAGCAGGTGGGGAAACCTCAGTGTATTGGGCCATATATTAATTTTGGCCCTAAATATATGTACCTCCCATCGGTCTTTGGAGTTTTTGAAAAATAATAAATAATTAGCTTATGGCAGGCAATTACTTTTTTTCTTTGACACTGATCCACTTGAACTGTGAGCCACTGTATATTAGATAACTGTATATATATATATATATTACCTTGTGAAAAGGCCAGAGAGGGTATAAACACAAACACTGGCAGCATGAGGCACGCGTTCATCACAAAAGTGGCTGTCACCACTTTTCGAGTGAACTTATTGAAACGCATCTCCAAATACTGCAAATACTCAAAAATATATATATCTAATTATAGATAAAATAGATAGTTTGGAAATATGTTGCACTCACCTCGTAACTATTGGAAACATTGTTTTCATAGAACACTGGCACAATCATATAAATCAGAATGGGCACAACAGCAATCATAGAAATCACCATGAAGAAGTAGTTGAAGCCAAACGTATAAGTCTCGCCAGGAACGGACAATATCGATAAACCGGATAGTTGACTGAAATAAAATATGCACTATAAAAAATAAATAATGGCTGTGTAATTTAGTTTTTCTTGTTTTTAGAAATAATTGATAAATATTGGGAAACAATTTTCTACAATTTAAATAGGCTTGTCCTAATTCAACAATCCCAAAAATATGGCGCTTATAATTTTTTTTATATTATTAAGAAATATATTTCGAAATTGCCAAAAATCTTTCTAAAATTCAGAAACAGGTCTTGAAATTAACTGGCTCGGCTTTTATATTAGATTTTATCTAGTGTCTGTCTTAGGGACCGACTAGCAAATTAATTTATATATAACACATATAAACATATTTTTTCTACATTTAATATAGATGAAGTTAAGAAATGTAAGTCGTAGTTTTTATTTTACTTGCTGAATAATAGGCTGACTAACCATTGGCGCCAAACGAATGGCGATTTAAGATTTAAAACAGCTTTTCCTCAAGCCTTTCAATTTGGTACAACGCACTCATTTTTCTGCGACACAATTTACATTTACACACACTTAACTGCCGATTTGTTCTTTTAACGCATCCGAGTTCGTAACTGCGGATATCGAGTCAATAAACTTTAACCTATCTTATCAGGCCACGTATCCTGGGCCCATAACCTGTTGGAGCGAAGTTTCCCCGCGTCAGGGAATGCCTGGATAAGATAATAAAGCCCAAGTACCACCGTCGTTGCGTACTCAAGCAAAGTTTATGCGGGACTAAAATCAGTCGCTTAACATGATTCTGTTGCTTAACATAATTGTGCTGCTTAACATAATTAGTACGCGTTAATGAGGGACTTAACATATGTAGGGATGCAAGGTTGCATTGAATGTAAATTAGCATAATTTTCAACAAAAACTTCTATTTATTTGAAAAGCTAGTCATTAATTTGTAACGTTGTTGACAGGCAACCATTATGAAAGGTCATCACTGATATTAGAGTATTACGCAGTATGTCTGACGTCACTTGTTATCACTTCTAGAGTCACTTTCACAATTTTTAATTCCGATTCAAACGCACCTTGCCACTAAGGATATAGCAATGGGCAGTGTTTTCATTTTCTTGCCACCTTGCAGATATTCCTCTGTGGTGTTCTTTGCCTTGGCAAAGAACCCGAAATAAATTCCAATTGCTGCCGATGCACAGAGCATAATTGTAAAAACCGTATAATCCGTAATGCCAAATCTAAGGGATTCAGCAGCAGCGGCAGCAGCTGCATCTGCAGTCGTAGCTGTAGCTGGCTCCGGCGTAGTTGAACTTGACATGTTTGCTTATAATAATAATCGACTTTTTTACATTCTCCGTACTGCTCTGCTTGGCTGCTGGCAGCAGACTTGAGGCATCTTCATCTTGGGTCGTTATTTAATGATATTTTTTTTTGGGAACCTTATCTGTTTGTCTATCTACTATCTGCATATCTCGCAAATCCCTTTAGTATGTCAAATTACTTCCTTGATGAGCTTCGAAGTGGTTTTCATCTAAGCACTTTTATGAATTCCATAATTGCGCAAAATAAAAAAAAAATAAAAAAAAAAACATAGCTGTAAACCGCGCATTTTATGTTTATAAAAATAACAATTTTTGTGATTTATAGCAAAATTACTAACAGAAAACCCAAATTACCAAAGCAATAACAGAAAAATGAGAGAGAACTAAGGCACAGATATATTTTATATTAATCAAATTAAATGCACGAGTTAAAATTTAATAACAAGCACCAACTGGACACAGCACAGCAAAAACTCAATCGATCACAGCAAAGGCTAAGACAAGTACTTATGACATTAATTTATTCATTTTAATTTTATATATTTTAATTTATTATTTTCTTTAACATTTTTTTTTAATATTGTATGTGCTTTTTGGTCTACATTAATCTATTTAATTTCATTTTAATTAAATATTACTTCAGTTTGAATTTAATTATTATTTTTTTCATTTGTTAAACATCCAGTATTTGTTTTATTTTAAGTGTGTATATTTTATGCTATTTTATAATAAACATAATTTATTAAACTCAAGTTATTTATTTGTGGGAATCCAAAGGTGTTAAGACAGAGCACCTTTGGATGTTGCTTGTCATCTTGACAGACCTCAGACAAAATGATGATCCGCGGTGCCCTCTTCAAATATTTGCACCACGGCGATAAGAGGCCATATTTTGTGAAGTTATAAAGCAGAATATTCATATTTTTGGATATTCTGCCATGTGCGTCAACGTTAATGTAAGATAAGATCCTATAAGATCAACTATGACTATTGATATCTAAATGATAGTACGATTCGTAATGCGATATATATCAAATCTGAATATTTGATTATTGAGCATAATACCGTCGCGTCGCACATTATGTGTTTATTTCATAATTCTAATTAAGTTAATGACCTTTTGGGAATAGCTCCGATTCTACACGGACAGTCTTCAATCCATCATTTTCTCCTTTTGCTCGTCGATTGTCAACTCGGGCAATTCCTCACCTGACGCCGGTGCGTAGTTAACAAATGGCTTTATTGTCGGTGAAAGAAGGTTTCAGGACATAACTTAAAGTTATGCCCACCACCCAGGTGATGGCAAAGCCAATCACACTAAACCAGTTGAAGGACATGTCCAACAGATTGAAACTTGAATCTGGCAAAGATTCTACTTTGACTGGCGCATTAAACACTGAATAAGGTGTTGTTGGTGTTGTTGAATAAGGTGAAAATATGGCACCATTTTATCCAGTTTGCTGACCAGGCCCAGTGTGAGAGGATCGCAATCATGATAACGAGCATACATCACAATGCCCGTAAGGCAATTGAAACTCATGACGAGCGCGAAACCCAAGCCAAACAACACCAGAGCTCTGTGAATTAAATTGGAATTGGTTTCTCGTAAGATCAAAGATAATGGAGTTGGGATTATGACCTACCTTCGAGCATGACCCAGTGAGGGAAGTGAAACGATGCGTTGCACACAGCTCTGATTGAGCTGATTCTGATTCCAGAATGTGTTGCGTGTTTTCAGGTCAAAGGTGTAACTGTATATAGTTACAGGTAGAATCACAATATATAAGCACACTAGACGATCTCTATTAATTTTATTTATATTTACACAGTTGAGATTATAAGTCTGAGCTTCTCTAACGCGACGATCTCTATTGAATATTTATATATATATGCATAGGATTTAAATCAAAATTATTTCAACTTGCAAGTATAACGATTTTCTTAGTTTCAGAGTGATTTTTTAGAGTACAACTTACTCGACGTCGAATCGTCCACCTTCGTCAGCAATGCGTAAGACCTCGGACATGCCACCGACACGATATGCACCCATAGTGCCCACCATGATCACCGAGGTGACCATAACGCCTGCCTGAACCACATCTGTCCAAACAACGGCTTTAATGCCGCCCTGACATAGTTCAGAATCGGTATAACTACAATCATGCTGACTATATGAAATGTCCAACTAATGCCAAAGGCGTACATCTCTGCCGGCACTGTCATAATGGAAATGGCAGACAATTGACTGGCCACCAGTGAAATGGCAATCGGTATAGTCTTCATCCGTTTGCCATCCATCAGATACTCCTCCGTGTTATCCTCACCCTTGGAATCCGGAATAAACACCGATGCCAGCGGAAATGCTGAGCATAAAACAAAACACAATATAATCCGTGGTTTGGAACGTAAACTGCGAGGCGGCCGTTTATTTTACATATGTAAATTTTGTATATGCCATATTTTGATGAGTATTTATTTATTTATTGGTTATATTAATTAATTTATTACATATTTTTTTTTTAGAAACGCACGCCAAAGCGTCGTTCATTTATTGAGCGGGCTCAGCAGGAGAGCGAGGAACTGGTTCGCACAATGGGCGAAAAATTAATTTGAATCGATTTCACCACTTGGTAATTTAATTGCAAGCATAACACCTGGCTTAACGCCATGGTTTATATATCTGTTTGTATAATCTAAAAATGGGGGCTCGAATTTATGCCGAAATGCCTCACATGTTGGATGTATATAGATAAGAACTGAAGATTTTGTATGCTATCCGCGATGATAACAACTTACCTGGATACCAATGAGATGGCAATTGGAAGTGTCTGCATCTTTTTGCCACCGCGCAAATATTCCTCAGTTGTATTCTTGGCCTTGGCAAAGAATCCAAAATAGATTCCAATGCTAGCCGATATGCTCAACATGAGTATGAAGACACTATAATCGGTCAGTCCAAATCTCAGATCCTCCACTTTAGATGCCATATTTGTGGTTGCAATCGGAGTTGACGTTCCATTAAAACTGAGTTCACTTTAAGATCAGCTGCGGATGCAATATCGATAATAAAGTGTGGCGGTTAAGCAATCAATAAAGAGTATTGACGGTTGAGTGATCGAATAAGGACTGTTGGCGATCGAAGGATCGATAAAGGAATGTCGATAAAATAGTGTTGGCGGCCGACAGATAAGCCCAGTTTACAAGTCGACAAAAAAAACGGTTTTTGGCCATTGTAAATAAAATTATTAAGTTGATATATTCTGCTAAATAGAAACAGGAAAATCGATAACTACTAAAATAAATATTCCGAGACGCAACAAATCTTTATTGCACTAAAAAAATTAAAAAGCATTCATCGATAGTATTTTATCGATCTGTTGCAACATCATTCTTGGTATTATCTATTTTGGTAATATCTATCTTATGCTCAGACGCTTCATCCTCCTTCAGCGGTGCTACCTTTAGGGGCAACTCTTCCAATTCCAGTTCTGGATTCAAATTCAGATATTTTTGCATGATTGGCGAGAAGTGTTTAGGATTTAGTTTCTCCTTCGCATCAGGTTTGCAGAAGTAGCTCATTATAACAGTATAAACAATCGTTAGAGTAATGCCCATTATTTTGTAAACGTAAAATGATATATCAAATATTGAAAATTCGCGATTACTGCCAAATGCGCCAGTAATCAATTGTGGCGATGCTGTGTTCGTTGAAATTGTTGAGTTGTTACTATAAAAAATAGAGGTTTAAAATTAGTTTTTTAATAATTTATGGTCTATAGTTAAAATATTGCTCACACTGCATTTGCAATCGCCCTGAACTGAGGCGCCTCACATTGATCCAAGGTGTTGGGCAGACCATCGTATCTGATGAGACCCGCCTTGAAGTTCATTTGCGCCTTGGTAATGATCAACAGCATGACACCTATACTAAATATAATACTCGAACCGACGACTTTGCTATTGGTACGAGGATAGAGCATGCCCAATAGGAATACACCCACAACGGCACCCGTATTTATCCCACTAATGCTATTCACAGTCTGCAAAAGGGAATTGAAATTCTGCACCACAAAACCACCAGCGATGCAATAGAAACCAATTCCAATAATGATCATCTTCATCGTAGCATTCGCTCTTGCCTCCGTGTGCCGAATGAAGGGTTTGATATAATCGAAATAAATCACACCAGCCAGGGAGTTGAGAGTGGCGGAAAGAGTGCTCAGCGAGGCACTGAAGACACATGAAATGAACAAACCCGGCAAGCCAGGAAGATTACCCATTATATCCTGTATGAAGAAGGGCATCATTTTATCCGGTTTGCTGACCAGCTGAAAACCAAAGAAAATCACAAATTGTATATCGAATATCGAATCCCTGTGAATATCGAATAGGTGGAAAAACTTACACCTGCCAACATGGGATCACATCCAAAATATCGTGCATACATTATAATGCCCGTAAAACACATCATACCCATGATCATGATGAAGCCAAAGCCCGAAAGGATTAGCGATCTATAAGATAGTAATAAAGATACAATTTTCAATAATTTAATAAAAAATTCACTTTTACCTTTTGGCATGGGCGAACGATGGCAGCGAAACAATGCGTTGGACACAGCTCTGGTTGAGGCCAATGTGTCCCGTCCACATAAAGAGTCCACCAAAGAATGCGTTCCACACTGTCATGCGAATGCGTGGATCCAATCTTAGACTACAAAATGATCAAAATGTTAGAATTTTTCAATTTTTTTGTTAATTCAAAAACTTACTCAAAATTGAAACGACCTCCAGCACTGGCGTTCTCTATCACTGAACTCAGTCCGCCCGTTTGCATTATGCCCAGAACGCCCACCATCAATACTGAGATCAACATGGTACCTCCCTGGATGACATCCGTCCAAACCACGGCCTTAATGCCACCCAGCATTGTGTAGAAAACACAGATGGAGGAGACCATTGCATTAATGACATGAATATTCCAGCCGGTAACTGTGCGTGAAATATGAAAATCAGTCTAAAATATACTACGGATGTGTGTATATTGTTGAAAATTATGTTAATTTACATTCAATGCAACCGTGCATCCCTACATATGTTAAGTCCCTCATTAATGCGTACTAATTATGTTAAGCAGCACAATTAGTTAAGCAACATAATTATGTTAAGCAACAGAATCATGTTAAGCAATTGATTTTAGTCCCGAATAAACTTTGCTTGAGTACGCAACGACGGTGGTACTTGGGTTTTATTATCTTATCCAGGCATTCCCTGACGCGGGGAAACTTCGCTCCAACACATATATATATATATAGTTTCGGAGAATAATAGCATCCTTCTTACAAGAAATTTTTTCAAAGGTGTCATTTAAAAAAAAATAAAAGTTAAGAAAGGTGTTAAAAGAATAACAACCTAATTTTAATCACCGTTTTCAACTTATTTAAATTTAATTAAAAACGATTCAGATTTTATAGATCGTAGATCGTATATGTAGATAACTGTATATATGTATATTACCTTGTGAAAAGGCCAGAGATGGTATAAACATAAACACTGGCAACATGAGGAACGAATTCATCACAAAAGTGGCTGTCACCACTTTTCGAGTGAACTTATTGAAACGCATCTCCAAATACTGCAAATACTCAAAAATATATATATAATTATAGATAAAATAGACAGTTTGGAAATATGTTGCACTCACCTCGTAACAATTGGAAACATTGTTTTCATAGAACACTGGCACAATAATATAAATCAGAATGGGCACAACAGCAATCATAGAAATCACCATGAAAAAGTAGTTGAAGCCAAACATATAAGTCTCGGCAGGAACGGACATTATCGATAAGCCGGATAGTTGACTGAAATAAAATATGCACTTGAATATTTATAAAAAATAAATAATAACTGTGTAATTTAGAAAATTGCTCTAAAGTAAAAATCCCCTTAAAAAATATAAAGTTTTTCTTGTTTTTAGAAATACATGGTAAATATTAGGAAACAATTTTCTAAAATTCAGACAGGCTTGTCCTAATTCGACAACTTTCCGAATAATAGGCTGACTAACCATTGGCGCCAAACGAATGGCGATTTACTAAGATTTAAAACAAGTTCAGACTTATCGATAACAATTCGATATACCTCAAAGTGTTCATCGAAAACTTATATTTATTTTAAAAGCTAGTCATTAATTTGTAACGTTATTGACAGGCAACCATTATGCAAGGTCATCACTGATATTAGAGTATTACGCAGTATGTCAAACGTCACTTGTAATCATTTCTAGAGTCACTTTCACAATTTTCAATTTCGATTCAAACGCACCTTGCCACTAAGGATATAGCAATGGGCAGTGTTTTCATTTTCTTGCCACCTTGCAGATATTCCTCTGTGGTGTTCTTGGCCTTAGCAAAGAACCCGAAATAAATTCCAATTGCTGCCGATGCACAGAGCATAATTGTAAAAACCGTATAATCCGTAGTGCCAAATCTAAGGGATTCAGCAGCAGCAGCAGCAGCAGCAGCTGCATCTGCAGTCGTAGCTGTAGCTGGCTCCGGCGTAGTTGAACTTGACATGTTTGCTTATAATAATAATCGACTTTTTTACATTATCCGTACTGCGCTGCTTGGCTGCTGGCAGCAGACTTGAGGTATCTCCGTCTTGGGTCGTTATTTAATGATGATCTTTTTTTTTGCGAACCTTATCTGTTTGTCTATCTACTATCTGCCTATCTCGCAAATCTCTTTAGTATGTCAAGTTGCTACCTTCGTTTTTATCTACGCAAATTTATGAAGTCCATAATTACAAAAAAATCTTTCTATCGCGAACAGCTACTGGAAAAATCAGAAGTTCATGCTTTCATTTTGTAATCTTTTTCCAGCCAATCAGGAAGTTGTTTGTGTTGAAAATTATGTTAATTTACATTCAATGCAACCGTGCATCCCTACATATATTAAGTCCCTCATTAATGCGTACTAATTATGTTAAGCAACGAATTATGTTAAAAAAATTTGCTTTCTAGGTGCAACCGCTATAAGAGGCTTTGTAGCACTGCTGGGAAGAGGTGTCGGATTCGGATCGGACACTATGGACTGTGAAACAGTTGAGCCACCCCTGTTGATTGCAGGTGGTGCAGGCAAAATAAACTTCATCAACTGCTGACCATTATCAACAGTCGGTGTTACCGGTGTTGGGGGGAATAACAGAACTCGATAGCATCGAAATCAGCACTGAGCCTACTAAAAGCTAGACGAAGATTGTGGAAACCCCGTCTAGTTTGCCTCATAAAACCCTGAATACACCACTTTAAACCCGACTTATTGCCGATTATATCCTTTATCCGTTGCTTGAAACCAGCAAATTTGACGTTTACCATGTTATCACACAACCAACAACAGACGAAATCTGCCTTTGCGTCAGCCTGGCACTTGCAGCTGTTTAGGTAGCACGCAGACATGCTTAAGAAATTGATATGCTCGCAAAGAAGTGAAACTATACAAAGATTCGGCATAGCACAGACAAAACAAAACACACAGCGCACAAGAGATGAAATAGAAACAACAACACCAAGCTTTGGCGCTGTAAGAATATCTATGAAAATAGACAAAACTTTGAGCAACTGAAACAACAACACGGTCAAACACAGTTATGAGAGCACACGAAAGTACAGAGAGCGAAAGTAATAAAGCGCACACAAAAACCGCTATAACAACAACAATGCGAAGAGAAAAAGCACTCAAAAAAAAAATAAATAAATTAGCTGTAAACCGCGCACTTTATGTTTACGATAACAATTTTTGTGATTTGTAGCAAAATTACTAACAGAAAACCCAAATTACCAAAGCAATA
This sequence comes from Drosophila trichaetosa, assembly GCA_035043205.1. Lineage (NCBI taxonomy): Eukaryota > Metazoa > Arthropoda > Insecta > Diptera > Drosophilidae > Drosophila > Drosophila trichaetosa. Next base: position 523,967 of record JAWNNE010000640.1, on the reverse strand, counting down.
ACAGAAAAATGAAAGAGAACTAAGGCACAGATATATTTTATATTAATCAAATTAAATGCACGAGTTAAAATTTAATAACAAGCACCAACTGGACACAGCACAGCAAAAACTCAATCGATCACAGCAAAGGCTAAGACAAGTACTTATGACATTAATTTATTCATTTTAATTTTATATATTTTAATTTATTATTTTCTTTAACATTTTTTTTTAATATTGTATGTGCTTTTTGGTCTACATTAATCTATTTAATTTCATTTTAATTAAATATTACTTCAGTTTGAATTTAATTATTATTTTTTTCATATGTTAAACATCCAGTATTTGTTTTATTTTAAGTGTGTATATTTTATGCTATTTTATAATAAACATAATTTATTAAACTCAAGTTATTTATTTGTGGGAATCCAAAGGTGTTAAGACAGAGCACCTTTGGATGTTGCTTGTCATCTTGACAGACCTCAGACAAAATGATGATCCGCGGTGCCCTCTTCAAATATTTGCACCACGGCGATAAGAGGCACTATTTTGTGAAGTTATAAAGCAGAATATTCATATTCTTGGATATTCTGCCATGTGCGTCAACGTTAATGTAAGATAAGATCCTATAAGATCAACTATGACTATTGTTATCTAAATGACAGTTTGAGATTTGAGTGTTTAGTACGATTCGTAAAGCGATATATATAAAATCTGAATATACCGTTGCGTCGCACATTATGTGTTTATTTTATGTTTATATAATTTTAATTAAGTTAATGACCTTTTGGGAATAGCTCCGATTCTACACGGACAGTCTTCAATCCATCATTTTCTCCTTTTGCTCGTCGATTGTCAACTCGGGCAATTCCTCACCTGACGCCGGTGCGTAGTTAACAAATGGCTTTATTATCGGTGATAGAAGATAGGGATTCAGTTTGGTACCCGGCGCCGGTTTCAGGACATAACTTAAAGTTATGCCCACCACCCAGGTGATGGTAAAGCCAATCACACTAAACCAGTTGAAGGACATGTCCAACAGATTGAAACTTGAATCTGGCAAAGATTCTACTTTGACTGGCGCATTAAACACTGAATAAGGTGTTGTTGTTGTTGTTGTCGTTGATGTTGTCGTCATTGCTTGACTTGCATTCAGAGCCGGACAGTTGTCGATGCTTGTGGGCAGTGAGGGGTAATGATTACGCCCCCAACCGGCCACCACAATGAAGCCCATGCAGACAATGCTCACCAGAATACTAGGCACAGCGGCCTGAAAAGAGCAAAAATTTCAAATTCAATAATTAAGAAATATATATTCCTGAAAAATACAAAACATCATATTTTTGGATGCCAAAAGCCTTTCTAATTTCAAGAAAAACCTTTTCTGACAGTAAGAAAAACGTTCTCATTTTTTTTCAGAGTGTATTAAACGTGTTTTGAATACGTACCCGACTATGTGCTCTGGGCACCAGCATGCCCAGCAAGAAGACGCCGATAACGGAGCCAAAAAAGGTGCCTCCAATGGAGAAGCAGATCTGCAAAATGGAGTTGAACTGCTCCACAAAAAGGCCGCCAAGGACGCAATAGATGCCCATGAGGAATACGAATAGCTTCATAATGATATTAGCCTTGTGTTCCGTGTGTTTGATATGGGGTTTGATGTAGTCAAAGTAAACGATGCCACTGAGGGCATTAATGCTGGCCGAAAGTGTGCTGAGAGCAGCGCTAAAAACGCAGGAAATAAAAATGCCCGGCAATCCGGTCAAATGACCAACAATATCCTGTACAAAATATGGCACCATTTTATCCAGTTTGCTGACCAGGCCCAGCGTGAGAGGATCGCAATCATGAAAACGAGCATACATCACAATGCCCGTAAGGCAATTGAAACTCATGACGAGCGCGAAACCCAAACCGAAAAACACCAGAGCTCTGTGAAATAAATTGGAATTGGTTTCTCGTAAGATCAAAGATAATGGAGTTGGGATTATGACCTACCTTCGAGCATGTCCCAGTGAGGGAAGTGAAACGATGCGTTGCACACAGCTCTGATTGAGGCCCACATAGCCCGACCAGGCGATGATTGCCGTGCCGAACACATTCCAGAATGTGTTGCGTGTTTTCAGATCAAAGGTGTAACTGTAGGAACAAAAAAGAATATATTTATATATATAAATATATATAGTTTAAGGTAGAATCAGAATATATAAGCACACTAGACGATCTCCATTAATTTTATTTATATTTACACTGTTGAGACTAGAAGTCTGAGCTTCTCCAACGCGACGATCTCTATTGAATATTTATATATATATGCATAGGATTTAAATCAAAATTATTTCAACTTTCAAGTATTTCAACTTTCGATTTTCAAAATTTCAGAGTGATTTTTCTGGTCACAAAAAAGGATGTTTTTAATTTAATTGGAGTACAACTTACTCGACTTCGAAGCGTCCACCTTCGTCAGCAATGCGTAAGACCTCGGACATGCCACCGACACGATAGGCACCCATAATGCCCACCATGATCACCGAGGTGACCATAACGCCTGCCTGAACCACATCTGTCCAAACAACGGCTTTAATGCCGCCCTAAAAATAAGTAGTGGAAGATATACACAATATATATTAAGACTAGAAAAAAATCGACTTACAATCATGGTGTAAAAAACGCAAATGCTGGAAACTATAGCATTGATAATATGCACATTGTAGCCGGTAACTGTGAGAGGATAGAAATATAGACCAAAAAGAGATAATTTTTTGCAGTGCATATTAAAGTTCTTCGAGTTCGAGCTAAACTTACCCTGTGCAAAAGCCAATGAGGGTAAAAATATAAAAATCGGCAGCATAAAAAACAAATTAAGCACAAATACAAAAGTTTGCAGCTTCCGCGTGGTGGCATTGAAACGCAATTCCAAATACTAAAAAATAATAAGCCAAACTAAAATATATACGGAATATATAATTAGATCAGACTTTGCACACCTCGTAACAGTTGGTAATGTTGTTGTTGTAGAAGACGGGTATTATGACATAGTTCAGAATCGGTATGACTACAATCATGCTGACTATATGAAATGTCCAACTAATGCCAAAGGCGTACATCTCTGCCGGCACTGTCATAATGGAAATGGCAGACAATTGACTGGCCACCAGTGAAATGGCAATCGGTATAGTCTTCATCCGTTTGCCACCCATCAGATACTCCTCCGTGGTATCCTCACCCTTGTCAAAAAATCCGAAATAAACACCGATGCCAGCGGAAATGCTGAGCATAAAACAAAACACGATATAATCCGTGGTTTGGAACGTAAACTGCGAGGCGGCCTCAACCGTGTCGTTAAGCAGAGCCGACATTTTCGAGAGTCTATATATATATATAGAGGAACCGAGATATATTTCACATGCACTTTGCGGTAAGTAAATCACAATTGATGTCGTCCCGGCAGATGTGAGGCTTTTTTATATCAGAATTTTCCACTTGAACTTTATCTGTGATATGTTTAAGCATACCTGGCTATCGACTTGATTATATACGTTCTTATCTTAATTATGGCATTATCAAATTGAACAATCTCGTCTCGTCTGATAAGCGCGAGCGATGCTGACTCGACCCCTTTTGCTGCAACTCATTCATTGTTTTATGTGTCGTTAGACGTCTAAAAATGATATCGCCAGTCACGCTGCAATAAAGAGGCGCCCGATTATAACTATACCTAATCCTGAAATAACCTTGCAGAAAAAAGAGACATATCAAATCTTATCCGGAATCTTAATAGACTTGATATTGTGTGTGACATAACACACACACACACACACGCTCTGATCTCTGTGCATCTCTTGCGGCACTTGCCACTTATTCTATTTGGATGTGCTCCCACATGTTACCATATTTGCGATGTTGCCACAGTTGCACGCAACATGCATTAAATTGTAGACAACTTTGCCTTGTCGAAGCCAAAATACTCTACGGTGCATACAACGTGCGGGAGAATTTATTTGTAATAAATTAAATTCGACATCGTTGAAGGTAGAAATAATAAAAATAGTCTACAAAATATATATATGCCTCAAAACTAACAGATGGACATATAAATCCATACTATAGACAATGTTTACATGTTACATGTTACAATGTTTTCAATTGAATAATAAAATATACATTCAAGAATTATATTACTATATTTATCATATTATATATTCTTTCTGAATTTAATAGAATTTTTTTCAGGTTTTTTCCACCGTAGTTAGCTATATTAAATCTGCGTTAAATAAAATATTATCAAGTTATTAACATTAGGAGTAATCTTTTTATACCCACTTTAAAAAAAAGTAAAGCCAAGTTTCGAAATTCAAATAAAGACACTGCGCCTAAGAAGAAGAAATTTTAAGAAAACAGTTTCGAAATGAAACATTATTGAAACTTTCAGATTTGTTTTTGATTTATTTTGAGACCATTATCTTCTGCAATGTTTCTAATCCTTTTTTACAAAATAAAAATCCTTCTTCCTGAACCATTCAAGATCAGCCAGTGACTCATAGATATATAAATATATATATATAAATATATATGCATATTTTAAATGCTGTTGTTACAATGGATATTACTCATCAGTAATACCATCCATCGGTGCATTGCACACATATTTCAGTACTTAAAACAAATACTCTCTGCATAGCTCAAAAATGTATAATGATGCTGAAATCTTGATGTGAATTCATTGCGCTGCTTGTTACGCTACACTTAAAAAAAAAAGAAAAGAAAAACGCACAGAAAATAATAAAATCGCCATAAATTGAAAATTACCCTGAAACCTATAAATATGTTCAGCAAGGATGCTGTGCAACTGAAAGAAAAAAAACACCCTGTAAATTAAACAGGTTTTTTCTAAATTTTTGAAAAAATTTTATCTGTAATTAAGAAATCAAAAATTCGGTTTTTTTTAGAAATATAATTTATGAATAATATAGTGAGCTACACATGACAACATAAGCAAAGCGATTTTCTTAATCTTATGGTATTTTTTCTCTAAGTGTAGCAACAGTTGTTTCTCACCGTATACCATTGGCAATAATATGTGGTTAATGGTCAGCAGCAGCTGGCTCCGCATTGTGGCCCAATCCCCAAAACCCCAGGTCCAATCTCCTCAGCTGCAACTGACGCAATCGACTCATTAATGAGCGACTCAACTTGAGACTTGAGATTTGAGTTTTTGAAAAAACAAACCAAAAAACAACAAGGCGCATCTCCGTTTTGGCTGATCTTTAATATTTATGAGAGAGCTCTACAAGTCAGCTTGTTGGACTTGTGAAAAAGTGAAAGGATTTTTCAAGTTGAACGTTTGTATGCCACATGTCGAATTGACGTTGAAGTCATGCAACATCAATGAGAATTTGGCGTTGAAGATTTGTTTAATGTCATATGAGCAGATGAACCGCATTTAGAATGTTGCTTTAGCCGATTAGTGGGTCAATTAGCTAATAACACCAAAATATAGAAGTAATGTGTACTAAACAAAATCAATAAAGAAATACATTACATCTAGAATTAATTGGTTTTTACTAAAAAAAAAAAGAATTCAAAAATTTATTATTTATTATTATTATTATTTATTTATTTATTATTTATTTTGTTTGTTCAAGTAGTAAACATTCATCTGTAGAATTATTCTATTGTTTATTGATTTTTTTATATAGTCCACATTACTTTAAATATTTAGTTTTATTTTACTGTTTTGTATAAATAATTGAAGTAATATTTATATATTATTTGTTTCTAGCAAATACTACTTCTATAATAGAAGAAGAATACTTTTTCCAATTGCTTTTTTTTTTGGATTTCGATCCATTTCTGGTGTCAAATAAAAAACACAAGTATTTTTTTAACGGTGACAAAATTTACTATTTTTTTTATTATTTTCATATTTTTTTTGTTGTTTCTTTGTTTGTTTCATAAAAATAAAAACACTTATAAGCTAATAATGCGTTATAACACTGTTTTTTTTTTGTTTTTTGGAGGGGGGGGGAGGTGTTTTATGTTTTTGTTTCGAAAACTATGTACAAAAAACAAAAACAGTAATTTCAGTTCGAAAAAGTGAGAAGATAGAAGAGGGTTTTTTGAGAAATTACAGTCACTGAGTCTGGAGAGAGGGGGGCAGAGAGGGTTGGGATACATTAGGCTCATGCCACAAGTCACACAAGTCTCGAACTCAGAATTGGGATTTGGGAGCATCCCAAGTTTCTATCCTTTTGATATGGACAAATTCCATCAAAATTCTTGTATCGATTTCAGTTAATTGTTGTTGTTGTTCTTCTTCTTTTTGTTGTTATCGTCAGTTCAGATTGGTATTTTTTTTGTTGTCCTCTTTTTTTTTTGCAGCACAAAATTAGTTGGCTTAGAAGGCCGCACCGTAGCTGCCACTGGGCCGCGATGGAGCACCATATGAACCAGATGGGGAACTGGGATAGCCACCGCCTCCACCACCCTGCTGTGAGCTCTGCTGGGCGAATTGTGCTACTTGGATGGCCTGACGCACACCCTCCAAATCGATGCCAACAACACGTCCACCGCCGCTGCCACCAAAACTAGGCGCACCATAGCTTGAGGAGGGTGCACCGTAGCTGGAGGAGGGTCCACTGGGGTAGCCACCGCCGCCACCACCACCGCCGCCTCCTCCTCCACCGCCGCCCTGTTTGCTCTCCTCATTGAGCAAGATCTGACGCACTTGCTCCAGCAGCTGAGGATCTACATTTTGACCCTCCGACGTCTGGAAGCCCCCGCTGACGGCCTGGAAGCCACCGCCGCCGCCGCCGCCACCGCCACCGCCGAAGCCACCGCCATGGCCGCCGCCGCCGCCACCGCCGAAGCCACCGCCAAAACCAATGCCGCCGCCACCGCCGCTTTGATAATTATAGCCAGATGGTGGCTCAGCTGCGGCCAAAGCAGCCAATGCAAATACCAAGAACTGTATGGAGAAGGGGGGAGAGAAAGTGGGAAGGTGGAGAGAGAGAGAGGGGGTAGAGGGGGTTGTAATCCACTGATTTATCCACTGTAATCCTTGTTGTAGTTTAACTTACCACTGAGAAGGAGTTCATTGCCGTATTTGTGTGTGTACTTGTGTGTATGTGTGTGGTGTGTGGGGGAAAAGAAGTAATAAAAATTTGAAAAAAATATAAGGTAAATAAGATTTAGTTGCTTTCGAGTGGGGAGCCAGCGACTGAATGCATTCCGAAATGCACAACAGGCCCTCTTTATACTCCTCGGCAACACGACGAAAACTATTTCCCTCTCACTCCTCTCCCTCCCTCTCGATCGCTCTTTCTCACTCACTGTTCACTATGGGCAGCGTTTGCAGTGACTGCGTCGGGCTAAACATCATTATTGGCAACTCTTCGTCTTCTTTTCAGCTAAAGTACGATGTCTAGCCTCCCCCCTCTCCCTTCCCATAAGCTTTCCTCATTCGCTGCTAACTATCAGCGTCGTTTACAGCGACTTCGTCGGGTTAAACATCATTATCGTCAAGTCTTCGTCTTCTCTTTATGCTCCTCAGCAACACTACGATGTCTACCCTCCCTTCCTTCCTCAATCATACCTTCCCACTCCTTCCGTCCGTCTCTACCTTCTCACCCACTGTCGGTTTCAATGCCTTCTGCCCGCTGTCTCCCTCTTCAACGACGACAGTTACAGTGACTTCGTCGTGCCAAACATCATTATCGGCAACTCTGTATCTTCTCTTTATGCGCACTAACGTTACCGTTGTACGCTAACGATCATCCGCAGCACTCACACACACACACACACACACATACATACATACATAAGCATACGCTTAGTTGCTGTTATTGTTGTATTTGTACCTTCATCTTCAGTGAAGACTCGTTTTTGGCGGACGACCTGCGGCCATCGTACAACATCCACAACTCCAATTGCAAGCGTCGCCTCGCGTTTCCCACCATAAAGAAAAAAAAAAACAAAAACAAAAAAACGAAGACATATAAGAGTGCTATAGTCGACTTTTATATACCTTGCAGACAGCTGTTAAAAATTCCCTTTTTTCGAAAGTTAATTTTTAATATTTTATTTATTATTTTTCCCTATAATTTACTATAAAGTACTGCTGGAATTCCATTCAATATTTATATTCATAATTTGAAGACAAAAGTTTAGAAAAAATAGATGAACAGACGGACTTGGCTATATTGTGTCGACTATTCATGCTGATGAAGAAGATATATATATACTTTATGGGGTTGGAGTTGCATCCTTCTGCTTGTTACATACATTTTCACAGATACATTACACCCTACTTACCCAATGGATAAAAAGAAAAAAAGCTAAAATAAATACAAAATCAAAAAAAAAAAAAACTAAGAAAAATAAAAATGTCGCTAACAATTTTAGTTGCATTCGAATAGAAAAAAAATTTCTTTGGCACTTTCCTCGATTCACGTTTTGTTGTGTTTTTTTGTCTTTCGACATTTTCGCGATTGACCAGGAAGTCATTTTAGCCAAACATTCGATTTTCAAACGAAAAGGCAATGGACAAATGTCAGATGAGCAAATATTCAAATACATACATTGAAGAAAAATTTAAATTTTAATATTTAATATTTCTTTGATTAAGCAGTGCTTTAACTAATTGTGTTGTATTTTGTATGAAAAACTCAACGAGTTTTTATGGTCCATAAAACAAGTCAAGTGAAGGCAAAAACGAAATACAAAACAGCGCCACTATTTCGCACCTTGGGCATGGATTACGAAATTCGGTAGCTGGAAAAGAGCTAAAAACACATACCTACATACAGTTTGTTAATAAAGTATTTGGACACAGGAAAATGTTTAACTTTTCTCAGTTTGGATAAAAAATTACAAATTAAGGCTAGTTTCTAAAGGGAATTGAAAAATCCCAACAGTATCAATCATTTTAGTTCCCACAATTATCAATCTTGTTCATTTTTGTTTTAACGAGTTTTAAGAACATAATTTAACTATACACAAATAATAAAAACAATAAAGTTCATTAATAAAATACATGAAAATAGCTGCATTTTTTGCCGTGTCAAAAGACTTTCTTGACAAACTGTAGTAATTTTAGTTTTTTTACATACATATATAATTTCCATGTGGAGCAGTAGGGCGCTCTGTCAGATATATTTCAGAGACGTATAATCAAATTTGGCCGATTTCCCAAGGAGTTGCAATTAAGTTCAAATTATTTAAATTCCCATACAACGGCAAAAGGTGCGAGTAAAAGTTGTAATTGTTAAACGAAAGAAGCAACAAAACACAATAACGATACACATGCAGACATACACACATACATATATATATATATATGTACATACAAATGTATGTCTGTCTGTCCGTGTATTTGTCTTGATTCGTAATTCGAGCATTTGTTTCACTTCACGTTCGCACTCCCAATTTGCCACTTTATGTCTCATTTTTCAGTTTCTTTCACATTGGGCTTCAGCTTTGGGTCTTCCCTTGGTGACATAACACGCCAGCGGGTGTTGGACAATGACTCATTGTTATTAATATATACGTAAGTCCCTCTCTGTACTTACAGTGTTTGCACTGTTGCAGCATTCGGCTGCCACAAGAATAAATATATATTTTATTTTATGAGAATTGCATTAGGTTTGTGCGGACTAATTTAATCTTAATGTCAGGTCGTTGTGCGATTTCATCAAATACAGCTCATCTGCTGATTTATTGGCCAGAGTTGCGAAACTTTTGTCGGTCTCCCGGCGATAAGCGTATAAAATCAAGCGTGAAGCTTCTTAAGTGGGATATTAATTGTTTAGGATAACAATTGAGTGGAGACCCAAGCCACAGAGCATACAATACTTTTAGTAGATATAGAAGCAGAAGCATTGAAATCTAAGTGGTTCGAGTCTCCGTTCATTTATTACCTATTTAATTATTCCATATGTATTGTATGTTTGGTGGTTCGGGTCTCCGCTCTCGGGCTCATAGATATTTTATGCAGTCAGTTTTTAGTCGATTTGATTTAAGATATTGCACTTTGTCAGGGCAGAGATTACACTTTTAGGTAAAAGTAATGATTGCTTGGCTCAACTTAAGATTAACCTAATCATACAGTAACACTTTAGTAGTTATTTATAAAAACCCTTCACCTCTGCTCAATTAATCATTGCGAACAGAACTCTCCATACTCGAATATTCGGATAAAAAAATGTTAATGATTAAATTCCTCATTTCTATCAAAAACTATCTTTCATTGATAATTACTTTTTTTCTTACTAAAAAAAAATACATATTATTAAGTTGCTTAAGACTTAAAGTAAAATATAGATGGTGGCAAGGTCAACACCCAATCTGTTCGCAGCTTAAAATAAATCACTTTTTTTCCACATGATATAGTTTTTTCTTATATATTTAACAGCGTATTCAAATTCAATAAGTTTTATTTACTTTTAAATATCCAATATTTGTTTATTTATATTATGAAATGAGTTTCATAAAAAATGCATAATGCATCATAATAATAAACAGATTTTTCCATAGTTTTTTCTTCACATTTTTGTATGTATTTTTCACAGAGTAGGCTGAGTAGGCGTATACGTAATGTGGCATTATTGATGGTTGCCTCTTGGTGGAGTTGTGCGTATTATGTCAACAGCAAAAAGAAACATGATTTTGAAGTGGTCTCTCGCAAGCAAGCAGGCAAAAGAAACAAAATCGAAAGCAACAAAAAAAGTCGAACAACAGCTGAAAATGAAACCGAATCCCAATCGAAGCTGCCACAAGTGCCCCCTAAATTGTGGTAAATGGGCTTTATTTAAAGTTTTTCGGGGTACATCACTCATCACACAGTTCGACTTTCGCAAAGTGCAACAAGGCTGATATTTTTTTTTTTGGGCTTGGGTTTGGGTTTGGGTTTGACGCTGGGCAATATTCCGAATTGGAAACCTTCACGCTTCAAAGTGAAGGACTTTTGCGGCTGGCTGCGTGCCGCGTTGCGTGGCGGGCAATGACAACAGCGGCACGATTCCGACCCCAAACACACTCTTGCATCTTGGTGGCAACAAGAGATGAAAGTCAACACTCGACACCAACAACAGCAGCAACAAGAGGTGTAGAGCGGAAGGCAGCTTCAACTTAACTCGATTCGGACTACAATGACAATGCATTAAATCAGTTTTTATTTTCGTTATACCCTATAAGGCTGGTATTACAATTTTGAGTTGAGCTGCGACTTCATAAAGTATTTCATACAGTATATATATAATATTAATAAGCATCTATAGTTATATCTAAACTATGTCTAAGTATATACCTAATTTGTAAACTCTCTGAATATTTGAATCCACTTTGGATATTGATGAGGAAAAATATAGAGAAATTTATAAAAGACGATTGACTAAATATCACACCAATATTTTTTTCTTCGACTTTGAACTTTCTCAGTTTTATAAATGGTTTATAAAAGAAATTTAATTTAAATTAAATTTAGTTTGATTTAATTTTCAATCTAAATCAAAATATTTTTTTTTATTTTTTGTGTTGATCGAATTTAGTTAAGGTTAAGAAAGAGGAAAATAAAAGAATTAAATAAAAAAGTACTAAAATATTCAGTTTGCAAGGGTATATAATATTCGGCTTATGAAACTTGGATGTTCTGACTCGTTTCTTTGTGTATGGGCCTGTCGCTGTGTCTTAACTTATTTTGATCAGTTAGTGTGTTGTTGCCACAGCTGCTGCTGCTGCTGCTGCCACTGTCACTTTGCCGTTTAATTTGGTTTATTGTGGCCGACTTGGCTCAAGAGATGCCTTGTGAAGGTCTCTCTCTCAATTACAATTTCGTAATTGTCTTCATTTCTGCCTTTTGCATTTTTTCTGAATTTTGTTTTTTTACTTGCAATGTGTAATTGGAGTAGTAGTTATAGGGTCAGGAATCCAATCAGGTGCACATACATATATTATTTTTAATGCGTGCAGCTGCGGTCATAATAATAATTAGTTTATTTTTTATTCTAAATTGCTGGCTTTTGGCCAGCAGATTGGCATTGAGTGCCTTTTTAGCTGTTTTTTAAGCTCCTTTTTACATCTTTTTCTGTTTTTTTTTTATAGTTTTTTTTATTTCTTTTTTAGCTTTTTTTTTCACGCTTTTTTGTTTTGTTAACGCGTTTTTTTTTATTTTTGAGCATTCGTTTCGCTTGTTTTTTGCAACTTTAAGTTTTTTTTTATTTTTTTAATGAAATGCTTTATTGCACGCCACAGTATGCTTATGTATGCTGCGTTGTGTTGTGCTTATATCTGGTCAAATCCATCATTAACACGTCCACTAGGTCATCGTAGTCGCATTATGACTTACATTTGGCTTAAAACCATTTGTTGTTGTTGTTGTTGTTGTTTTTGTTTTTGCTATTTTCTCGGCTTAATGGCGGCCTAAGTAGTTGTTCATTAACTATGTGTGCGTGTGCGTGTGCGTGTCTATTAGTGTGTGAGTGTGTGTATGTGTGTGAGTGCGTTGGTAATTGTTATGACACTTTAATTGGGGCAGATGGTGGAAACAATAAAACAAACAAAAACCAAAAAAAAAAACACATGCAATGAAAACAAAAACAATGTTGGCAACGCTGAGCCAAAACGCGCGCTTAAATTTGTCTTTCTTGCCAATTGATGCATCGAACTGATAAAGCTTTTCTTGCAAAATATATTTTTGGGACGACGCCCACGTCAATCGATGATCAAGTCAAATTTAATGCTATTTGATTATTATTATTTTTGATGTACTGCAAAGTTTAGCTAATGAAGTTATTTGTTGTTCATTAATCGAGCCATAATTAGAAGTCGAACGCATATATTGAGGCATATGCATATTTGGCAACATCATTTCAAATGTGTGTTGGCAACGCTGAGCCAAAACGCGCGCTTAAATTTGTCTTTCTTTGCCAATTGATGCATCGAACTGATAAAGCTTTTCTTGCAAAATATATTTTTGGGACGACGCCCACGTCAATCGATGATCAAGTCAAATTTAATGCTATTTGATTATTATTATTTTTGATGTACTGCAAAGTTTAGCTAATGAAGTTATTTGTTGTTCATTAATCGAGCCATAATTAGAAGTCGAACGCATATATTGAGGCATATGCATATTTGGCAACATCATTTAATTTGTGTGTTTTTTACGATTTCCCATTAAATTTAATTTCATGGCTTATGACGAAATTTTCAAGCGCAGCCAGCTTAATGTTGCCAGATCGCTGAATGAAATGGCTATTGCAATTATTTGCTCATTTTGAACCTTTTTTACGATAATGACAGCTTAATGCACTCATGCAATAATTTATAATGCTGCCAGATCTTCGAAGTAACAAATATATGCACTTTGTGAACGGTTTTTATACGTTAATTACAAATAAATAACGAATTTTTTTATTTAAATTAGCTCCATTCAATTATCTTTAAATAAAATGACACAGCTGATAAGCTGCAGACTAATTTACTGCAGCTCACAAAAAATCACAGAAAAACTATTTATTCAAGCGCTTAAATGGAAACAACAAATAATATGTGACAAATGCCAAGAATATCGCAAGATGTAATTGCCGCTGATGAAGATGAATGCGCTGAAAATTGCAGACGCTCGATTACATAAGGCGCCAACGCAGAAGAGTCAACCCCCTCCCCCTGTATGGCAGCAGTGTGTGTTGCAGTAGCAACAACCTCGACAAACGTCTTCCTCAAAAAGAGACAAGAAAACAAGTTTTTATTCATCGCTCTTTATGTAAGTCAAGCGTGGCAACTGGCAACTGGCAACTGGCAACCGGCAACTGCAGGCAGATGAGTTGTTTGTCTGTTTGTTGTTTTTGTTGTCCATGTTGCAGCCAGTTTGCAACCAGCAGCAACAAGAAACATTGATGCCAAGGGGGAAGGTAGGTGGGTGGGTCGGTGGCTGGTTCAACCTGTGGCAAGTGAAATTGCATATGCAATGCAAACCAAAACTAGGCAAAAAAAATAAACATAGAGAAAAAAGGAAAGAGGTCTCTAAGCGGGGATGAGCGACTAGGAAATACTCTGCAAAAATAAACTTTGTTTCCTGTAGAAGAGCAATACATTTAAAGAGTTCTCTATTAGTTTTTGACTAGCTCGAAAATACCCTGCAATAAAAATCTTTGTCGTATAAATTTTTTGGGAAAATTTTAATTTGAAAAAAAATAAATTCCTGTAAGATATCTGAGATAAAAGGGTAGATCTCGATAGGGAATACATAAACTAAAAATGGTGTAGTAATAACAATAATAATAATTACCAGCATAGGGCTAGGTCTCGAAAGTAATTCAACTACAAACATAAAAATATTCCAATTATCACTCAAAATACATGACTTTCTAATTGGGATTCCCTAATTGGAAAACGTGATTTATTCATATAAAGAGAACGAAGTGAAAGCTAAACATTCTTCACCTTAATTTACGGATTAACATCTAGATTAACAATCCATCAAACCTCTAGATTAATAATCCATTTAATTTTGGCCATAAAGATGATTAGACACAACCTAAGAAAGATATGAGCATTTGAAAATTAAATTTACTTAAAATCTTATAATTTAATATAATTTTATTTATATATTTTTACTAACATATTTCTATAATAACTGAGAAATATGGAATATGCAACCTCGCCTATACATTTTAAATGTGTACAGGGTATATACCCAAAAAAAATAAAAATAATAATGCTGTGAAAATCAAAGGTGCATAGAAATGCTGAAATTGTTTGGGAAATTGCCGCGACACGTTTTGCCATGTCTGCGACTGTATCTTTGGCTATTTGGCTATTTGACTGGAACCGGCCTTTGTCAGTCTCTCTGCCTGTCTGTCTGTGTGCTTGTCTGGTATTCCAGCGGCAAGACATGTCCATCGGTTGTGGGTTCTGCGCACTATGTGCAAACTTTAGCCTTTGGATGCCAACATATTAACTCAGCTCAGCTTATGCAAAGCAAAGCACAGCACAGCATGGCAGATGTTTCGCACTTGCGCAATAATCAGGCAGGCAAGCAGCTAGTGTGTATAGCCATATGGACAAAATGTGGAGATTCTCAAGGCGTCGCAAAAAAGTAAAAGTTAAAAACGGGTTAAAACACACAACTAAAAACACTAATCGACCAGAGACACCCTGCCGGGCGCAGCAGGCATCTCTTAATACTCAACTCGTGATTAGAAGCGTCGTTTCACATTGCTTTAATTATAGATGAATTTGACCAGCTCATTCGATAATCACAGCCTAAGGCAGCAGACCTTTTAGCAAATGTCTGCCTAAAGTAAAATAATTCCAAATTCAGCTTTCCCTTTAATGGATCAAAATTTTCTTTTACATGTGCAAAAATTTAAATTCAAATTTAAATTCGATAAGTCGAGCATCTTCATCGATTACTAATCGTTTTTACTGCGCTGCATACTCTTAGGCGAGTCGAGTAGTGAAAATAATAGCGCGCGCTCAGGTGTTGCAAAATACCCCTCAAATTTGTTTTTTTGCACCCAATAAATAAGCATACACATCTTAACTGCCTTATATTTTAAAATTCAAGTGCATACAATTATCAAGCGCAGTAGCCCATCTTATTCGATCAAATTAAATCGAAATGCCAGCCGAAAAAAACCAATTTGGTTGAGTACTTAGTCATTCCAATGCTACACACACTCTGGTCATATTGAATTTGGCCGAACAGCTGACTGTGCGGTGCACGACAAACCTGTGAATGGTCGGACGCCATTACGTTACGTGCTGACGACTTCGTGTACGTGTACAATAAAAAACAGGCGAAAAAAGAACAAAACGAACACATGTATATATAAATATATATATATATATATATATATATGTATATTTATTTATATATATATGTAAGATACACAAGGCGAGAATTGTAAAAAAAAAATAAATAACCGTGTCGATGTCGCTACGTGAATAGGTCAAACAAGGCAATTCACAAAAAAAAAACAAAAATACAAAACAAAAACAAAAACTGGACGCAAGAGGGTTATAAAAAGAAGAATTCAAGATTAATATATTTCTGGAGTCGATCAGCCAATTGGCTGGCAGTGCTTCCAACAATATGCAGCTGGTAATTTCGACAGTTTGCCTGGCGCTAACCAGCGCCGTAATTGGCAACGCCTATCTGCAAAAGCAACAATTCTATCCAGCCGTCGTCTACATCACCAAATCCAATGCATCCATGGCAGTAAGCTTAACCAAAAAATAAAAAATAAATGTAACCATAAATATTGCGCTGAAAATTTAATTGAATTTTTCTAGGTAATCTACATACAATTCTTTGTGATAGTCTTCATGTTTGGCAAACTATTGCGCAAGGTATTTCATTTACAGTGAAGTTGTAAAAACTTATCTTTTATTTTTACAGATTACTAATTGTATTTGTATTTACAGATATTTTTGGGCACGCTACGCGCCGCTGAGTTTGAGCATTTGCTGGAACGTTTCTGGTATGCTTTGACGGAGACGTGTTTGGCATTTACCGTATTCCGCGATGACTTCAATCCGCGATTCGTTGCACTCTTCACAGTGCTCCTATTCCTCAAATCATTCCATTGGCTCGCCGAGGAACGCGTCGATTTTGTAAGTGGCTCAAGTAATCGAGTACATTTTAGGATTTTTCAACAGCCAGTTATCATCTTTATCTACTTGGAAACAACTGATTTATCAAATATCTATAGCTCTGTTTCTACATATTATCTGCGTGGAACGTTCCACTTTTTATTTATATATTTACTATTTTTATTCATTTCAGATGAATATCACATTTAATTTTTGTTATATATATAGAAACCATCAGTATAGGAATACCTTTTTGTATTACATTAGTTTTTTCTACTTGAAAATAACGTATATATCAAATAACCGTAGTTAATAGCTGATTTAGCTTCAAGGTATCAATCAGTTAAAAGCGAATCTCCGTATTTTTTATAAATATTATTTATTTATATATTTATGTTTATATATTTATTATATTTATTATATATTATGTTATTAAGGTTTCCATAATTCCATCCTTTACCTGCCATGCCAAACTATGTTCGCACCTCTGGATTAATACTAAATTTAATTTTTGATTCATCATGATTCCATAGATGCGTCTTGTTAGAGGATATAAATATTTATATATTATCTTTATCTGCATAGAAATAACTTTTATATCATACGTCTCATAGGTGATATCAGTATTGAGGTGCTTAATGCACTGTTAGGCCTTCTCAGCCTTCAATCCTACGGCATGCACGAAAGCAAGCGTCTTCTTCGGCTTCAGGCTAAATGCTCCGAGCTTGAAAAATGTTTCCCAAAGAGACACAAAATCTTTTTCCAACAGTCTGCTCTGATCTGCTTTGAGAATTCTTTTTCATAATCAGAAATTGAGATTGGTTCGCTGCGGACTATATATAGTTTAGTTAGATGACTTCCTAGTTTGAAGTGTCCTTTCCAGGGATCGTTGAATATTGCCAGTGATTCCTTCCCATTCTTCATCTTCTTTAATAGTTATAACATTCATAAAGGTCAGCCATTCTGCTCGCAGCAATATCTTATCTATGCCATTAAAATCATAAACACTCTGCCAACAAATCTACCTAATTTTAGAAATTAGCTCAGCTTATTATTCAGCAAGTTATTTCTTAAATTTAAAATTGTAGTTTTCTAAAAACCAGAATTTACATTTCTTAATTTTAGTTTGGGATGTCTAATTTTCAGGGTAGAAGAATTCCTCTTTTAACTTGTTTGCTTGTTGTTTTCTGCAGAAGAATTCTTCTGCTAACTTTTTGTTACTTGTATCACTATTGAATATTGGCATTTTAAACATTTTGAATAGTTTCTAAATTTATTATTCTTTAATTTAAAAAACTTTCAACTTTTTCGAAATAGATTCAATTTTTAGAAAATATATTTCTTAAGAATAAAAAGTAAAAAACATACTTTTTTCGGAATTTTACATATTTGCAATTTAAGAAATTTATATTATTATTTATTTTTTAGAGTGTGTGATAAAGCATTCCATAGATACATTTATGGCTGGCAGTAAATATTTATATATATACATTATATAGTTTTAGCTTGGTTGCATACAACAACTTCCATATATTGGCTCAGAGTTGATTTAGCTCCTATATATATAGCTGCTCGTAGCCATATCTTATCTGCCTCTTAGGAAATCCAAATCTACATTTATAAATTTAGTTTATAAATTCATCTAGCTTAATTTGGAAAAAAAATAAGAAATATTTATTATTATTAGGAAATATATTTATAATATTTAAGACAAAACATTTTTAGGAACATTTATCTGAAAACAGCTCAACTCTTTCTGAGTTTTCCAAGGTTTTTCACTTTAAATTTTCTTTCCTTCTACTCTGTATGGTGGATTAATCAATGTCTTCTGTTTTGCGCAGATGGAGCGTTCTCCTGTGCTTGGCTGGCTGTTTCACATCCGCGTTGGCAGTCTGCTGACCATGCTGGGCATCCTCGACTATGTGCTCCTCATGCACGCCTACAACTCGACGCTGGTGCGTGGACCGACGGTGCAGTTGGTGTTTGGCTTTGAGTATGCGATTCTGTTGACTGTGATTGCGAGCACAACAATTAAATATGTGCTGCATGCGGCCGAGATGCGAACGGATACGCCGTGGGAGAACAAAGCCGTATTCCTGCTCTACACGGAGTTGGTAATTGGGCTGATTAAGGTCGTGTTGTATCTGCTGTTTGTAGTGATTATGGCCAAGATTTATGCGCTGCCCATGTTCGTCTTCCGGCCCATGTTCTTCACAATCCGCAACTTCCGCAAGGCGCTCAACGATGTGATCATGTCGAGACGCGCCATCCGCAATATGAACACTTTGTATCCGGATGCAACGCCGGAGGAGTTGCGGCAATCTGATAATATTTGCATCATTTGCCGCGAGGATATGGTCAATCATTCGAAAAAGCTGCCCTGCGGGCACATCTTCCACACGACGTGTCTGCGATCTTGGTTCCAGCGCCAGCAGACGTGTCCCACATGTCGCCTGAATATCCTGCGCACGCCTGCCATCAATTCGATGGCCATGCCGCGTGCGGATGACGCAGCGAATCCGGGTGGAGCCGGAGTAGGAGCAGTGCCAGCAGGAGCAGCTGTACCTGGAGCAGCTGGAATTGCACCTGGAGCAGCTGCACCTGGAGCGGCGCCTGGTGAAGCTGTGGCAACTGCAGCGGGCACAACTGGAGCAGCTACAGCGCCTGGCTTGGATCCACATCTGGCACGTCCAAATGGCGCCGTTGCACGCAATGCTGGACTTCCCAATTTTGCGGACATCTTCGGCGATGCCAGTAATTACTAGTTATTTAACCCATCCGCTACTCAGCTGGCTTGGCCAGTAATGTATATTCCTCACATATTTAATGTATTTTTCCACTTTGCAGCTGGCTTATCCAATCTGGCTGGGTTGCCTCCGCCGCCGCCTATGCTATCACCATTTATGATGCAATCCCCATTTGGTTATTTTACGCCTCCAGTGGTGCCGCCACCACCCATGCCACTGGATCTGACCAGGTTCAATGAGGAGGAACTGCTCGCTATGGAGGGCAATCTGCGACAGCATATTGAGGAACGCTTAAAGGTAGCTATCATTTACCCTAACTAAATGCAATTTTGGCAAATATTAATCCAATTTTGTTTTATATTCTCAGATGCTGCGCAATATATCGCTAATGGTGGACTCGGCCAATCTGCTGATGCAGCAATATCAGCTGCTGGTGGCCAGATTGCCTCCGCCAGCAACAACAACAGCTCTTTCAGCAGCAGCAGCAGCAGTCGCAACAGCAGTTCCAGTGAATTCCAATCCAAATCCTGTCTATGATGAGCCAAGCACATCGAGAGCAGCTGCAGCAAAAGTGGATCAGACGGCGCATCATCAGCTCAGTGCTGCTGCTCCAGCTCCGAATGGTGTTGTCTCTGAGCAAGTTACTATCGAGGATCTGGGCGCTGAGGATGATGATGAAGTGGATGTGGATGTGGATGTTATGCCAACCACAGAAGACAACTGCGTTAATGTGGACAACGAGGAGAGCACGGAGCTGAGTGAGTTGCGAAAGAGACGCTTGAAATTTCTCGAGGAGCGCAACAGTTCACCAACAACAACAACAACCACAACAGCAACAACAACAACAACAACTACGAGTAGCGATACAACAGATTATAATTTGTGGAACTGAATCGAAAAGAATAGCAAAAAAAATAAAAAGCTGCCCAGCTCATCTGCATCCGCATCCTCCCCAGCAATCAAACTAAACTCGATGTGTATTCTATGACTGGATATTGATTTAAGCTACTAAAATAATATCCTAACTATGTATGATATATGATCACGATTATATATCTACATATACATATAGAGAGAGAGACAGAGAGAGGGCGTGTGGCGTGCGAAAATTCAATATATATATATACCCAATCTCAAGTTATATATATATTGTGTAAAAATTAATTTAGATATGGGGATAAACTGAAAGATTTATATTTAAAATATTATTATATGTGTATAATTAATGTGAAATATAATTAAAACGAAAAAAAGACGATGACGACATTGATTGATGGATTTTGATTACAAATATATATAAATATAGATATATATATATATGGGGGTAAATAATTTAAACATATATATTATATTATTAATATTACTATTATTACTGCGACTACACATAGATAACAACTGTGGAACGCCGAGCGCCTCGAGCGTGAAAGATCTGCATCTGCACATTGCCGGATCAAATGCGCGACTCGATCTCACGGAACTCGCCCGGATCGGTGAACCGTACAGTCAATATATAGAAGAGCGACGGAAATGGCACCAAACACAGCAACGCGTAATGATAATTCAACGAGGAGATGCCAAAGGCCAGAAGCAGCCAGTGAACAGCTAAAAAAAAGTAACAATATATAATTAATTTAATTTAATATATTTACAGTTGCGATAAAAATAATAGCAACAAATTTGAAACTTGAAGGAATAGTTTTGAGAATTGTAAGAAGACTCTTTAAAAAAAGTGAGCAAAAATAAAAAACATAATTTCTTCAACGTTTTCAACTTTAACTTAACGCAAACAATAATAGCACCGTTTTCCAAATGTCCATAATATAATTATGAAAATTATAAACAATATATATATGTTGAAAAGAATTCGAAGAGCAGCACTAACTTCAATTTACAGGGTAAATATATAACATTATATTTAAAATCAGCCTATGAAAAAATTGCAAAACTAATGAATTGTTTTTTCATTCGTTAAAGTGGTGCAATTATTGTTCCGCAATATATATTCGAATATATATATATAATTATTTATTTATATGTAACTTACAAATGATGACCACATTCTTGACATCCCACACGGAGGAGAGAAGCAGCGCCTTTTGAGTCTGATCCAGCTTCAGGGAGTAGTGTATTGCATTGGCCACCATCGACATGGCAATGCTCAAATATGGGAATGAATAATCTAAAAAAAAATATGCTAATTAATTTAATTACAATCGCGAAAAAAATCGACTAAATATTGGAAAGTTTTTCTTGTTTTTCGAAATATGATTTTTTTCCAAGTGTAATTGACTCACAAATGAGGCCGCAGCAGGTGCCGTGAATCAAGGTGAGCAGTGGCAGAAAATAGAGAGCGGAATACATCGGCGCCTTGCCGCGCACATCCAGCATGGAGCTGATCACGGGACGAATAATGAACATGTTGAGCAGACACAAAAAGTAATAAACCAAGACAATTGTTTGACTGCAAAAAATGTATAAAAATAAATGTGCCAAATTGTGTATAAATATTATTTACACACAGCGGATAGACGGCTTCCTGGGTGCAATGATATACGGATTCATAGTTGGGATTGGGATTGTAGAAGAGTGTGTACCAGTCAGTCAGCTTGCGCACCTCGCAGGCAAACAGTCGCAGCTCCCACAACGGTTCCATGAAAAGCGTTGCCAAAATTGCAGCCATGGCAACTTCAACAAATGCGCTCGCTGTCAAAATTAATTGTTTGCGCGAAAATTTGCGATCCTTGGCATCCATGTCGATGAAGAAACAGTGCATCATCAGTGGCAGCATTGTCATGAATCCCAAATAAAGCCACGAATAAGTGCTCAACTCATCCCGACATGGCATGCAAGCAAAACTCGCATTCACCTGAAAGAAAAACATTTAAATTTCAAATAAAACAAGTTGAGAATAAATTTCGAAATTACCCGTGATCCTCGTGGGCAAACGCCGCAGCTGCTCCAGCTGCCATTTTCGTGCAGCGATCGTCCACAGTAAATGCCGGGGCAGCGATCCAAATAATTGTACATATTTTTATGCCACAGCGCTATTTATTTATTTATTTATTGTTGTTATTGTTCTCTGGCCACAATCTCAATCACCGCAAATGCTTAACCAACACTAATATGCTACAGCTCTGGGCACCCCGAAAACATTAACATTTGCTGTAATTTATCAAAAGCGCGAACTTATTATGGTTGTTATTTTGCAATTTAAATTAAAATTTGATTTGCTTAAAAGTAAAAAAAACAAATTCGTATCAGCTTATAAATTTAACAGGCCCACTCTTATGATTATATTATGTCAGTTAACAGAGTCCCAACAAAGGAATAACGAACAGCTGTGACTTAACATTAACTTATGACTATTTCATGCATAACAATCAGATCAGAAGAGCAGAACTACACACCCCCATCCCTATGACTATAATTGCCATTCAAGTAAAAACACCTTACCTACATATGGCATCGATAAGCTAAACGAATAACAAACTCGATAGAAAGTGGTGGTCGTACGATAGTTGCCAGGGGTGCAAGGTGTTTTTCTGTGTGATATCGATATTAAATTTAGGCAGGTCGTTCATCGGCCGGCTACCAAATTCTGTCGGTCGTCACAAGTTGAAATATTAATTAACACCAATATTACTATTGGAAGTCGCGAAGGAAACCAAAAAAATAAGGAAAACAACTATACTAACTGAATAGGCAATACGCCAATAATCCAACAACAAGAACAACAACAACAATTGCAAACATTGACCACCACCAACGGAGACGCCATTTTGGCTATCGGCCGGCTGATTTGTGAAGCTTAGGAGAGCCAGCCAGCAAAAATAAAAAATTGCAAGAAAGAAATATATAAATATATATACATAATTAGTTTAAAAATTTTGTGCTACGACAACAACTACAACTATGATATGCCCTTAACGTGTGTGACTGCAACAATGTAAATTAATGCGTAAATTAATAAAAAAAAACGCAGTGTTTTTAGGGCGGATGCACAAAATGGTGAGTTGTGCAAAACCAAAGCGATTTGTGTGCGTGTGTGTGTATA
The DNA here is from genome assembly GCA_035043205.1 of Drosophila trichaetosa. Lineage (NCBI taxonomy): Eukaryota > Metazoa > Arthropoda > Insecta > Diptera > Drosophilidae > Drosophila > Drosophila trichaetosa. The sequence goes on along the minus strand of JAWNNE010000640.1, from coordinate 500,591 downwards.
GCTGCGCGTATACACATGTGTGCGCGTCTGTGTGTAATGGATGTGAAAAATGTAGCCAAAAAAAGAATAGAAAACTTCAAAATGTTCTCTCAAAATGCAAATTACATCTAAAATGTTAACATAAAATACATATTTCACCATTTACTACAATGTTTCGTTATTCTGATTACACGCATTGCAATTTTGACCGCAGTCATCGCTGCACTTGCCCTGCCCCCTCCCTCCTTTCCACCCCACAAACTGCGCTGCAAAGTTTATGTACAAACACATATACATACATATACATATGAGCATATACATATACAGTGTTGACAACGAACAATATTCGTCGCCTTTTTTTATTTGCACGTCAGTGTTGCCCGTTTATTTAAAATAAGACCTACAAAAAGGAACGATCGAAGAAGAACAAGTGCGGAAAAAGGAGCAGGCATAATAAGGATAAGAATAAGTGTTTTTTTACTTTTTGCTTTTTGCCCGGCGTGATGTAATTTTTATTTCTTTTTCGGCTATAAGCAAAAATCTTCTTTGTTTGTCTTTAAAAAAAAAAACAAAATAAATAAATATAAGCATGTGAAAAAGAACAACGTAAAACGATAACAACAACGACAACAACATTAAATTAAATTCACGGGAGAGGCGTGTATATGTATATGTATCTGTGTGTGAGTATGTGCTCATACATACATTTAACAGCGGCTCCTCAGCGCCTGCCTTTGCCCCCCTCCACCCTCTCTTCTATTAAATAATATTGATTTTTCATATTCTCAACACTGCTCGCGTCGCTCTTTTTTTTTCGTTAGCTATGCGTGCGCCTCTGTGTGTGTGCGTATGTGTGTGTGTGCTTATGTGTGTGTATTTTTTCGGTCTCCTTTTCTCATGTATTCATTTTGCCATTTCTTTTCTCTCTTTCGTTGCAGTTTATAGATTTTTGCAATTGTGTCCCGTTGAGGAGAAGTAATGTAAACTAAATGCAGGGCGCCGCTAACAGCAGAGCAACAGCAGCAAAAACAAAACTAACAGCAGCAAGAACTAATTTTTGTTGGAATAACATTCATCGTTTCCAGTGAGAAACAAATCAAAAGGAAAAGGTAACCAACACACACACAGACAGAGAGAGGTCGACACAAGAAGAAGAGGAGGAAGAAGACGAAGCCGACGACCAACAGTGCCTCAAATGTACATTTGGCTACAAAATCACACATAATTAATTCATTTAACAACGCTAACAACAACAGCAACGGTGGAAACAGAACAAGAAGAAGTGCATCTCTGCTCTCTTTGTTTCTCTCTCTCCTAGGACTGCCATAGCCAATAGTCAAAATAGTGAAAAGCCAAAGCCGCCCAGCGTAGACACTTTCTATACAATTACAGTTAAAGCACAAACAGCTGATAAGACAACAAGCAGAGAAGACGAAACAATAACGGCGCTTCGGATTTCTGAGTTGAACGCTGGTGCTGCAGCCAAGGGGCGCAACCACAACAACAACAATGACATTCGATACGCGCCGGGCACAGGGCAACACAGGCACAGGCCAAGCCACAACCAACAACAGCAGCAATAACAGTAATAATCCAGCTGCAACAACGGGCATAACGAGCACAGCTCAGACGGGAACAGGAACAGTCACAGGATCGGTCACTGTGCCAGCAACAGCAGTCACAATAACAACTACATCAACAACAACAGCAGCAATAACCACAGCAACAACAACGAACATGATGTCCACTGGCATTGGTGGCGACTCCAACAATAGCACCACCAACAGTCAGGAGCAAATACAAGCTGCGGAGGCGACAACAGCAACAGCTGCAGCAATCGTGGAAAGCAGCGAGACGATTGTGTAAGTATTCAATATTAGTGTTATTATCAATGCAAATTGCTGCTCCGAATTGAAAACATGTTTCCCTGGGGGAAACACACCTTATTTTGAGCTATTTCGAATATTTTCAAAATTAGAAAATGGTGAAATCGATTCAAATTAATGTTTCTGTTCCCTAAATTGTTCCGTTTACATCTTCCCATTTTCTCTTAATCACTTTACCACATATTTTTTGGGAACTCTGTTTTGATTGAAAAAAGATTTTGTCATGTAATCAATTCACAGAGTTCTCCATTTATATCATTAAGATCTCAATTTTTTACGTTCGTGTTTTCATACTAACTATTTTTTAATTTGATTGATATGTACATTTATTGTGTGAACTTATAAAATTTTTAAAATTAATACCAGCAACCAACAACTGCGACTTGTGCCGTATAAATTGACATTTATATAAAATTAAATTAAATTTATTAAGTGAAAAATTAAATTTTAGTTTTTATGATTTAGACTAATTGAAACTTCAAAATCAGGGCAGCCTCTGCTGAATAGCTACAGCTTTTGGAATATTTGTAGTAGTGATAACCTTAAACCTATTTTTAAAATTATTTATTTATATTTAATGTGATCTACAGAAGTAGATTCGATGTCAGATATGATATCAGAACTACCCGAAGTTAGTAGCGTCGCTTTCAATGCATTCAATTTATATTGATTGTTAAAATGTTGCTATGACGAAATTTGTCTATATTATAGACTATAGATATCATAAGATTGATAACAAAGTACATATTATATATTTGTTTATTATATATTTAAATAATAGATAAGTACAAATAAAATTAAGTCACCAAATACGCAAAACAATGAATAAGAACTCTAGCAATAATAGTATTATATTTGTCTTGCGACTAATTATTGTGATTCGATTCGAAGTTTGTTGGCTTTCCCGTTATCCAGCTATTTATTGTAGATTGTTTATTGTTTTAGTTTTACGCAGTTTTTTTCTTTTTAGTACTGCTGCAAGAAATGCCATTAAAGTATTGCTTGAATTCAATTCAATTAGTGCCCTTTTGGGGATAATTAAAGGTTGTTTGAGTCACAGAAAGTAATTCAAATCACGAGTTTTCTTCTTGACGCACATAGGTGTGCGTGTGTGTGTGTGTGTGTGTTGTGAGTGTTTGTGTTAGTAGGTGATGTGCAATCTAAATAATAATTATAAACACGAACACCGACGATAATAAAAACAAAAGAAAAAAAGTTAGCAGAATTATCGCTTATCTACTTACGTTAAACAAGTGTGTAGATCACGCACACTCGCACACCCCTAAAATACACTCGGAAAAAATGCAATCTAAAATTAAGAAAATTAAGAAACAAAAAATTATGAAAACTTAACAATAGATATGGATCGAAAAATTCAAAACAAAATTTAATATTTAAATTTAAATTATATAAAGCAAAATAATACATTTGTTGCAAACACAAACAGACCAAATTAAGAAATTTACTTAATAATAAGCTCAGTTAAACTTGGCCAATTTCTAAAATGAACTGTGCAATTTTTCAAGTTCACGAATTTTTTTTTTAAATTTAAAAATATATTTTTGTTTATACATTTTGTCTTGTGTATAGGTCACCGGAAAAGCTGATAGCGTCATTTCCAACGACAAAACTGCGCTCGCTAACTCAGAAGATATCGAATCCGCGCTGGGTGGTGCCCGTGTTGCCCGAACAAGAGCTGGAGGTGCTGCTAAATGCCGCCATCGAATTGGCCCAAGCAGGTAATTAAATTACCTTATTGTGTATCAACCATATAAATAATAAAACTCACGTCTTTCAGGTGCCGATCATGACTGTGAGCCATGCGTGGAATTTTATCGCAATGGTTTGACGACATCGTTTGCCAAAATCCTCACCGATGAGGCGGTCAATTCGTGGAAATATAATATCCATCATTGCATTTTGGTGTCGTGTGGCAAATTGTTGCATCTGATTGCGATACACATGCAACGGGATAATCCCTATTTGCTTGATCTGCTGGCGATTGTCTTCGATCCGGACAATAAGTTCAATACGTTTAATGGCGCCCGTCAGCCGGAATGTTTTGCGGCGCCAGAATGCATTTGGGGTGTGCTCGATAGCAATAAGATGTTTGCCAAATCGCCGGCAGAACCAAAACCGCCGCGTGGCTGGCTCGTCGATCTCATTAATCGCTTCGGACAGTTGGGCGGCTTCGACAATCTACTCGAGCGTTTCAATAGCGGGTTGGAGTTGCTAAGGCGCAATCAATCCTCAGCCACAAATAAGGTGAAGGTGGAGACGGAGATTACCGGTGGACAGGATAATCGTTTAACGTTGGCGTTGATACACAGCCTGCTGCGTCCATTTGGTCAGTGCTATGAACTCTTAACGCCAGCTACGATTGCCAAGTACTTTATGCCCACTTGGAATGTGGTCTTGGATCTGCTCGACAGTTTCACGGATGAGGAGCTGAAGCGGGAGGTGAAACCCGAGGGACGCAACGATTATATCAATGGTATTGTAAAGTCGGCCCGCTTCCTCGCCAGCCGTTTGTCCGGCCAAGAGGAATTGATACGCGATTTGGAAATGTTTCGACTGAAGATGATATTGCGTCTGCTGCAAGTGTCCAGTTTCAATGGCAAAATGAATGCTCTGAATGAGATTAATAAAGTGCTCTCCTCCGTCTCTTACTATTCGCATCGATCGCAACCGGTGCCTCACAATCTGCCTGAGGATGAAGTGGATTGGTTGACAGCGGATCGCATGGCCCAATGGATCAAGTCATCCGATGTGTTGGGAATTGTGCTTAAGGACTCACTGCATCAGCCCCAGTATGTGGAGAAGCTGGAGAAGATAATACGTTTCCTGATCAAGGAGCAGGCGCTAACGCTCGACGATTTGGATGCGGTGTGGCGTGCACAGGCGGGCAAACATGAGGCAATCGTTAAGAATATGCACGATCTTTTGGCCAAGTTGGCCTGGGATTTTACGCCCGAACAGCTCGATCATCTCTTCGAGGCATTTCAGGTAAGACGAGGAATGCAATTTGATCTCTTTTATCTTTATTAATCCCTTCTCCAAAATGCAGGCCAGCATGACGACGGCGAATAAGCGTCAGCGGGAGCGTTTGCTGGAGCTAATACGTCGTCTCGCCGAGGACGATAAGAATGGCGTGATGGCGCAGAAGGTGCTGAAGCTCTTTTGGACGCTCGCCCACTCGCAGGAGGTGCCGCCCGAGGTGCTTGATCAGGCGTTGGGCGCCCATGTCAAAATACTCGACTACAGTTGTTCGCAGGAGCGAGATGCCCAGAAGACCATTTGGTTGGACAAGTGCGTCGGTGAACTGAAATCCGGAGATTCTTGGGTTTTGCCCGCTTTGCGTTTAATTCGCGATATTTGTTGTTTGTACGATACGACACCGAATCATGCGCCACGCACTCAGACGGGCATCAATCGTCTCCAGGTCATTGAACGACTCCAAAATGATTATTCGTTGGTGATACTCGTCACAAATAGTTTGACGGCGTATATGGAAAAGGTGCGCGCCTTGGTCAACGAAACGCCCACTTTGGATGCGGCAACAATTCTGATCGATGGCCGTTTTCCGCATCATGCACAGATTGCCGAACGTTTGGAGTTCCTGAAATTTCTGCTAAAGGATGGTCAGCTCTGGCTCTGTGCCGATCAGGTGCGTTATCCCCTTTACTTATTTATTATTATTTCTAACTTATTTGTTTCAGGCGAAACAAATCTGGCATTGTTTGGCTGTGAATGCCGTTTTTACGGCAGATCGCGAGGAATGTTTCCGCTGGTTCGGCAAACTGATGGGCGAGGAACCGGATCTTGATCCGGGCATCAATAAGGATTTCTTTGAGAATAACATCCTCCAATTGGATCCACATTTGCTCACAGAGAGTGGCATCAAGTGTTTTGAGCGTTTCTTTAAGGCTGTCAATTCAAAGGAGGACAAACTGAAAGCCATTCATCGTGGCTATATATTGGATAATGAGGATTTGATTGGGAAGGATTATTTGTGGCGTGTCATAACCACCGGTGGCGAAGAGATTGCAAATAAGGCCATTGATCTGCTCAAAGAGGTTTCCACGGCGTTGGGGCCACGTTTGCAGGAGCATATCACCGAATTTCATGAGATGTTCATTGGCGAATGTTGTTCCCGCTTGCGCACCCATTATAGCAATATCCTGATCTTGGGCAAAACAATGCTGGTCGAGGATAATGCCGAGAATAATGCGGCTAATGATGAGTCTAAGGATAGTAAAATGCGTTACATTGAGGCGGAGAAAATGTGTCGCATTCTCAAGGTGCTGCAGGAATACATCAAGGAGTGTGATCGTTCCTTTAGCGGTGATCGCATCCATTTGCCCTTGAGTCGTGTAACGCGTGGCAAGAACACTAGTCTCTACATACGATTCCAGACGCCTGGACGACCCATCGATGACCTCGAGATTGTGACGCATAGCAATGAAACAATGGCGGCGTTCAAGCGTAATCTTCTCAAGCGCATCAAGGGCAACAACAGTTCCTCATCATCGACGACCAACTCCAATGCGACGACCAACATCAAAGTGGATCTCTTCTATACGAATGGTGAACTCATCGAAATCACCGATGAAATAAACCCACTCTATCAATACACCATACGGGACAAGATGATACTGACGGCGAAGTTGACACCAGTGGGCATTGGCCTCGCCAGCAGTCCCGATTCCTCGAGTGATTCGAGCACTGGTTCTCCACCCAGACCCTGTCCGGATATGCAACGTGTCGAATCGGAGTCGACGCTGCCCGGTGTGATTATCTCCCAGAACTATCAGTACACCGAATTCTTTCTCAAACTCTATCAGCTGGGCAGTGATTTGGAGCATGGTCGTCTGCGAGATAGCGCCAAGGTGCTGTTGCATCTTTTGCCCTGCGATCGTCATACGATGCGACAGCTGCAACTTATGTGTCGTGTGCCCAAGTCAACCGCCAGCACTGGTGATGGGCCCAAGGAGCCGGAGGATGTCGGCGGTGATGCTGCTCTCAACGCTGATGATTGTACGCCGGAGCAAATGTTTCTTCACCCGGCGCCGGCCCAGGTGCTCTACAATTTGAGTGTGCTCCATGGCTTGCTAATACCCGCTTTGGATCCCCTCGGGGAGGCAGCACTCCAAGTGCAATCTTCGTGGATGCACTCGGGCTGTGCGCACTTTGTGCTTGAATTGCTGACGAAAAACAATTTTCTGCCCAATGCCGATATGCATACGAAGCGTGCCTCGTTCCAGGGTGTGCTGCGACTGGCCAAACTATTCCTGTACATTGTGGGCAGTGTGTTGTCGCGTGTAGGGGATGAGCCCATGATTTGTGACTATGATAATGGTGCCCGGTCTCAGGTGGATATACTCAAACAGAACTTTTCCACAATGCCGAATAATGCACAGGGTACGTTGCGTGCTATTTCCGCTAAGCTGGCGGAGATCCTTGCCACCGAGATGCTCTCCGCGAGTCACGAGGGTGAACGTTGTCGTGCCTTGTTTAGTTCAACGTTGCAATGGTCATGTCCAGATATTAGCACCATTAAGGCGGTCGTCCAATTGGCCTGGGCCTCATCGTGTGGCAACTTGCAGGCGCTGGGCAGCTGCAGCAATAATAGCAACAAAAACGCAGATTTCGAGGATGATGCCATTGTGCCAGATGGGCAGGATTTTAGCATGTGCAAGGAAGCACTCGAAGTGATGACCATTTCCTTCATACTTAATCCCAGTGCAAATGAGGCTCTGAGCAACGATGCCAATTGGCCCAAGTTTATTACATCCATTGTGCTGAAGAATCCGATGCGACATGTGCGTCAAGTTGCCTCCGAACAATTGTTTTTGGCCTCCACCTATTGTGCCGGGGATCGTCGTCCCTTTGTCTATATGGTCAATTTGTTGGTGAGTGCGTTGAAAACATTGGTGCCACAATATGAGGCAACGTGTGCGGAATTCTTTTCGGTGCTGTGTCGCACTTTGTCCTACGGCTGCATCTACAATTGGCCACTACAAATTGGTGAACATTTGCTCGGTGATGAGATCAAATGGTTGCGTAAAATACGCGAGAATGTCAAAATCACTGGGGATACTCAGGTCCACGAGGAGTTGCTTGAGGGTCATCTTTGTTTGGCCAAAGAGCTAATGTTCTTCCTCATGCCCGATTCGAAGGCACAGCTGAATGAACTCATCCATGAGCTCATCGATGATTTTCTGTTTACGGCCTCGCGCGAATATCTGCATTTACGCAAGCACGGCAGTCTGCGAATGGACACCGTGCCACCTCCCGTCTGCCGCAGTCCGCATACAATTGCGGCTGCTTGTGATCTCCTCATCGCTCTGTGCCAGCTCTGTGTTCCTAATATGAAGCTACTCACCAATACACTCATCGATTTCGTTTGCACGGGTAAGTCCCGCATAATAATAATAAAATTAATAATACTTAAACAAATTGCATAAGATTGGAGAGGGGGAAGACCTAATTAATATTTATTCGTGTTCAGTCTGAAGAGTGCTCCATCGTTATATATCCGTCTTTCTGCTTGACTACATCAAGCAAAGCACTAGACCCATTGGACCATTTGGAATATGAGTTCTGCATATCAAGTTTCATTTGATCGTTAATTGCCATTTTTCGAGAATATCGATAAAAATCGATTTCTGATAACAATTAAAGATACAATTGTAGAGAGATCGGAAAAGGAATGCAGATTTCTTTTAACAAAAAACGTATTAATATCAACTACTATCAGCAACCTAGCGATACACAAACTTTAGTTAAGAACTCAATTGGGAAAGTCAAAATATCTGTACAATTTAGCCCAAGCACTCTTCTTAATCACCTATCAATTACTGTACAATTTATATTCCGATCTCTTAGTCAGCTTTCAATATCTGTACAATCTATTAATTAAGTATTAACATTAATATATTTACCATTTTAGATACGGATCCGTTGCGCGAATGGGATTATTGGCCGCCGGTTGGTGCACGGGCAGCAAAAGGTTTCTGTGGCCTGAAGAATGCGGGTGCCACGTGCTACATGAACTCGGTGCTGCAACAGCTGTACATGGTTCCCGCTGTGCGTGTGGGCATCCTAAAGGCGCACGGTGCCGCCACCAATGACAACGAGGACTTCAGCGGCGACTCTGAATTGAACAACAGCGTCAACAGTGGCGCCAGTCTAGGCCCCTCGTTCTTTGGACCCGCCCCAATGTCCTCGCTTGCATCGACATCATCTGCGGTATCGACGTCCCTGGATGATGCCAGTGGTGGTTCCGCCGATGTGCGCAAAAACTACCACGTGGTCATCTTGAAGCATGTACAGGCAATATTCGCCCACTTGGGGCACAGTGCGTTGCAGTTCTATGTGCCACGCGGCCTCTGGACGCACTTCAAGTGAGTTCAACTGAATTAGAATCCCCTCTCATAATTATTTATTGTTTCTGTTAATCATTGCCGCCTGCTTCATAAACCCAACCTTCTTACCTTGGTTTTGTATATCTGAGTATCTGAATAATAGAACTCAAAAGGTTGTCTTCAAAACAAGTTCAACACATCACTTTCTAGGACTGTCCTAGTAACCTCTGGCCTCCACCCCAGTAACATTCTAATGTATGCGGGGCTTCTTCAGGTTGTGCCTGATTTGCTTACTTTATTTTTTTTTGTCATGGTGTAAATATAAGTGCAAGACCTTTTTTTATGTTAACTCTCCTCAGGATGTTAGTTACACGCGCAATGGGTTGCTACTTGGTGGATTGGGTGAAGTAAATTTAATAATTTAGGTTTACTTCTTGACTATAAATTAAATTGCCATAGTAAATTCACTGTCAACAAAGACTTTGCAGTTTTTTGTTTTATTAGGAGTTGGAATTTGTTGACCCTTATACGACCAAGATACTCCTCACTTCTCTTGTTCATTCAATTCTGGAATAAGGATCTTGTGTTTGGTCCGATTCAGCAAAGCAGACTGGCATCTATCTAATTTGCTTACTTTTTACCCTTCGTTGCTATTATGACTGGGCTTTTACTATATCCATACACCGATAGACTCCTCCTTAATTACCTTCACTACCTAATTAATCGTTGGGGTGTGCTGGGTGTTGTGTTTGCAGTTAAATTACTACATAGTGAAATCGATATTGCTGCTTTAATGAGGCAAACAAAAATTTTTCTGTTACCAATCGAGACCTAACCGATTACTTCTTCCCACGTTCTCTTAATCCCTTGACTAATAATTTTGTCTTTTTCGACTACTCTATAATGATTACAGTAGACTTTACCATGCCATCAATTCAAAGATCTCTCTTTCTATCATCATTTTTGTTTCAAATTACGTTTTTTTTTTAATAGATTACAAGGCGAGCCAGTAAATTTGCGCGAACAACAGGATGCCGTTGAGTTCTTTATGTCGCTGTTCGAGAGCCTCGATGAGGGTCTGAAGGCGTTGGGCTACACGCAACTGATGAATGCAACGTTGGGCGGCTCGTTTAGCGATCAGAAGATATGCCAAGAGTGCCCACATCGCTACTCCAAAGAGGAACCATTTAGCGTATTTAGTGTTGATATTAGGAATCATAGCTCATTAACCGAATCTCTGGAGCAGTATGTCAAGGGAGAGCTGCTCGAGGGAGCTGATGCATACCATTGTGATAAATGTGATAAAAAAGTGAGTCCCAATAGTTAATCATTCTAATGGAAATTCTAATAATCTTGATATCTATTTTTCGTTTCCCCCTAGGTAGTTACCATTAAGCGGCTATGTGTGAAGAAACTGCCGCCCGTGTTAGCCATACAATTGAAACGCTTTGAATACGACTACGAGCGCGTTTGTGCGATTAAGTTTAATGATTATTTTGAATTTCCGCGTATACTCGATATGGAGCCCTACACAGGTGAGATTTATAGCACTTGTCAAAAATAATATCACTATTGTCGACGGTAAACAAATATCACTGTTCGTGTTCTAAGTAGAAAGCAGGCCTTAAGTCAAAAAAATAATAATTTTAAATAACAAGCAAGTGCATTTAATTGACTATCCAATTGGGTAAAATAAAAATAATTGAATTATCTATACTTTAGGACCTTATGATTGGCATTCAAGTTTACTTTTATACTATATAGATAAATATTTAACCTTCTCAGCAGCAAATTGTGATATATAAAAATAATCACACTACATCAAATAAAAAATGATGCTTCACGTCATATCTAAATTCAATCGAAAATCAAATATAGATTTTTATTATGGTGTAATATATATATATCAATATATCAATTAAATATAACTGTTTTTTATTTTAGTTTCCGGCCTAGCTAAGCTAGAGGGCGAAGTTGTGGAAGTGGGTGATAATTGTCAAACAAGTGTTGAAACAACAAAATACGAACTGACCGGCATTGTGGTGCACAGCGGACAGGCATCCGGTGGCCATTACTTCAGCTACATAGTCTCCAAGTAAGCATTGGCTAACATCCAATTCTCAATATTTGGTTATTACTTAATTTATTCCAATTGCAGAAATCCAGCGAATGGCAAGTGTCAGTGGTACAAGTTCGATGATGGCGAGGTAACCGAGTGCAAAATGCACGAGGATGAGGAAATGAAATTGCAATGCTTCGGCGGCGACTATATGGGCGAGATCTACGACAACAATCTGAAGCGGATGCAATATCGGCGCCAGAAGCGCTGGTGGAATGCCTATATGCTATTTTATACGCGCTGCGATCAAAATCCCAAACAATTTGAGACCAGCGTCGAGCAGTTGTCGCTAACCGAGAGCCGAAATGTGGTGCTGCCGCTACCAAAGCCAATCGAGCGCAGCGTTAGGTGCGTAATATTTATATAATATATATATATATATTGTCGATTTTCTATAATCTGTTTAACTCCATCGCTTGTAGACATCAGAATATTCGTTTTCTGCATTCGCGCAGCATTTTCTCTGTGGAGTTTTTCAATTTCATTAAAAAGCTGGTCAGTTGCAGTATTCCCTCGACGCGCAGCGATAAGATTGTAAGTTGTGCACAAAACTAATACACTCAGAAAAAAGTCGACCTGAAATTTAGAAATTTATTTTATTTTTTAGAAATATTAATTTTTTTAATATTAGAATCACTTGATCACAGAATTTTCAAAGAAAATATATTTCTTAATAATAAAGAAAATTTTTCTAAAAAGTAGAAATGAATGAAAGAAAAATATGGAAATTAAACAAGTTTATTTTCTTCATTTTCGAAAAATTTCTAAAATTTCAGAGCGACTTTTATTCTAAGCGTAATTTTAGACAATTATATATTAATTAACACAATTCTTTTGATTGCCCTGCCAGACACCCGCTGCTGAGGAGCTGTCGCTGCTGGGCGTGCAATTGGCATCACAGTTTCTGTTCCACACTGGATTTCGCACAAGGAAATCGCTGCGTGGTCCCGTCATCGAATGGTGAGTTGCGAGAAGACAATAATGGCATCTGTATCTATGGCTTAGGCTGTGATTACTATGATCATATTATTTTCTTATGTATAGGTATGACACGCTCTCACATCACATACGTTCCTCGTCGCTGGTGCGCAAATGGTTTGCAAATCATGCGCTGCTCTCGCCCCCATCACGTTTGGGCGAGTATATATTGATGGCACCATCGCCAGAGGTGCGCACCGTGTTCGTCAAGCTGGTTGTGTTCTTTTGCCATTTTGCCATCAATGATGAACCGCTCGTTGGCTACGAGGGCAGCAATCTGTGCGAACAAGTCCTGATCAGTGTGCTCCGTCTGCTCAAATCCGAGGCGGCTGACTATGGCAAGCATTTACCGCACTACTTTAGCCTCTTCAGCATGTATGTGGGCCTGGGCACACGCGAGAAACAGCAGCTACTCAAGGTAATCTCTAATCTCCATAATTATATTTCTATTGTATATAATTCAATGCCTTCTTTTGCTGCTCCAGCTGAACGTGCCCGTCCAGTTTATGCAGGTGGCCATGGATGATGGACCCGGTCCATCGATTAAGTATCAGTATCCCGAGTTCAGTAAGCTGCATCAGGTTGTCTCGCATCTGGTGCGTTGCAGCGATGTCAGCGATAAATGCCAGAGCTCCAATCAGAATGGACGACCACTGCCCAATCCTTACAAGGATGCGAGCATCGCCCAGGAGGAGATGACGCCGCTGTCCAGTGAGTGCATGGATATACTCTTCAATCGTACCAGGTAAGTCATAACTTGCCATCCACAGTCGCTGCCAAAATAATAGTGCAAAATAGTTCAAATATCTTTAAATTGATCACAAAAAAACTCTTAAAAAATTATAAAGGTTTCATTTGATATACATTGTAAAAAAAAAAACAGTAAAGTTCTTACACATGTCACAAATGAGCAGCTTTAAATAATAGTAATGGAAAAGTAGACGGAGAGCTTCTTAGAGCTATAATAATTATAAATGATTAAGAACATTTTTGATTGATCAAATATGTGCCACCTATTGGGGGTATTTCAAATTCGTGTAAGAATGACTCTTATAATTATGATATTTCGGGATAAATAAAATATAATTTAAATCATTCCCCTATGGGAAACCAATAATTTGTTGCAGTAGTGCAATATTTGACACGCCCCATTTTATCAACATAAAATTTAAATTTTTTACGGAATGTTAAGCAAATAAATGACTAATGATATGTATGATATCAGAAGCTATTAATAAACTCGTACAGCTTCAAATATTTCGGCACTTGGCTAAGAACAGCCAAAAATATAAGATAAATTAAAAGGAATAGATAAAATAAAAATAATGAGTATGAGAAGATATATCGAAGGGAAAAAGGTGCAAGGAATCGAAGGGATATATATTGCTGAATGAATATGAGGCTTTTGTAATTTATGAAGCAACATTATTAATATTTAAACCTCAGCAAATATAGCTGATTAACTTGTGTTTCTTTTTTTTTACTCGCTTGCAGCTACATCAAAAAGGTGATTGAGGACACCAATGTGGGCGATGAGGGATTGAAACTGTTGCAGTATTGCAGCTGGGAGAATCCACATTTCTCACGCGCGGTGCTCACCGAATTGTTGTGGCAATGCGGTTATGCCTATTGCCACGATATGCGGCACCACACAGATTTGCTGTTGAATATACTGTTGATTGAGGATTCGTGGCAACACCATCGCATCCACAATGCACTCAATGGTGTCGCGGAGGAGCGCGAGGGTCTGTTGGACACGATACAGCGGGCGAAGACGCATTATCAAAAGCGTGCCTATCAAATAATCAAATGTTTGACGCAACTGTTCCACAAGTCACCGATAGCGTTGCAGATGCTTAATACCAATCCGACAATTAGTCGTCATTGGAGTGTGGCCGTTGAATGGCTGCAGGATGAGCTGGAGCGACAACGTGGCATTGGCTGCCAATACAACTCATATTCGTGGTCACCGCCCGCGCAGAGCAATGATAATACCAATGGCTATATGCTGGAACGTTCGCAATCGGCCAAGAACACATGGTCGATGGCCTACGAACTGTGCCCGGAGGAGGTGAGCGAGAAACCAACGTCGACGGAGCCTATTAAAAAAATAAAAATAAAAAAAAATTACAACTCACAAATAAACATAATAATTAACAATTAACTTTCTTTCTCTCTTGGTGCCCAGCAGGATCAGGAGGAGAACAACGAGTCCGATTTGGAGTCCAATGATGATAACAAACAGCAAACGGAACAGCAAACAACTGCAGCAACAACGACAGCTGCAACTGCAATAGGCACTGATGCAACTACGCTCAATGAGCAGCCGGATAATAAACTAACAACGACGATCATCCCAACAATTGGCGGCTGGCCGGGACCGGTACCCAGCTCATCAACGTCAACCACAGCGTCAACGCTGCCAGCGGGCACCTGCTCCCCCTCCACCTCTTCTTCGGATGTTGTTGGTGGCAGTGGCAAGGCGAGACTATCGCGTCAATTGTTCAGCGCTTATACCTCGACGGGTGGTGGTAACGTGGCAGCAACAAGCGCCGGTGGCAGCGGCGGCAACAGTGAAACCGAGAGCAGTACCCAGGATACGGGCGGCAACAACACGGAATCCAACATAAATGGACTGACCAATAGCTTGGATCACATTAAAATCTCCATGGAAAAGGTAGATTTGAGCTCAGTTAAGGTTAAGGTTTAGTTTAAGTTTGTATTTTAGTTGGTAGTAGTTCTCCCGGTTAGAAGAGTTCCTCTTACAAAACAAAACTACACTTTGACAATTTTTACACTTGACAACAGACAACATGTGGTAAAAATAATGGTGTAACTGTATAAAGTTGGTGACATGACAATTGTGCCTCTCATTTTTTGAGCCATCAAACTTGACTTGAGTTGTTAAGGCTCAATTTGATCGAGAAGAACGATTTTTATACCCTGTGATTGAAAATAGTTAAATGCAAATTTCTCAAGCATTTTTTATAAGCAGTTTTCAGTGCCCTTTTAGCATTTTATCTGCTAACTTATGTGTGCAAAACTTTTTGAAGGGAAATTTATGCAATAGAACTAAAATATTTTTAACAGCTGAGTGCAGGGTATATCTTAGTCGAGCTCAATCGAATATAGCATTCTTACTTGTTTTTTTCCTGACAGTTGCTTTTGTTTATATATTTTATTTGAATAGTTGAAATTGAAAGATTGTAGAATGTGTATGTATTATTAAATATTTATTGCTTCAAGTTGAATTTGAAGTCCCCACCAAATGCTGTCGAAACAAATTATGTGCTACCATCCGTTTTGCACTCAGCAAAGCACATCTATTAAATTGTCATGTCATCTCTTTCGCGCTTGCTCTTAAGACTGGTACCTCAAAATGTCACCACTTTTATATATTTACACCATGTGGTAAACAAATTTGTTCTAATTTCTTTCTTTCTCTCTGTATTTCAACTATGCGAATGAAACTCTTCTTCTCCACCTCTTCTTCGATGTTTCGTTGTTTCATTTTTGTTGCCCCCCTCCCTCCTTTCCCCTTATACTCATGCTTCTGTGCGCAGGGCAGCCGAAATCGTGTGAATCGTGGAGGTAAATTGCCGCCGGCAGCGGAGCTTTTAATGCCGCCATTGCAACAACAACAACAGCAACCGAAACAACTACAAAAACATCAACTACAGCTACAGCTACAACCAAAACAACAACAACAGCAGCAGCAGCAGCATCAACAACAACAACGTGGTGATATTAGCAACAACAGTTCGAACAGCCGCTTAATTTGATTTGCCGCCAAGTTAGTTAGAGTTGTTCAATTTTTAATTCGTTTTGAACCCAACAACGACCACAATTGTATATTTTTTTCCTTTTTTTTTGTTGTAAAACAAATATATAAATATATATATATATATATAAATCACAAATATATATATTACTATATAGATTTTGACATGTTATGCGCCACATTTAATACTAGTTTTCTAGCTTTTTTCCAGCTAAAATTGCTTCAGGCAAACAACACTGACACACACACACATACCTGTACATATATATAGCTACGCACACAGTTGTTTTCTGCTTACAAAAGCGCACTCAAAAGTGTTGCGCGCGCCTCGTTTACGTTTCTATCCCCTAAAACAAATTAAAGAAAAAATAATTAATACTTATTTTTCATTTGTTTGGTCTTGTTCTTTTCATTTAATAGCAGCCGTCGCATCGGAAAGAGCGAAGAAGGTCATTGAAGAAAAAGATTGTGTTTGGAAATGCGGAAGAGGAGGAGGAGGAGGAGGAGGAAGCCGACGAAATGTTAACAACAACAGAGGCAACAACAACTACAACAGCGCCAACAACAGTGTCTAGCGTCACAACAGCAACAACAGCAGCGGTAACACTTGCCGTTGACTCCACAACAACAGCTCTAATAACAATAACCGACACAACAACAACTGCAGCCAATAACATAACAGCGACAACATCCACAGCAGCAACAACAACGGGAGCGGCTGAGCTCAACTCAACAGTGGAGAAAAACTTAATTTAAAAAAAAGAAGAAAAACAAGCATAGAAAAACCAACTGAAAAGTTTTTTGCAATAAAAAAATAAAATAATCGCAAAAATTAATAACAATATTAACAACAACAATAACAACTTTTGAGCAACCAACAAGTGGTTTTTAGTGGGGCAACAAATATTTAAAAACAGAGACTTAAACTTAAAAAAAATTAACATTTAACAGCCACAAAAGCGCTTAGAACAGCAAAAACGATGAGCGATAAACGATAATCGATCAACTAAGACGAAGTCAGAGGCGGGCAGAGCAAGAGGAAGAGAAGAAAGTAAGGGAAAAATATATAGAAAATATTAAGTGAACAGAAATGGTGTTTAAATAGTTATTGTACTTTATAATTAACTAAAAACTAAAATTACAAGCATTGACTCACAAAAAAAAAAACATTACCCCCTTCCCCCTTGTTTAAGTTGCACGAGATATGATTGTATTTATATATAGTATATATAAATGATGTATTACGCATTGAAAGCGAGCAATCTAAACAAATGGAACTAACAAAAATAATATTAAAAAAACTACACATACAGAAAAACATAAATACATACATACAAAAATACATATTTAGGTAACAAAGTAAACAAATTCGGCTATTTTGTTGTCTGAAAGAAGGCTTAGCTGGAAACCACTTTTGATTAAGGCAAGCGAAATAAGTGAACAAACCAAATTGTATCTACTCATGCCACATGCCACAAGTGTCGCCCCTCAAAAAAGCGTTTCCCCAAAAATCCGTTGAAATACGAAAAAAAAATATATATATATAAAATTAAAAAAAATAAATAAAAAACAGTATAAAAATTTCAGAGATGATAGACAAATGTGGACTATATAAAAAAAAATAAAAAAGAGAGAGCATAAAGTAAACTTGATTATGTTTATACTAAGTATATATATATATTTTTAATTATTTAGTGTTTTTTGTATTAAGTGAAATTTGTTAAACATTTATTAAATTATTATGTTTTAAGTTGCAAAATAAAAGCGAAATGTAAGCAAATAATTATCCATTCATTATTGTTTTTTATCACATCAACAACAACAACAATAGAAGAATTTGAAAAATTTAAGAACAACAAACAAAAACCTGTTACTGTAATTTAGTTTACATATTTACATATGTATGCCTGTGAAGTGATTGATGAATGCATTAATTGAATAAATCAAAACTACTTTTTTTTTTCTAATTTTTATCAAATTTTTAAATATTTATGTGAGATATGTTTTGGGACGTTTTTTTTATTTATATGGCATAAATTGGGCATGATTCGGGGGCTCTCGAAAATTATGATACCCTTGGACGGCATAATTAAATATTTCTTGCGGACAATCAAAAATGATGTAGCATACTCTTGGGTTTAGACAGGGATATTTTATTTTAAAGAAAAATACTTGCAACATTTTAAAGCATACTCTTAGGCTGAACTATTAAATCTGCAGTGCAAATGAACCAAAAATGCTAAAACATACTCTTAGTTTTAATCTAAGACGAGGAAAATTAATTTTCTAGGATACCCCTAACTTGGCCAAAACTTTGCAGATTTTGATAAGTTCTACCTATTGGCGTTTAAGGTTAAGGGTGTCCAAGATCCAAGATCATTGCAGAATTTCGGTTGGAATCCGCATGGAAACGGGCCAAAAACAAAAGCCTCGACCAACCACCTTGCGTAAGGTATTTTTTAGAGAGTTATTCATTAGACAAAGATAAAACGCATTTCTTTTAATGTCAAAGGACATATTACAAAAAACAAAACAATGTTCCATTAAATGGAAATATTTACGCTTAAAACTAATAAATGCACATTGTTAAAACTTAAATCTGATCAAGGATCAATTAAAGGCACAGTATGAAATGCAAAACAATTCAAAAGCTATGCATAAATGCAACAAATTTTCCAATATCTCCAGTCGAATCACTTTTACTCCTTTGGTTCCTCATCAACAAATGTGATGACAGCTGCTCCCTTCGCCAAATTATCGCCTTCGGCGCCACCAACAGACTTGATAATTGCATCCTTGGGCGCCTTCAAAATGTGCTCCATTTTCATGGCTAACAAATAAAGCTGTTTAGCTTACAAATCAGATTATATTTTTATCTTTATCATACCTATAAGCACAGCGAGACTGTCGCCCTTCTTAACAGTATCGCCTGGCTTAACCAAGAGCTTCTCCAGGACACCAGGCATGGGTGCAATCACTCGGGAGCCACCGCTACCCAACTGATCAGACTGGGCGGTCAGGAACTTGGGCTGCACTAACTCTAAATCCAATTTGCCATTCTAAGCGAGAAATTTAACAAACATAAGTTTAATAAACAAGAGTTTCTCGTAAGGAAGCTTACCTCCAGGAAGAGTGTCAGATTTGCGCCATCAATGTTGGTAT
This sequence comes from Drosophila trichaetosa, assembly GCA_035043205.1. Classification (NCBI taxonomy): domain Eukaryota; kingdom Metazoa; phylum Arthropoda; class Insecta; order Diptera; family Drosophilidae; genus Drosophila; species Drosophila trichaetosa. Next base: position 481,319 of record JAWNNE010000640.1, on the reverse strand, counting down.
TGTATGTAGAAATATTATTATCAATATTGGCACGGATTTTCAAGCGTTTTCCTTGCTCAACACGCTCGGCTTTAATCAGTTGCCAAGAGCCATCATCGACTCTAATTTCGATTTCACCATTATCATATTTTACTTCCACCGCGTAAACTAAAATGAAACGGAGAATAAGCATCCAAGTATAATCAGCGTGATTTAAATACCTTTCTCATTTGTCTTCAAATTGTATCTGCGAATTAGCGCGTAATTCAGACGCATATTTGTGGCAGCCGCAAAGGGATCCTGGCTGCCACTTGCATTGCTGCTTGCAGCCTGCAACTCATTAAAGATGAGAGCGAGAGCAGCTTGAATCAGTTGCTGCTCCTTGACGACAATTGGTGGAAAGAGTGTGTCAAAGTGCTCATCAATGAAACCCGTGTGCACATTGGCTTGCTGGAACTCCGGATGCGAGGCCAGGTCGATGAGGAAGTTGATGTTCGTATCGAGACCAGAAATCTGCAAAAGAAAAATATATTTTTTTTTTTTTAGATATATCTAAATTATTGTTTCTAATGAGAATAAGATTAAGGATTCTTCTATTAAATTCACCCTGAACTCTGAGGAAGAGAACTCCGAGAAAGCAGACTGCTAGAAAAATACGTTGTATCCCGCGGAAATATATTTTAAATTCTGTGTACATAGAAAACCTCAACAGAGATGTCCGTATACGTGGACAAACTGGAATTCAGAATCATACTCACATGATACTCGCCCAGGCGAGCAACTAAAGAGTTGAGCGCCTGTGTGCGATTCTCGCCCCAGACAACCAGTTTGGCAATCATGGGATCGTAGTGAACAGAGACTTCATCGCCCTCTCGGACGCCCGTCTCCACACGGACATCAGCACTGGGCTCGGGGGTGCTCAAATAGCGCAGTGGTCCAGCGCCGGGCAGGAAACCACCACGTGGATTCTCCGCATAGATACGTGCCTCGAAAGCGTGTCCTCGTCGCAAGATCTGCGATTGCGTCAGTGGCAATGGTTCACCAGCAGCCACACGAATTTGCCACTCAACCAGATCGGTGCCGGTTATCATCTCGGAGATGGGATGCTCCACTTGGAGGCGCGTGTTCATCTCCATAAAGTGGAAGGAGAGATCCTCCTTGTCCAGTATAAACTCAACGGTGCCGGCGCCCACATAGCCCACAGCTTTGGCAGCGCGCACAGCAGCCTCGCCCAGCTCACGACGTAGCTCCTCCGACAGACCAGGCTGCAAGGGCATATAGTAAAGTTAAATGTTAAATGTAATGGTTCAATTATTTTGATATACATATATATGGATAAAGACGACTTACCGCTGGAGCCTCCTCGATGATTTTCTGATGACGCCGCTGCACGGAACAATCGCGTTCCCACAGATAAACCGCATCCCCATACTGATCCGCAAAGACCTGAACCTCAACGTGGCGTGGTGAGCGCACATAGCGCTCCAGCAGCACAGAGCTGTCACCGAAGGACTTTAAGGATTCGGTGCGTGCTGAATTCAAAGCGCCGAGAAAATCTTCCGGTTTCTCAGCGATTCTCATGCCCTTGCCGCCACCGCCGCGCACCGCTTTTATCATCAGCGGGAAACCAATAATTTTGGCCTCTGCTTGGAGACACTCATCCGACTGATCGTCACCATGATAGCCATTAATAATAGGCACACCGGCCGCAGCCATAATCGCTTTGCTGGTGCTCTTGATACCCATGTCCCGGATGGCTGAACTTGGGGGTCCCATAAAGATGACACCCTCTCTTTGGCACAGCTCTGCGAATTCCACCGACTCCGAGAGGAAACCATAGCCGGGATGTATGGCTTGGGCGCCAGATCTCTTTGCAATCTCCAAGATGCGTTCGCCCCGCAAATAAGATGAATTCGAAGCGGCTTCTCCCACGCGATAAGCTTCATCGGCCATTTCTGTGTGCAGACTATGCTCATCCGGATCAGAATACACGGCAACGGTGCGCACACCCAGCTTGCGTGCTGTGCGTATTACACGACATGCTATCTCTCCACGATTTGATATCACTATTTTATTAATTGGTTGCACTTTTGGCGAGGCTGTTGCCAGGCATCTGCAAAGTATACAAAATGTTTACGTAACACTTGACAACAAAGTACGAGCACATGTTCGCTCAGGGAAAATTTTTTTTGTTGTGTTTATTACCTGACACCGGTGCTGAAATGCTGCAAAAGTCTTGTATACATTTTATTACTGTTAAATGCAATTAATTAAAGAAATTCACTTTACTGTTAGCCGCTTTATCAGCAGCCCTCACGATCAGTGCGATTCACACCTGTTTTTGGCTTATCAATATAATAATCGATAGTTTAATCAGCTGTTGTTTGTTGAGTTTGTTCGATTGAGCAAATTGGCAGCTTTTATATTTAAATTCAAGCTGCTGGAACTAATGTATGTATTTTAATCAATATAAACCGTATCCGGTAATAAAATCTATGTTCTATGTGCTTATCAAATTAATAATCGAAAGTTCAAAGAACTGTTGTTGGTGTTCAAAATCCATTTGGCGGTTTACTATGTTAAATAAATAAATAATAAAATACGCTTAGAAAATATGTAAAATATTTTTGTGTAATCGATAGAAAGCAGCTGTGTCGTTGAATGAGTTTGATGAAGCGGGTTGGTAGCTCTTAAATTCAAGTTCTATTCACATTGGCGTCTTAGTATGTTAATTGATTATGCTTCAATTAATGTATATATATTTAAATTTTATTTGCTACTAAATTATGCTTAGTAATTATGAAAACTAATATAGTGTAATACTTAAAAGTGTGTCGGTTAAATGAACCAGTAGCTGGCAGTTCGCTCAACGAACCAACTCCCAGCGATATTCGATATACGATATACGATTAAACTTTCATAAACAGTGACCGGCATAATTTTGGCTAACAAATTGCATTAATTGGGAAATCGTTTCTCTTTCGTTTTCTGGAGCAAGTAAAGTTTGAGGTGACACTGACAGCAATGTTAACATTTGCTCAAATTGAAAATTAAATATATTTTTAAACATAATGCTACCCCAAATAGGGCTTCACTGAGAGCGACGACGACGACGCTAAGCTGAGTTTTGTTTCTTGTTGGAAATTGGGAAAATGGAGAAACGCGTCACAATTTTGCTGCCGAATGGTCGGCGACAGAATGTCTGTGTTAAGCCTGACATGACACTGCTGGAGATACTGGAGACGGCGAGCGTCAAGCATGGCTTCGACAGCGACGAACATTGCCTGAAATTCCACAACAAGGAGCTTAGTTTGACGCTACAATTCCGTTTTAGCGGACTGCCCAACAATTGTGTGCTGGAAATGGAGACGACGGAGAAACGACGTATTCTGAGCAACGTTCTCGTCTGCGTCCAGTTGACGGACGGTGCACGCAAACAGGGTGAATTTGCACCCGGCAGCAGCGTTTGGCATGTGGTGCAACATTTGTGCTCGGAACAGATTGACGGCTACGCGAGTCCCATTATCATCTATATGCGCAGCGAGGTGGTGGGTGTGGAGCGTATGCAACAGACGACACTTAAGTCGCTTGGAATCATCGAGGGACGCGCCATTATGCGACTGGTCGACAAGAAACCGGAGGAGCTAAAGACTCAGGCCAATGTTTATAAGCCACCTGCTGAAGCGAAACCGAAGGTAGCTGATAATGACGATCAGCCCAGCACTTCACGCTCTGCCATGGGTGGTGCTGGTGGTGGTGGTTTCTCCCTCACCAATGATATGTTGAAATCGCTGAAGCGTTCAGCTCCCACCGAGAAATCATCTGGAGAGACAACAGCTGCTGCAGCAGAGGCCGAGAAAATCGCTGAAGTCGAGCAGCCCAAATATGATTGGGGCAGCAATTCGGGTTACACACTGCAGCCCAAAAAGAGTAATCAAAACGAGGAAGACGACGATGAGGATGAGGAGGAGAATGCTGGGCGACCACCACCAGTAGTCAATATAATTGGAGCGCGAAATGCCATACTCTTCTCGTTGGATGCCGCCAATCGGCACAATGATGATTTGCCCGATTCATTTTTCGATTTGACCGTCAACGATTTGAAGATGGTGTTGCGAGATTTAAAGCGCACCGCATCCGGGAACGAGGATGCCCCGCTCCTCACAGCGAATCTGCGTGAATTGAATCGTCAGACGGCGATGTTGGCCAAACTGAATCAGTACAAGGATTGTGTGCTGCGCATACAGTTCCCAGATCGCTATGTGCTCCAGGGCATTTTCAAGCCACATGAATTCCTTGCCAAGGTGGAGGAATTTGTCCGTGATTTCCTGGCAAAGCCCAGCGAAGAGTTTCAATTGTTTACCATACCGCCGAAGAAGGTGTTGCCGCCGACAGAAACACTGCTGGAGCTGAATTGTGTGCCAAATGCCGTTTTACATTTTGCATTTGTTGAGGATCAGCTAAATGCGGAGACGAATTGTTTCCTGCAGGACAAATACCTGACACAGCTGACTTCGGAGGAGGGCGCTCTGTTTGCGGTGCAAAAGTATCGCATCCACAAGGCCAGCATCAGTTCCAGTTAGTTCGCTTGTTGTCGTCTAAGTTAGCACGGCGTTAAGCCAACGCTTTGCATGATATTAAACAGATTCGCATTATTATATAAACTGAGGAATTGTTGCTTATTTTTTGACAAGGTTTTGACAGCGGGCTTAAAATAAACATGTGGAAACATGTGGAAATCTACTTAGAGATAATTCGACTGTAATTTAATTTTCGTACTAGACCAAAAAAAAAAGCACCCATTTAGTTAGAACTTAAAAAGTTAATAATAGAGTTTGATAATCATCAATTTAAGATTGTGGCTTTCTAGAAGTCAAATTCAGACTTTCTTGTGGGATTTATTTCAAGACAAGTTACTTGGTTAAAGTAAAAATAAGTATTTTAATGAAGTGCACAACTTGATAACAGTCAACGGTCTTATCAGTTGAAGTCAGTTATTTTCAAATGTAGCCAGTGTTGCAAAGTGTTGCAGTGGCACACATGACCATATGTGAGAGAGAACAAAACAGAGAGAGAGAGCGACCGCATGCGCAAAGTCGTCGCTTTCGAAACCGAGCCAGAACCCCAAAGAGGCCAAGTTGAGCTTGGCTTGGCTTGGTGGATTTTGGTAATTGAGTATGTGTTTGCTTGGCTAGCCACAAGCCACAAGCCACAACAATTTCTGATTCATAATCATAGAGTTTTCAGTTTTCAGTCTTTGCTCAGCCGTTGGAGTGACAAGTTTTATTCGCGCTTTATCAGTTTCTCAGTTTCGCTCGAGACACGATTTTGAATCGGATTCGTATGCGGTAAAGGCGAGACTTGAGACTCGAAACTCAATACTCAAACAAAACGATCGCTATTCACATATGTGTATTCATGTATTGAAAAACACAAAAAAAAAGAATGCGTGCCAATGTGAAAAAGTGAAATACATTTAGCGTCTATATAGGAGCTAGATAGATGTGTGTGTGTGTGTGCGAGGCCAATAGTTTAATAACTATTTATTGTATTGTGGTCGACAGGCGAAAAGTGTGAATTTGTTAATGTTTTTTTTAGAGCAAACAGCAATAATTGTGCTTATTTAAATTAAACCGAGTCAAATTTAATAACAAAAACACTGCCAGAAATAAAAGCGTATCGCAAACAACTTTTACCTATGATTTTTATCTTCACGAGTTTTAAGCGCACGTTGTTCGTTTTACGTCCGGACGTGCTGACATCTATTTTTTTTTTTAAATTTTTTGGGGGGGCGTGGCAAGTTAAATTATGGCGCGAGCGCCAAGAAACTGAAAACTGAAAACCGAAACCGAAACCGAACCAAACCGATTGGAAAGTGTTCGCCCCGTTACGCTCAAGAAAACGCTGCATAGTTATTTACAGCATGCATTTAATAATAATATTACTGCAAACAAACATGGCCATATATTGTTTATTGGTTTTTCAAATATTAATATCGATGGGAAACGCCAAAAAAAAAAGATTCAGCCCACACGGCTTGGTAGTTGTCGTCGTTGCCGATCTTTAGATGGGCATCTTCACTTTTACTTTAAAACGGAAAGAGAGAGTGTTTTTGTTTGAGTCCAGCTCATTTGCGTTTCTGCGTTTTTTATTTACCGGTTTTTCAATTTACGCGCATTTCTTGGCAAACAGCAATTGCTAGCCGTATATACATATATTTATTTGGTTTTTTGGCTAAGCCCAGCATAATAGCGCGTATAATTGTAATAGCTTCATTAAATTTAATTAAAGGCAACTACTTCCGAGTCAGAGTGCCTCATCTCCGCTGGCACGAGTAATGCATCAAGTTTTCTGCATTTTTTTTTTCATTTTTTTTTTTTTATTTTCATAATAAGCGTGCATCCATCATAATAAACGTTTGTTTTCCACATTTCCATAGCAGCTAAAAGAAAAAAAGTTGGTTTCTGTGCGTGTGTTTTTGTTGTTCAATAAGGAAATTGGTAGCCAAAAGTTATACGAACCTAACCAAACCAAATAACCAACAAAATAAAAATTACAACTCTTGCAACCCGAATTACAAGCATTCAAAATACTCAACATAAGGCGCTGCACAAAGTGGCAACAATGAATTTTTTCGTTATTGGATTTCTGATCATGCAGGCGGCAAGTGAGTAAAATTCGTTTGTTTTAACGTTTTTTTGTTGACAAAGCATTTCGTGTCGGTGGAGCTTAGCACCATAATTTATACATATTTTGTTGGTGTAATGTATGAAAAATCTTAACTAGCTTGATAAATATTTGTGCATTATACAATTTAACACTTCATTCATAAAATTACGCGTTGATTGTATTTAAGACTTAACAATTTGTAAGATAATAAACACTTTTATAACATTGCAGTAGTTATAGCATTGATGAAATCATTTTCGAACCCATAAGATGTACATATATACTCTTTAATCATCTGTTCCTATCCATCTATACCTATTTGCACTGTTTCTGTCATAAAGCTCAATTGATGAAACTTGGATAACTTTTTCCTGTCGTATTTGATATTTGTTTATAATTCAAATACGTATTTAACTGCTTTCAAATCCAGCGTTTTTTAATGATTCATCATCAATGACATATATTTTTGAATATTATTATTTTGTTTTGCACATAAAAATGAATGAATTTTGTGCATTGCTAACGACTCCGTTAAAAGCAGTTGACCTGTCACTTGCTTATTCATTTTTTAAATATTTTTTTTTATTGCATTAATAATGTATAAAAAATATATAATAGTAAAAATAGATGCATTGATAATGACTCGCATAAAAGCATTTGAGCTGCAATCAGCTAAATACATATCTCAGACTTTTTACGTTTATCCCTGCATATTGCCAAATTGCTTACTTTAAGTATTTAGTTTTCAAATCAAGTTTGTGTCTTAAGTCTTTCGTTTTGGCTGACTTGTCACGCATGAAATTAGTTATTAAACAGCTTACAAAACAATTCGGTTGTTAACCCCAAAAAAAATTCTTTTGCATCACATTTGAGTGACGTACACGCATTAAGCAGACGACCGGCTGAAAAACAGTTAATAGTTGGTATACATATGTACATACATATGTATCCATATATACATATATATATGTATGTATGTATTTGGCTTGTGGTACAACTGGTTATGCATACTCTGTTGACTGAATTAAAATGTTTTGCATCTGGGTTGAATTCAAATTGAGATGAGCTTCGCATTAAGTTCGAGTCACCTGAGCATATGCAGCTTGCCCACCTGTGTTTACAAAAGCGCGCCAAAACAGAACTCAAAGCAACACAAACAACACAAACAACAACAATGAAATCAAACAAAAAACCGTACAACAATTGGCTGCTGTTATGAGCACATTCAACCAATTATTTAGCTAACGCTCACTTTAAAACTCGACTATTGCCGTTTTTCGATAGTTTCTAGCCTGCATATACCCTGTGCCAAAATACTGCCAACGGGTATGTTCATTGTTTGTTTGTATGCTCATTCGGACACATTGAACTCAGAAGCTCTGCGAGTTTAAGACATGGAAGCATTGCAAGTAAAGTTAGAAAAAAATCGAACTGAAATTTTGAAGCCAATGATAGCTTTATTTATTATTCAGAAAGCATATTTCTAAGGATATCTTTTTCTAAAAAAAAGGGATGAATAATTTAAAAATAGAAAAAAATCATCTCTTCTTTTTTTGAATGTTTCTTTCATATATTTTGAAATTATTTCTGAAAACCAGAATTAGTTTCTAGTTTTCAAAACGAATTTTATTTAAGGGACTTTTTTACATTTCAGTGCAAGTTTTTTTCTTTAAAATAGGGAAGAAAAGCCTTTAGAAAATAGGAAAAAGGCTTTTCCCGTTTTTCAGAATATTTTGTTTTATATTTATAAATCATTTCTAAAAATCAGAAAGGGTACTAATTTTTTCTGAAGATTTTCATTTTGGGGAGATTATTTAAATTTAATAGCGTCTTTCTTTTCTGAGTATTTTTACACTCAAAAATATTACGAAATAATGAATTTTGAATTGAGAGATTCTTATATCTTACCTACCTACGACTTGACAAAACATTGCTCAATAATAATCAACACTACTATATCCGAACGTACTCGTACATATATAATTCCCCCAAAGTGGACAGATTATTAATTTACCGGAAGATGTCACCGCCACCGATTTATGCGAATTTGGGCAGCAGGTCTCGGAACTTATTAAATTGGTGCTATCATTCAGGTCTGTAGCAACTGGAATGCAGAACGATGACAAACTCGGATGCTTTAACATCGCTCCACGTCGAACTGCTAAATAATGAGAGCATTTCGTTCTCACTCTTTCACAAGTTTAGCCACAGATTTTGCGCCGCATTTCAGATCGACAATGTATCGGAAGGCCGCCATCTTAATATGGACCTGGGCATGACCTATCAATTGGCAGGTGATGCCTTGATCCGTGCCAAGATCAATTATAAAATCGAAATTGGCTTAGGCTACGAAAATCAAGTGCGACCGGGCATAACCTGGTCAATTTCGAGCGCACTCGGTGGCAAGAATCACAATGATGGTAATCACAAGTTTGGCGTTGGTCCATCCTTGGTGTGTTAGGAGTGCTATTTATTTATACTGTTGAAAAATCTGTCTTCAATTGTTTCCCTGTCTTCAACTACTATTCTAAAGGCTTTGCAGCTTAAAACCCTGTTCGTTACAGGGTATTTGCAAATCGTAGACTTTCAATTCTGTTCGATTTTTGCATTGTTTTTCGGCTTGCAGCTTTTTGTTTGGAACTCGCGTTTAACCTGATTACTTTTGGCTAGCTTCTTTGGGTTTTGAGGCATGGTTAAAATGTTTTTTTTTTTTGTGATTAGTTTCTCAATGCAAACCAGCTTCAGCATTTAAAAACTTGCTAATGTAAATGAAAAAGAAAAAAAAAACAAGTCTTGATATCTGTTGGATGACTGGCAATAAAATAAAAAACGTTTTGTTCTTTATGATTGATTAATGAGCTGATGAAAATTGTGGACTCCTGTGGACTGCTCTTAAATATCTCATTAAGCACTAAGCATTAAGCATAGATGTAGTTCTAGAGAAGTTGGCGATGTTTGAAGAGAGTGCTTGTAAAATAGTAGTGCTGCTTGATTTAAGTCATTATGGTCTTCATTCATGGCCGCAATTTGGCAGGTGTTACGATTCGGCATATCGATTTGCTTGGCCATAGCACATTTACAAATCAATTCGCATGCAAATTAAAATACGAATTAAAATCGAGCAACCTTCGCACTGCTATTTAGTCAAAGCAACTTGGCCAAAACCCAACAAAATTTGAATTTTTCAAGTGCAAAATCTTAGTTACTGCCTTTGACATTGAGAGTGACATAAGTGTTATGGACAGCAGAATATAAGTAGAGCAGCGGCGGACGGTGTCAATTGCCATTTTTGGTTGTTTTTATATATATGTATGTATATAGCAGAAGCGTCGACAAATCTGCATATGCCACACGCGCTTCATTTGAATTTTTTCCTGGGCTCTGCTCTGCTCGTAATTTTGATCTGCTTTGGCACGGAATGCCAATAGCCAATCGCACGCCCAGATTTTGCAATCTCTCTCTGTATTACACTCAGAAAAAAATAGCAATGGAAATGTGAAAATCAGCATACTTTTGGTGCTAAAGATTAATGGTCTAATTATTCAGAAAGTATATTTCTAAAAGGCAAGTTCTCACAAGTCTTTTGCGAAAACTAAAATAAAAAAATTCCAGTGTAGATTTTTTTTTAAATTTAGGAAAAATATGTCTAGGTTCCAGGGAACTTTTACATTAGCTATTATGTTTCCATTTCTACTACAGAAATTAATTTTTGAAGCATTATTAAAAATATTTCAAAAATAGATGAAAAATCGTTCTAATTAATTTTTTTTTCATCTATTTAGAAATTATTTCTAAAAATTCGATTTTTTCTATTCCTAATTCCATGATCGATTTTTCTAAAATGTGTAATGTCTAGCGAATGCTAAAAGCATTAACTTCTTGTTATTAAACATTAATCTTCCAAGATTTCATATGCACAACAATATTAGATAGTCTATAATTTAATTTGATCAATTTTCAAATAATAAATAAATCTTTTGTAATATATAGAATTTTTTTACATGTTAATTTAGAAATTGTTTATAAAAGCCATTAAATTTTACTAGATGTTTGCGTGATGTTTTTTTCAAGTGTACTTGCATTTGTCTGTGTGGTCTAATGGTCACTGATGCTGTGATGTCTCTATAAAAACCCAAGCAGGCAGTCAGGTCGGGCTGGTTCAATGATTCATCAATTCGAAGCCAATCAGCTTTTGTGGTCGAGATGTGTCTTAAGCTTAAGCTTCGGCTTTTTCCCTTTTCTTTTTTTTTTTTTGCTTTGTCAGTCTTTTGTTTTGTAGTGAGTGACGCAGCGCTTTGTCATCCCTTCTCTCTCTCTCTCTCTCTCTTTCTCTCTCTCTCTCTCTCTTGCACACTTTTGAGCTCTCGTATTTTATATAACCCACATTTTTGGCAGACTGCTTTATGCAACTTCTTGATCAAAATGAAAGAAATAATAAAAAAGGGCTAACAGCACTTGTTGCTTTTGTTGCTGAAGTTGTTGCCTCTTAAGGCAGACCCAAAACGCCGTGTCGAAGTAACCAATAATGCCCCTTGTCAAACAAAACGTTTAACGTTAATTGCCGCAAACTTTCAAATAGCAATTAGCAGACAGGTTCTTTTTTCCCTTGATGCAAAATCCAGCAACTTGCAACAAAGGTCCAAAAATAAATGAAATGACAAAAAAAAGGTAACTGCAAAATTGCATTGTCATATTGATGGATTTGAGGGGGAAACTAAATAAAAAGAAAAAACAACAGTTAAGTGAGCAATAAGTGAGCAACAAGTGAAAGGCGCAGTGCTTGGGTCAGGCAATTAAGAAAATTGTCCTTCAGGTACACTCCGCGCCATATAAATAAGACACCCCCCTAAATTTATTATCTACTGCTGCCAAATCCAGCAGAGACTTTTTTTGTTTCTAAATAAAGATTAGTTTTAACGAAAAATATTAACAAAAAATTACGGAAAATGCGGGTTGTTAGAAAAAGAAATCATTTCAATGAAGTTTTTTTTTAAAAATGATATTTAAAAAAGTCTTTAGAAAACTCAGATTCTTTTTAGACATTTAAATAACTATTTTAATAAATTCAGATTATTTTTGAAGCGATTATTATTTAAACATAAGTTAATTGAAGGAAACTCTGATTCTTATTGTGACATTTGATAAACATTTCCTTAAAACTCTGATTATTATTTGGAAAATTAAAAACATTTGAGAAAGCTCTGATTAAATTAAAAGCAATTTATATTTAAATATATTAACTAATTGGAGTAAGTTTAGCCAAAACAAAATTCGAGCTCCAAGCTAACTTGATGTCTTTCCGATCTAAGAGATCATGTGTTGCGAAATGTAGTTTTCCAAATTCATTAGTGTTGGAGCGAAGTTTCCCCGCGTCAGGGAATGCCTGGATAAGATAATAAAACCCAAGTACCACCGTCGTTGTTTACGCAAGCAAAGCTTATTCGGGACTAAAATCAGTTGCTTAACATGATTCTGTTGCTTAACATAATTAGTACGCATTAATGAGGGACTTAACATATGTAGGGATGCACGGTTGCATTGAATGTAAATTAACATAATTTTCAACAATTAGCTGTATTTAAGATCGTGCTTTGTCGCTTACAGTTTTCCCAAACCATAAATTGTATTTATACTTTTACTTAATGTTTTTGATTACGGAATTTCACTTGCAATTCTTGGCCAATTAGCAGGGGCCCAAAACATAGATACGTAATTCGCTGGCAAGCAGCGCACTTTTTGTTAACAATTAACAATAAATTTAAACATAATTATCGCATCTTCACAGCCAGCATCAGCATGCAAGACTCAAGCGAAGCACAACCCCAGTTAACAATACAACTAGTCCGCATACAAATACCTATATACATAAATACCTACATACATATATAAATACCTACATAACGCGATCTCTGTTTCTGTGTGTCTGCCACAGTTTACTATTACTACTCTTTTGTGTGTGTATAGGTGTGTGTTTGGTAGTCTGGCGGCTACTTTGGCTCGCTCACGCAACCCGCTCGCTCACGTAAGACCTTCAAAGGTCACGCACGCCGACTCCAACTCCAACTCAAATCTCAACTCCAACCCAGACGTTGAGCTCCGGCTACGTCAGCCTGTACGTCTGTGGACTCATTTGTTCACCCGGCGCTGCATCGCTTCTGGCCGTCTTTGTTACCTTTTTTTATTGTCTCGCGGCATTTTTTATTGCCCTAACACGAGAGTTGTGCATATTAGTTATGTAGATTTTATTAAAGATCAAAAATTAGCACTGAAAGATAAACTACAAAAATTGGAAATTTGTGCTCCACAAGCTAAGCTGATGTTCATGCTGCACTCAAAATGAACCATGATTAATACATTTCAAATTTTTAATGAAAAAAACTAATAATAATAATTTGAAATAAGATTGTTGCAAAATGTTTTAGATTTTGGCTAAGACTGCTGTCAATAACTAATAAGCTGAACATTTCAAATATACATAATTACTGGTGATATTCGTTGTACTCTGCAAACTAAGCTGATTTTTATTCTGAAAATTTTTTGATTGATATTTTTTAGAATTTGATTTGATTTGATTTTATTTATTTGGTTAACAATGTAAAAATAAACTGCATTTTTCAAATAAATACTAGTTTGTAGTCCACAAACTAAGCCGATTTTCTTGCTGAATATTTTATTTATTTTATGTAAATTTGCTTATGTTAAAAAGTGGATTTTCAAACTGAATACATTTTTGGGTTGAGATATATTTGGTTTGGTAGTAATTTAGGTTTTTCTAGCAATTGTTTTGCATTTTATATGAAGATGTCATGGTTTCACCATTATTATTCTTTTCTTCCTACACTTAAGTAAAATTGTTCAACTTCTTTGCGATTTGAAGCCAGATTTAAGCTTTTTTCTTATTCTCAAGTATCTTAATTTTGAATAAGCCTTTTTTTGTTTCTATAAAATGAAATAAAACATTTTTGGCATAATCAACTTTTCTAGGACTTAAAGTCATGTAAGAGCATCTCAGACTTGCCATACCACAATCAATTGTTTGTAGTTTCGCTTTGTGGTTGTTTCTTGCATACATGCCACACACACAGAGACAAGTAAACACATGCAACAAATGGTCTCTCAAATTGCAATTTAATTCGAAACTTTTTTGTTAGATCTTGAAGTGGCCAAAACATTTTGTATTTGGGTGTTTTGTTTTTTCGGGCCATATCACTCACTGTCACGACCATCATTCAATTAACATAATTAACTGACAAAACGAATTAGCATGCAGATTGGCAGCCAACCACAAGCACTACGATGTTGTTTTTATTATTGTATTGCTTTTTCTTGGGCTGGTTTCTAAATTGGCACTTGTCCATCTCTTGGAAATGTGGCTCAAACACTTGAAACCTTGAAGGTCAACTTTACAGCACTATATTCTAGTTACGCTCAATACAGATTTTTCCTATAACAGCCAGCGAATGGATTCTGCTGTGGGAAATTGAAACCTAAGTAAACCAAACCGCGAGGTCAAGTTTCAATATTTTGTATTGAAAGCGAAAGGAATTCTTAAGATTAAATCGTTTATTTGAATCTCAAAGCTGTTTCCTTTTACACCTTAGTCGTATTTAATTTCTGGCCCATGGAATGCAGTTTTTTTTAAACAATGCTCAGCTTGACAATGAAGCCAAAAACGCTGGCACACAATGCAAACTGAAGCTGAGCATTTGGATACATTTATAAATATATATATATATAAAAGATACCATAAAAAAGCGCCGCTCAAAGGGAAACCAAACTGAGGTTAAGGCCTGCAGAGACACTTACCACTAAAATTTAACGCTGTGAACCCAGATGCTCATCTGATGGGCCCATAATTTATACGCAATATTTGCATTTATCATTAAATTCAATTAATGCCAAAGCAGCAGATAGAAAAAAAAAACATTCCGCAAGACCCTAATATCAATTAATATCATTAAATTGAATAATTGACAAAGCTTAAAATCAATTAATATCAATGTTTGTTGTTCCTATTTGGTAGTTTTATTTTTTAAATATATATTTCGTTGACCCACTTTCGCGGCAAGGTGCTAACTGGATGGGCCAACTGGCTGGGAGAAGGCAACTGTCTGGTTGGGGAAAAGTGCACAGGCTGAACCTTAAAGTAACTAAGCCAAGTTAGTTGCTAGTTGCGTTTGGTCAATGCCAAAAGCACTCAGAGAAAACATTGACCCGATTTATTATTCATATTCATTCTAGGGAATTTTTTTTAAATTTAAAAAAAAAAATGTGTCAACATTTTCAGGGTGTTTTTTTGTATGTTTTCTTATTTTACTACTTTTATTTTATATTACTTTTATTAATAAACATTAGTATTTCAAGATTTCATAGACACATTTTACCCGGCTTGTACATTTTAAATAGTTTATTATTTAATTTGAAAAGACTTACGATTTTATGGGATTAACATAGCAGTGGAGAGAGGACATTTTAATACTATTTCTGAATTTCACAAGGGATATTTTATGGGGGATTTTTATAAGGGACTATAAGGGATTTTTAATAAATGCATTTCTTAATATAAGATAAAAAAAGTACCAAATTTTTGCATTTCTAATTTTAAGAATTTAAGGTCGATTGTTTTTTTGCTGAGTGTGAATAGATGGATGTATGGATGGATCGCCGGCTGGTTACCCGGCAATATACCGACTGCATATTTATGGTTCATTATTTGTTCAGTTTCAGTTTCTATTTGTCATAGGCAAGCAGCCAAGCAAGCAAGCAATTCATACAGACGCCGCACGAGTCTCGAGATGATGACGGGTGAAAGCTGTCTGTGACTAACTGAGTTGACGTTTCACGCTGTTGTTGTAACAGTTGTTGTTGTTGTTGCAACAGTTGTTGTTTTTGTCGTTAGTTTAGTTGTTGTCTTTGGCATTGCGCCGGTCAATTAGGCGGCTATTGCTCTGCCCCGCTGTAAACAGTTTCAAGCACTGCACAATTTTGATTTTAGTTTTTCTTTCGCTAATATTTGTGTTTTCTTTTTGTTTTCTTTTTTAATTGTTCTGCCTGAACTCATCGGCATTTTGCATTGCCAATTTCACCCCAAAAAACTCAATCTATTTTAATGTCTTTATTAACCAGTCCGTTGACGTTTTGTTTTAGCTTCTTTCTGACCAATTCGGGGCGTAATTAAAATTTCTGCTCGCTTCAAAATAAAACCCACGCGCCGCATACGTAATGCAGATTTATATATATATTTTATATTTAGATTTTCCTGTTGCCATAATTTGGGTAAAAGTGCAATTATGTTGGTCTAAATTAAAGTGAAGCTATTTAAATATTTTAACTGACTTTGACAAATGAAAGTTTTTCGACTGCAATTACAATGCAAATGTTTAGGCAACCAATTTGAAAGAAATGTTTCAATGGAGAATCTATATCTATAGAATCTCAATCTAGCACATTTAAGAAGGAAAACAAACTTCAAGTTTCAGGTGCAGTTTATGGTTGCGAATATATGTCAAGTTGAGATCAAGTTGAGATCGAGAATTCTTAGTCAGTTTTGCCAAGTGAGGCTTACAAATATGTTAAGTAATTGCACTCGAAGCATTCAATTGACTTGCACCGATTTCGTAATTGTTTTGACTTTGAAAATAAACCACTTTTATAAAGAGTAGAATAAAAAACTACATACATATATGTGTTCTTGTGTCTTGTGTGTCTTGTCTGAATTAAATATATATTCAAATATTTGTTGTACCATGAACCAAGTTAAAAAGGCGAAAAATGAATTTTTATATTGGACAAACAACCTCGACTGGAGCATTCTAACTTGTTTTGTGTTAGGCGAATATGCTTCTAGCAATAATCTATGTTGGAAGATGTTAATGATAATGTTGCCTTGCCATGCTGACTTCTCATTTGTTGGGTATTCAACCATTAATGGCACCTCACCAAGTTTCCAGTAACCTCAACTGAACCGCAAATACTCGTTAATCCAAATGAAAACGAACCAAATTGGCCCTCGCCGATGGCAAAGTTCGCATTTTTGTTGTTAAAACACGCTCCATTTTCCTTGAACCAACGAACAGCTTTAGTTTTAGCTTTTAGCACAGAGAGCTGTTAATTGGCCAGAGCCAACAAGCCACATCTATTAACCACATTTGATATCAATGCTCGGATAAATAGTTTCAACTTCAAGTGTGCATTAGTTACGGGTAATCTACCCTAGAGTCTAGAACCCAAGAAAACATTCTTAATTTTAGAAATCCGCCCGGGCTTTCTAGAAACTAGAGGTTACATTTGTTAAATTCGGGGGGATTTTTCGAAAATTTTGAATGAATATATCTTATTACAGGTAATTGTTTTCGATGCGTGTACAGCAGAAGAATTCTTACATTCGATTTTTGTTACTTACATTAATTAATTAATAATTGAAAATTCAACTTATGATCTTCGGGACTCTAAATTTTTTAATATAGCAACAGAAGTGGCTAAGGAAATTACCGTATTTGTAGGATTGTAATTTCTATTTAAAGAAAAATGTTATCTTATGCTTAACAAATATTTCTCAAACAAAAGAAAACTTTATAATTTGTAACGCAACCTTTTCAGACTGTACCTTAGGTTAGACGGACAAACAGGATTTAATCCATAATACCTGTAGACATGTTCAATCCCTCAGGAGAAGGAGAAGACAAACATTTTTGGGGTTTCCATTTCAGACGTGTCTCAAGCTATCTGATATGGCTATATGGATGGAACATGGTTCATGCAAATTTGTTATGCACAATCTAATCTATGTGTTATTGTTGAAAATTATCCTAATTTACATGCAATGCAACCGTGCATCCCTACATATGTCAAGTCCCTCATTAATGCGTACTAATTATGTTAAGCAGCACAATTATGTTAAGCAACAGACTTATGTTAAGCAACAGAATTATGTTAAGCAACATAATTATGTTAAGTAACAGAATTATGTTAAGCAACTGATTTTAGTCCCGATTAAACTTTGCTTGAGTACGCGTCGACGGTGGTACTTGGGTTTTATTATCTTATCCAGGCATTCCCATTCCAACAGTTATATTATCATTGGTATTTTGTAAGAATGCACTCGAGGCTCGTTTCATGTGCCACTTGACATGCTAACAATTTAATTTGAACTCAAGACTCAAGTTGCAATTTTGGTTAACTTTGTTGCACTGCGTTTGCTTTGGGTCGTCGTCGTTGATCTTTGTGGCTTATTGCTGTTGCCTGAAATATATTAGCTAACAAACTGGCACACTTTAACTGCCTACTTAAGTATTTAAGTTAGTTTATTTTCAGTGCTGGCTTGTCATATTTTACGTTAAACTGTCAAAAAAAAACAAAATAATATAAGTTGGTCCATAAGGAAGTTATGTTCAAATATTTATGGCTAACGCACTTAAAATATTGAGTTCTGTTTCGCTTTTTGGTAATTATTATCTTCAGCTAAAGAGCATGTCAGCAATGTTGCCCTCTGGCATTTGATCTTTGTTAGTAGATAAAAACAGTAATGGTTTCCGGCTTAGACTGCCACTTAAAAGCCTTTTGTTCGAGTTGACACCTTGATATGGTTATAGCTGTGGCTTTATCTGATGGCAGAGACACATCAATCAAATTTTTTAGCCTACGCCTTTTGAATGTAATGCGGGCCATCTTTTTTTATTACTTTTATTTCGTTGTTTATTTATTAAAAAGGTTGTTTTTTTTTGGCAAAAAAACAGTGCCACGGACAGTCACGGCTATGTCGAGATCTTTATAATTGGATTGTAATGTTGGGCCCAACCCTAAACAACCCACTCAGAAGCACAAACACGATTTCATAGCCTGTTTTCATTGTCCAAGTGTATGTTTGGTAAATGTTTTACAATAGCTAATTCCCACATAACACACACTAACACAACTAAAACTTTTACTACTACCACAACTGACTAATCAATGTCAATGCTTTGTGTACTAATTAAATATTGTAACCTTTTGTATCATATTGAAGAACTTTCCTATTGTGAGTATGCGTTTTCTATTTATTTATAGGATTGGCTTGCGGGACGTGCGTTTTTATGTCCGAATATGGTTTCACACTCGATTGTAACTTCAAAAAATCTGGACTGTTTCGTGTGCGAAATTTGGGTGGCGTCAAGGCGCATTTCGGTTTAGGTAAATCCAACGTATCAACAAATCTATAACCCATCCCTCCCCCTCCCCCTCCCTTCTCATCTATTCTATTTAGTTAAACTCTAACTTATAGCTCTAATCATATATTGTACATACGAAGCGTAAAAGTGTAAATAGTTTCAACTCACATGTTAATCGAGCAGAAGACCAAAAGAAAAGAAAAAATCTGCATTTAAGGCCATCATCAATGGATTGATGCCAATGCCAATGCCAATGCTAATGTTGGTGGCAATATCCAGTTTAGAGTGGATCAAGACACGGTTCAATATCCGTAGCAATAGCATTGACCATTGACCATTGGCTATTTGTTTGTAACCCTAATTCACAATCTGATCTGTACATACAAAAAGAACAAAAAGCGATTAATTATCGACGAGATTGCTGCGATTTGATTGATGAAGTCTTGACCACATTCATTATGGTGCAACATTAACAACATTTGCTTCCAGGTCTCAGTGTGGGCGATGAGCTCGGCTTCAAGGAGTCGTTGAGCATTGTGGAGAGCGATCGACGCCGTGCAATTAACTACCGGAATGGAGCACCAGAGCTGGTGGGCGTGTTGCCCTCCTCGCGACAGAAAGAGGTGAGCATTATTAACACTCTTACACTCAGAGAAAATAGAAGATTGTTCTCAATTCAAGTACAACTGCGCTTGAATTCCCAAATATAATTAGTTTTTTCATATTCTTTAGGAAGTTCAAAATTTAATTTATTTTTTATGAAAATCCATTTTTATTTCATTTTTAATTAATTTTAAATTAATGTAGACTGTGATTGAACTCTCAAGTGTAATTTGTTCTTCACTTTAAATCATTACTGTTATTATTAATATTAATTACTAAATAAGTTCTTAATATCGGACAAATTTGAAAAGGCTTTGAGAACTTAAATGTTCGAAAGATAGAACAATCAAACTTGGCATTTTCCGAATGTGTTTTATATTTAGGAATTTTGGGTTGATTAGCGCAGTTTTTGTTTCGTACAAATTAAGTACTTTAATTTTTTTCTGAGTGTATGGGCTGCTAACAAAAAGTCAACGCAATTCCACAGGCAACGGCGCAGCATGCACTGCCCGACAAGCGCATCACATCCCGTTCCTCCGGACCCGGATCCTACAATCTGCAGCTGCTGCAGCAGGCGGCCAAGGTGGCGAAGAGTCAACCACAACAGCCACAACAGGGCCAACTCATGACAGAGGCACGTCCGCTGCCAATGGGCGTGCCCATCTTCAAACCCATACCACAAAAGCCCGGGGGCAACAACGAGCCACTGCCAACGCCAGTTGGGGCACAGCGTCGCATAGCCGTGGATACCACACAGCCCCGCGTCAGTGTCAACAACAAACTTGTGGATGGAAATGTCAAACCTGTGAGTAGAAACAACAAAGATTTCAATATGCCAATAAATTATTAATTTTATTAACTATTATTAACTTTTTTCAGCACTCGAATCGAACATTCCATGCCGACAATCAGATGGTGGCACAACCAAAGCAATCTCTGCCGCAGGCTGTGCCCGTTTTCCAAGCGATGCCAGACTCCATTTCTCGGATTGCCAATGTGGGCAAGACGGAGATGGTGTCGCCTCCGGCAGCGGAGCAGCGCACACTGGGCAAACATCCCAATTATCTGCAGTTCGAGGAGCCCAAGTTTGATCTGCGGGATGTGACAGTTGAGGAGCTTGCGGCGGCGGCCAATGTCACCGTGGACACCATCAAGCACGCCATCTATGTGCGGGAACAGCAACTGAAGGCCGAGCATCGGGCCATGCTCGCATCCAAATTGAGGCAGGAATTCATGCGCACATCCACAGTGAAGACCACAACAACGACGACGACGACAACAACACCAAAGCCAACTCAACAGGCCGAACACAAAGTGTCAAAGGTGAGCATTTTGTTGCTTAACATTTATTAATTTAAGAACTTTTTAGTTAAATAAGTTAAATTTTCAAGGTTTTAAGTTTTTCTTAGTGTATGTACAATTTTGTAATTGGAAATTCATGCTTAGGGAGTCGAAGATTCATTTTTCACTTTCTTATTGCAGGTCATGAATGCACCCAAGGAGTACTATCCAGTGGGCTATGATAAGAACTTCGATGACAACTTCAAGTCAAAGGTCGACTTGCCGCCAACGAGTTTCTCCTGCACGAAGCAAAAGCATTTTCCGGGTCTCTATGCCGACACCGATCTGGGCTGCATGGTGAGTTCATAATTATAGAAAACTTATCATCAATTAAATTTGTAAAATTGAACTCCCTCTTAGGTATTTCACGTGTGTGCTCTGACGGATGATGGAATGGTGCGCAAGTCTTTCCTGTGTCCGGAGAATACGTTGTTCGATCAGACCATACTGAAGTGCAACTGGTGGTTCTATGTGGATTGCAGTGCCAGCAAGAGTGTCTACGATTCGAATATACCCATCTCGAAGAGCTATCAGCTGATGAAATCGCTCACCTATTTCTCCAAGTACAACAGCCAGAAAAGCGATCAGGATGGCGATAAGGATGAAAATGCCGTTGACATCGATTCGCTGAGGGAGTCCATGGAGGGTGTCTCCCGTCGCCTGGAGCAGGCCAAGACTACCCAGGCACAGCTCGAAGAGCTCAAGGCAGGGGAGGAGGGACAGCAGCAGCAGCAGTTGTCCAACTAGTTTTAGTCATATAGTTGCTATCTGAGATCTAGTTTAAGTTAAGTTCATGATCGAGCGTCTCTGGTCGATTTGCCGTACATAGTCAATGTCTTGCGAAAGGCAACAACAAACAATTGTTGTCTCTGCTGCTGTTTGTCTGTTGTCTGTTGTCTGTTGTCTCTGGCCAATCAATATAAAAAACACCCATAATTTCCTATGGCATTTCCTAGCTGTAGTTACATAAGTGGATCATCTCTATGTATAGTTATAGCTATATGCATAAATACTACGTAATCTAGTGCAATTGTAAGTGAATGTTGCGGTTAATATTATATATATTTCATATTGCTATTTATTTATTATATTTTTCGATAAAATAAAATACTACGTGTTACCCAAATTACTCCAATTGTATCTCAATATTCTGAATTGGATAAAGATATTAGCTTTCTGCTCTATAAATAAAGGCCAATGAGCCTTTTCTTTTGATGGATCTTACGATAAGGATTACTAAGTAGAAAAAAATATACAATAAAAGGCACTTTGGGAGTTACTTCAGAAATGAACTATACGAGGATTGGTTTTATATTTTGAATATATAGGTAAAGGATATTCTAATCGAATGCTGAATTCACTCATTGCGACTCCAAGGATCACTTTTGATGGTGATCTTTAAGTTCGAAAATATTTGTGTTTAGTTAGTAGGACAAGTGGGCAAGATTAAATCGGTTATCTATAATCGGTTATATAGAATTGTTAAATTGAGAATTGTAATTTCAAACACATTTCTGCAATCCTTAACTTAGAAATTCAATCTTAAAAATATTAAAGAAAAGATACATTTTCATGGCTTACGAATTTTTCTGCCCGTTTGCACAAGTAGGTAGCATCTCTGCCACTAAATATATATATTTTTGAACAGAATCAAGATTTAGCCATATCTGTCTATCCGCCTTTATGAACGCACTGATCTCAGAAGATACTACAAATGAAATTAAATTTTAATACTCGTATCAGATTAAGTTTATTTCAATTTATCGATAACTGAATTCGTTTCACGAGTATCGATACAAATCGATATCCGATAGCACTAAAACACACAACTGTAAAGATAAAGCCTTCCAATTCATATATAATATGCCCCGTCATATTATTGAACAACTGTAAAAAGTTCATTATGATCAGATAAGAAACGCAGCTTTTGTTTACTACAACTTATTTTGATGTTAAACAATCTTCTAAAAGCAAGACTACTCTAGGGCACAATAGACCTTATAGGTCGCAGTGCTAAATATCCCCAATTATAATAATACTACTCTAAATAATATATGTCTCTGCATCTCCTCAGTCTGTGTTCCAGTGAGCTTGAAAGTATCTGCTAATCGAGCTGAGTCCACTAGGCACTCCAACTTGTTTTTCTCCAATTGATAAGGATCAATCAACATATCAACTTACCTGATTTGATTCCACTCCCTTTGACTCAATGATGCTCATAAATAAATAAATCAAACAAATAAAATTCAAAAATAAATAAAATAATTTATTTTTTATCAAGCAAAGTCAAAGACAAAGACGAAGAGACAATAAATAATGGAGTTGAACTTAACGACTGATCGCAGTAGCTGAGTTGACCTCTTTCTGCTGTGTGCTGACCATGGCCAAGAGGTGCAACGATGTTGGCCCTAATGCCGCTGCTTGTGCTTATGGGGAGACGTAGGCGGATTCGGGGGCGGAGACTTGTCCACATTGCGATCGCTCTTGTCGTGAATGTGAACCGCTTCGCTGAGCTCCACATTGGCATGCAACGCGGCATCGTTGGCATTCAGTTGCGCCTCCTGGGCAGACAGCGTTGCCTTCTCCGCCGCATCGCGTGTCTCCTCGTAGTCCAAACGTGCCGCATACGCCTGCGATTCGATGTGCTCCAACTTGCCTTTGGCCTGGGCAACCATATCGATTTGTGATGACAGCTCAGCGGCGGCTTCAGCAGCTGCCCTTTGGGCCAGCTCCGAGGCGGATTGGGCATTGTTGAGGGCGGCAGTTAAGACACTGACATGATTGATGGCCTGCTGGGCGGAATATTGAGCCGCTTTCGCCGAGCGTTTGGCCTGCTGCAACTGGGTCAGTTCCCCCTCGACGGATTTGTGCGCCTCGACGCTCTGCTCTTCGAGTCGGCGCATTATCAGCTCCTTGCCCTTGAGCACGGCAACCACTGTGCCGGCTGCCTGAGCCGCGGCCTGGGCCAAAGTGCTCTTGGCCACGTAGGAGGCCTGTTTGCCGGCTGCATTTTGACTGGCCGCAGCAGAGAGTGCCTGATCCGCGGAGCCCTTGGCAATGTTACGCAAACCATTGTCGGAGAGATAACCCCCACCTCCAACTCCACTGCTGCTGCTGCTGCCATGCCCACTGTGACTACTATGCCCACTGTGCACAAAATCGATATGCTCATAATGCGGACTCAGGTGATGAGTATTGGGCGCAGTAAACTCATCATGATTGATGGCCTCGAAGACGAACGGCGGCACCTCGTGATCTATGAGCACAGCATCGCCATGTGATGGTCCCGGATGTGGTGGTCCCGGATGTGGTGGCCCCGGATGTGGTGGCCCATGATGTGGTGGCCCGTGATGTGGTGGTGGTGGCACATTTAAAAGATAATGCGCATCCTTGCGCTTCACCTTGCGTCCGAATGCCGGCACCTCACCTAAAACCAGCCGGAAGCGATTGTATTTATAAATACACTTGGCAAAAAAATTTCACTCAATTTGAACTAGGAAGTTTTTCTTGTTTTTAGAAATAGTTTTGAAATATGAGAACAAATATTTCTAAAAAAAAAAAAATGCTGAGTTATGCTCGGCACCGAAAGTATGACCAATTTCTAAAATGCAGGGCCATTTTTTTCCGAGTGTATGTGTATAAAATAAATCGTGAGCTGAAGCAAAACTTACCACACAGCAGCAGCAACAACAGCAACAAGTGCAACATCATCGGTGACATCTCTCTGTGTCGTGAGTTTCTGTTTATGCAACAAGACAAAGGAAAAGTTTCTTTTTATGCAATTGGTTGGCGGACAGGAAGCACTCGTTGCAGGTGCACGCTGTTCCTGTGGCATGCCAATTGATGGCTGATCATGGGATTAAAGGTGGTGGGTGCGCAGGCTGAACAAGCAACTACAGCTGCCACAACTGAAACTACTACAACCGGTCGAGCCAACGGCAATATTAATTTATTGATCCTTCATAAAAATACTCTTTGATTTTTATGAGTCTTCGCTTGAATTTCCCATTTCGCTTTCATAGGTCAAAGGTTGTAAATGAAGTTGGAAAAAAAACAGGAAACAGAAAGGCCAAATTCCAATATACACTGTAATCAAATTTCCTACATTTTTCCAAATATCAAATTGGAATCTGCTGTTGATCATTTTTTGTCTTGGCAAAGATAAAGTATCTCAACTCATTTTTGGCCGATTTTTATTTAACTGATCTATATGATAAGAAAGGGTTATCCGATTTCAGTGATGTTGTGTCTAAATGTGAGAAGCATATTAAATCGTATAACTTGTAAGTTTGGTCTGAATATCTTGCTAAGCAAAAAGTTATTGAAACAAAAACTTATATTTCGATTAAAGGTATTCACGGCAGCTATATGATATAGTGTAGGTTTCAAATAGTTTCAAAATGATATCTTTCAAACAGAGGGACTAATTTGCATACAAAGATGGCTGTACAGATTGGCATGGCTATATCAACTTGTGACAATATTATAATGCCCTCCATAAGGTTATAATATTACAATCCATACACTACTCTGAATTTCAAAGCCCAAAGGCCACGTTCTTTAGTTTAGCCAAGTTTTTTCAATCTAA
This sequence comes from Drosophila trichaetosa, assembly GCA_035043205.1. Lineage (NCBI taxonomy): Eukaryota > Metazoa > Arthropoda > Insecta > Diptera > Drosophilidae > Drosophila > Drosophila trichaetosa. The sequence continues at coordinate 455,993 of JAWNNE010000640.1, read as the reverse complement.
TTAGTTACGGTATTGTCGAAAATGTTCTGAGCATTGGTGCTCACTATCTCAACCTCTCTCACCCTCTCTTTCTCTCTCTCTCTCTCTCTCTCTCCCATTATTAAATTCTAAGGTAATCGATTTTTGACTTGACAAATATATTGTCTATGGTTTGCCTGAAGAATGCATTTTTGATTACTCAAATTTGTAAACATTTTTTATATTTAAACTTTCAAATTAAAAAATGCATAAAAATAATTAAATAAAATTGAGCAAAAATGTCCATTAAATATTAAATATTATTCATATTAATGAAATAATGAGTTTTACTTATGTATAAATGATGAAAAAATTGTTTTTTCAAAGCTAACTAAATTAAGCAAGTGCTTGTAAGATAAAATGACATCATTAAATAAAAGCTAAATCTTTAATCTGCCCATAATAAATTACATCAACAGTTAAGTTCCAAATTGCGAAGATTCTTAGAACTTGAACTCTTTATCCGTATCCAGAGAAATTTAAGAATTTTTGCTCAGTGATTAAGTGTGTCAGTCAGTCGGTTGGCAGCGATGCGAAGAGCAGAACCAGTTTACTTTTATGGCCGGGACCAACTTGCAACACACACACACACACACAAACACATACAAGAAACTGGACAGTGGCAAGAGTCAACTTTTCCAAAAGACAGTAATCACTCACTTTGACAGATATCCCACACAAGTTTTACACAGTTGCGAAAAAAAAACGATTTGTTCAACGATTTTTCTTTTATTTTTTTAGATTTGCTTTTTTTTTTTTGGGTGGTGCGCGTTGTCAAAGTGGACACGTCCTGTGTGGTGCGCAGGCGAAACGTTTCTAATGCACAAATGAGCGAATGAGTGCCACAATAGTCACTTAGTTCAGAGTCGATCGGCGGGTTCGCTGGAAAACGCTTTTACTTTCTTGTAACGGAAATGCCTCGAAAGCTCTTCGTGTAAATCCGGTAAACACACGTTGCCAATTGCCAGCCACCGCCTGGAAGTCGAAAGCATTTATAAGCCAAGTGGTTCGCTGCCTGGGGAGCGTCTCCACACTTAGAAAAAAATCTACTTCAAAGGAAAATCGATCTGAATACTGAAAAATTGAAAATTTGAAAGGTTTTTCGCTATTCCTTAGAAATGGTTTATATTATTAAGAAATATATTTCTAAAAGTAGAAATGAAAATCCTTTGGAAAAAACATTTTGTAAAATTTAGAAAAAAGTAATAATAAGAAATTTCTGAAACACAAATAAAAATAAAAGAAAAATCAGTCTGGAAACTAGACATATTTCCTGGAAATTTTAGAAAAACATCGTAAGGAAAGACACAAAATTACTCTCCAGCAATATGCTTTCCGCATAATAAGTTGAGGTACACTTGAAGACAAAAGTGTGGTGATTTTATGAATTTCAGGTCTGATTTTTTTCTCCGAGTGCGGCTGTGCCTCTGCCCCGCCCCAGATGAGGTCGTGTGCAATGAAAGTGCAAACCCGTTGGCCGTTTACTTTATGAGTTTGCAATGCAACGCAAATTGCTCCGCTTTGTTGTTGTTGTCGAGCAAACAACAACAGCAATAGCAACAACAACAACAACAACAGAGCAACAACAGCAACATAAAATAAACAACACCTGGCAGCTGGGTCAATGCTTTCTTGGATAATTTAAAGAAAGGAGGCGCCTCTCTTAATCGCAGCAAACACTAAAAACTGTGAATTATGAATTAAACATGACATTTGCTGGACAAGTACACATATTTTGTAACAGTGTGTGCAACAGCAACTCGTGGCCCCATTTATGATCTCAGCATATGTTTGCTTGCTTCCCTATTTGAATATTGTATTATACATGCAACTACACTCAAGAGCTGCAGATGCAACTGGCTGCTGCTGCTGCTACTGCTGTTCACAGTTTGGCTTTGCTGCTAAGCCTGAACTTGAATCTGGAGATTCTTCGGCTTCAGTCAGTTTATTTAGTTGCATGTCCATCAGCTTAGCCCGTTTCCCAATGATGTATGCTAAATTCTTCCCAGACTCAAATGCAAAACACACTTAAGCAGAATATCATATACCCTTAGGGAGTCCACTTTCTCATATTTAAACTTCATTATTAACAAGATTTAATGATCTAGTCGAGACAGTCGAAACTAGTAGATACTCTGTATATATATTTGGCTTGCTAATATTATTTTGTTCAATAAGAAAATACGATCTTAATGAAATTTGTAGAGTTCCATAATATGTCCTGGTATATTATCCATACATTTCGATGGAATACCCTTACTTTATTGCTCTTGGAGATGCTGCCTGATAAATCGTTTTGCACAGCTTGGCTATAATTGGGTTTTTTCTGGGTTTCCCTCATCCCTATTTCATTTTCAATTTAAAGTTGAATCTAATTATTCATTTTATATTGAAACTTTGATTTTTATTTTAAATTTTGAATTTATAAATAACTAAGGTAAACATCATTAGGACATGAAAAGACAGACTTCTTTGGATATATACTTTTCTTTGGATAGATAGAAGATATAGTGTTCCATAAAAAAACGACATTGTTGTTGTTGGTTTTCTCCTTGAGTGCTAAAACAAGTTAATTTCAAATATTTCAAGCGGCTTACTCGGAATTTATTTGAATATATTTGATAGCTTTATAATTTTGCTATATAATTTATTTTATAGTTGAATTCAATAAAAATTCAAGTTAGGTATCTTTATGTTTCCAATTATAAACTCTCGAAAATGTTATGCTTGGCAAGCTGCTGATAAAATCAAAATCAACATTTTGTTTGACTGGCAGTCAGCTAAATTCGAGACTCAATTTTTGTTAGCTTTATTTAAAGTAAATATTGTATTTGTTTGCAATGAGAAATTTAATACTCAGATACTATATACTATATACACACAACAAGTGACAAGCCCGTTTCAATGTTTACCAAGTTTTAATCAAACTTTCAAATTTGATATGAGAAAAAACTTTTCTCTTTTTTTAGGAGCTTTAAAAACATATTTTTATTTATGAGCTACTCTCTAGTTTCAGAACTTCTTGATGGATATATTGATTATTAGATAATGGATTAATTTGAAATTGAAAATTGAATCTCTCTCTCTACTTCCAGAGCTTCTTGATGGACATATTGCGCTCGGAGTCCTTCTGCATGATCTTGGAGACAGCCATTTCGAAGTCCTCCTGGTTGACATGAGCCCGACGCTCTCGCAGCGCATACATGCCCGCCTCGGAGCAGACACCTTTGAGCTCCGCACCAGTTGCGCCAGGCATCAATTCGGCAATCTTGTGCAAGTTGATGCCACGCGTCAGATTCATTTTGCGCGAATGAATTTTGAGAATATCCAAGCGTGCCTCCTCGCCAGGTGGCGGGAATTCAATCTTACGATCGATACGCCCAGGACGCAAGAGAGCCGGATCCAAGATGTCGATGCGATTGGTGGCCATGATCACCTTGATGTTGGTATAGCTCTCAAAGCCATCCAGCTGATTGAGCAGCTCTAACATGGTCCGTTGCACCTCCGAATCAGCACCACGACCCGACTTCGTCCGGGCGGAACCTATCGAATCGATCTCATCCATAAAAATGATAGACGGAGCATGCTCCCTTGCCATGACAAACAACTCGCGCACCATGCGCGATCCCTCGCCAATGTATTTCTGCACCAACTCCGAGCCGGAGACACGGATGAAGGTGCACTCCGTATGATGGGCTACAGCACGGGCCAAAAGAGTCTTCCCCGTCCCTGGGGGTCCAAAGAGCAACACTCCCTTGGGCTGGGCAATGCCCAGGGCATCAAATAGTTCGGGATGCTTGATGGGCAGCTCGATGACCTCCTTGATCTCAGTGATCTGCTTGGATAAACCACCAACCATTTCGTAGGTGGAATCGGGCACCTTCTCCACCAGCATCAGCGATACCAACGGATCCACCTTGCTCGGCAGGATCTTGTGCAGCTGATAGCTATCGTGTCGCAAGGCCACCCGACTGTTGCTTGTGATGGCATTGATATCGATGCTCTCGTCCACATCGACCACATACTTGCCATCGTGAGGCACTTTGACCAGCACCTTCTTCGTATCAATTGGTTTCACCACCTCTGCCACATAGCTGCCATGTTCGCGCAACAAGAGAAGCTCCTCGTGCAGCAATCGCACTATTGAAAATCGAATACATGTTGCAAGTTGGCAGATGGAGAAGATTCCAGATTTACTCACCCTTCGAATTGAGCTCGTTGCGTTGGGCTTCCAGGCGCTGAAGATTTCGCTTCTTCTCCGACACTACAAATTGCAATTCGGCAATTTTTTGCTCAAAATATGAGCTGAGACCGGTGCTTGTTTGAGTTGGTGGCATTGGCGGTGGCGCAGTATCAATTTCCATCTAAAATGTTTTGTTTTATTACTTATTATTTATTTACAATTCAGATTAATTCTCTCTTACTCACCGGAGCGGACATTTCATATATAACTATTCAAAATCTATTCTCAAAATGAATATCTATCTCTTTGCCGCTAGACTGCCGTCGCCTTTGATTATTTTGTTATGATGAGATGACAGTTTCAAATGGCAGTGTTGCAAAGGGCCATTAAATAAGCTGCTATGCAACATTGGTCAATTTACTTCAATGTAAGGTTATGTTTTTTTTTTTGTTTTGTTATGAATTATGTTAAGATTATTATTTATATTAAAAATAAGTTAAGTTGTATATGACAAAATGAAAATTTAAAAAAAAATATTGTGTTCTCTTCAACTTATGCATTATAAATGAAATAATTAATAGAAAAAAATAATATAGTTAAAAAAATATATGAAACAAGTTTGCATGAATTAAATATGTGCTCCTATAATAAATAATTCGAGTTCTGTACAAAAATAATCATTTGATTTCTATACAATTCTGATACTTTTGTAATTTATAGAAAAATGTTGCTAAATCCCATTAGAAATAAATAATAATTATTAAGTATTCCACACAAATATATAGATTCCAAGTAATAAGAAATTCGCTTTTTTGCAGGAGAGCTGCATACCACGCCTTGCGGTCAAATGATGCGAATATTATTTTTTGCAACCGCCCCAAAGTATGCAAGCTTTTGTATCCAAACAATTATTGGATGTGCTCTTTAACATAAAAAGAGAAGGTGTGCGATTTCAGAAAGATTATATTTATAAAAAATACTAACATTCAAAATATTTGAATATGATGAAATTAGAATTAGGCATGAAAATAATCAATTTTTACGTGTTCAAGTACGCCAGCTAAACTTGTTCCATTATAGATTGGGAATGCATATAAATTGTGGGTTATTATTAGCAGGAAGTTATCGCAAAATTATAAATTGCACGTAACTTAGAATTAAGATATAGCAGCTATGGCCTTAAGCCTTGCATATAAATATTTCATATTTACAAAAAAAGTAACATATATATATATGCTACTCGAAACCTCTAAGCGAATGTATTACCTTGATTTTTCACAAATCGAATATAAATTCACCAAATGGAAATCACGTCACGTCAATTATTATTGGGAAAGTCTTAAATCTGAGCACATTATTGATTAGATTATTAATTCACGGAAAAGGCAGCTGATGATGACTTTTATTTATATATGGAGCCATAGCCATTTAAATGTTTATTTTGGGCTTATAGTCAAAAAACCCAATAAATAACTTTAGTCTTAACTTAACTTAAGTTATAATCAAATCTTTTTACCAGTGAATCCCAAATGAAAATCACACTTATTAAGCCATTATTTATGATTTTATTTAAGTACTAATTTTAACGCTCCACGTTCTTGATATATATATGATGTTCATGATGATTATTTATGTGCGAAGTTATATGAATTTAAATGATTAATTTAGGCTTTTAAACAACAAAAAAACCCAATTGCTAACTATAGTAGTATACAATTTGTGACGCATCGGCAATTCCAAATGAGAATCACAAACTTTAATCCAATATTTATGTGTTTATTTAAGTACTAATTATAAGGCTCCGTATGCCTGATGTAATTAATTTATATATATCTATATATATATATATACAGATATATAATAAACAAAAGCCCAATAGTACAATCAAATGTACAGTCCCAAATGAGAATAGGAATCACAAATATTAATCGAACTTTTATGTTTTTATTTAAGGACTAATTATAACACTCCATATGCTCGATATATGTATATTCTGTATAATACTATGCACAGCAATTAGTTAGATAAATAGACAACAATGAGGTGCAAAACTTTGGATTTTGTTTAACAAAAAAATTCACAGCAATTTGCCCAAAAATCAATCAAATACAGCGAATAAATATGTGAAATAAATTGCTACAACTTAAATGCTAATTAAAAATATATATACGGAAAAATTCATATAACTGACTATTTGTTAATAATATTGTTATTATTGTTGTTGTTGGTAATGTTGCTGACAATTTGCGTGGGTTTCTTTCGTATTTGAACTTTAAACAAAGCGAAACAAGTCGCTGACATTGATATTGGTCTAGAGAAGAGTTTTTTTTTTGTTTTTGTTGTGAAATATATATACAAAGACTTAAAAAATTAAACTATTGCTAGGTTGCGAGGTTATGTTGTCGTCTTCTCTGATAGCTTTTCGTGCAGCGCTGTGATATCGTATATAGCCACCAGATCTTTGTTCAGACCCTCAAATACCTGAGCCACACGCGGCTGCAGATTGTAGAAGAACAGCGGCTGCTGACGTTGGGCAAAATCCATGATCATCGTTGATATCACCTTGGCGGCAGTGAAATCAGCCCCATAAATATGGCTACAATCGATGACAACCGGCAGCGTCGACTTAACGCCCTGCTTATTGATCACCTTCCTCACAAACTCCATCGATGGGAAGATCAAACAACGATCCGGGGTTAGCATCAAGTAACGCTGACCACTCGGAGTCTGCAAAAATACAAAAAAAAAAACATAATTATTTGTTTAGATTCGAAATAAACTCATCTTTTTTTTTGCTTACGGAGAGTGTTTCAATGCACAACTTGGGACGTGCCGCCTGGTAGAGAATAAAAATGACATTGATGCCAATGCCGACGAGAATGCCCAGTTGCAGGGGCAACACCAAACAGGCAACGAAAGCACTGAGGCCGGGTATCAAATCCGTTTCTGTTGGAGGAAAGAGAGAGAGAAGGGAAATGGTTATAAAATTGGCACTGGAGAGTATACGACTTGGCAGATCCCCTGTACATTAACACATCCACAAATACCCAAGGCACTCTGCCGGAGTTCGATTTCGATAGAGGTATTTTTACAAACTTGATAAAAATAAACTGATTATAGAAATAAATCAATAATATAAATCACAATTTAAAATTGTAGACATATTGCTATTACTTACTATTTCATACAGATATTTTAAACACTATCCACACCCATCTCAAACCAATGCAGCTCAACTTTCATTTAAGCTGCTTTAGAATATATAAAAATAAAGCATCTACTGATATATGTAATGCTAATGCCATCTCAAATCAATCAGTTACACTTTCAGTGCTAAAGATCGATTTGGGACTTATTTTTTGGAAGCTTGATTACAAAACTGCTTGGAAAAATACAGATCAAATAATAATATTCGAATGTATCAGTCTCTTTAATTCTATCCTAAGGTAAACAGATGTTTAAGGTACTAAATATATAAATAGTCAAATTACAAATAAAGGAACAATAAAAAAAACCTTTCCAATTTAAAGAATTTATTTTTTGCATATTTGGAAATAATTTCCAAAAAGCAGAAAATTCGTAGAGTGATTTGACAAAGTTTCGTCCGACTTTTGTTCTCAGTATTAGTCGAAGTTGGAATACTTTCTTTTTCTAATTAGTACAGGGTATCACAAGCCTGCTGTCTGCCCTCGAACAATATTCAATACTCACTTTTGCTATGCCACATGGGCTTGACGACACGATACTGGACCATGAAGAGGACCGCAGCAATAATGATGGCTGCCAGAGCCGCCTTGGGAATGTAATAGAAACAGGGCGTGAGGTAGAGCAGGGCAATGATGACAATGACACTCGTATAGAGATTGGAGAGCTGGGTGCGAACTCCACTCGCATTGAGGATGGCGCCACGGGCAACGCCTCCATTGCTGCGCAGACCCTGCACAAAAGAGTTGGCCACATTGCAAATGCCAGAGGCAATCAGCTCCTGGGTGGCATCCGTTGGTTTGCCTTCCGCTAAAAATGAAATTAATTCAAAATAAATATTAAATAAAACTAACTAAAATGAAGTCTTACCAAAAGCCTGAACGACAGCCATCGTTTCGAGCAGGGCAATCAGAGGGACGACAATCAAACCGGAGCCCAAAGTGCTGACCATATCCCAGAAGCTCTGACCCTCCACCAGCACCTCGCCCGTCGTCTCATTCAGCAGCGGGTCGATGTGAAAGGGAGGCGCCTGAAAGTGTGGCAAACCTTTGGGCACAAAGCCCACGGTGCGCACGAGATCCTCATTGCCACTGACCGAGAGCCAATAGCCCAATCCGGCGACGCCACAAACGAGCAACGCATTCCTCGCCGTGCCCACTGTCCAGAAGAAGCCCGTGAGCAGCTGCTGCCACATGGACTTGCCCTGCGGGGGGCCCACACTACAAGTGGCCAAGACGCGCAAGCTGAGCAATAAGGCAATGCAGATGAGACCCAATCCAAAGTCGGGCCAACTAATATTCTCAATATCATCGATAATGCTAATCCACACCTGGAGAAAGGTATTTCCACTCGTGTGTATGCCTAGTAGATCCTTCATCTGTGAGCTGAAGATGATCAAGGAAACGGCACTAGTGAAACCAGCACCCACCGGACCTGACACGAAATCAATGAGAAACCCGAGCTGGAGAACGCCCATCAATATCTCAATGATGCCCGTGAGGAAGGTGAGCAAAGTGGCCATCTGCCAACTGCCGCCGGCAATTTGAAATGAGAGCAGCGCCGATATAGCAGTCGGTCCAATCGGCACATCCTTACTCGATCCAATGAATATATAGATGAAACAACCCAGAAAACAGGCATACAATCCGTACTGCAAGTCCACCCCAGCAATGCCGGCGTAGGCCAAAGCCTGAGGTATAACGGTGAGCGCCACGGATATTCCCGCCACCAGATCACCAATAATATAATCTTTTTTATACTGAGGCAACCAGACGAGTATTGGAAAACGTTTCTCTAGCGTTTTACGCCGGAATATATTCTGGCAGGTGCTGCGACAACAGTCCGCAAAATTGTTCGATTTGTCCGCCAATTCTTCCTCCTCTTTTTGGACGATGCAGTCGCGTGATGTGTGATAAAGGGTATTTGTAGGGATATCCACGGATATTTCGGAGCCCCCATTAAATGCCCCATTCACATGACCCGTGTCTTTGGCTGTCATCTTGCCAGCAAAAAAATATCGTCTTTTTTGTGTTTTTTTTTTTGTTGCCTTTTATACACAGCACAACACTTGTCAATTCAATATTATTTTTGCTAGTTTGTTTTTTGTGGTTTGCGAAAGCTTTTCTTTTTTTATATTTGTATTTTTTTTATTTTTTTGTATTTCTTTTAGGGTTTTAGTTACGGCTTCATCTCACCACCGCCATCAAACACTGCAAATCACTTAACAAACACTTCCACTTTGCGCCCGAAAATGCGACGACGAAAGCTAAACTATTCGCGAGCGCGTTAAATGCGCGAATGAATCGAGATCGAGATCGAAATCGAGATCGAATCAGAAGCAGAAGCAGCAGCGGAGACAGCAGCAGCGACAGCAGCACGTCGTTTGTAGTGCCGAACGCTTGGGGAACTGATTTTAAATAGGTGCGCGTCGTCGTCGTCATTGTCGTCAACGCCGTCGTCGTCGTCGTTAGTGGCAATTCCGATCGTGTCAACAGCACTCGACGTCGCCGTCGCAGTAGACGTCACTGTCGCCGACGTTGCTCGACTAACCGCCGGCTTTCGTTAGAGCAGCACAGAAAAAATAAAAACCGGCTTGCTGTCTCTGCTCGGGCTTTTCTTCTCCGCTTTGTGGTCGTCTGTGGTCTCGGCTTGATGTTCGGCTCTTGTCTCGGCTCTTGAGGCGTATCGTGTAACAGATACGAGAAATTATAATCGCCGCAGACTGGCTGCCACTTCTTGTAAGCTCGCCTTTTTTTATGCATCGAGGGGGTATTCCACACTCGGCGAAAAATATGACGAAATTGCTTTGGGAATTTCGCATTGAAGCTAAGAATTTAAACTGGCAATTCTTGTTAGTTCGCATTTGCATCGGGTGTGTCCTACACTTAGCAAAAAAAAATGAAGAAAATTGTTTTAAGAATTTTTTTGATTCCACATTGGTAGCTTTGATAGTAAGCATTTTAATTGCTACTTTTTTACTTTTACAAATTGGATACTAAGATACTAAGAATTGTAGTCTCACCTTGTCACAGAAAAACACGCATTGTAAAATGGCGAATTCTAATTTAAGATGCTTACATTCCACAATAAAAGATATTATTATAAGATAAGATATTAAGTGTGTCGAGAATTGCACTCTCATGGACTGACACGCGGACAGAAATGGCACAAATTACTCTCGTTATCAGAGGATAAAATGCATTGTAAAATGATTTAACAGCTATTATTAAGAATTGAATTTTAAGAATTTGGGTCTGAAGATAAGATTTTCATAGAAACTATAGAAAATTTATGTTTTTTTTCTCTAAATTTAAAATAAAGAACATTTCCAGTTTTATGAAATATCTTATTACAAAAAGAAAAATTTAATTACATTATTTAGTTATATAAATATGTTTTTTACGGGTTCCAGGTGAGGTGTCTTTTTTCGAAATGTACTTCGAACCCCGTCGGGATTTACATATTTCTTAGAAAAAAACAATCTTATCTTTAGAATCCAATGTCATACATTTGTCCAAGTGCATCAGTTCGCCCAGTTAACTTGTACATTGGTTATTTTAGGAAAAATCAGGCTTTTCAAGATTTTGCACATGCACGTGCCGAGGGAAACCCCAAACAAGATCAACAATGCAAATTCTAAGCGATTTTCACGCCAGTCACATGGTTGTTAGACACGTTTAATTGCCATACAACATCAACCACACATTTAAAAATAGTATTTAAAAAAAGTTAAATAGAAACTAGCAATCAGCAAATTGCCGAGGTTTGTTTTTCTTACATGTCAAATTGACATAAGACCAGGAATTAAAATTGCGAATGGGGAGAAAGGAATGTTTCTATTAGATGACAATCTGATAAATTAATGTTGGGAATGTCGACAACAATAACTACTAAACTCCAGCTTGAATAAATAAATAATTCGCAATGGAAGAATTTTCCGCATACAATTTATAGAGAGAGAGATGCATTGGAATCTGAGTAGAATAAATAAAGTATACAATTATGAAATATTTGTTTGTCATCAACAATAATATTTACTGCAAGATACTTTTCTGACAACATGATACCTAAATTGAGCACCAAACTTTCCCCAATACACCAAGAAAATATAGAAGCCATTAATTGTGCCATAAATTAGGGTCCATAAAAAATGCCACTTGACAAATTTTGAATTAATCATAAGCGATGACGCCACAAGAACAATGCAATCATAAATAAATCGTGCTTGATGTGAGTCCACTATAAATCAATGGTGTATATAATCAAATCGAAATTCTTTCTTTCTTTTCAATTGTTTTTTTGTTTTTTTTTGTTTTTTTTTAACTCAAAACCTAATCTGATTATCATAAAATTAATTACATGTTGATTAGGCAAAACGTTAGTTGATTTTAAGTTTAAAGATTAGCTTTTTCTTGGGTTTACGATTGCAATTAAATAATGTATTACTTTATATGGCAACTGGATTTGTGGGGTTTCTCCATTTGGGGGTTTTACCTCAATGCCTCAATAAAATTTATATCTTGTCTCTACGAATTGAGAATGAGCAACTACCAAGATACATACATACATACACACATACACACATACATATTTATGTGGCGTGTGCCAAATGCAAAATCAAATAATAACAATAATTATTGGATGGAAAATAACCCTACAATTTAATTTTTATTTTATGTCGATAAACAGCTTTAGGCAGGCAATCAATCATATGTAAAACACGCAGGCCTAAAAGCACACACACACGCACACACACACACACACGCACACACACACGCACACACACACACACACACACTGAAGAGACAGCATCTAAAGCACGTGCGGAACGCGTGATGAAGCGCAGGCATCAGCAAACTGGGAAAACGATTATCAAACCCAAATCAAAAGCAGCTCAAAACGAGTAATACAAATTATATTTTCCAAGTCGTAGATTACATACTCTTCTAAATCGGAGATGTTGGCAATCTGTACTATCTATACTATGATATGGTACTCTGATTGCCGAAATGTTAGGTTAGGTTCGGTTTTAATGGTTGCAGACCAAGGTCGGCCCGTAGATCTCAAAAAACGAGTGATAAGACAGAGAGAAAGAGAGAGATTGTAGAATAAGAAGAAGAAGATTAAACTGTATCAGCGTTATACTGCCGAAATATGCATGGCTAATTCTTATCCAAAAATAATTTTTAAACAAGACATAATTTTTCAAAAGATTGTTCCTATAATAGCTATACGATATAGTAGTCCTATCTCGATGATTTTTTTCCAAATGAAAGGAACATAATTATACACATAATAAATAGCCTCTTTCGACTATTCCTCCAACGAAAGATATATGATACTGTAATACGAACCGGTCTAAATCGACATCTGTATTGCTGAGAGCGAAAAGATATGATATATGTCATTATAGAACTGACTCCACTCGTGCTCAACTAAAAAACATAAAGTTCCCAGAGGAGCTGTATATGTTATAGTAATCCCAATATAAATTATAGTATTTGCTATATAGATAATATGTCTGTTAAGATTAAGACTTCCTGTGTTTGTGTATAATTAAGCCAAAAAAATTTCACACCAGAACTCATTATTCAAACTATATATATATATGATATATTGCTGACCGATTCTGTAATACAGCAAAAAAAAATGGCAAATACATCAAGTTGCTTCAATGCAGTACTGAGAGAGATCAGATAGTTAAGTAGATAGGTAATAATTTATAGAAATGACTTTTCCGACTCGGCTATAGCCAAAAGTCGAACATAAATCAGAGGAAAATGAAACCTTGCAAATGTCTGCTGCTTTGCGAATGTCATTCAGATTTCTAGCGCAATATGCAAATGAGATGAGGAGAGAGATAAAAACTGAACTGAACAATAGGGAAACCTAAGGAGAACCCACTCGAGCAGGTAGTCGTAGCTACTGAATGAAATGTTGCCAAAACTGAACATCATTCTATATGGGGAGAACCAGTTAAGATTGATAGTCCAACAAGTTATACAACAAGCTATTGAGAGAAATTGAGTGATGCCAATTTGTTTTGTAGACTGTTTATTATTTATTTATGTTTTGTTTTGTTTGTTTTGTTTGTTTTGTTGCTGTTGCTGTTGATGTTGATGTTCCGCTTCTCAAGTTATTAACCCTAATTATTGCATTGCTGAAATACTTTCAGTGAAATACGCTCACTTAGTGAATGTATTCGCTCGTTGTGTGTGAATATTCATCAATGTAGATTTGTTTTTTATATATGTATATAGAAATGCGACTTTAGCCTTTCAATTATGCACAGTCACAGCCGCATTTGAGATTTATTACAGTCGCTTTTTGCGGTCAGATTACGTTGCACATACGACACGTTGGCCCCCCCCAGGGAGGGGGGCGACAAATTAAATGTATATATAAATGTGTGTGTAGATATATATATATTGAACAACAATTAAAAATTTGTACATCTAAGTGGAGATTGTTAATTGCAATTCGTATAGAATACTTTTTCTGATTTGGCGTGCCGCTAATTGTTCAAATCATGTTTCTCATGCTCAGATGAAAGCTTCGAAAACCAGTCATCGAATTTCTCACAGTTATTAGCAGCTAGTTCGAGACGTAGCTGAGCATTCCTTTTCTTCCATATTTTTCCTCATCTGTGGCTGTAAAGAACAGCGACATAGTTTTGAGAACATTTTTTATTGAGCATGGCTCAGTTCAGGTTTCGATTCAATGAGCCAACCTTTAGATTAGATTAACCATGAAAATGATTTTTAGCATTGCTTGAATGATTTTGCTTAAGAATGATAATTTCTTAAAAATATATATCTAGACACTTTGAATAGCAATAAAAATCTGTTTTGAATGAATTCAAACAATATTTGAATAAAAGATATTTTGCTTGGCCTTTGCGTGCATTCGAACAATACAAAAAAAAGCATTTCAAAAACGAAATAAGTTTGCCACTTTGCCTCGAAAAGTTTTCGACTTGAATCAGTCTTATCAGACAATCAAATGAGCATTCAAGGCCCTTTTGGGGGGGTGGGGAGTTGGGTTTCCAGTGGGAAAGTCTGGATAATTGGTATGCGCTGCAAGCCTGGCATATTTGCGTAAGCACGTAACTGTAACTCCAGTAAATTAAAACAATTGTGCCAACAATGGTCAGCTGATCATCATCATTATAATCATGATGAACATGATGAACATGATGAATGGATGCAAGCAACTAAATTAGCGAGACGCAAACACAACTGTTAATTGTGCACTCCGATTAATTATACATACGCACAACAACAACAACAACAACAAATATATTAACAACAGGTAGGCCTACACTCGGAAACATCTCTCTCGAAATTTTTGAAAACATAAAAAAAAACTTTATCTTTTAGAATCTAGATTTAAGGCAAACCTATATGATTTGTATATTCTGTAATTATTTCTAAAAAGACAACCAAAAAACTAGAATAGCTTGCCAGCTTTCAGGGCAATTTTCTAAAAATGCAGTTCGATTTTTTTCTGAGTGTACATACAACGGATTACGCAATAAGCGATCAACGCTCGCCGATGTGCAGTGGAATGCATTGAGGCATGTAAATTAGTTGCCGCGAGGCTTCACGTGATTCACTTCAAACCATATTGAATATGGTGAATATTGTGAATATTGTGAATATTGAATCGAACAGCGATTTGATACGGGATCGATCGTTGATCGTTGATCGTTGATTGTTATGCAATTTGTATTTAGTTGTCGCAGGCATTTTGAGGAAAGCGCACACACAGACAGATACTTGGCCAGAAATGCGTGTCAGGGTCTACCAGATTGACCAAGTTCAATGGCAGAAATACTACTACTAAATAACACTAACTACAATTTCGCCTTGATGCTTATAGCTTGTCGCTTGTTCCGGTGCCGGCTTTATACAATGACAAATTGTTTATAATTTTGTATATATTGATTTCATATTTTGTTTGTTTTTATTTATTGTTTCTTTTTTTTTCGTTTTTTTCACTTCTGATTGCATTGCTTTAAGTTGATGACAAAGATGATGATGATGTTGAGGCCTGAATTAATTCGATCACATGACTGCATAAAATTGGCAGCAGCCAAAACTGGATTCTCGTAAAATATATTTTTACCATTGGGTATCATGGGTAGTCATCGGTTGCATTGATAAATGAATGCAACATTTTCATTTGAAGGGGATTTTTGTTTTGTTGGTTTTTAAGCTGAAGTTTAAGATAATGCAAGATTTGAGTTCAGTGAACTGCGGCGAGGTCTTTGTTTCAGTTGTTGTATTCTTAAATTCGGAATACCCCTACTGTTGCGGTTTCATCAAATGTAAGCCTCATTTCACTTGAACCATTAACAATAATAAAACCGGGTAACAACGTAATGGACCCTAAATGTATTTTTTTTATTATTTTTTTTTCTTCATTTTTTATTTGCAGTGTATTATTGAAAATATTTTGTTGAAAGCACAAAAACACGACTCACCTTAGAGGAAGTAAAGTGCGCTAGTGAAATTAAGCAAAATTTGAATAGTTTTAATGCCAACAACATTCGCTTCGTTATACCCTAGCATTATAGGGTATTTACAGCTGGGTCGTGTCGTATGTAACGCAGTAAATGGGTCATAGATCGGGCAGAGCTCGTTCGCTCGGCGGGTATTTTTTCACTTTATTGTTAAGTTAACCTTATTTGGCCAAGGCTCTTAGTGGAGGCTTAAATGTTAAAGGTTTGCACTTAATCTGGATTTTTTTAATTTCCTTATAATATGGCCATTACTTTCGAAATCGACTTCACGCTGTTTTTTAATTATATTTACCAAACTTTTTTTTGTAATACAAATTGTTTTCCTGATTTGATTCTTCCAAAAAAGATTTTTACTACTTTTCACAAATGTTGACTGACAGTGCTCGTCTGAGTTTTATTTAAAATGTTTTGCAGATATTTGAATATTTTTATTTTGAGAAAATGTTGTTTAATTAAGTTTCTTCAATATTTAAGCCAATTTAATGAAAACAAAATAAGTCTTACAGGTTTCATGTCATAACGTTGCAATGTTAGAGGTGCAATGAATATATTTCAGATTGTTTTTCTTATTACTTAATATAAATCAAAAGCAATGTATTTTTAAGAACTATATTTATCAAACTTTCTTTAGAAACACAAAATATCAAATAAATATAACAAATATATATACTCTTGAACATCAGCAGACACTAGTCCATCTATATTTATAACTATATTTATGAACTCTCTCAGTTATCTATCTTAATAGAACTTGGTAGCCATATTTTGCTGCGTTCAGTCGATTTATCAGATTCAGACAGTTCTATCAGTTGAATATATATACAATATACTTTATATCCATCAGTTGACTATATATATAATATACTTTACTACTTTTACTTTTTAGAATTTAGATCTGCAAGTGTATACCTTTTTTCTGATTGCCTAATGAAACTCACCAGCTAAGCACCCCTTGCTTGCTAAGTGGCGCCAAACTACGTTCATTCAGCCAATTTATGGACACACACACAACACACACACAACACACACACAACACACACTAATGAATTACCCACTAGCAACATGAATTAGCAAATCAATTTTGAGTGATAAACGAAAAAGCAAAACAAACGACGACATCGACAGCCACAGCCAGCTGCTGCCAACAATATTGCTTTGAGCCATTAATGGGCGACTGATGTGTCATTCAATCTGATAAAATCTAGACAGAATACAAACATATTTTGATATGATATGGCATGATATGGCACAAACAGTGCACTCATAAAAAAGGTCGCCATAAATTTGAGAGTAGCTCATAAAGTGGGTTTGCCTTTCCCAATTTCAGTTTTCAGTTTTCATTGAAGAAGTATTAACTTTTTTGCTACTTGTATTGTTAATAAACATTTGAATTTCAAAATTTCACATATACACAAAACATTTAACGTAGTCCACAAATTCATATCAATTAATTTGACCATGACTAGTGATTTCTGTCTGATCTGGCCCTTAAGGCAGACGAGAGCTAAACTCTGCCATAAAGTGGAAAATGGAAAATATTTCGAAAATATAGAAAAACTTTCGATGTTTTTGGTATTGTGGAAAATTTGAGAGATTCATTTTTCAATATTTAAAACTTATTTCTAGAACCAAGAAAAACTTTATATTTTGAAAAGTAATTTTCTAAAATTGAGTTGGGTTTTTTTCTGAGTGTAGTTCTGATTAATTTTGGGCTAGTAACTTCTGATGGGCGACTGCTAATCAATATGCTAGGCGCTATGCAGTTTATCTACCTATATTTATATAGCTTACGGAAATCATATTGAGCCCCAAGCCAGAAGCGAGTTCAACGCACGCCTTAGAGGCGTGCCGAGAACGGGGCGTATGCGCAATGTGGCTAACATTGTTTTTTATTGTTGTTGTTTCGATTGCGTGACGTTTTAGCCGTTTTAGATTCACGTGGCTGGTTGCACGACTCCGACAGAGACCGGAGACAGACACTGGTTGTAATTAATCAAATTTATGCAGCGTACTTTACAGTACAAGGTGCTGGCATAAATTAGCATTAGCATTAGCAATTGCGCTGTTTACTTCAATTGTGTGGGACTGTCTTTAATCCTTAAGCACCACGTGACAATTAGCATAGCTGCTCAAAGTGTGCCACATGCTACATGCTTATACTTTTACTTCTACTTACTCATAGGCAGCTTAAAGCATCTGCTAAGCAAATATGCTGCACTTGAGTAGATAAACTCAGCAATCACAGCCCGCTGATTACGCACCAGATAATGTGTGGCACTGACTGACGCATTGTTGAAGGTTGTGTCTCAGTTTTGTTTTCATTTTTTATCCCCATTTTTTTCTTTATTTTTTTTAGTAAGTTTGTTTGGCAAACAACGGAAATTTTTTCTCCTGACCTCCCACTCGACAAATATGCGCCAAAGGCATATTTTCTCTAGTCGACTTTAAAGTGCTTACAGATGTAATAGTTAGTTGCAACTGTACAATCAAAATAATCTCTAATCAAAAATTAATTAAACTCAATATATATACATATATATATAAACAGAGCGTAATGATAAATATCAGGAACATATTGGGAATCTAAAATCAAGAATGCATCGCTGAAGTTAATCAATTCTGAAACAAAAAAGGAGGAATCGGAATCAGAATCAGTATTGAAGTACAGCAATCAGCAAACAAGAATATTTTAAGTACAAAAATCGCTGATCAAGACTATATATATAACGAACAAGCATCTTAAGTCAATTATTCTTAGCTGTTTTTAAGAACCTTTTCGTGTTTATTGCTGTTCATTTAAAATACTTCAACAAAAACCAAGCAGTCATCATCAAGAATATAAAAGTTCAAGTGCAAAAATCTGAAATTAAATAAAAATACTCAGATGAAATCAGATTCTGGAATGATTAAACTAGATCAAGATTTTGGTGTCTTCCTACATCCCATTTTGAAGAAATTAAGATTGTTTTAAGTTAGCTAGAATAAATCAGAATATATATGTTGAAACACGTATAGTCAACTCGATGAGACGACGTTAAGAATCGAACTGACTGCTCTGACGGGCAGGCCTGCATGAGCCAGCTATCAGCATCTTGGAGCGACACATGTTTATACTTGAACATAAATAATATATATACATCTTTGAACAAGTATCTTCAGATGAAGTCTGCTGCTAGAATCAAGTTTGCTGTCTTCCTACTTCCCATTCTTCAGATAAAAGACCTCAGCTCCATGTTGAAACTATATTTTAAATTTGATCAAAACAAATGATTCGTAATTGAAGATAAAAATTAGAAAACAAGAATATTCTTCAATCAAGAATGTGTAATACACAAACGTCTTAGATCAAGAATACCAGATGAAGTCTGCTCCAATAATGAGTAACTTCGCATCAAGTTTGCTGTCTTCCTGCTTCACCTGCACACTTGCTTTGAGTTTAAAGACCTCTGCTCTAGGCTAAAGCTATCAATTTGAGATATTTCAATTTAGATATAAAAAAACACACAAAACGAGTTTAATCAAGATTTCGCAAAGTATTTGCAGATTACCATTTAATAGTCGGCGCAGTTAGACCCGTCTGACTCTCAGCTCAAATGGATAATCCCAACTCTGCCTTTTATAATTCCCATATCACCCACACATTGTTCAGCGACGTAAGCAGCTAAAACTATTTGCTGCATTTTTTATTGCAACTCGGGGCATAATGCAAATACCAATAAATATATATATATATATATATGTACGTATTAGTATATTATTATAGGTACATATACATTTTCTTGGCATATTTAACTGCACGTTCTGTTTGCTGCAAATATTTATAAGCGTCGACTACACTCATCAAAAAAAGACGTTTCTTTAGCTTCTTTTGTTTGTTATATTATAATGTTTATATATGTGAAATCTTAATATACTAATGTTTAATAATTATATTTTAAGATTTCGCATAGTTTATAAAACTAAAAAATATTACGATTTTGAAGATTCGATTTTATTTATAAAAAGAAAAACTTTATAATTTCCGAGTTTCAGGATGATTTTTTTTTTTTTTTTTTTTGAGTGTAGTCGCTACTAGTTTAGTACGCAGTAGTTAACAATTAATCACTGCTCTTAGTTAGCACTCATGTTTAATTAATGAGGCGTACCCAGATGTTTGTTGTTTTAATTAACACACACACACACCGCACGGGGCACGTTGAAGCCATCACTTCATTTTAATTATAAGCGCAACTGCAATTGCCCCTCATTTGGCAGATGTGAAGTAAAATTTCTGTAATCTTATCGTTCTGGGCCCATTTCCGCAACGCATTAAAAAAAAAAAAAACGGTGACTAAAAACAGCAAAAATTGCTTAAATATTTGCACAAATATCGTTGGTGAAACACATCTGTCAGAGTCTGTAGAACAGCACTTTGTATTTGCTTATGCAATAGATAATAGAGACTAACGCAATGAATGAGCATATATATATATATATATATATATATATATATATATATATATATATATATATTAAATAATTGGAGTTTTCGAGCGAACTAAAAACATTATTTATGCGGCATGTGCCCCGTCTATGAAGTTTTTACTATTTTTATTGGGTTTTTTTGTCGGCAAAAACAAAGCAAGTCGAATTGGTTGGTATGAATGCAAAAACGATGTTACTTAATAATTTATTATTAGAAGTACCTGTTGTAATTATAAATTTGAATAAAAAAGAGCAATTGTTAATAATTAATGGTCAATAAGTGTACCATTTCCGTCTGTTAAATGGCCTTAAGTGGCTTATGGAATTACCAATTGCCACTTGTTAATCGTAAAGTGTGAAAACATTGTTGACTAGCTCGATTTGCAGTATTTGTATTTGCATTTGTGATCGTATCTGCATATACGAGAATAAGTGACGCATTTGGTTAGGCTTTACCTTAGAAATTAGCACCGCTTTCAAATTGGTACTTTTTGGTTTGAATTGTGGGATTTTTTTCATTTCCAAGTCAGCCTAAAGTTATGCAACGATTATTTTTGTTGAGCAGTTTTTGGTTTTATTAAAAGTAAAATTAAAGAGCGGTTTTGTGTGGGGGGAAGATGGCAAACAAACAATATAAAAGCGCAACTTCCATGAAGAAGATGCTTCACTGGTTAGTGACAAATTGTGACAAGTGTGTTGTGTGTAGTGTGTGTGTGTGTGTGTGCTCTATCTCTCCTTAGTCCTCCAGCGTGACATTGCGAAACAGATAGGACATGGACTCCTTGTTGTGTATGCGTCGTATGGCCTCAGCGATGAGAATGGAAATATCAATAGTTTTAATCTTGTTGCATTGCGATTTCTGCACCTCATGTGGAATGGTATTGGTGACAACAATCTAGAAACGCAAGGTAGTCAAAAATTAATATATAAATCAAATATAGAAAATAAAGAAGGATAGTAAAACTAAAGGTAACATAGAAGGATAGTAAAAACTTGACATCTAAATCAACTATAGATAATGTATATGGAGTCTCATGCACCTCATCGATGACGGACTCCTCAAGCAAGCGAGGCGCATCCGAGCTGAGCAAACCATGCGTGGCAAGCACATAAATCTTGCAGGCACCATTATCTTTCAGCATCTCGGCAGCGGCAACAAACGCCTGCACATCATCAATCAGGTCATCCTGTGTGGAGAGTAGCAATAAATATTATTAATAGATCAGATGTTAGTTTCAGTAACACTTACCACCATGATGGCAATGCGACCATTGACATCACCCACAATGGTCAGCGGAGGTTTCACTTTCGATGGATGCTCCGGCACACCCACCGACACCGAAGTGGTGCGCTGCCGACTGCTAATGGGTGCATGTTGTGGAGTAGAGTTTCTATTATGATTAGTGTGTAAGCGTTTGCATTTGGCATTTGATTTGGTGCATATTGATATGTGTGGTTGGGTGGGTGGTTGGTGCAGTTGCAGTTGCAGAGTTGTTCAAATCGTAACCAAAAAATAAACAAAATGATAGCACACATACAATTCGCAATTATATTCAAAAATAAAACACACAAAATAATGTCAAATTGTATATATAATATATATGTATGTATTTATGTTCAGGTAGATACAAACCTAGACGCCGTTGGTATGCACATTTCAACAGACGAATTTCCTAATATATTGCAATACGCCCTGCATATATATAATGACATAATAACGTAATAAACGTAAATAAAGATTAAGAATTCCAATTGTTTTTTTCTTTCATTTATTTTTGTTTTTTGTTCAATGCCGAACGCAGTCAATTTGCAATTCGTGAAATAAGCAATTACAGAAAATTGTGTAATACAAAAAAAAGTAATGAAAACAATCAAAATGAGCTGTACTTGAAGGTAATAAACAAATAAAAAAAAGTAACTCAATGCAATTTCGTATAAATTAACAACAAATGCGCAGAGTTCGAGGTATGCGTGGTATGCAACATATTCGACGTGCTTAACTCAATGTCAATGTCATTTCGTTTCATTTTGGCATATATCACACATATATGTATAGAGGTATTTGCATATACGCATGTGAATCAAATAGTTTACTGAACAACTGATGTTTTAAGGTTCGTCTTCAAGATGGAACATTCAAGTTTTTGCCTAAGATTTGTGTTTATAAATGTATATATATATGTAAATATAGGAAGGAACATCAAAGCTTATGTTTAACATCTCTCTTTTTATATATAGAAGATGGAACATCACAGATCAAGATCTCCATAAATATGTTTAGCAAGAAGTTTCAATCTTAACAAATGGAAAATAATTCAACTTTTGAATCGTATACTTTTTGGTTGAGGTTGAAACTATATTTTTAGAACCAGCTTTCTTTAAGTTCCTTTAAAACTTCAACTCTACGCATAATTCCCCTGGTATTCCGAAGCTGTGTGGATTCTAAGGGCTGCTCGAATGCGGGCAGATCGATTCTTCCCTGCTTCTTATATATATTTCATTTATTAAGTACACCCACCATGCCATAACAAATTGCAGTTTATACCTATGCTTTATAAGGAGAGATCTTAAAATTCCTAAAGTAATTGAGGAGGTCATTAATGGATTGCCTGCCAACTTCTAGCTAGGATGCTAACACTATGTTATTTGGACAAGCTCCCTTCGAACCGGCGCAAAATTTACTTGGTTTTTCACTGCTCCCCTGTTGCTAACGACTTCTCGGATTCAGGAAGAATGATTCTCATGAATGAGACACTGCCTTGACCAACTTCATCTAGATATTCCACTGGTTTCATCAAATTTATTTATTAAATCTGCTGATCAGGTATAGTTTTTAGGGTGTTTGCTTGCTCCACTTTACCACATAAAAGGAAATAATCAAATGATTGAATGATTTTCGATATGATTTTCATTTACAAATTCCACATTAAAAAGAAACAAAAACAGCCACAAATATCTATACATATATATATATATATATATATATATATAAAATCACTTTCAACTAAAAAGTATATACAAAAGTACAAAGCCGAACAATTCGAAGGAGATTATGAAACAATACTAATACAAGGCACACCTAAAATGAAACATAAACTGTTTTGGTGCTTCAACTTCAGTCATAATAAGAATCAGAAGTACAATAGCTAAACAAGAACACACATATATATATATAGGACTGATATCTTGGAGACTCACCTGGTTGGTGGCGGTGAATATCTGCCATCAACCTCATCGCTCTCGGCCTCCTTTTGCTCGCCGTGGATGACAGCGAGGCCGAGGCGCAAACGTTCCGCATACGAATTGGCCTTCTTGGCAACGCCCGGATTACGAGCCACAATCACCGAATTGCGATAGTCGGGTATCTAAGAGATACAATACATAAAAATCGTTGGTTAAACAAAATGAAAATGAAAACCATCTTCGACTCACGCTCTCCTGAATGTACTGCAGCAGAAAGGGTGAGGCGCGTAAATTATCAACGGGTATATCGAAGAAGCCCTGTATCTCCTTCTGATGCAGATCCATCGTTATGATGTGCGTCAATCCCGATGTGCACATCATCTTCGCCAGTAGCTTGGACACAATGCAGCCACGCTTGCGCATCTTGCACTGTTTCGAGTACGGCAAATAGGGTATGACACCCACAATCGAACGGGCCGAGGATGTCTTGCAGGCATAGGCCATAATTAAAAGTTCCATTATATTATTATTGGCATCCCTAAAAAAAGAGCAGAGCATAAGTAAAGAGTTGAACAACTGTAAATTAACAATAACGGTTGAAATGAGGCTACCATCAGCTACCCATGAGATGCCATTGATTTGGACATTCCAACAGGACAACGACTGTAAATAGGCCAATACTTATTGGATTCTACGTACTACCGTTATGTGGCTGCTAGCTATTGAATCTTAGAATGTACTACTATTACTACTACTATTTACAGTTATTGATGAGGGGTACTCACTTGGTGCCCGTTTGTATGATGTAGATATCCTTGCCGCGCACCGAGTCGCTGATCTCGACGATAGTCTCGCGATTCGATTTGTGATAGACGGTGCAGCCGCCATTCTTGATGCCCATCCTCTCGGCGACACTGTTGGCCAGATCCGGATGCGAGTTGCCATTGATGATGACAATGTCCGAGGTGGATATATTGTCCATGTCGCTTCTGCAACGTTTCGGTGGGCGCACGCTGCCTAATCTGCAAAAGGAATCACAGATTTGTTAAGCGACCAAAAACACAAGGCAAAAAAAATAAACGAAAAGAAATACATAAAAGAAACAACAATGAAAGTGTAACAAGGAAAACAAGGAAAACAAGGAAAACAAGAAAAACAAGGAAAGTGTATGAAAAGCTACCTGCGTTTGGACATGCTATAAAATTAGACGAAATGCACTTGCTACACTCGGAAAAAACGAACTCTATGCAACAATATAAAGTTTTTCTTGTTTTTGGAAATAATCTAAAAAATATGGCGATTTTTTTTGAAAATATTTTATATTATCAGAAAATTCTATAACTAATAAATAAAATAATATTTTTGAGTTTTACGTTCGCCGAGTGTACTGTGCAACAAATGTGACGCGTATGCAGAGGGGCTAAGATATTGATTAGCCCCGTGAACTAGTTTCGATGGGGCAAGTCAGAGTGGTGTTATTTATGTGTCTCCTGCTGCTGCCACACAGGCAATTAAGTGTTGCAACTTTGACGACGCCGTGAGCAGTTTATCGTTTTTTTTTTGTTTTTTTTTTAATGCGATTTACGTTGAAAGTTTAGTTAAAGACTGTCGTGTGTGAAAAGAACCTGGCCAAAACCGCAACTGACAAAACTTGTGCGCGTTTTTATCGACCAAACACACGGTGGGCACATGTCAGCCAAACTGTGTGTGTGTGTGTGTGTGTTTGGTGTGTGATTGGCGTGTGTGTGTGTGTGTGTGTGTGTGGTTGGCAACGTTTCAAAAGTGGCAAGCAAAACATTAGACAGGCCAGCAGTCGTCATTCAGCCCAACTCAGCCCAAACGGCCAGTTTAGGCACCAAAACGCATAGTCTACGCCGATTCCAATCTATAAAAAAGAAAACTAAAACCAAAAAAAAAACAAGGAAAAAGGAAAAAGGATTTGTTTGCCTCAAGGGTTTCGCACGCGAATCGAGTGCCGCCGTCAACGAAGAAAGTGAAAGCCAAGACATAAATCTAAAAGTGGGCGTGGCAATGGGCGTCTTAATTGAATTTCTATTTTTAATTTGCAGCGAGAAGCAGGAGAAGCAGGTCAATGCGCTGGCAGCTGGAGCTGCCTTCAAAGGATACGCCTTGTCAGCGTTGATTGCAACTGAAGTGCATGTCCTGAGCAATCCACAAGAGCAATGGGCGACTCAGGTGAGTGCAGCAGCAGCAGCAGCAGCAGCAGCAGCAGCGGCAACAAGATTCCTACACTCAGCCGGAAAACTGGAAAGTTTTCCTTCTTACAAATAATTTCGAAATTTTTTCTGAGTGTAAAAAAGACATTTTTATAAAGACTTAAAACTTGAGAAGCTAGTAGTTGAAACGCAATCTAAAATCCTATAAAATGTAGGGTGACTACTTTTTTTCAAGTGTAGCTGGCTACTGTTGGCTTCCATTCATAAATCACGACGTGGCACATCCGGGTGGGGCAAACGCAACCGCGACTATTCAATATCAAATGTTGACGTTTGAGGCGGCAAACTGCAGCTCGAGGCAACGAAAGTTGCGATAACTGAGACACGCATATGTGTCGGAGTTTTGAAGATAGCACAAGCCACGCCCCCCCGAGGCAGGATTAAGTTTTGATGCCTGCTGGCGGCGGCGGATTAGTTGTTAGCCCGTGTGTGGCAGGCAGGCAGAGTTAGAAGCGTCTTGTCCGTTGCAGTTGTCACTTGCATATCGAGCGGAAAGTATCCAAAATGCTGGGCATCGCCCGTGATCCGTTGGAGCATACGAGCATGTATGAGCGCGGCTCGGATGGTAGGCGAACTCTGGGAATGATCTTCAATCAAACTTACCCAGAAAAAGTTACAACTTCCCAAGTGGAAATATTTATAACGGGATTTACAAGCTGGACATACGATTCTGGATCGACTCAAGTTTAAATCAAAAATCGTGGAACTTATTTTGACAACTGTGTGCTTCGGAACTACAGTGACTACCAGCAAATTACGCTTTCGAAATACTAATTTTCAATATTTTGAAATTGTCCCGTTATTTAATATTTATAATGTACAGTTAATTGTTTGATCATTTCCCTAAAACCATTTTAAAGGATTTTCCATATCAATTTTTGAAAAACAGAAAAATCAATTTCCAACTTGTCTTACACTATATCTATATATCTAGGAATCTAAATATATATATATATATATATATATACATATATATTATTCAAATTTGTTTCAAAATACGAAAACACGAATCGGAACTTGAAAAATTGAAGGATTTGAAAATATTCAGTGACAATTCGGATTCCAATCTCGAAAATCTCAATACTAACTTAGTCGAACGACTCAATTGCAGATAGTGAGGACAGCGATGGCGAGGGCGGATTGGGCAATGTATCCCGGGTGATAATACGGCCGCCCGGGCAAAGTGGCAAGGCGAAGCGCGGACATTTGTGCTTCGATGCGGCCTTCGAGACGGGCAATCTGGGCAAGGCGGAGCTGGTGGGCGAGTTCGAGTACGATTTATTTTTACGGCCGGACACATGCAATCCACGCTTTCGCTTCTGGTTCAACTTCACCGTGGACAATGTGAAGCAGGATCAGCGGGTGCTCTTCAACATTGTGAACATCAGTAAGAGTCGCAATCTGTTCAACTCGGGACTGACGCCACTCGTCAAATCCTCGAGTCGTCCCAAGTGGCAGCGTCTCTCCAAGCGGCAGGTGTTCTTCTATCGCTCCGCAATGCATCAAGGCCACTATGTGCTCAGCTTTGGTTTCAACTTTGACAAAGAGGAGGATGTCTATATGTTCGCTCTGGCCTCACCATACAGCTATTCCCGTTTGCAGTCCTATTTGAATGTGATCGATGCGCGGCAGGGCAACGAGAAGCGTTTCACGCGTTGCGTGTTAATTAAATCTCTGGTGAGTATGCTGAGGATTGACACATTTGACTAGTTGGCAGAGTGAATCAAAAATGAGTCCGGCCAGTTCTCCACTTCCTGGCAAGTTCAGGATCAGGTGTACTTCCAGGCAGTTCACCATACTAGTTGAGCCCACATCTCCAGTTGGGTTTTTATGAATTTGGTAATCTGATGATAGATCTGTTAGAAAGGTGGCTGCCTAGGGTGCTTCATCACTTCCTTGGCAGATGCTTCCAATTCTTCTCTCTCGTTTCAGTCTCTGCAGAAATCAACATAGGCGGTTTGGCCAATGACCAAGCCAATGTCAAGCTGTCTATATTAGATCTAAGCCATTTCATCTTTGGCACTCCATATTTAACGATTGCCTCTTCTTCTTCCTTCTCGTTGCCAGCAAAATCGCAATGTGGATCTGCTGACGATTGATCAGGTGACGCACAGTCAACGTACAACAAATCGCTTGGAGCGCAGTTTTATTCGGGTCATCGTCATCCTGTGTCGATCGCATTCGAGCGAGGCGCCCGCTTCGCATGTATGCCAGGGTCTGATTGAGTTCCTGGTTGGCAACCATCCGATTGCGCATGTGCTGCGCGAGAATTTCGTCTTTAAAATAGTGCCAATGGTCAATCCGGATGGTGTATTCCTCGGCAACAATCGCTGCAATCTGATGGGGCAGGACATGAACCGCAATTGGCATGTGGCATCTGAGTTTACGCAGCCCGAGTTGCATGCCATACGCAACGTGCTAAAAGAATTGGATAATTCAGATGTGAGTATCGGTTTAATGTTAGCATATACATATATATATATACATATGTCTATATATATATTGTTTTTTTTTGTTGTTTACTTGCTGCAGACATATCAGATTGACTTTGTGATCGATTTGCATGCGAATAGCAGCATGCACGGCTGCTTCATCTATGGCAACACCTACGAGGATGTTTATCGCTATGAGCGCCACTTGGTCTTCCCGCGTCTCTTTGCCAGCAATGCCAAGGATTATGTTGCCGAGCACACCATGTTCAATGCGGATGAGCGCAAGGCGGGCAGCCTGCGACGCTATTGCTGCGAACGTCTCAGCGACACTGTGAATGCATACACCTTGGAGGTGTCCATGGCGGGCCATTATCTGCGCGATGGCAAGACGGTGGCACCCTACAACGAGGATGGCTGTGAGTATGATGAGTAATTTCCAGGAAATGGAATTCCTAATATCATTTAAGTCCGAGATATCTATACATATATGTGCAGTTTAGTTTGGATCTTAGGGGTCTATTCAAATTCTTTTTGTATCTGACTAGGTAACGTCTGATCCGTTATGATACTGTGCTATATGGCAAGTATATTCCACAGTCGGCAAGGGTTATGCCTAGTCGGTAGCATTTATGCCTAGTTTAGTTTCAATGGGGTCCATTCTTATTCCTCTACATCAGTTCTGATCCGTTGTGATTCTGTTTTGGCCTCCATTAAGATTCGTTTCGAATATGCGTTCTCTTCTTGGTAGGTTAGGGAACTTTGAACTGTATTAAAGCAGCTTATATGACGAGGTTAGTTTTGATCCTTGGGTTCCATTCAAAATCCTATTGTCTTGGTTGTGGGTCTGACGAGTACTTTCCACGGACGGTATGAATATATCACATAGCATTCCAGTAGGCTTCATCTATATATAAATGACTAGTTAGTTAGTTAGTTTTGATCCTTGGGGTTCGATCAGATTATATCTCTGTATCGAGGATGACTGATCACTCCCAGAAGTGATTTCGAATTCTAAATAATAATTTAGTGGGCTACATTTATGTATAGCTATGACAGTCTTGATCCAGTTGAGATACTGTCATGGATGATGGCTATAAGTATACTGGTTAACTTCGTCATCAGATCAGCTTTGATACTGTCTTGGGTACATCTTTCTGAAGCTTTCGTCTCTTCTTCTTGACATGGCCACAACTTACAGCCATCCAGTAATAATGACGAGTACCTTCTACGAGTGTAAGAGTCAGATTAGTTAATTGTTTGTCCAGTTGTTACAGTTTTGGATTCCATTCAGAGTCATATCCAGAAAAACATTTTAAGATTTCATAAATACAAAGATTTTTAATGGCTTAAAAACAGAAAAAACCCTAAACTCAAATGTAAAAGTCGAATCAGTAAATTCCATTACTTGTTTCTGAATTTTTGAAATATTTATTTCATCCTCTTGGGCTCTTGCAGATCATCGCGTTGGACGCAATGTGGCGCGTACTCTGCTGCAGTACTATCGCTTCATCAATGTGCTGCCCGTGCCGCTGGTGTCCGAGATGCGGTTGCAGGGCGGCGGCAAGCGAGGACGTGGACGCCCCCGCACCCATCACTCCCGCTCCCGTTCGCGGACACGCTACGAGGTGAAGCCCAGAGCGAAGACGACGCGTTGTCATGCGCCCATTTCGTATACAAATCTGAGCATTTGCTATGACTCGGCGGGAGGCGGCGGCGGAGGCGGAGTCTCCTCGGATGAAGGCGGTTTCTCACCGACGCGGCCTTTAACAATAGCGCCGGGGAGCAGTACATTTAGCGGCTGTCGCAATTATCGACGAGCGGCAACCGCCGCCAGCTGTGGCCACGATCAGTATTCCGAGCTAAGCAGCCGACACAAGAGAGCGACGCGAGAGAGGGAGCGAGAGAGGGAGCGAGAGAGGGAGAGAGAGAGAGAGCACACAATTGAGTCGATGGGCGTGTGTGTGCCGCCCAAGCCGTACCTGTCCATCATCGATCTGAATCAGCTGACGCGGGGCAGCTTAAAGCTCAAATCGAGCAGCTTCGACAGTTAAGTTCAGCTCTAATTGAATTCATACATTCAGCAAAAAAAATCGGCCTAAATTTTAGTAACTCGCCATATTTTAATAAGTACATTTGGTTGCCAAATTTCAGTTGGGATTTTTCTAAAATGTAGAAAAAAAAATAAGTCAAATTTCCAGGGTGTTGTTTTCCATTTACTTACACATAGAAGAATTGTTAAATTAGCTTTTTGTTAATTCATATAAATTAATTTTAAAAAGGATTTGTTGTCTGAGTGTACAGATTGCTTATGGCCTGTTTGTTCGTTTGCTTGTTTGTTTCAACTGTTTCTTAAATAAACAATTACATATATATATATATTTACAGTTGGATTCACTCACTTTGAGGCAACAAGTTGGCTTTCACACGTTGAATGAATTCCCAAGCTTATCGCAGTCAAAATAAACATACATGCAGGCACACATACACATACACCCAAATATACACATACACCCGCATGTGCATACACACACACATACATACTCCCCCATAATCCCCACATATGAATATAAGTGTATTTGTATGCATGTGAAGCAATTGCGGTCTATTGTTGCGCATCGCTTTGTTGGCCAGCTGCCCGGCCAGTTTTGCCATTTTGGCTAGTTAATAGCTAATACTTGTTGAAGCGCTGGCAGCTGGAACTTTGTATGCTGGAATACCAAAATGAATTTATAATCTTTAACTTTTACTACCCATTTTCTAAAACATAATAAAGTAATTTATAAATAATTACAAATTTTCACTTTTATTAGTTTTAGCTTTTCTAGCCATTTTGTTTTGTTGTCTTAAAATTTATCGCCAACACTGGCAGCAGCACACTGACAGGCGACTGTCCATAAACTACAACAGATATCTTCGCATCTCTAATTGTAAGAATAAACAGTTAACCACCTCAAATATGTTCAAACTGCAGTTAACTAACCAACACACACATGCACAAGAACAACAAACAAGGCCAGACTTTTCAATTCGACTCAAAAAGGAATGCACGTGAGGACTGTGAATGTAAGTGCGTTGCCAGGTAATTTAAGCTAATTAGTTTTAATTCCGAATGGGTCACCTTTATCTTATCGCGCAGTGCATTTGTCAGGTACTTGGCATGTACTTACTAAAATATTCCTCCAGGTAGATATATTTATAAACAAAAAAGTAACTGCGACAAAAAAAATGTGCTCGAAACACGCGCGAAATTTGTGATAACGAACGAAAGGGCAAAGAGGGGAGAGCGAAAACAAAGAACAGCGAGACAAGCGTTGATTGATTAACGCCAGAAATTAAATAAAATCCGGTGCACGTTGTTTACCCGCTCGCGTGCTCGAAATCAATAAAAAAAAAAGAAAACACTTTTGTCGACTTGTATAAATAAAAGCGAGTCGCATAATTAAATGGAGCGCAAGAGCAAAAAAAGCCGAACTTTGAGAGCGAGCGGCGTTGCCAGACTGTCAGCACCAATTATGAGGCAGCCGAGCAACAGAACAAATAAAAAAAAAAGTATATATAAATATAAAATTAATTATCAATACACCAGCACATCTCATAAACATTACAATGATTTTTAAATAAATATATAACTTGTGTGTTGTAGTTGTATTGTTGTCATGGTGACCATGAAAACAGCTGATAAGTTTTCATTTAGCATTGGCAACGCCGGTACAAATGCGATGAACAAAACAAAATCCAGATAAAGCAGATGAAGTAACGCAAGAACTTATACATACAAACACATACGCACATAGAACATATGTCAACAGATAAAATTGACACGCAAATAAAAATCGAGTCGAGGCGGTAGTAAAATGGAGTGGAAGTGAGCAGAACAGAAATTGCGACAGATACTAATTAAATTATAGAAAGCAAACACAAATTTAGCAAAGCCTCTTTATTATATTTTTTACTTGTTTCTCTGCAGCAGCATGTTGTTGTTGTAGCTTATCGTCTTCTTCTTTCTTGCTTACTTGCTGTCAATTTTAATAAATTTTATTGGCAATACTTTTACCACACACACACACTGTATGAGAGGGAGATAGAATGCGTAGAATTATTGATCGATTTTACACACAAAATACTCTATATAAATATATATATATACGCGTTTGTCTGTTGCAACTATTAAATTTACATATTCTTTCGCGCCTCAGCTTAGCGTACACCAACCGTTGCAAGCAACAGCAGAAATGCAACTGAATTGAAGCTTTTTTGTGGAAGCATCACATACACATTTTTTTTGCCTTGGTCATTATTTACTTTTGAGCATTGAAAAGGTAGTCCTGATACCAAAAAATAACTAATATCGATAACAATAGTTATATATAATAACACAATAACAGCTGCTTTAATTTACACAAACTCTTCTCTAATACAAATAAGTTGCTATGTTTATGCAAAGACATAAACATTAAGGGAACACCCTTAATATATGCTAAGCTTTTGTTTAGTGAGAATAGTGTTCTCTTAAATGCTGCTCAGCGTGTCTTTAATTTATCGATGTGGCAACGTAAGTATTCAAGTCACTTCTCGCACACAGCTGATTGTGTATATTTGTAAAATATATAAAATAAGCAGCATTTGCAATTGGCGCAAAGAAAGTACTTGCGTGCTAAAATATTCGTACTCAAAGTACGCATGCGATTATCGTGCTTTTTTTAATGTATCGACTTGGCAACTCTAGTATGAGACGCGTTCAGCTGACATCTCTAAGACAACTGATTTTGATTTTTCGTATTTGATTCTAAATAAAATAAGCTGCTTAAAATAAAATATTTAAAAATGCCATTAATATTTGCAATTGCCATCGTAGAGGCGGAAAGGAGACAAAAGAATATAAGCTGAGGAAAAGGAAATATTTGCGTGCTCAAATGTGTGTGGTCAACGTAGAAGAAGCAGAGTGAGCAGCAGAAATGAATATAATAAAATATCGCCACAAAATTGTACTTTTTAAATTTATTTATTTTTAGATTTACAAAATAATTTCGCGTAGATACGGCGACCTTTAAATGGATTTTACACAAAATGCAGTTTCCCATTTATCGCCCGATGTAGAATTGCCGGCCGTTTTGCGTTTTTTGGCCACGGGAGCATTTCAACTAAATGTGGCAAGGGATAAATATGTCAATATTGGAAGAAGCACATTCTCCATAATTTTTCTCAGCCACAGATATGGAGTCAGATCCCACAAGGATATGCAACGGATCTAGAGTGTCCTATGTGTGTCAGCAACCATTTAACCCAACTATAAATAATATATTAAGGCTCAGTGCAGGGTATCCGTTATTCTATCACTTTTGTTCGTCTTCTTTATTTCCAGAGAGCACGACTTAAAGGTACTCTGATCGGAAATTTCATTTTCATTTTGCAGCTTCTCCTAGAATCGTTTCATTTATTATTATTATTATTGTAGTTAATATCATTAAGATTATATTTTTATTATTTCTATAGTTTTTTAAATCACATATTTGTTAGACGCTTAAGCTGGTTCGGATCCATCCTTGGCTGCCAGTGGTTGTATTATGTTCGGTATGCCAAAGACAAGGGCTTTGGAACGAGGACTCGAAATTGGCGCCAGTTTATTCCAGACATTGCGCACCGGATCGTACTCCTCGACATTGTCGAGCGCACGACTCCCATCCGATCCGCCAACGGCAATCAAACGATCTCCAAGCAGAGCACATCCCATCCCAAAGCGTCCCACTGCCAGAGAGCAAATCAGTGTCCACGTATCAGTAGCTGGATCATAACGTTCCACGATATTTGACCAACTACCAGCCTTCCTTATTATAGCCACCCATGGCATAGATGTATCCATTTGCAACAGCGACACGAACGTAATCTTTATTGCGATGCATTGGCGCCCGAAGACTCCATTCGTTTGTTTGCGGGTCAAAGCTTTCGACTGAGTAATTCCCCCATCCGCCAATGGCATAGAGGCTGTCGCCCAACACTGCAACACCAGGGCGGTCACGATTCTCGGACATCGGCGACACATAGCTCCAGGTGCGCGCAATGGGATCATAGCGTTCAACCGTGTTCAGAGGTTGCCCATCAGACCATCCGCCGACCGCATAGAGGTGTCCATCCAGCACTGCAACGCCTGGGTTATAACGTGCCGTTCCCATTGGATTGAGTGGCACGCTGGCCATCGTGTTTAGGTCGAGGCTCTTCACAGTGCGCGATGCTCTCCCAACAACAGTTTCGCCTACCAAAATCAGTTTGTTGTCCATGACAGCGGCGGCCAAGTCCGAACCGCAATTGATCGTGTGCTTCCAAGTCGTCCACTTGTTCAGCCGCGGGCAGTAGCTCTCAATGGTGGTGATCTGTCTGCCAAAATTGCAGCCACCCATAACCAGCAATTGGCCGACAGGAATGTATTTGCGGGGCTTGGTTCGTTCGGTGGCGGCAATGAGCGAACGGCGCTCGGGGGACAGTGCATGCCACTTGAAGGCCTCAAACAGCAGTTGGTTGCACTCGTTGCTGGCTCCGCACACCTTCTCCACGTGATCCGCAATGAAGGATGAATCCAACCGAGGCAGACGCACCTTGGCCAGCAGCTCGGGCATGTGCTGCTCACGAGTGGGCGCATCGTGGCGCACCCACATCATAATTGAGTGGAAGACGTCCTCCTCGGTTGGCACATTGAGCTCATCGCTGGACAGCAGCTTGCCCAGCTGATTGGCGTTTAGCTGAAGAAACTCCTCATTGTTATATACCTCCATAAAGTGCAGGCAGATGTACTCTTGCGCCACTTGCAGCAGCTCTGTGCGTCCATGCTGATCCGCCAAGAATGCGAATCCCAAACAATTGGATTGGGCGCAGGTGGCGTGCGAGAAAATTGCAACATGCCGTCACCACATGGATCAGCTGCAGCAGGTTGGCGGTGGCCAGCAGCGTCTCGACAGTGTCCTCATGCAGCTCAATGCTTCCGGTGTAGCAGTGCTGGACGAGCAGCTGCAACGCATCGCCACGCACCTCGCCAAGGGTCACCTCGTGCTCCTTGCTCTCGCGCATCTGTCCGGTAAACATTGCCGAAAAATATTCACTCGAAGCTGCGAGCACCAAGCGATGAGCGGACACCCGTTTGCCATCAATGCCAGCGATGAGAACCACATCGCACAGCTGCTTCTCTTCTACTAATTGTTGCATTCGCTTCAATAAGACGTCTGCATGGCTGCCCACACTGGAATCCCTCGACAAAGACAAAGACTCCAGCTTATTTTCCGCCGTATTCATCGATGTCGACGCTGTCGAGTCTCGACTGCGACTCTCTTCTTGGTGTCCATTTACGGATGGCATTTTACTTGGTTGTTGAAATCTTTAATAAAATGCAAATTTATTTCGGATAAGCAAACAAGAAGCTGGCATTGTGCCGATACTATTGAGCGTAATTAATCGAGTCAGTAAAGAAATGAGTATCGATAAGTGATCGTCATGCATCATTCGGTTGCAGCTACAACTTGAAAATTACAACTTCATCTTAACAAATATGAAAGTAGACTATTTATCATGATTTCTTCAAATATGAGTTAATAAAATGCTAAATAGTCGACAGTTGCAAAACTGATCGAAAGTTATACTCATGGTAAGGAAATCGAATCCAATATTTTTCAAATTAATTCAAATCGTTTTTCTTAAGCTGAACTTGCAATTTTTTGCTCATTTTCCTAATACCAACGACCATATGAAATGCTGTTATTTTTCATATTATGACTTTTGTATGCAATAATTATCTTGCACAGAAAAATTTCAACAGAGGATGTTGACCAAGGTGATGGGCAAAACGCAAGACAACAAAAATTGCTCATTTCTAACGGAATTCGCCGAAAAGGGAATTGCAAAAAGTGCACTGTACTGTAGCTGCATTTTCGCAAATATTCATAACCCGTTATAACCTACTAGAAAAGATTCATTCATAGATTCACAAACAAAGAAGATAACTTGGTGGTAATCTTCTCCAAGGACCGGCATATATAAAAAAAGAGCCTATGTCTCCCACATTTAAAAGCTACAGTTACCAACGGTAGATTACTAAGATAGATTAATAAGTTCGTACCGGTTAAAATTTGATTTTTATTTAGCTTTCGAATATTGATTTAGCAAGCAGTGCACTGCTTTCCTCAACTTAACAGTTCAGCTAAAACAGTGCTTGCGAAACTGTCAACTTACATAAAGCAACTTAAAGGATTTGAGTGTTCCAGGTTAATAAAACGGGACACTTGTAGCGACTTGAAATACTTGCCTCAAATTCATGTCTGGCCTTTAATGATACAGAATCTTTAATGATTGTTGTTGGGGC
Source organism: Drosophila trichaetosa (assembly GCA_035043205.1). Taxonomy (NCBI): domain Eukaryota; kingdom Metazoa; phylum Arthropoda; class Insecta; order Diptera; family Drosophilidae; genus Drosophila; species Drosophila trichaetosa. Next base: position 419,404 of record JAWNNE010000640.1, on the reverse strand, counting down.
GGTGATCGCGGAACGAAAATTTTGAGGACACTGCAGCCCTGGTTTGGCGATCAGTGCCCATCGATTTGCTGGTTCGATATACAAACATATGTTAAGCCATAAACATATGTTAATTTTGTTTATAAAAATTGGAATATGCTGGACTACCGCATATATTATTACACTAATAAGGTTTAATAAGAGTGTTTGAAATGTTTAGTGTGTGTTAAATATTTGTGTCCTTTGCAGTCGCCAATTAAGTGTATGTGTTTTACATGCATACATGTTTTATTCAGCTAAAAGAAGTAAAATATTTATATTAATCTGCCTTGTGTGTGGCCAATCTTTTATTGTTATAAAATAATAAAATATATACCGCAATAACTTTGTTGTTATTTGTATTCCAGATTGCAGTATTATGTGGACTTGGATGAGTGCAATACAGTGTAAGTATATGCAAGAGAAAACTATTTTCTTCTTGGTGTCGAAAATTTATTAATGCTTCCTTTATCTTTCAGATATATACTGCACATGAATGTGCTGGATGGTCACATATGTGCCCATGCGGATTTTTAAATATTTATCATTATTTTTAAATTATATTTGTTTTATTGCATGGCTTGCATCTATTGATTGGGAACAACTAAAAAATGAAGTGTATAAAAATTATGTTATATTTTTTTGTTCCTATACTCATGCAGTGGAGCATTGGAATGTTCGCTCATATAACTTATGGTATATATATATGAAAATATGAAAAATTGATTATAATTGTTTCGATATCATTATTCCGATAGTTTTTTAAATCACATATTTATAATCGCTTAAGCTGGTTTGGATCCATCCTTGGCTGCTGGTAGTGTTATGTTCGGTATGCCAACGACAAGGGCGTGGTATCGAGGAATCGAAATTGGCGCCAGTTCATTCCAGGTATCGCACACCGGATCGTATTCCTCGACATTGTTGAGCACACGATTCCCATCCAATCCGCCAACGGCAATCAAACGATCTCCAAGCAGACCACAACCGATCCTATGGCGGCCGTCTGGCAACAAGCAAAACACTGTCCACTTATCAGTAGCTTGATCATAACGTTCCACGGTTTTTGGGGGATAACCGGTCAGCCGGTCATAGCCACCCATGGCATAGATGTATCCATTTGCAACAGCGACACGAACGTAATCTTTATTGCGATGCATTGGCGCCCGAAGACTCCATTCGTTTGTTTGCGGATCATATCTTTCGACTGAGTGTAGGCCGAATCCGCCAATGGCATAGAGGCGGTTGCCCAACACTGCAACACCAGGGCGCTGACGCTTCTCGGACATCGGCGACACATAGCTCCAGGTGCGCGCAATGGGATCATAGCGTTCAACCGTGTTCAGAGGTTGCCCATTAGAGAATCCGCCGACCGCATAGAGGTGTCCATCCAGCACTGCAACGCCTGGGCTATCACGTGCCGTTCCCATTGGATTGAGTGGCACGCAGGCCATCGTGTTTAGGTCGAGGACGCTATCCACAGAGCCAATGCTTCTCCCTATCATTACAGTTCCGCCTACCAAAATCAGTTTGTTGTGCATGACAGCGGCGCCAAAGTCCGAACGCGCCATCGATCGTGTGCTCCCAAGTCGTCCACTTGTTCAGCCGCGGACAGTAGCTCTCAATGGTGGTGACCCAGTCGCCATCATTGAAGCCACCCATAACCAGCAATTGGCCGACAGGAATGTATTTGCGGGGCTTGGTTCGTTCGGTGGCAGCAATGAGCGAACGGCGCTCGGGGGACAGTGCATGCCACTTGAAGGCCTCAAACAGCAGTTGCTGGCACTCGTTGCTGGCGCTGCATACCTTCTCCACGTGATCCGCAATGAAGGATGGATCCAACAGAGGCAGACGCACCTTGGCCAGCAGCTCGGGCATGTGCTGCTCACGAGTGGGCGCATCGTGGCGCACCCACGACATCATCGAGTGGAAGACGTCCTCCTCGGTTGGCACATTGAGCTCATCGCTGGACAGCAGCTTGCCCAGCTGATTGGCGTTTAGCTGAAAGAACTCCTCATTGTTATATACCTCCATAAAGTGCAGGCAGATGTACTCCTGCGCCACTTGCAGCAGCTCTGTGCGTCCATGCTGATCCGCCAAGAATGCGAATCCCAAACAATTGGATGGGCGCAGCTGGCGTGCGAGAAAATTGCAGCATGCCGTCACCACAGGGATCATCTGCAGCAGGTTGGCGGTGGCCAGCAGCGTCTCGACAGTGTCCTCGTGCAGCTCAATGCTTCCGGTGTAACAGTGCTGGACGAGCAGCTGCAACGCATCGCCACGCACCTCGCCAAGGGTCACCTCGTGCTCCTTGCTCTCGCGCATCTGTCCGGTAAACATTGCCGAAAAATATTCACTCGAAGCTGCGAGCACCAAGCGATGAGCGGACACCCGTTTGCCATCAATGCCAGCGATGAGAACCACATCGCACAGCTGCTTCTCTTCCACTAATTGTTGCATTCGCTTCAATAAGGCGTCTGCATGGCTGCCCACACTGGAATCCCTCGACAAAGACAAAGACTCCAGCTTGTTCTCCGCCATATTCATCGATGTGGACGCTGTCGAGTCTCGACTGCGACTCTCTTCTTGGTGTCCATTTACGGATGGCATTTTACTTGGTTGTTGAAATCTTTAATAAAATGCAAATTTATTTCGGATAAGCAAACAAGAAGCTGGCATTGTGCCGATACTATTGAGCGTAATTAATCGAGTCAGTAAAGAAATGAGTATCGATAAGTGATCGTCATGCATCATTCGGTTGCAGCTACAACTTGAAAATTACAACTTCAGCTTAACAAATATGAAAGTAGACTATTTATCATGATTTCTTCAAATATGAGTTAATAAAATGCTAAATAGTCGACAGTTGCAAAACTGATCGAAAGTTATACTCATGGTAAGGAAATCGAATCCAATATTTTTCAAATCTACTTCAAATCGTTTTTCTTAAGCTGAACTTGCAATTTTTTGCTCATTTTCCTAATATATTAATATACCAACGGCCATATGAAATGCTGTTATTTTTCATATTATGACTTTTGTATGCAATAATTATCTTGCACAGAAAAATTTGAACAGAGGATGTTGACCAAGGTGATGGGCAAAACGCAAGACAACAAAAGTTGCTCATTTCTAACGGGATTCGCCGAAAAGAGGAATTGCAAAAAGTGCACTGTACTGTAGCTGCATTTTCGCAAATATTCATAGCCCGTTATAACTTACTAGAAAAGGTGCGTACCTGTTCGCACCCATGCACGGATGCTCATATGAGGCTGGGCTTTACATTTCCCGCGAAGTTGTCGCAGCGAAGTTGAGTAAAATAATGACCTGCGCAATTTTCGACGCGTCGCAGTCTGGGCCCTGCTGGGACCCAGGCTCTGAGAAATAACCTAATGCACTTTTTTTGTAGATTTGACGCCACTATGTATTGTCTGCTCAGTGCCAGAAGGCAGCGCATCGAAAATATTGCTCGAGGGTCAAGCAGCGAACACAGGTCAACATTTTACTTAACTTCGCTACCCAGCCTTAAAACCCTAAAACCTAAAATTTTTAAATGGCTGTATCTTCCGCCGTTTTTAAGTTAGATTCGTCAAATTTGGTAGCCGCTTTTAAGAACAGCTAACAAATTGGTATGGCCACGCCCGCACATGTGCCCATAATCGCCAATTCCGATATTTCGGAAAGTGTAAATCGATAAATCTGCAGATCTCCCACAATTTTCAACATAGATTCACCAAACAAAGAAGATAACTTTGTGGTAATCTTCTCCAAGGACCGGCATATATAAAAAAAGAGCCTATATCTCCCACATTTTAAAAGCTACAGTTACGAAAGCTAGATTACTAAGGTAGATTACTAAGTTCGTACCGGTTAAAATTTGATTTTTATTTAGCTTTCGAATATTGAATTAGCAAGCAGTGCACTGCTTTCCTCAACTTAACAGTTCAGCGAAAACAGTGCTTGCGAAACTGTCAACGGATATAAAGCTAGTTAAAGGATTTGAGTGTTCCAGGTTAATAAAACGGGACACTTGTAGCGACATGAAATACTTGCCTCAAATTCATGTCTGGCCTTGAATGATAATAAACACCAAATGCTTGCTACACAGTACCAATATTTATGTTAACAATATTATAAATAAGTTAAACTAATCAAGTCGGAAGGTAAATTAAAATTTCCCTCCAGCAGTGCGCTGCTTGCATGGACTTCACAATGTTCCCAAAACTGTTGCAGAAGTGCTGAGCAATGAATGCCAAACTGTACATATTGACTTCTCATCTGGGAATGTTTTTAATTTAAATTATTTTCCAAATACAAAACGTAGTTAGATATAACCATCATTTCTAGTTTTTAAAAATATTATTTACACCCAGGGAAAGCTGAGAAAACTTTACTATTATTCCACTACATTTATAATGATAAATTTAAATAATAATTGAATAAAAATAGATATTTATAAATCACACATTTAGAGACTCTAATTTGTTCTTTGTTAATAATTAATGTTTAATGTTTACTTATCATCAGTAATAAATGCTATCGTTCACCTTCGATATCAGAGTTAAAATATTCTAGTTATGAAACAGCTTCAACTGTCGACTGTCTAATTTGCCTTGCAGTATTTCAAATCTTTTCGACACGCTTTTCACGGTTTCTCACGGAATATAACAAATTGTGTTTTTTGAAATTGACTTCCACATCAGTTGCAAAAATGATGTGGTTCAGAATATTACGATCTCTATTGAATATATATATACTTTCCGTAATTACTCTCGTACAGAGTCAATCTAATGAAAGTATTCCTGAGAGGAGTTACACAACATCCATGAGCGATAAATTAGAGCTGTTCAAACTCAACGTTGAACTCATCGAGAACCTCAACAATTATGTGAGGCAAATGCAGCAGAAGATTGACAAACTGAGCAGGTGATTGAAGATCGGTTTTACAATATAATTTGTAAACTAATTTCAAATCTGATCTCAACTCACGCAGACTGAGTCAGCAGCTGGCAAAGCCACTGAAATCTGCCGTGGGCCGTGAGGAAGAATTCCTCTCAAATCCACTCAACATTTATTCACTCATCCGTCATATGTCCAAAGACTGGACACAACTGGAAAGCTTCATGCAACAGCCTGTTGCCCAAGGTAAATATTGAACTTGAAATAAATAAATATAGCTTTAAAATGAAATATTTTCTGAGCTTATAAGGAACTATATCCCGTTAACCCGTTGATCTGCCAGCACAAATGGATTATATAAAGGAGAGACGCTCGCAGTTGCCGCAGCTGGAGGATCTGGAGGAGGCAACGAGAGCCATGCATCGCATACAGATAACCTTTCGACTAGATCCAATGGAAATGGCCAGTGGTTGGCTGGATGGCACACAATACGAGTGGGTATTCAAACGAATGAATGAATGAATGATTGAATGAATGAATATGAATATTATTCAAATCGCTTACACATAGTGCAAGGCTTTCGTATCTCGACTGCTTTGAGCTGGGCAAACACTCTTTCCATGTGGATGATATGGGGAATGCAACTAAATGGCTATTAACGGCAAGTCAGTTGATTGACAATGAATCCCCCAATGGATCTGAATCTGAATCTGATCTGAACGATATACTGAACGTAACAAGCAGTGATATAGCCTGGTATTTAGCCAGCTCACTGGCAGCAGACGGTAAGCCAACAAAAAATCGTAATAAATTTTGGTAAATCAGGGAAGAAGAAGATATTTATATATGTTGAGGAGAAGATACTTAGAAGACATTGTGCTGTAAATTCCTATTAAAAATTCGTACATTTAGGCAAATTGAATGAGGCAGAAGATGTTTTGTTAAAGTTAAATGAACCCAAACTAAATTCGCGAAATAAAGAGTTGCTTGCCGAATTGATGAAATATGAGAAACCAGAATATCCTTACGATTCAGAAATGCAAGAAGCAGATGAAAAATACACTCAACTCTGTGGCGCCTCGCACAAGCCAAAACCAAGTCGACTATTTTGCAACTACAAAATGGATTTGTCGCCATTTTTGCGACTGGCACCGTTAAAAATGGAAATGTTATCCATGGATCCATATGTGGTTGTCTTTCACGAGGCGATATACGATTCCGAAATTGACGAACTGAGGCGATTATGTGAATCAGAGCTAAGTCGCACAGAAGTCGAGAAACTGGGTAGAAATAAATCAATCCGCTCCTCAAGCGGTGTTTGGATATTTGACTTGGTTCTCACCAGGCAGCAATTGGAGTTGCTGGAGCGGATTAGGAGACGAATCGCTGATATGTCCGGATTGCTCATCAATTTTGACAGTCACGAATTGCAGTACTTGGAGTATGTTTTTGGTGGGCATTACTATCCCCATTGGGATTTTCAAGGCATACCCCATCTAGAGGATCGCATGGCCACAATTCTATTCTATGTAAGTGGCGATAAAACTGAATCTGATTTTAATCCAACTAAATCCGTTTCCATTTTAGCTAAATGATGTGGCCAGAGGTGGCGCCACAATCTTTCCCGATCTTGAGCTTTTGGTGCAGCCGGAGCGGGGCAAGGTGCTCCACTGGTACAACATGGACCCAGGCACCCACGCCTTTGAGAAGAGATCCTTGCATGGTGCTTGTCCAGTTATCATGGATAAAAAGGAAGGTACTTCATTCAATTACTTGCTACACTCAGAAAAAAACTTGTTAAATTAAGAACGGATTTTTTTTTATTTATAGTTTAAATATTCAAAAGAAAATGTAAGCTGATATTTTTGTCCTTTCAGTTATATCGCATTGGATACTCGATTGGGATCAAATGTTTATAAGGCCGTGCCTTGCATGATTATGATCTTAATTAAATTAATTAATTAATTAAATTTCAGTGTAAATCTCATGAACAACCAGCTTAATTTAAATTTATAACTAAAACTCGTAAGATAACATTTTTGAAAATTTGTCACATAAAATTAAAACTGTTGTTTTTGAAAATAAATCTAAATATGAACATATACTTGTGGGATTGCATATAGGAGATTCATAGCAAGTATCGATATCTGATCGGCATCGAACTTTCAGTCGCCGCATATTCCGATCTTTGAAGAACATCGCCAACAACCTACGAATCAAATTTGTGATTGTAGGAGATGTGTGGCTTTACCGATTTGCAATGATCGTTTTTATCGCTTTCTAGCCCCTAGTTGACGTAGCACTCCAATTATTACACTTCGTCAGTATATGATACCCTTTTTCACACACCATTAGCGATCAATTAAAAAAGTGGACGGTTTCTGACGAACACTCTCTCTCTTAAGGGATTACATAACTGAGCCGGCAGGTTGAAAAGAATGATCGACTTGGGCTCGCCACCAGTTTTGGAGTTCAAGTGGAATAGTTTCTCGACTGTGGTGAGACGACGATTTTCAATATAGATGGCCATGAAGAGATCGCAGAAAGTGGGCCAATTTAAGTAATCTCAATTTAAAACCTCTGTGCAGACAGGTGGGCGACTACAACCTCTGGATATAGACGAACGGGGTGGGGCTGGCTGCTTGTTCTATTTGCTTTTGATAATGTTTCGTATTCCTTCTCGACTTTTTCCCATGAGGTCTTAACATGATCGCTGCAGACTTGATTATTCACTCGGGTTTCGAATTGACTGAGCTTATCAGTCACGGAGATAAAATCAGATAATGCCAAAAGAAGATTCGCTCTGAGTTCGTGTGAAACTCGATTCGCTGCCGGAATTGGAAATGAAGAAGCGCTTCTGACACCACGAACGGACGGAATAGATAAATGTTTTTTCTTCTTCTTTGTAGACATGCTATGTGCTCACAGTTAACGAATTTTAACCTGGAGGGAAAGCGGTACAATTAATTTACCTTACTAAGAAAGTGGAACGATGGAAATCATGAAAAAGAAAATCGTAATCTCGATATATCGATTTTATTGTATATATGTTTTGATTTTCTTTAAAAAATAAATAAAAAATTGTAAAAATTAAGATTGTTATTAATTTATTGTTTAATTAATAACCAAAAATATAAATAAGTAAAATATATAAATTAACATTAAATTTTTTGCATTAAATATTGATTGTTGTTGGGACGGTGAATTTTGAAGACCTGCAGCCCTGGTTTGGCGATCAGTGCCCATCGATTTGCTGGTTCGATATACAAACATATGTTAAGCCATAAACATATGTTCATTTTGTTTATAAAAATTGGAATATTCTGGACTACCGCATATATTATTACATTAATAAGGTTTAATAAGAGTGTTTGAAATGTTTAGTGTGTGTTAAATATTTGTGTCCTTTGCAGTCGCCAATTAAGTGTATGTGTTTTACATGCATACATGTTTTATTCAGCTAAAAGAAGTAAAATATTTATATTAATCTGCCTTGTGTGTGGCCAATCTTTTATTGTTATAAAATAATAAAATATATACCGCAATAACTTTGTTGTTATTTGTATTCCAGATTGCAGTATTATGTGGACTTGGATGAGTGCAATACAGTGTAAGTATATGCAAGAGAAAACTATTTTCTTCTTGGTGTCGAAAATTTATTAATGCTTCCTTTATCTTTCAGATATATACTGCACATGAATGTGCTGGATGGTCACATATGTGTGCATGCGGATTTTTAAATATTTATCATTATTTTTAAATTATATTTGTTTTATTGCATGGCTTGCATCTATTGATTGGGAACAACTAAAAAATGAAGTGTATAAAAATTATGTTACATTTTTTTGTTCATATACTCATGCATTGAAGCATTGGAATGTTCGCTCATAAAGCTTATGGTATATATATACATATATATATGTATATATATCTAAGAGAGGCGTCAACTCAACCAAAAAATGTATCAGGTTTTTCTGAAAGACAATGCAACACTAACAGCCATAAGACTGAGAGAATCCCAAGTCTGTGGTACTCAGAAGGAAGGCCATGTATCCATTGGAAATGCAAGAATCCCCCCAAAAGCAGACTACTGTGTGCCAGTAGTACAACTGAATACACCCTTCCTTCTTATTCAGCTATCCTTCAGTCTTCCGGAACACTCTACTAGTACTAGTACTAGCTTTAAGAGAATCACTGAATTGCCCAAAGAGGTCTGAAGTTATCCCAATCAATGTTGAAAAAACTGCTCCGCAATGGCCAGTGGGTATCCATCCAGCCTTATAATGACTTCGCTACCTTGGGAAGCCACTTTCTACCACTTTCACCCACTCACACGAGTGCCACAGAAATGGAGTCAGATCCAACAAGATTATGCAATGGATCTGGCGTGTCTTATGTGTGTCAGCAACCATCGAACCTAATCCAACTACAAATAATAATATATTAAGGCTCAGTGCAGGGTATCCGTTATTCTATCACAGCTGCCGCTAGAAACGTGTCATTTATTATTATTATAATTATTATTATTATATCATTAAGATTACATTATTATTATTACGATTGTTTCTTTAATTACATATTTTAAGGACGCTTAGCTGGTTTGGATCCATCCTTGGCTGCTAGTGGTATTATGTTCGGTATGCCAAAGACATGGGCTTTGGAACGAGGACTCGAAATTGGCGCCAGTTCATTCGAGACATTTCGCACCGGATCGTACTCATCGACATTGTTGAGCGCACCACTCTCATCCCATCCGCCAACGGCAATCAAACGATCTCCAAGCAGAGCAAAATCGATCTGACTGCGTCCCACTGCCAGAGAGCAAATCAGTGCCCACGTAGTAGCTGGATCATAACGTTCCACGATATTGAAGAAATTATCGGTTTCCTTATGCAAGCCACCCACGGCATAGATGTATCCATTTGCAACAGCGACACCAACGTAACCTGAATTGTGATTCATTGGCGCCCGAAGACTCCATTCGTTTGTTTGCGCATCATAGCTTTCGACTGAGAAATTCCCCCATCCGCCAATGGCATAGAGGCGGCTGCCCAACACCGCAAGACCAGGCTGCTGACGCTTCTGGGACATCGGCGACACATAGCTCCAGGTGCGCGCAATGGGATCATAGCGTTCAACCGTGTTCAGAGGTTGCCCATTAGAGAATCCGCCGACCGCATAGAGGTGTCCATCCAGCACTGCAACGCCTGGGCCCGCACGGGCCGTTCTCATTGGATTGAGTGGCACGCTGGCCATCGTGTATAGGTCGAGGCTCTCCACAGAGCACAATGCTTCCCAATCATAGTATCCGCCTACCAAAATCAGTTTGTTTTCCATGACAGCGGCGCCAAACTCATTCCGCCCATCGATCGTATGCTCCCAAGTCGTCCACTTGTTCAGCCGCGGACAGTAGCTCTCAATGGTGGTGACCCAATCGACATCATTGAAGCCACCCATAATCAGCAATTGGCTGATAGCAGTGTATTTGCGGGGCTTGGTTCGTTCGGTTGCAGCAATGAGCGAACGAAACTTTAAGTCCTCATACAGCAGTTGCAGGCACTCGTTGCTGGCGATGCACACCTTCTCCACGTGATCCGCAATGAAGGATGGGCGCATCGTGACGCACCCACGCCATCATCGAGTGGAAGACGTCCTCCTCGGATGGCACACACAGCTCATCGCTGGATAGCAGCTTGCCCAGTTGATTGGCGTTTAGCTGAAAGAACTCCTCATTCTGGCACACCTCCATAAAGAGCTGGCAGATGTACTCCTGCGCCAATCGCAGCAGCTCTGTGCATCGATGCTGATCCGCCAAGAATGCGAATCTTAAACAATTGCAGCTGGCGTGCGAGAAAATTGCAGCATGCCATCACCACAGATGTCAGCTGCAGCATGTTGGCAGTGGCCAGCAGCGTCTCGACAGTGTCCTCGTGCAGCTCAATGCTTCCGGTGTAACAGTGCTGGACGAGCAGCTGCAACGCATCGCCACGCACCTCGCCAAGGGTCACCTCGTGCTCCTTGCTCTCGCGCTTCTGTCCGGTAAACATTGCCGAAAAGTATTCACTCGAGGCTGCGAGCACCAAGCGATGAGCGGACACCCGTTTGCCATCAATGCCAGCGATGAGAACCACATCGCACAGCTGCTTCTCTTCCACAAATTGTTGCATTCGCTTCAATAAGGCGTCTGCATGGCTGCCCACACTGGAATCCCTCGACAAAGACAAAGACTCCAGCTTGTTCTCCGCCATATTCATCGATGTGGACGCTGTCGACTCTCGATTGCGACTCTCTTCTTGGGGTCCATTTACGGATGCCATTTTATTTGGTTGTTGATATCTTTAATAAAATGCAAATTTATTTCGTATAAGCAAACAAACAGCTGGCATTGTGCCGATAATGTTGAGCGCAATTAATCGAGTCAGTAACGAAATGAGTATCGATAAGTGATCGTCATGCATCATTCTGTTGCAGCTACAACTTGAAAATGACAACTTCATGACTATTTATCATGATTTCTTCAAATATGCGTTAATAAAATACTAAATAGTCGACAGTCACAAAACTGATCGAAAGTTAAACTCATGATAAGGAAATCGAATCCAATATTTTTCAAATCAACAAATCTTTTTCTTAAGCTAAAATTGCCATTTTTTGCTCATTATCCTAATATAATCAATATACCAACGGCCATTTGAAATGCTGTTATTTTTTTATATTATGACTTTTGTATGCAATAATTATCTTGCACAGAAAAAACGCAAGACAACAAAAATTGCTCATTTCTAACGGGATTCGCCGAAAAAGGAATTGCAAAAAGTGCACTGTACTGTAGCTGCATTTTCGCAAATATTCATAGCCCGGTATAACCTACTAGAAAAGGTGCGTACCTGTTCGCACCCATGCACGGATGCTCATACGAGGCTGGGTTTTACATTTCCCGCGAAGTTGAGTGAAATAATGACCTGCGCGTCGCAGTCTGGGCGCTGCTGGGACCCAGGCTCTGAGAAATAACCTAATGCACTTTTTTGGTAAATTTTACGCCTCTATGTATTGTCTGCCAGAAGGCAGCGCGTCGAAAATATTGCCCGCCTCGAGTATCGAGCAGCGAACACAGGTCAACATTTTACTTAACTTCGCTGCCCAGCCTTATGAGCATGCGTGCATGGGTGGGACTGGTTTAACTGTTGACCAATTTTGTGACCACCGCCCGCAAAATGTATGGAGCAAACCTAAGCAGGAAATCTTTGGCTCGACATACAAGGTTCTTTGATTCTTGACGGGCACACATATACGCATACATAGAAAGATGGGTTTCAACGGGATCGTGTCACAGTGCGTTTTATTTTAATAAGAAAATTATCTCTATGCACTGTATTATATATTTTAAATGGGTATAGCCAAGAAATTACATCAAGCTATGTCTGATTACAGGGTATCTGCTCGTTGGTCACACTCAATTAGAGCACTCCTGTTTTTCTCAATGTGTATTTGGTCGCACACACACATGTTTCACTTTTCCTTTCTTGTGCTTATTCTTTCTTCTTTGCACTCAGCTGCTCATTGCGTCGTTAAGTGGGCAATTAAATTCAATTAGCCTCCCCCTCCCCACTATACATATACATTCAGTCATTCTGCTTGCCCGTTTGTCACTAGCGACTCGTATCGATTGGCATCGTCTTGCCCGTGTTCCTCCTTCCCTTCCGTAACTACTCTTGCATCGAATTCGCTACCAGTAATTTCATAGATTTATCGTTTTTGCTTGTCGATTGGCTGACGAAGTTTTGGTCCGCTTTGATTTCCATTCCGATCTCGGATTTTAATGTGTTATCGTTGAGATTCTCATACCAATGAAATATGTAATTGCAGAACTTTAGTTTAGAAACAAAGAAATGCACCAGTACTGATCACCTCTTCTGCATAGTCTGGCAACTCTAAGCGATGTCTCCAAACGCTATCATGCTGCCTGCTATGAAAGGGCTGCCTGTTTATTGTTCACTTATTGATTCTTTTAAGATTAACGAAAGATAGCTGCCTGCTATGAACTGTTGAGTAGCGGTGCCATTCTTTTGTAAATGCATACAAATTTCATTTCATTTCTGCTTGTTGAAACTTAAATCGAAAGCTTAGAGTTGAACTAATTAACACTTGCATTCGCGTATCTTTTATCTAAATATAATTTTTCAATGTAAACAATTACTGATCGCCTCTTTTGCATAATCTGGCAACTTTATCGGTTTGAAGCTGCCTGCTATGAACTTTTGCGAAGCGTTGACCCTTTGTTGCATGTTCTCAACCAACTATTTACTTTTTCATTTAAGCTTAAAAAAATTTAATAAATTTGTGTTATCTAAATATTATTCTTACATCTTTTGCAATTGCATTTGTCTTGATTTCAGCTTTTCTTTTTTAAGTTACACACACAAACATAAAACATCTGTTTCCTCTAAGAAAGGTAACAATGGCAATTTATCAAAATGAGTATACGCGGCAGAGTGAGAGGGAGAGAGGCAGGCATTGCCACAATAGCAAATTGGCATACGTGTGTGTGAGTGATTTTATATGGCATATACACGCATAGGTGTTGTCCGCGTGTGTGTGTTGAATATCTGTGCTTGACTTAAATTGCTTTTTTCAATGCCAACGGCTGCAGTCATTTGTTGTTATTGTTGTTGTTGCTGCTTGTCACATGTGGAGCCAAATGTCATTTCAGCAAAATCCCTCAAGTCGTTCAACTGCGTTCAACTGTCTGTTGCCGACTCTGTCTGCCTGTTTGTCTGTGTTTGGTGTGCAAAAATATCATCTGTGTGTATGTTGGCAACACTTTTTTCTGTGACTACTTAGATTGCAGCGTAAGAGGGAAAGGGACGAGGAGTTGTGGTTGCTTTTACAAGACAATGGACAACAGTTGTTTCAGCTTCTCCTGCAGGTGCTTGCAAGTGTGTGTGTGTGGGCGACAAATGAGGCAAAGAAATGTAAATGTGGGCAAAATGGAAAAGGCAAGAAGGAAATATATTTAAATGTGTTGCATAAATAAGCATGTAATTAAACCTGTAGTTGAAAGATGTATTTGGCAAGTAAACAGTAGTCAGCCAAAGTTAATTTGTGCCGTTAGTTAACAGCATTGATCTAAATTAAAGAGCGCCGTAAACAAATGCACAGTTGCATTTATGCATTGAATGTTAATTAACATGATTTTTAACAGCTTTTTCTTAACATTTAACAGATTTGTTTTTTTTCCTCCATAAAATCACGATAAAATAAAAAATAATATGAAAATTCAATTTAAACACATGCAATTAGTACTGAAGTATATTATTATGCTAACTATGCCTTGACTACAGTCAGTAAATGTTGAAATTAAGTTGAGACTCTTTTATCGGATTTGCTTGACAGTCATTTGTTTGCATCTTGTTGCACGGGTTTTAACGCTGCGTAGCATGCGTCAGTAAACTGCTTCTATCTTTATCTACCTTCTTTTGGCTGCGTCTAATAAAATTCAAATGCCGAGCATTTTCACTTAAGATATTCTCGGATAACTTTTCAAGCTGTCACTGCTAAAAAATTGGCAACAATTTTTCAACGGCGACTGTCAACCGCAAACCCAAACCCCTCCCCTTTTCACATGCCACCCACCCCAAAAAGGCACTTATCAAGTAGCTTACTGCTTCACCTTGCCACAACAACCCCTGCCACATGCTACATGCCCACGCACTTTGTCATCAGGATCTGTTTGCGTAATTTGATATGCAGCGGTTTTTTTTTCTCTTTTTCTTATTGAAACTGGAATATGATGGCCGAGATTGAGATACTTTTGTAAAGTATCCCACTAAATGAATTGTGTGTGTTTGCTGCTCAGATTGAAATTGTAATGCCACAGAGATACTTGCCGCAGATATATGTGGATGTGTCCCACTCCTTGTCGCACCTTCAACGCAGCAGTACTTTGGCCAAGTCCGCGGGCTGCTGCGAAAGACACTCGGCAAATTAATTTGTGGCAGACGCCAAGGCGACTCGACCCAAGTCGACTTTAGCTGGGCGTGGCATTCCTTGAGTATATTCCTATTATGTATACCCATTCATATGACTTGCTAAATGGTATTTTGAGTGCAGTTAAAATTTCCTCAAGCATCCCAAAATTGATATTGATAAAAAGCAAATAAAAATTGCATTTTTTTTTTACTACGAGTATAAATTAGAATCTGCGTACAGGGTATCTTCAAGTCGTTCACTAAGTGCCTCTAAATCGCGCTTTTTCTTTGCTGGTTTTAGCGTATTTATTGTCCTTTTGACTTTTTTGTCGCTGGTTTAAATTGGTTTCATGTTCGCATCGCCCACTTGTGGCTGCTTTTCCACTTTTCCACATTTTCACTTTGCCAGTTTTAATTTTTCTTGGTGTTTTCTTGCACCTTGGCTAATTGCAATTGGATGCGCATGTTGCTGACAGTCAAGTAGCCCCATGGCACACAAAGAAGAAGAAGCAGCAGCAACTCTCTCTATAGAAATTAAAGCGCTCTAAAAAAAGAAGCTAAAACTGGCTGAGGACTCCTGGCGTTAATGGCTGTTTTATGGCCAAAGCGTTGCGGTCCCTTCGGCAGCTGCTGCAAATATTTTGTCAGTCAGTCAGTTCGGGGGGGGGGGGGGGGGGGGAAAGGGGGCCAAATCTAATCTATGCTAGCCTCGCACAACATCAACACACACACACACGCAAACCCCCACACACACACACTCGCATGTGGGCACTATTTTTTTTCGCCTCTCACTTTTTTAGTCGTACACTTTCGAGCGCGTCGCAGTTAATTGCCCCTTGAAGAATTCGCCAGACTACACTGAAAAAAAAAATGATTTTGGATATTTTTAGCATGTATATTTTAAATTGAAAATTGGAAAAATGATTCAACAAATTTTAATTATATTTAATTAACAGTTATTCATTTTTGAAATTACAGTTATTGCTGGAATGATGGGCAGTTGGAGTAGCATTGATGGATTCTTCTGAAGATTCACTGCCCGAGCAAGTGCTGCAGCTGCTCGAAGAGGATGAGGACATGGAGGAGGAGCTGCTGCTGCTGCTGCCACTCGAATCGGAACTAGCCATGCACCCACCCCCATCCTCGCCTCCGCATCCGTCTCCGTCTGCCCCTCCGTTAAGTGGACTATATAAACGTTGTCGCTTCTCTATGGGATGACCCATATCCGAGTTGCGTCTGGTGTACTTCCTCTTAGTGCCACCCAGAGCCTGATTAATGTACTCCAGGCGTCGCTCCAAGCTGCGTTTCAAGCTCTCCTTCTCATCCCTATTCATGTGACGCAAATTGATCTTCGTTTCCGGATACATTTCCCGTTTAATCAAATTAATTGTGCGGTTGCTGCATTCCATAATGTCAAACCATTGAAAATCCTGGCGAGGATTGAGGCTGCTCTCGCTGCTGCTGCACTCATTGACCAGTTGCATGATCTCATTTTGGGTTCTGAACGGCAACATGACAAATTCCGCACGTAATTTTTGACGCTCCTCCAAACTGATCTCTTCCTGCATTTGCGAGTCCTGGCTTTCTAGTGAATTACAGCTGCGTTTGTGGTGACACTTCTGTTTCTTTCTGCCCCATTGCTCCGCGTAGAGCTCGTGCCTCAGTCGGGCATTTTGTAAACCCTCCTTTAAGCTCGACACTTTGTCATCGAGGCACTTGCTCAGCTGATCCTCACAACGATCTCGTAGAATGCTGCAATTACCCACAGCATTTAAAAGCTGCACGAACTCAATTTGCTGCATCTGCTCGGTGATGTCATCTAGGGATTCGTGCCACACACTTTCGTATACGGCTTTTGTGGCACTCGACAAGTCCTCCAATATTTGTTGCACATGTGTGTGAAATTCTTCAACTTGCTGAAATTGATGTTCGTTGATTTTTTGTGCCACCGCTCGCCATTTGGGCATGAGGACGCCTCCCACTTGATCCGAGGTGTGTAATTTCAATTTCTTAAGCTGCTGCCGGCACTCTTGCTCCACTTTATCCTGCTCCACAGTTGCAGCCACTGCAGCACCACCTGCCCCACCCTCCCATGGCAGCTGCACTTCCTCGCCCCTTGGCATTTTTACCAACACCTTATTGAAATACTTCTCCAGCTGCTGGCCATGTCGATAGACCAAATCATTTGGCTTATTGAAGGTATAACAATTGCTCAACATTTGCTTAAAGTCCAAGATCAACTCGGCCACATCTCGATAGTAGCAGTTCTCCACACGCTTCAGCATCGAGCCAACATCCATCGGTTTGCTGATAATCATATAATAGTTGGGTACATTTAGGGCAACGGCATCCACGGGTTGCATGAATGCCACAGCAAATTCTTTGGTGGCCAATTTGTCGAGCAAATTGTTGCGTAAATATTCCAATTTATTTGTGTGTCTGCCTGGTGTGGCGCCTCGACGTCGCACCTCCGGTTGCACACGATTCGGCAGCGACAACTTCAACTTCAACAACGGCTTCTGCGCAGACTATGGATACCAAAACGCGATTCACTTTGAGCTCTGTTCAAACATCTAATCAAAACTTACCATTTTTAATGCAACTAAATCTGAAATCTTTTCTTTTCGATATTTTCCACAATTCGCCTCAATTTTCCACAATTTGCCTCAATTTGCCACAACTTGCCACAACTTGCCACAATTAAGTTTTGCTTCAGTTTTCCTTTCTTTTTTTCGTTGACAGTTGTCATTTATTCTGCGTTTTCAATTTATTCAGTGCAACCCTGATTTGGTTTTGAGTGTGTTTTTCAACACACTTCACATTCCCCAAAATGAACTACGTTAAGTTTAAATATAAACTTAAAAGTTCTGCATTTAAATATTTAACACAGCTATTCAAATATATCTCAAGGTGAACTTTCAACAATGAGCCAAAGACTATAATGAAATGTCGAAATATATATACGAAATATCTACACATATACGAGTATATTCCATATTTATATATATCCAAGTTCGTCTTTTCGTCTTGAAAGCTTTCTCTATTTTTCAGAATGAAGAAATATCTTTGAGATCACAGAAATCTTAGATCTTAGAAACAATCGTTCGAAACATTCGTTTTTGTATGAACCACTTTTTTATGCGAACCAAACTTATTCAATAATCGATGTGCCAATATATATATGTATATCGATAAGTGTTTTTATTCAACTTATCGGAACCACTTCACAATAAGAAATAATCAAATAAAATAAGGAAAATCTTTAAAATGATTTGAGAACTATATGCTTGTGGGGGCCATATGTTGGGGTCTGTCGTGAATATGCTTGTCCAGGGATTTTGATAGTTTTTCCCCATTTTCAGGCTTTTTTCCAGTTTTCAGAAAAATTTTATTTTTCCTAGATTGAAAAGCTCTCTCTGGAAAATAAGGTGGCGATAAAAGTGTTAACTTATTTCTCTGAGTGTATGGCGACAGCAAAGCAGCCGTGTGTGTATCTGTGTGTGTGTGTGTGTGTTCGTGCGTTTTAATCGGTTTGACTTTGCAGCTGACCTGCGGCGCAACAACAACAATTACAACAACAACAACAACAATGGCAACAACAAGGATAACAAGGACAACGAGCAGGATAAAGAGTGTTTTGTTTGGCCTCGCAGCAACAGCAGCAGATTGAATCCTAATCGAGGTTTTGACTTTGGTTACGTTGCGTAAACACGCAACAACCGGTGCACACACACACACACACACACACACACACACACACATATGTTGCTGCTGCTGTTGCAGTTTATTTTAGCAGACTTGCCTCTCATTTGGGGGCAATTTGTGAGCTTGGACATAGGTGAGGGGTGAATGGGTGTATGAGGGATGTAGGTGTGTGTGTGTGTGTGACTGCTGCAGCTTGCGGTTTTTGGAGGCAGCTTCCCTTCTGCTCCATGCGGTTGTTGTTGCCTTTAAATGCGCTTTTAAACGTTGACTGAGCTGACTCAAAAGTTGGCATCAATATTGAACTGGCGCGTGTCTCTGCAGCTGTTGACAGCAAAAGCACGTAGCTAGAGGGGAGAGGGTGGAGGGTGTGTGTAAGAGTGGGTGGGGGAAGCCACAGGAGGCAGACGGTGCATGCAACTTTTCACAATCTTAAAGTTAGACAATCGTTTTGTGTTGTGTTTTGTGTGTGTGTTGTATGTGTGTGTGTGTGCGTGTTGTCTGTGTGTGTTGTGTGTGTGTGTTGCATGTGTGTGTTGGTGGTGTGTTTATGTGTGTGTCGGTGTGTGATGGTGTTGTGTGTGTCTTTGTTGTGCGTATGTTTCTTGTGTGTGTTGACTGGCAACTTGTGAAAAAAGCAAGCACTTTCCGAGCTCCTTTTCATAGTATACCCCTTAAAAACGGGCTAAACGGGTATGCTAAAATTGTGAATAAATATGCAATGTTTGGTTACGCAGGTATCCGCGCCAAACAACAATTAAAGCAGCTTCTCTCTTAACATTGTTCTCTTTGATAAGTTATGCTCTGCGCAGCATAAAGAGCAAATTAACGTAAAGATCATAACTGTTGTTTTGTATATGCTCATCGGCATTTCGTTTTATTGCATTTGTTTTCGCTTTGCTTGCCCTTTTTCTTATCTGAGCGCAAGCAGCAGCTGCAATTCGGCAGCTAGTTAGTTGTATTTCGGCACTCGAGAACTAAAGTTCAATTTCGTCATTCGAGAACTAAAGTTCTATTTCGTCATTCGAGAATTAAAGTTCTATTTCGTCATTTCGAGAATTCAAGACGCGGCACTTTATTCGACATCGCAAGTCAATAAAGTAATTCGAACAATTAAAAGTGTAATGCTCAAATTGGAGCTTATAATAAACAATTGTTAACTATTTTAATTTTGGCCACGAAGGCAAATAAACTTAATTATAGAAACTCAAATTTCGGTGCGTTTTTATTTATTTGAGTGACTTTCAAAAATTCGATAGCTATTGAAAAAGCTCAATAGCTCAACATGCAACATGCAATAAGAAAGCAACTGCAATGAATAGTTGTGACTGCAAACTCAACTTGTTTATTAAATAGTCATGAATTAAAACTTGGATTACTTTGAACCAGATAGATAATGGATCCTGATTCCAGGATAGATTGAGAATCTATATATATTTTTGAAGATATCTTCTTTGCATCAACACTCCTGTCTCAGTTACATTGTAAGTCTTGTAAACATTTCTTTTTCATTTATTTATTTTTTGTTTTTTTTATTATTTATTAATTTAATTTAATTTATTTCTGACTGATTTTAGTCAACATTTAATAATAAATATTTAAATAGTTTTTTTTTTTATATATTTCCAGGATATTAAAATGCATTTTTGTTTGCTGGAGATCTCTGTGTGTTGTGACTTGATAAATGACGTAATATGAAAATTAAATTAAATTAATTAATATGAAATTAAGTAAAACTTAAACGAAACTATAGCAATAAAGTTGCAGCTTATTGTTTCAACTCTAGATTAATATTAAATGTAATTTATTTTTCAATCTGATTCTAAATTTATTTATTAAAAATTGAAAAAAAACCAACAAAAAATTAATTATTTTATTTAAATAAAAAGAACGAAATCGAAATTAATAATAATATTTAATAATTAATATTTAATATCAGCCAAGTTTCAGTCTCGACTTGATTTTTGCATGTCTGTCTCTATATTTCTAGTTGCTGCGACCTTCACACACACACACGCACACACCCAACTTGCAACTTAAGCATCACGTAAGCATAATTTTTTTTTTTGGAAACCTCTTCAACAAATTTCTGCATACATGCATCAATTTTTAGTTATTTCTTTGGCAGTTTTTTGTATTTTAGTTTTTTTTGTTGTTCGAGCAAAATTTTGCTTTTACTTTTCGCATTTTTGTTCTTCTTCTTCTTCTTCTTCTGGTCTTCATCCTCGTCTCCAGTTGCTGAAAAGGTCAGACATTGTCAGTTAAGTGTCCATGTCCACGTCCATGTCCATGTCCGTGTCCAGAAGTGTAGTTTGAACATTTGCGAGTGCTTTTCACAATTTTTTACTACAGCTATTACTCAGTTACACACATACATATACATATATATATATATATATATATATATCTATGTATGTATGTATAGGGAGATATGCTCAGCTGGCTCTTGTCTTGCCACTTTTTGAATGACTTTTGGTTAGGTGTCAATACAGTGCAAAGTGGAATTATGGTAAATGGTATTGGAAAACTTTTGCAGCAATTGATATATATATATATGTATATATATATATATTGCAAAATATTGACATCGCCTGTCTTTGGCATAAGGGCAAGCACAATTTACAGTTGCCTTTTAAGACTTGTTTAGTTGGGCGGATTTAAGGTATTACTTTGGGTCATGCTGATATGAGGACTGAGAGTGGCAGTTGGTGAGTAATATGAAATGAAGGGTATTTAAGATTAGGTGTTATTCACTGCTTGAAATGTCTAGTCTAGTCCTTATATATTACAAAATGTTTCAATTCGTTGATTAAATTTATCCTATAAAGGACCAGGTCAAAGTTTTTGCCCATATTTGATCAAACCTGAATCGTTTGCTTACTAGTTAGGAGGAGTTTCTGGTTTAGCTGGAGAAGGTGGGTTGGTAATCTTAAGGGAGTTTAATCTGTGCTTCTTCTTCTTAATGTTAATCTAGTTGGTCAATTATCTACCTTTCAAATTTTGAGACTCTACGCATGGATAGACTATTAGTTTCTTCCCATAATAAACCATTCGCAGGACTTCTTTCTAGCTTCCCTTTTAAACTCTTCTAAAGCCCCAACTCTCTCGGAGCATACTCTATTTACTCTTCTATCTTTACTTTTATCAGTTCTGGTTTTATCTCCTCACATCGTGACATAAATTGCAAAATCAACAACTAACACAAAATGGCATAAAAATCAAGTTATGACCAAAACAGTGAGAAATTACATGCTTTGATTTATTGGCTGTTCTTCAGACTCAACTCAGCCCATATACCATATACCCCTCACCCCCTAGCGCCCACCCCTCGGCAAACTCTACGTGGCTAAGTAGACAGGCTCAGAGGCCTAAACGTAGCAAAACAACAACATCAAAAACGGAGAAAAAGCAAGAAAAATATTCACAACAACAACAGCAAAAGAGGGGCAGGCATATTTTGTGATTTGTGACTTGCGACTCTACACGTAGCTGGGCGCTTGGCACGCCCCCACAGCATCACTCCCACCTTGCAACACGCGCTGGCAAAATCAACATTCAAAAAAATATGAAAATAAAAATCACGCAACAGGATATTGAAACGTCACACATATGCCACAAGTGCCAAGTGCCAAGTGCCGAGTGGCGAGTGGCGAGTGCAGAGGAGTCACCACTCAGGAGTCACGCACATACACTCAGAACAAAAATCGACCTATTCTTATTATATTTCTTGTGTTTTCAGCATTTACTTATTAAAATACTTTATATAGCTTATGATTTTTCTCTGAGTGTAGCAAGCGCAAGAAGGCAGGGGCACGTGGAGGCAGAAGTATGTGGCAGATACACCGGAGGAAATCATAAAAGTTTGGCTGCAAAACAGCCGCATGGCCTTCATGCGGCATTAAAACTGTCAGTAGTGCAGATTGGCTTGCCTTGCCTCGCCTCGCCACGACTTGTCTGCCTGCCAGCCTGTGGTAGGTAAAGGACACCTCCAGCTTCACCTTCCACACATGATTTATGCGGCACTCCTTGCGTGGATGCAACTTCCACAGCCAAACAGTTGCAGTTTCTTTATTTGTGTGTGTTTCCTACCCTCCCCCCTCGTCACGTCGTAGCCTGCGGGTGTGTTGCCTGCCTGCGTCCTGCCTTCTTTATCCTGGCCAATTGTCAGTCAGAGCCAGACGACTTTTGGTGTCTGATTGGAACTTGCCTTTTTCGCTTGGCCTTTGCCACAACGCGTCGCGAACGTGCGTTGCAAGCTTAAACAAAAGCCAGCCAGACACTGCAGTCTAACTGAATATCTGTATAAATATATATATATATATATATATACCTGATGATAGCTGCCAAATTCTTGCAAAGTTGTTAACTTTTCTATATCTAAACTTGGCTACTTAATTTAAGATTATTTTTACGATTTTTACTTTTGATTGACAGATTTGGTTTTTTGCTTATGTCTGGTGTATATATAGGCTGAATCAACAATATATTTATATTTATATACATATTCTAGATTAGATAGATTTAGTAGATTTGGGACATGAAAGTGATTCCAACAGAGCTCTGAAAGGGAAGGGAGAGGTCTAACGGGTGGAATCTCTCTAGTATTTTGCCTATTGATAAATGATAATCAGATAGTTATTTATTTATTTATTTTATATTTTTTTCAATCAAACAAAACAGCAAGCATATCACCCAAAACATATTGCAAAAAGATTATTTGGTTTTCCAAAAAATATTACATTATGCAAGAAGGAAAGAAAAGAAAAAACCCTCTAGTTCGAAATTAAACAAGAATGTTAAATCATTTAAAAAATGAACCATGAAAGTTAAAAATAAATACTAAACGATCAATAAAATTGAGTTATTTGTGCTTCTTGATTACTAAGTGTTGGAATTATTGGTACTTTTGCATGAAGTGATGAAATTCATTTTTAACAATGCAGAGTTGCCAGATTGTAACATCGAATGTACAGAGTTGCCAGAGTGTAGCATTGCATGTACAGAGTTGCCAGATTGTTACATTGCATGTGCAGAGTTGCCAGATTGTCACATTGCATATAATATGGTAACACTAAGCAACACTAAGCAGATAACATAGAGAGGAGTCAAAACGACATAAAAAAAGTGTATCAGGATTTTCTCTATACAGTCAATCCTCGCCTTTTTGTTTAAAAGTAAAGTAAAGTAGGGTGGTTAAAGTGGTTAAAGCAGGGTATTATTGTTTCGATATCCAAAATTCTGTGTTTCTCGACGGGCACTCATATACGCATGCATACAAAGACAGTTTTCAACGGGATCATGTCACAGTGCGCAAACAATTTCATGTTCAAACATATGTCGAGGCAATGATACCCCTTTTAAGATTTCCACTATACACTGTTTGACACTGACACTGAACAACTTTCGGCCAGATATATATAATATATGCATACAAGTTAACCATAAACTACCCACTTAAGCCACTGCTGGATTTCGCTGATGCAGCACTTTTCGGGATCAGCCGAGAAGTTACGAGGTTTCTTGATAATAATTTTGTATGTAGTTCTAATCGTGCTAGCGAAGAGGCGAGATGCCCTTCGAGTAATAAAGTAAGAAATTTTAACTCACTTTTGTTCGATTCAATCGGAACATTATTAACTAAATAAATAAAGGTATAATATTGCTAAATATATTAGCGAATTAATTGAAATGTTCATTTTCTTGTTCATTTTCATTTCACTTCCCTCCCCTTTGTGTTTCTATATATCTCTCTCTTTCTCTCTCTCTCCCTCTCTGTTCTGATGAGTAATTTGAGGCATAGACACACAACACACTCGCACACACACTTGCACACGCACTCGCACACAGATTATAATCGATTACCAATAGCAAAACAAAGCACATTTTGTATGAATAATGAATTTGAACTTATGCTAAATTGCGCTCCAAATCGATCAGATATCGATACATAACAAACATCGCTATTGACTCGATTAATTGCTCACAATAGTATCGGCGCAATTCCAATAGCTTCGCCAGCTTCTTGTTTGCTCATACGAAATAAATTTGTTTTTTATTAAAGATTTCACCAAACAAATAAAATGTCATCTGTAAATGGACCCCAAGAAGAGAGCCGCAGTGGAGAGCCGACAGCGTCCACATCGATGAATATGGCGGAGGATCAGCTGTCTTTGTCGAGGGATTCCAGAGTGGGCAGCCATGCAGAGACCTTATTGAAGCGAATACAACAATTTCTGGAAGATAAGCAGCTGTGCGATGTGGTTCTCATCGCTGGCATTGATGGCAAACGGGTGTCCGCTCATCGCTTGGTGCTCGCAGCTTCGAGTGAATATTTTTCGGCAATGTTTACCGGACAGATGCGGGAGAGCAAGGAGCACGAGGTAACCCTTGGCGAGGTGCGTGGCGATGCGTTGCAGCTGCTCGTCCAGCACTGTTACACCGGAAGCATTGAGCTGCACGAGGACACTGTCGAGACGCTGCTGGCCACCGCCAACCTGCTGCAGCTGATCCCTGTGGTGACGGCATGCTGCAATTTTTTCGCACGCCAGCTGCACCCATCCAATTGTTTGGGATTCATGTTCTTGGCGGAGAAGGAGAGCTGCACAGAGATGCTGCGAGTGGCGCAGGAGTACATCTGCCTGCACTTTATGGAGGTGTGCCACAATGAGGAGTTCTTTCAACTAAACGCCAATCAGCTGGGCAAGCTGCTGTCCAGCGATGAGCTCAATGTGCCAACCGAGCAGGATGTCTTCCACTCGATGATGTCGTGGGTGCGCCACGATGCGCTCACTCGTGAGCAGCACATACCCGAGCTGCTCGCCAAGGTGCGTCTGCCCCTGCTGGATCCATCCTTTATTGTGGAACACGTGGAGAAGGTATGCAGCGCCAGCAACGAGTGCCGCCAACTGGTGTTCAAGAGGCATGCACTGTCCCCCGACTGCCGTTCGCTCATTGCTGCCACCGCACAAACCAAGCCCCGCAAATACACTGCAGTCTGCCAATTGCTGGTTATGGGTGGCTCCAATATTGACGGCAGGATCAATACCATTGAGAGCTACTCTCCGCGGCTGAACAAGTGGACGACTTGGGAGCAGACGATCGATGGGCGTGAGGACTTTGGCGCCGCTGTCTTGCAGAACAAACTGATTTTGGTAGGCGGACGTAATGATTGGAAAGAATTGTGCTCTGTGGATAGCCTCGACCTATACACGATGGCCTGCGTGCCACTCAATCCAATGCGAACGGCCCGTGTGAACCCAGGCGTTGCAGTGCTGGATGGACACCTCTATGCGGTCGGCGGATGCTCTAATTGGATCATGGTGAACACGGTTGAATGCTATGATCCCATTGCGCGCACCTGGAGCTATGTGTCGCCGATGTCCGAGAAGCGTGAGCGCCCTGGTGTTGCGGTGTTGGGCAGCCGCCTCTATGCCATTGGCGGAGGAGACCGACACTCAGTCGAAAGCTATAATCCGCTAACAAACGAATGGAGTCTTCGGGCGCCAATGAACCATAACAAAGGTTGCGTTAGTGTCGGTGTTGCAGGTGGATACATCTATGCCTTGGGCTTGGATAAGGAAACCTATAATTGGCCAAATAACGTGGAACGTTATGATCCAGCTACTGACACGTGGGCACTGATTTGCTCTCTGGCACTGGGACGCCATAGCATCGGTTTTGCTCTGCTTGGAGATCGTTTGATTGCCATTGGCGGATGGGATGGGAATCGTGCGCTCGACAATGTCGAGGAGTACGATCCGGTGCGCAATGTCTGGAATGAACTGGCGCCAATTTCGAGTCCTCGTGACAGTGCCCTTGTCGTTGGCATACCGAACATAACACTACCAGCAGCCAAGGATGGATCCAAACCAGCTTAAGCGTCTAACAAATATGTGATTTAAAAAACTATCGAAATAATAATAATATAATATTAATTATATAATAATAATAATTATAATAATCACAATAATAATAATAATAATAAATGACATGCTTCTAGGAGAAGCTGCAAAATGTAAATGAAATTTCCGATCAGAGTAAGTCGAGGTCTCTCGAAATAAAGGAGACGAACAAAAGTGATGGAATAACGGATACCCTGCACTGAGGTTGATATATTATTATTTGTAGCTGGGTTAATTTAGATGGTTGCTGACACACATAGGACACGCTAGATCCGTTGCATAACCTTGTGGGATCTGACTCCATTTCTGTGGCACTCGTGTGAGTGAGTGAGCTTAGCTCAGGTGGTTCTCTAGCCAGGTCTGGTCGGTCATAGCAAAGAAGTCTTTCACGCCTTGTTGGGTTTAACTAGCCGTCAAAGCTTGAATCCTAGCACCTAGTGTCAAGTTTAAGTACTAGTCAAATCTGTGTAAGCTTGAAGTTGAACACCTCCTGTCAAGTTAGTTAGTGCTAACTAGTAGTCAAACCTGTCTAAGGTAAACCTTGTTAGGCTTGCGTTCCATCACCTCTTGTCAAGTTTAACTAGCAGTCAAATCTGATACCTCTGTGACTACTGGTTAAAGTGCTTTGTGGTATGCCACAAAAAAATAACGTACAAATTGGAAACCTGAGTGTGGCAACTGTGGCGCCTTTTACCGTTTGTTGAAGCTGCACGCGTGTGTGTAAGTGTTACTGTGTGTGCGGGTTGGGGGTGTGCCAGTGTGTGTGTATGTGTGTGTGTGCTTGGCCTGAAAGCATATCCATTTCACGCACAAGTGCCGTAGATGTGGCTGCTCTTGCCCCTGATGCTGAACCGTGTGTCAAATCCATTAACCTTCTGTTTACTTTTCTACGTCCAGCAAAAAAATAGCTGTGAATGAAGTGTGCTCCCTGTGTGTGTGTGTGTGTGTGTGTGTGTTAGTAGGAAATTTGATATTTTCACTAAATTGCGTTGCACACTTGAGGCAGCTACACTCAGAAAAAAAATAGACTAAAATTACAAAGTTTTTCTTGTTATTCAAAATAATTTCGAAATATTAAGAAAAAATTGTCAAATTGACTTTTATTTATTTGCCAAAATGTAGTTCGATTTTTTTCTGAGTGTAGCAGCGATTGACACCGCATCGAGAGAAAAAGAGAGGCGAGAACTGCCCACTCTGAGCCATCATATCACATAAATCTTACCTTAAGCAAAAGTGGTGCGAGCAATGGAGCAATAAATGAAGCAACCACTCACACACCACACACACACCACACACTCGCACAACTCACACTCCTAGCCAAAATGGACATTAAGTTGACGTAAATTGTTGGCCATTACATTAACACGGCTCAAACAGAGCCGCTGCCAATTAACTAAGCCCGATTCTAATTGTTGCCACAAATTGTGGATGTATTTTGTTTTGTTTTGTTTTTTTGTTGCAATAGTTTATGTTATAGTCAACAGCTGTTGTTGTTGTTGTTGTCGTTTCTGTTCTAATTGAATTTTAATTACCGTTGATTTCACTTTTCGACCTTTGGCAAACAACAACAAGCAACAAACAACAACAAAAGCTGCAACATTCAATTAACAGCAAAATATGCAAAAAAGTAGCAAAAGTTGAACCCGGAGGCATGTGGCCAGATCAGGACTGAGGACCCAGGACTCAGGCAGGGGCGTAGTCATAAAATATACAAATTTGCCATATTTATTTCCAAATATTTTAATTATAATATTTTTATTTGTATTTAAATGTATAAATATATAAATATTTAATTCAATTAAAATTTAAAATTAAAAAATAAATAAATAAATAAAAATTGAAAATCTTAAATAAATGTAAAAATTTAATTTTATTTAAATTTGGTTTATTTTAGTACTTTTGTTTTTATTTTTTATTTATTTTATTTAATTATTTATTTAAATTTGATTTATTTTAGTTCTTTATTTATGAAAATATGTTTTTATTGTTATTTTATTTCCGTAATTTAAAAAAAGATTTTCAAAAGTAACAATTTAAATTAAAATTAAAAATAAAATTAAAAGAGAGAGAGAGAGAGAGAGAGAGAGACAGCAGATAGAAGAGATCGACAAATTTATTCATTTATTTATTTATATATTTAGTTTTTTAACTTAAGTCATTAGACATAAAAAAATACAAAGTTAAATTACATGAAATATAAATAAAATTTTAATTTAAAATCGTTTTGCAACATTTAATGAATTTTTTTTTTTTTAATATTTTCGTACTATTTTGATTTTCGAATAAAATGTTTAACAATAAATTTGATTTAAATTTTTATTTAAAGTTTTAATTTTGCTTCGAATAAAATTAAATTAGAAAATTAACTTTAAAAACAAATATTAATTTAAATAGAATTAAATTTAATAGTTTTAAGAATTAAATGCGTAATGTAACTCCCCCATTTGGTTGTACCCCCTCTAATTTAGAGGCAGACTACGCTGCTGTTGCAGGTTAATTTGCATTGTAGCATCAAAATTTAAAGTTGACCTTTTTTTGCTGTCCAAAAAAGCGAGGCGAAAGTTTTTTGCGCGCAGTTTACACACTGACTTCCGGCAGCAAGGCGGAAGTAGCAGAGGACAGCGGCAGCAAGGAGTCCTTGTTGCAAGTTGTTGTTCTTTGGCTGCTACAAATAAGCGGCATCAACTTTAATCACCTGCTTAATTAAATCAGTTTCAGTTGCGCAGGTCGCCTTGCCACATTTTGTTGTCGTCCATTGTTGCCGCCACTTGGACTTGTTTGTCTTCCTCTTGAGGGGGCGTGTTGTCTGTGGCAAGGGGGGAGAGGTTGTGTAGTTGCCTCTCTGCATAAATTTTGCTGCATAATCACCGACAAGCATTTCATTTAAGCTGCTTCACGCGAAGCTTTCTTGGCCACTGTTTTTCAGCTTTCTTTTCTTTGTTTAGTTTTTTCAACTTGTTTTTTTTTTATTTCTATCCGATAAGCGCTTAAATCATTTACGCTTCTTTTTTCTGCTCGCTTCTCTTCTCTTATTTATTTTATTTTGTTTGAGCTGCTTCAATCTTTCACAACTTCATCAAAACTCATCAAATCGGGTCTTCTTGGATTAATTCCACATTTATTGCTTAAATACGGCTCCAACTTAATTTCCGTCTTAAAAAATTCACTTTGGACCTGGAAAAATTATCCCACATTCGAAAGCGATTAGATTTTTCGAATCAGGACTTCCAAAACCTGATTTGACCTTTAATACTTGTGTTTTGAGGCGAGTCAATATATATAACCGACTTTATAAAACTAGGGCTTCTTAATCATATTTTGACCTCTAGATAGATAGATAATGGTTGAAGCCTTTCCACATTCATAACTTGTTTGATCTCTGGAATAATACTACATCTAATGTTGGAATGGCAATTCAAGGATAGAAGTATTAAATTCACTTGGAGGTGGGCCAAATCTTTCTAAAGCCACAACTTTGTCAAAACTGGGGATTTCAAAGACCTTTCAGAAGTAGACCTTCTTAATCTTGATTGCAGCTTTGCTTAAAACTACTTTTGAAGTTAAAAATGCGATTTAGGATCAAAAATTATTTTAAAATGGACTCAAAATAATTCCCTTTATGCAAATCTGTATATACATTTGTTACATACCTATTTAAAATATCCTTAAATATCCCTTTCACTATTGACTATTTAAAGTAATTTATTTCATTCTTGGTTTTTTCAGCTTTCGAATTTAAATTCACTTAAATTGCACTTTTCTTCGAGAACAGAAAATGAAATGCAGGAATCCAGAATTATGTTAATTAGTTTATGGGTCAATGTAACGTGCAATTGACTTACAAATGAATGCAACATCAACGCACACATATTATATATACGTATTTACATATTCATTTTATTGTCAACAATTGAGATTTTATTTATGAATAAATGCCTTAACAGCTGTTATTTAACATTTGGCTGTTAACTTAACGGTGCTCTTATTAACAGCTTTATTTCCCCTGCGCTTTAACATTGCCTGTTACTGTTAATGTCCAGTTAGCTAACAGCTAATATTTTAAGTAATATTTTAGCTCTCTCACTCTCTCTCGCTCACTGCGCATGTTTCGGCATTAACACCTCAGCCACTGGCCACGTGTCGTGCGTTTATATGTGTGTATGTCTGATAGTGTGTGTGTATATAATATACCTTACGCATCCACCAATCTACCTGCGCAAAGCGACGTCTGCTGCGCCCCCACCCCCTCCTCATATATACCATACACACACATACAAAAGCTACTCTCTTCGTGTCCCTGTGTGTGTGTGTACCTGTTCTAGGTGTTGGTCTTCGTCGTCGTCGTCGTCTTTAGCATCGTCGATTGTTAGGCTTGCTTGTGAGTGAGAGCGAGCGAGCGCTTTGTAGGTGCCCTCTCTCTCTCTCTATCCCACTCGCTCGCACTAGCTAAG
This sequence comes from Drosophila trichaetosa, assembly GCA_035043205.1. Lineage (NCBI taxonomy): Eukaryota > Metazoa > Arthropoda > Insecta > Diptera > Drosophilidae > Drosophila > Drosophila trichaetosa. The sequence continues at coordinate 388,465 of JAWNNE010000640.1, read as the reverse complement.
CACAGCGCCACCTGCCGTGTGGCAGCGAACCCCCCCGCTAGATGGTGTTGCTCATCATTCAGGCTTCAGCTTCAGCTCGAGTCTTCTTCTTCTACTGCTTTATATAGCAGCTGCTGCCTCTGCTGACGACGCTGCTGATGCTGCTGCTTTCATTGCTGCTTTCTCTGCTGCTGCTTCTGCAGCTCCTGACTGGGCACCTAACCGCAAGTGGCAGTTGTTTTGCTTTTATTTGCAGTGCTCGCTTGCAAGTTACCTCTCTCCCTTCCCCGTCCACCACCCCTTCACATCTAGCTCTGCTCATTCGTTGCGTTCGTGCGTTTGCGTTCTCGCTCGCTCTCGCTCTCTGTCGTCACACACATACACACACACACATATATACGTATGTAAGTTAGACAGGTTATTGCTTGCTGGCCCGCTCGCACACTTACCGTTACCGTTAAGGTGTGCGAAATGTTGGCAGCCAACCAAAGCCGAGCACCTTTTTCGCTTGCTCACTGCGGGCAACCGTTGCGCTCACGTTGAGCTAAGGTTGAGCAAATGTTGAGGAAATGTTGAGTTTGATTTTCAGTCTGTGCTTTTTTTTTTGTTGGTCTGCTTACCGTCGGCAAGTGATTTATGGCTTGTTGAATATTTATTTTGTTCTTAGTATTTATTTTTATATTTTTATTTTATTTGCTGGCATATGTATATAAATAAATATATCTCATATATTATTAACATTTATTTTTTTTCTAATTTTAGCTGCGTCATCGTCTCACTTTCTGCATATTCACCTCACCTCACCTCTGTCTATGTGTGTGTGTGAGGATTTGCTCTCCTTGCAAGCTGTTTTTTTCTCATAGCTTTCTGCTTCGTGTCGCTCGTTAGTTGTCGTCGTGCATGTATCTCTGTCCCCGCACCTTCCTACCCTACCCACTGCTTCCCTTCTCATTCTCCTTCACCCGCTGTTCGCTTTTTATTTCTACTGCTGCGTCTTTAGGTAAATACAAATGCTGCCTGCCAGCGTGTGTGTGAGAGAGAGAGCAAGCATCAGGTGCCAGCTAACCCGCCCAGCCAGTGAGTGTTTGGCTGCCTGGAAGGTGTGTCTCGCTCTTGCTTTGTAGGTGCGCGACGACGTCTACGTGATTTATGCCAGCCAATCGTTACGTCTCTCTCTCTCCTTCTCTCTCCGAACGGTGTCACATTAGTTGGCCAGCAGCGTTCACCTTCTTGAAAATGGCGTTGCCAGCGCACCTATGAGCGTGCAGCAGCAGCTGTCCCTAACTACCCCCACCCCTACCCCCAACCACCTTACCACCCACCTCTACACTCGGAAAAAAATCTATCTTAAAAAATACAACGTTTTTCTAGCTTTTTACAAATAATTGTAAAATATAAGAAATATATAAATATATAAATATAGAAATATTTTCTATTATTAAGAATTATATATTTAAAGAGCTCAAATCACAACGCTCATTTTTAGAAGAAAACCTTTTTAAAATGCAGTAAAAAGTAATGAAAATTATTGGTTCAACTATTAAATTTGAGCTTAAGTTTTCAAATTAAACTATATAAATTTATAAGCTATGTAATATGTTTTTGTATATGTGAAAACTTAAGATAAATATCTTTAATAACAATATTAAAATTTTTCTACTGCACGTATATAGAAAAAAACAGCTAAAGACACAAAAATGCATTTTAGAAATTGGCTTATTATTATTGATTAAATTAACTAAATAATTTTAACATTTAGTAAAAAATTTCAAATGTGAGTCGATTTTTTGGCTGAGTGTACGCGCCCTACTACAACCCCTACCACAGCTGCGGCTGACTAGAAACTTTTCTAATTAGCCAACGTTGCAAGAGCAGGCAAAAAGTGGAGAGAAAAAGAAAACAAGTTTCGCCTCTTTATGGATTTTTGTGGCCTCTTTTCAGGCGCTTGCCTCGCTTGCCTCAAAATGTTGCCAGCTGGCTCCTCTTCTTCTGCTTCTTATTGTTGTTGTTCTTGTTGTTGTGGTGTCGTTGTCCTCGTGTTGCTTGTGCGCAGCGCATTTTCTTTTGTTGCAAATAAAAATCAATACAATTTTATAGCAATTTAATATGACCTTCATGGCATAGATGCGAATGAATACAAATATAAATATATATATGTATATATATATATATATATATATATATATATGTGTGTATATATGTATATTGTAAGCATTTGTGTGCGTGTTTTCCATTAGGCGCTTTTCTTTGCCTTCCTTTCATTTATTTTCTTGTCAATTTCTGTTGCTATTTTCGCTTGTAGGCGGTTTTGTTTGGCTTTATTTGGCTTTATTTGGCTTGCATTTCTGCGCTATTTTTGCGCCTTTCAACAGGTCGTATGTGTAATATTTGAAACGATTCCATTTTTATCGGGTACTTTGCAAGAGGTCGCCAATTTTGATATTGACCTCTAGACTGTCAATGAACTTTTCCTTTTGGACTTTACAGATTTTTTTGTCCAGCAAAAATATTAAAATATTTATTTAGCTCAATTTTCTGGGGAAGCTTTGATAAGAATACTTTAATTTTGAACTAATTAACATTAGTTTGCTCAAGTTTTAATCTTTAGCAATTTTAATCCGTTTACTTTTGAATCGAGTAATCTGTGGAATTATCTTTAATGTGTTCTTTGAACTATTTTTAAATTTCTTTAAATATTTTGAAGTGCTTAAATAGATTTCCTCAAACTTTAACTTTGTTTTAGTTAAAGCTGAAATGAAGCAATTAAAATTACTTCATTTAGCTGCCACCCTTCGATTCCATCATATCCTCTGCGAAATAATCTTAAGTGTACTCTTTAAGATATTGTTTGTTCATAGTATTATAGTTTTACGATTTACTTCCATTTGCTCAAACCCAAACCTTACTTCTGTTACCAACAATTTGATGCATTTGGACCAAGTTGAATGCAAATCCATCGGGTATAGTTGATAAACTTAAAGTCTTTTTTTTGTAGCCATTATCTTTTTGCTTGAAATGTTTCTCAGCTCTTAATTATTTTTATGCTGTAATTTAGTTTGCCAGCTGCGTAAAGTTAATGAAAAATTAATTAAAGGAGCATAATTAATCACAGCATTGATGAACCTTAAATTAACTGAAATGGTCGATTAACAGCTAAACGAAATTATTTCAAGTTGTTAATGAAAAATACAATTTCTGATTCACATAAATCCAGTACAGCCAACTTGAATTCCAATTTTAAATCTATATTTCGATTAACTTGATTCATTTGAAATCTAGATTTTGAACATATTGTTCAGTTCAAGTATAAGTCTCAATTCGCATTCTCTGAGTAAGATATTTGAGATAGGAAATGTAAGGTTTGCTATGGGGGCAGAGAGACCCCTGATAGGACCTGAACCGTGCTGTGAAAGACGCGAAAGCGGAGCTGGGCAGAGGCACCAGGACTCCGACAAGCCAGAAGTCTTTTAGGTGGCCATAACCAAAAACGATTTAAGCAAGTAATATCCATGGGGAAGAACAGGCTCAGAATACTCACCGGTCTATTGACAGGACACTGTAGACTGAGAAGTCACCTAACCAAATTAGGTATTTATAGTAGAAGAGAGGAGGAATCCTCAATGCACATCCTAGCAGAATGCGTCGCCTTAATCAGGAAAAGATGCAGCATCCTAGGGAAGCATATCATGAAGCCCAAGGACATAGAAACCCTCAACCCAACAAAGATTCCACCATTCGTGCAGGAGCTGGGATTGATGGAAGAGCTGTAGGCTCAGAAGGGGCACAATAGACCTCATAGATCGCAGTGCTGATTGCCCAACTATAATAATAATAGTAAAGTTTGCTATAGTTTTTGTATTTGTTATTAATTTTAGAATAATTTTAATGTTAACATGTTTATTTAACGTGGACTAAGACAGTCTTAGCTGTAAAATCTTAAAGCTAAAATAACCAAAACATAGGGCTATGTTGGGGACGTTATTTAAAAAAATGGCACTTATAAGCAGCACTTTTAACTGTGGATAGTTTAATATAAATCCAGAGTTTCCGATAATGATAATGATAATAATTTCCATGACAATTTCTTGTGGCACATGCCCCTTCCTCTCCAGCTCACTTACAAAATAAGTCTCTGGTTTTAGCCCTTAAAGAAGCCAAATCTTTAATTGTTCCAGCTTAAAGTCGAGTTGAGTCTATTCCAGTATTTTTTGCCACAATCATAAGTCATGTATGTAGTTGGCCGTGTTGAAAGTGGTGTTTGAGCCAAGCCATTGGCATTGCCACTGTTTAATGGCGCACTTAGTCCCCCACTCCCCCATTACCCCCTTGAGGGGGAAAATGCACTCATCTGCCTGGAGAAGTTGGACAATAACTCAGAGCATTAGTCGCTTGAGAAATTGTCTGTTTACCTTGTTGCCTGGCTGCCTTGTTGCAGTTGCCCGTTGCCCATTGCCCGTTGCCAAATGGCACTCAAAGTGCGCCAAATATGAAAAATGAGACGCAGCCTGCGAAATTACAAACTACGCCAAGGAGAGGCAGAGGATGTGGCAAGCACTGATGCAAAGGCAGACGCGGAGGCGCAGACTGGGGCAGAGAGCATCCTGAAATCCTGGCGTGCACCTCCAGACACGAAAAGTTGAAATAATAATTGTGTAGCTTACACTCAGAAAAATAAAATCGAACTCAATAAAAACTGAAAACATTTCTTATTTCTAGATATAAATACTCTCAGTGTATTCAGGTTATTAAAAGAGAAATAAAATTTGGAATTATTTTCTAAAATCACACAAATGCTGTCTACTTTTTTTCTGTGTGTACTCGGAGTCAGAGGCTGAGATGCCACGGCGCTTGAGGCAGGGCTTACACACATTTTCATTTGGTCATGTCCGGTCCGCCAATGTTTGTCCAGACAACCCCAAGTAGTACACACACACACACACACACACACACACACACTCACACACAGTCTCTTTTTTATTTTCTTCTTCTTCTTGTGCGAGCAGTCTTTATTTCTTTCTTTGGCTTGTGTCTCTGTCAATGGCAAATGTTGCGCTGACCGCTGTCCAGTTGGGGACACCTCGTCGTCGTCGTCGTCATCATCGTTCTGCTCCCCTCCGGATCTCTTCTGCGTCTTCTTCCCCAACCCCGCCCCGTCTAAGTGGGCTTCATCAGTTGCGCTCCGTTGCGTGTCCGGACGGAGAGCGTCATAATCGTTGTTCGCCTTGTCGTCCATTTTTCCTAGCGTTTTTTTTTTTTTTGCTTTTCTTTTTGCCCTTTGCGGTTTTGCCGCTTTTGGGGTCAAAGTTCAGCCACGTTGACACTCGCTTTGCCCCGCCTCGCCTCGTTTCGCTTATTTATCTTTAAGATTCGCCACTCACTGCACAGGTTTCGTTATATACCCTGAACCCATGCAAACTGTATAATAAGGGTATAATGAAGTTGTGCGAAAGTATGTGACAGGCAAGAGGAAGCAGCTGCAAGCACGCAAAGTATATATATTCCTGATCAGCAGCAACAGTCCACACGATTCGACGAAGTTCGTCTATCCGTCTGTGTGAATAGGCCCATCTCAGAGACTATAAGAACTAAAGACTTCAGGTTTCGATCAGGTTTATTTCACTTTATGGATAACTGCAACCGTTTCGCAAATATCGATATAAATCGATTAACTATGGCAATTAGATAAACTATTGTAAAGATATAGCCTTCCAATTGGCATATGTCATACCAAGACAGGAGGAGTTGGAGATGTTGATTAATCATGTGGCGCATCTGCAAAATCCAGGGAAGAGGAAGGTGCTCGAGGGTCAACCAAAATATCCTTTTTTGTCCTACCTTTCTTTCTTTTGCTTATCCTTTTTTGCGGTATTTTGGTCGAATTGGATTTTATCTGGGTTTCCGACATACTTGAAATGAATGTTATTTTATATGCATTTTACAGTTTTTGACAGTTTTTAGTCCACAATTAACTACGTATTTAATTGCTGACTGCGTGGTATCTCTTAGTCGAGCACTCTCGACTATAGCATTCTTGCAGCTTGTTGTCAGCACTGCTCTGAGTTATGGCTCCAACAATGCGTCAGTTCTGCGTTTTTTGTCAATGTCCACTCGCAGTTGCCATTTGCAGCGCCTTCAACTTGGCGTCTGCTCAACTGTGTGTTGTGTGTGTGTTGCACGTGGCATTTGCGGCCGTAAGTGGAAACTGTAGTTTTTCTTACTTAACCACACACAGACACATACACAGACACAGACACAGACACAGACCCAGAGAGATTTGTGTCTGCTCTTATGTGGCATAAGTCAAGTGCTGGTTCACAGTTCACGTGCCACTTTTGGAGTCGGACTATTGAGGTTAAAGCTTAGCTTTGGCTAACTTTTAGCTAAACCTTTGCCTTAATTAGGAGTGCGTATTAAGCAATTACAGTTAAAATAGTGTGGGGGGGGGGGAAGGGAAGAGTAGAAGTGCCTTTGTCTTTGGCATTAATTCAATTTGTCACACTTTCCGAGTCGAGTGCACAACTTTTAGTCCACAGCTCAACACCAGCAACCAGCAACCCGCAAAAGTCGCTCAGCTTTACACTTTAGCCGCAAAAGTAGAGCAGCTGTCCAGCTGATGCACTCAGAAAAAAATCGAACTGAAATATGGAAGACAAAAACAGCTGACACATTTGTAAAACATACAAAAAAAACCGATTTTATTAATAAAATTCGAATTAGAAAATATTTTTCAGTGTAATATTATAAATTTGTATTTATTTATTAATAATGGCTGAAGATTTAAAAATATCGAAAAATGTCTTTCTTATTTTTGCAAAACTTTCCAAAATACAGGTCTACTTTTTTTCGAGTGCAGTTTTTTTTTTGGTGTTGCCTGCTGCGGTATGTCGATGTCATTTTCAATTTGACTATGCCGGAAGTTACCTGCTGGCGCCAGTCTCACACACACACACACATGCACACTCGCACAGCTGGGACACAGGCACTGAAGTCATTTCCTGGCTGGCCCTGGTCCAAGTGTCCTTCTGCACAGTGGTTTTAAGTGTCCCATGTGGCCAGGGCTGGAACTAGATTAAATTGGCATCTTTTGTTGTGGAGTGTCGAACTGACTTTGTTTTCACAAATGAGAGCCAGCAAATTAAAACTTGACTCACATGTGTGTGTCCAGCTGTGTGTGTGTGTAGTATGTATGTGTGTGTGTGATGTGTCTGGGTGTGTGTGTGCTTGGTTTGTTGTATGTTTGTTTTAGCTCAAGTCCTTGGGGAGTTTGGGGACAGCAGTCAGCCAGCAGCCAGCAGCCAGCTAGCTGAATGTTGATGTTGGCCAGCACACACACACAGACACACACACAGACACACACACACACACACACACACACACTCAGTAGCTGCCTGGGGAGCATTCTAGTTAATGTTTGCGAACGGTTTAAAGCCTCTCTTAGTCCAATGAGTTTCGCAGATCGTTCGAGGCATTTTTATTTATTTTTAAGGACTATGAGCAAAAATGCTGATTGTAGTTTTCAAATACCTCAAGCAAATAGTAATGGAAAGTTTTATGCTGATGTGATAATTTTGACTCTTGTTGCAAGTACAATTATACTTGTTGAAGCCCTTCAGGCCTAGGCTGTAAAGTTGTCCAAAATATTTGTTTGATTATTTGATTTGAATTAAATAAATTAACGTAAATGTTCAAAGTGAGTCGGTTTATTATATTCTATGAGGATTTTAGATTCTATTTATCTGTTTATATATATGGTGCCGGTGCCGGTTTGCATATATCTCAAATCTTTACGCTTATGGAATAAGGAAAGCGTTGGTTTTGGGTGTTCTTCCATCATTCTCGATTGTGCTCAGGGTAACTTCCAGACGAGCTCTCTCGACTACAACACTCTTACTTATTTTTCGCTGCGGAGGTCAACTTGAAGTGGAACCCTTACTCACACTTGGAATACTTTTTGCTTACTCTTTGAACTAATGCCCTGCTCGAGAAGAGGCTGAAAGGGGCCATTCATCAAGGCTTTTAATTGATTGCCAGCGTTTTCAACGCTGCTGAATCTATTTTATTTCTGGCATTTCTGGGGGGCGCTTGCACAAATCGTCGATTAATTAAATATTTACAAGCTCAATTGGGCGGCAATGAATGCTAATTAATTTGTTACTTTAAGCTCAATGAAACGCTTACATTTTCTTCTTCATCTACTCGCTGCTGGTTATCTTTACGCTTCACAGCAATTCAGCGCCCCTCGTTGATTGAGCTGACCGTTGATTAGACGATGATATTGCTGATGGATGCTAGTAAATGAAAATCAAAATTAAAATCTAAATCAAAATCAAATTGAAAATGGAAAATTGCAAGTGAAAAGGAAAACAACCCTTTTGGTGTCAGGCGGGGCAGTTCCGCTTCGACTGCTGCCAGCTCTAATTGAAAAACTTTGCCATAAAACTGAGCAACTGACTTCAAGTGCAAATTGCCAAACTCAAATACAAACTAAGTCAAACACACACACTCACACACACACACACACACACACACACTCACACACATTCACACACAGATAGTCAGTAAGCTCAAATAGTTATCAAAGACACATGAAACAATTCAATTCAATAAATGTAACCAGATATGTTTTGTCGACTTGGTTTTGATGCTTTGAGTTGCGGTTAATTTCGTTGAAAGTTTTCTTCCAAATTTTGCCAAATGGACATTTTTGGCAAGTTTTTATATACCCATGAACCCATTAAAAGTGTGTAGATGGGGTATATCAGGCAGACAAAGTCTCTTGCTCAGCACAAATAGTCGAGCATTAAAAGGTTAATTTTCCCGGAATTGGAAAATCATCAACTTGACACAACTTGACACTATAAAGAATGTATAATTTTGATTTTGAAACTTTCTAAACTGAATAAATAATGTATTTTGGTAATTTTAGAAAAATAAGCTAAAAATTATAGACTATAATAGAGTAGAGGGGTTTGCAAAAGAAATGAGAATATGAAAAACTATCTATTGCTGGTCTGTTCTGTCTGTCTCTCTCTATCTCTCTGTCTCTCTCTTACATGTTGTCTCTTTCACATGCACATAAGAAGGCAAGTTTTGCTTCTGAATTCCAATTATGAAATCTATTTCACTTTCAGTCAAATCTGCTGTTTCTCTACTTTGACTCTTATCTGTAGCTTATCTGTCTTCTCTCTTCTATCTCTCTCTCTCTATCTCTCTGTCTCTCTCTTACATGTTGTCCCTCTCACATGCACATAAGAAGGCAAGTTTTGGTTCTGAATTCCAATTATGAAATCAATTTCACTTTCAGTCAAATCTGCTGTTTGACTCTTATCTGCAGCTTATCTGTCTTCTCTCTTCTATCTCCCTCTCTCTCTCTCTCTATCTCTCGTGAACAGTTTTGCTGCTCGCAGATTTGTGTCGTGCTTGGCTTTGTGTCTTATCTTTAGCTTATCTGTATTCTCTCTTCTCTCTTCTATCTCTCTCTATCTCTCTATCTCTCTATCTCTCGTGAACAGTTTTGCTGCTCGCAGATTTGTGTCATGCTTGGCTTTGTGTCTTATCTTTAGCTTATTTGCCTTCTTTCTTCTTTGTCGTTTTGCGTTTTGCTTCCATTGGGTCCATTTATCTTATCTGCAACTATCTTCTCTCCCTCTCCCTCTCCCTTTCTCTCTGTCTCCCTCTCTCTTTCCATTTCACACTCTTATCTGTAGCTTATCTGTCTTCTCTCTTCTATCTCTCTCTATCTCTATCTCTCTATCTCTCGTGAACAATTTTGCTGTTCGCAGATTTGTGTCATGCTTGGCTTTGTGTCTTATCTTTAGCTTATTTGTCTTCTTTCTTCTTTGTCGTTTTGCGTTTTGCTTCCATTGGGTCCATTTATCTTATCTGCAACTATCTTCTCTCCCTCTCCCTCTCCCTCTCCCTTTCTCTCTCTCTCTCTGTCTCCCTCTCTCTTTCCATTTCACACATTAGAGCGACAGTTTTGATTCCGGGCTCATTTATGAAATCTTGTCCATGTGCTTGTCTTTAACTGATTTGTCTCCTCTCTCTCTCTCTATCTCTCTATGTCTCTCTCTCTCTCTCTCTCTCTCTCCTTCTCCTTTTGTTTCTTGTTTCCATTTATGAAATCAGCTCACTGCTCACTGCTCACTTTCAATTTGCTTCTTCTTTGGGCCATTTTTAATTGCAGGCCACGTTTGGCATATGAATTGTTGCCCGGCTGCCTGCCTGATGATGAAACAAACAAGTTAATTAAACGTTTTGCCGGCCACAAAAGTTTTTGCATGATGTTATCATTGCGTTGGCATCGCTGGGACCCCCCCTCCCCTCCACCCAACCCCATCCAATCCCTCTGCCCCCTCATCGAATGCTGGTTTTAATTACACAGATTTGTATGCCGTTACGGACTTTCACTTTCTCGGCCAACTTGTCTTGTATTACATGATTTACCCATGCCACCCCCATTTTTGCTATATATATATGTAAATTTATTATTTATTAACATTAATTATGGTGGTCAGCTCTGTGTGTGTGGTGTGTGTGGTGTGTGCTCATCTTACTAGTTGGCATTGTCATCGAATTTCATTGTGGTTTGACTCCGATTTGCTGATGTCAGCGCTCCAATTAACTGGCTATATATATGTATATATACATTTTTTTTTTTTAGCGCACTCGATGACAGCACAAAGGGATGTATTTACCCAGGATATATTAACTGGACTCGTGGATAGCAAGGTATGCAGCTTGTGGGGGCAGTTTTGTCTATCTACAAATTTATATATTGCTCACTTCTGATAGAAATATTTATGCTTTACATGCCAATTGCAATAAATAAAATTATTTCGCCATCTAAGGACATAAAATCAGTACAAATATTTATTATCTTTTAAATTAAGTTTTATTTTTAATTTAATGTAATCTATGCTTTACCTCCAGACCTAAAGTTAAAGAGGCGATTTTAGATCGAAATGAGAAAATACTTTTAAAGCGATAACTTGGTTAAACAGTGTAAAGAAGGAAGAGTAAAGAAGGAAGAGTAAAGAAGGAAGAGTAAAGAAGGAATAGTAAAGAAGGAAGAGGAAAGAAAGAAGAGTAAAGAAGCTGATAGTCAAGAATGTCACCTTATCTATTACTTATCCTTGTCTGCTTGCTGCTCTTTCATTATAAATTTGCTTACCTAAACTGACTAACTAAACTGTGCTCAAAACTATCTACACTATATATCTATATTTACCTACTAATCCAAATATTATATATATAATATAACATTCATAATTATTGCTGCCTTTCCAATTTGTCTCACTGAGCAACAGTTTTGGTCTGCGGCATCTTTAAACACATTCTGCTGACACTTTCATAGGCAGCCAGGCATTTAACAGTTTTACATGCAATTAACACTTAAAGCCAACAGACACACACACACTCTACACACACACATTAATACACATAGTGTGTGTGTGTGTGTGTGTTTAGCTGCTGTTGGCACTTGTCGTAGTACGTGTTAATAAAACTAATTTTATTAGCTAACTAGTGTAAGTAGCGGTTTTGTCACACACGTTGTTTGTCTACACACCAGGCAGTCGATGTGTGTCGAGTGTGTGTTGTGTGTGTTGGGTGTGTGTGTGTGTGTGTTACCTAAAACAACAGAACAACAGAGAGCAGCACACGTTTGGCATTAATTTAATCCTTCCGCAAAATAAAGTGATACCGCCAGCCACTAACAAGGCAAACACATTAAATATTTATGCATACATCAGCAAACACACACGCACACACACACACACACACACACACACATACACATGAAATTAGTTGTGTGTGTGTGTGAGAATCGTTTTAATTGCTATCTTCAAAGGCTGAGGTAAGAATAATTGCAGGATTGAGCATAATGTGCTGAGAGCTGCAAGCTGATTACATCAAAAGACTGATTACACTCAGAAAAAAATAGTACTGAATTTTAGAGTATAGCCATAAAATGAAAATCTGAAAACTGGAGTTTCTTTTTTCCATTTTCCAATTCATTTAATAACTTACCTAGAATTTGTTAAGAAATGCTTTTCTATGAAGTGGAAAGTTGAAAAAATACATTATAAAATTCGGAAATAAATAATGAAATTTAATATGAATTTATTAATTATATAAATTGATTTTAGAACTGTACTTTCTAAATTATACATTTTCTGAGTGTATATAAGATAGAGACACACACACACTCGCACACACACTTTGAAGTGTGAACTGGCTGGCACGTTATCCATCAAGACATCTTTCACTTTTGTCAGCGAAAACAACAATGGCCTCTTAATTACGTGTGTGCTGACTGCCGCTTTGTCTGTTTGTGTGTGTGTGTGTTGTGTGTGTGTGTGTGTGCTGTGTGTGTGTGTGTGTGTGTGTGTGTGTGCGATGCCTTGTGAGTGTTTGTCTAGGGCGCCAACTGTCTGATGTTTGCCTGACACTTTTGCTTTGCAATCGCGCCACTTGTTGGGCCCACAACATGCCACAAGCCCAACATGCCACATGCCACACATCTACAAGTTGGCAAGTTTTGCGTTTTTGCGTCTTTGAGTTTGACTTTTCTGATGCCATAATTGGAGCAGTTCGTTTCTTTTTTTTTTGTGGCTCAATATTGCTGAAGTGCTTCCGGCACAGGCCATGTGGCGACCAACAGGATGTTAATTTCAATTTAAATGCTTTGCAGTTGCAACTTCTTCATATGTTGCTTCTTCATTTCACTCAATTGTGCCACATACGACGTCCTTAGCTGGAAGCGCTTTGGCCTTTTGCCTCTTTGTTGCCACAGCGAACTTGCCACACCAGCTGTCTCAAGATGCGAGCAAACTGTAAACAGCCTTTAGCTGACCTTTCAGTGGCAGCTTCTGAGTCGTCTTGCAACAGTTGCACTTCCGTCCTGCCACCGGCACAGACTTTAATTAGATTCTCGCACAAATGACCACTGGGCATTTGAATACTGCTGCCACTTGAAATGTATCCACTTATTTATGCAAACTAAATTTAGCTGCCAAATGAATGAACAAATAATGAAATATTCTGATTAAAATGTAAACCATTTTTTGACTTTTAATATCTATCTATATATATATATATATATAAGCACGCGAGCAGGTCACTCCTTTTCTAGTAGGTCCTGATGGGTAATGAATGTGTGCGAAATGGGCAGCTGCATTGCTACCGTTTGGCGCAGATCCTTGAATGCGTATCGATATCAGATCGGAATCGAATTTATCGTTGCAGCCAGCGACGAAGGAAAGACGCATGAAGAGCAATTAAGTCAAATAAGAATGCAAGAATCCCCACAAAAACAGACTACTGTGTGCCAGTGGTACAACTGAATACACCCTTCCTGCTTATTCAGCTACCCTTCAGTCTCCCGGAACACTCTACCAGTACTAGTACTAGCTTTAAGAGAATCACTGAATTGCATAAAGAGGTCTGCAGTTATTCCAATCAATGTTGCATAAACTGCTCCGCAATGGCCAGTGGGTATCCATCCAGCCTTATAATCATATCGCTACCTTGGAGAACTTATGACCGACCAGACCTGGCTAGAGAACCACCTCAGCTAAGCTCACTCACTCACACGAGTGCCACAGAAATGGAGTCAGATCCCACAAGGTTATGCAATGGTTCTGGCGTGTCCTATGTGTGTCAGCAACCGTCTAACCTAACCCAACTACAAATAATAATATATTAAGGCTCAGTGCAGGGTATCTGTTATTCTACCACTTTCGTTCGTCTTCTTTATTTCGAAAGAGCTCGACTTAATTTCATTTACATTTTGCAACTTCTCATAGAATCATGTCATTTATTATTATTATTATTGTAGTTAATATCATATAATCTTAATTATTATTATTAGGATAGTTTTTTAAATTATATATTTCTAGGTCGCTGAGCTGGATTAGATACATCCTTGGCTGCCAGTGGTGGTGTTATGTTCGGAATGGCAAAGACATGGGCGAGGTATCGAGGAATCGATAATGGCGGCAGTTCATTCCAGGCATTGCGCAGCGGATCGTACTCATCGACAATGTTGAGCACACGACTCCTATCCCATCCGCCAACGGCAATCAAACGATCTCCAAGCATAGCACAACAAATCCCATCGCGTCCCACTGCCAGAGAGCTAATCAGTGTCCATTTATCAGTAGCTGTATCATACCGTTCCACGATATTTGACCTATTACTGGTTTCCTTATCCCTGCCACCCACGGCATAGATGTATCCATGTGCAACAGCGACACCAACGTAACCTTCATTGCGACACATTGGCGCCCGAGGACTCCATTCGTTGGTTTGCGATTCATAGCACTCGACTGAGTGTAGGTATTGTCCGCCTATGGCATAGAGGCGGTTGCCCAACACTGCAACACCAGGTCTCACACGCTCCTCGGACATTGGCGACACATAGCTCCAGGTGCGCGCAATGGGATCAAAGCGTTCAACCGTGTTCAGCCACTGGGAATCAGAATGTCCGCCGACCGCATAGAGGTGTCCATCCAGCACTGCAACGCCTGGGCTCTCACGGGCCGTTCCCATTGGATTGAGTGGCACGCTGGCCATCGTGTATAAGTCGAAGCTATCCACAGAGCACAATGCGTTCCCATCATTGCGTCCGCCTACCAAAATCAGTTTGTTGTCCATGAAAGCGGCGCCAAAGCTCTTGCGCCCATCGATCGTGTGCTCCCAAGTCGTCCACTTTTTCATCCGCGGATGGTAGCTCTCAATGGTGGTAACGTAGCGTCGGTTAGCATCAATGCCATCCATAACCAGCAATTGGCAGGCAGCAGTGTATTTGCGAGGCTTGCTTCGTTCGGTTGCAGCAATGAGCGAACGATGCTGGGAGGGAAGTAAATGCCACTTGTAGGCCTCCGACAGCAGTTGCTGGCACTCGTTGCTGGCTCTGCACACCTTCTCCACGTGATCCGCAATGAAGGAAGGATCCAACATAGGCAGACGCACCTTGGCGAGCAGCTCGGGTATGTGCTGCTCACGAGTGGGCGCATCATGGCGCACCCACGACATCATCGAGTGGAAGACGTCCTCCTCGGATGGCACACACAGCTCATCGCTGGACAGCAGCTTGCCCAGTTGATTGGCGTTTAGTTGAAAAAACTCCTCATTGTGGCACACCTCCATAAAGTGCTGGCAGATGTACTCCTGCGCCAATCGCAGCAGCTCTGTGCGTCCATGCTGATCCGCCAAGAATGCGAATCCCAAACAATTGGATGGGCGCAGGTGGCGTGCTAGAAAATTGCAACATGCCGTCACCACATGGATCAGCTGCAGCAGGTTGGCGGTGGCCAGCAGCGTCTCGACAGTGTCCTCGTGCAGCTCAATCCTTCCGGTGTAACAGTACTGGACGAGCAGCTGCAACGCATCGCCACGCACCTCGCCAAGGGTCACCTCTTGCTCCTTGCTCTCGCGCATCTGTCCGGTAAACATTGCCGAAAAATACTCACTCGAAGCTGCGAGCACCAAGCGATGAGCGGACACCCGTTTGCCATCAATGCCAGCGATGAGAACCACATCGCACAGCTGCTTCTCTTCCACAAATTGTTGCATTCGCTTCAATAATTCCTCTGCATGGCTGCCCACACTGGAATCTTTCGCATTTACGGATGACATTTTGTTTATTTAATTGGTGAAATCTTTATAAAATATAAATATTTTTCTTAAAAGCAAACAAGAAGCTGTCAAAGCTGTCAAGGCTGCCACCTTGTTGGCATGGCGCCGATTCTATTGTGAGCAATTAATCGAGTCAATAGCGATGTTCGTAATGTATCGATATCTGATCGATTTGGAGCGCACAAACATTCTAATTAAAACACAATAAATGGTGGGTACATCGATATTTTGGAAAATAATGTAGTTAATCGATAAAATATGATATGGAATTGGTGTCGATAAAATATGACGAATATTCTGTATATAGAACCAGCAGTTGAAAAATAAATCTTTAAATAATGATTGAAATTAATGTGGCATGATCCCGTTGAAAACTGTCTTTGTATGTATGCGTATATGAGTGCCCGTCGAGAAACAAAGAATTTTGGATGTCGAGACAATAATACCCTGCTTAAACCACTTAAACCATCCCACTTTACGAATGGTTACACATCAGGGCCGAAAACTAAACAAAAAGACAAGGAAAGAGTGTAGAGAGAAAATCCTGATACACTTTTTTTTGTCGATTTGACTCGTCTATATGTTGTCTGCTTAGTGTTACCATATTACACGCAATGTAACAATCTGGCAACTCTGTACCTGCAATGTAACAATCTGGCAACTCTGCACATGCAATGTAACAATCTAGCAACTCTGTACATGCAATTTAACAATCTGGCAACTCTGCATTGTTAAAAATGAATTTCATCACAGCATGCAAAAGTACCAATAATTCCAACACTTAGTAGTCAAGAAGCACAAATAACTCAATATTATTGATCGTTTAGTATTTATTTTTAACTTTCATAGTTTCTTTCTTAAATGATTTAACATTCTTGTTAAATTTCGAACTAGAGGGTTGTTTAGAGGAGTGCGCCTTTTTCACGCTCACCTATGTTCGAATTGAGTTCTGAATTATGTGTGATTATTTATTTATTTCTTATTTATACAACTTTCTCTCCATATGCCTATATTATAATGTATAGGCTTAGTTTACAGTATGTTTTGTGTGTTTCAATTTATGTTTGTATGTTTGTTTAATGTATTTGTTACGCGTGTTCCGTTTGCCCATGCACAACCGACGAGTGCTAAATCGAGAGTGAGAGATGAACTTGCATGTGCAAGGTGAAGATGAAAGAATGCAAAGACAAAGATTAGCGATGGGCAAGCAATGACGTCACGAAGCTGCGTTACTTATCGATACTTATAATTAATTGGCTGTTGGCTGCTGCTGCCTCCGACAAGGGTTTTTTCTTATCGCCTAAATGGCATAATGTAATATGTTTTGGAAAACCAAATAATCTTCTTTTTGCAATATGTTTTGGGTGATTGATTAAAAAAATATAACATAAGTTCTGCAACAAAGACAGATTTTTATTGAGTTACTTACTTTTGAGTTTTATTTTTTTAACATTAAATGATTATAAATAAGGATTAATTAAGCTAATATAATTAATATAATTGAATGGTGAATTTAATATTTACAACAAAAAAGAGAAACTTTTTTTAATGCAAATTTTGAAGCTGATTTCCAAATATTCAAAATAATTATAAACGTGGCCAACTTTGGATCAATTTGGATGTGGCAATCGAAGCAATCGCAGCACAGATGCTGGCTAGGAATTTGTAGTTGTTAATTTGGCTAATTGAATTGGGATGAACAAACAAGCACACACATGGCTAAGAGGAAAAAAATAGTGCACACCCAATTATGAATTATCGGTGGGGCATGAGATACCGTTATGTGGAGTTGCCTCGCTGTGTGTGTTTGCCATCCTGGCTGCCTTTCATAAGCTCATAATTCATATATCGAACGGCAAATCTTGAAGGAACGCCGGAAATCACGTACCAGCGGCAAAAGTTGCCACGTTGCGTGTTGGATTTTAGCGTTATTGTCTTTTAAGCTAAGACAGCATGAGTAGCAGTAGTGGCAGCAGCAACAAACCCCTGCACCACCCCACCACCCGACCGACCACAACAGCTAATTAACGTTAATTTATTAAATCAGTGTGTAAGTAAAGGCAAGTGGTTGAAAGAGGGGGGTGTGGAGGGGGCAGAGAATGTGGTTGTAGCTGCCAGTGGCAAAGATAAAAGTTTCTCACGACTTGGAGAATGCCGACACTAAGGCTTAAGCATAGCTACACTCGGAAAAAATCTTATAAAATGGGGATCAACCTGAAAAGTAGAAAAATGCTCAAAAACATAGCAACAATTAATAAATAAAAATAAATAAAGAAATGAAATGAAAATCGAAATTATTCTTAATATTTGATAGGTATTTTTAGAAACATTTTCCGTTATTAAAAAATTAATTTGTTTAACAGAAAATAATATTAAAAACTAATAAATAGACAAAAACTTTATTTATGGCAAAATATTATCTAAAATTCCGAAAGAATTAATAAGATTTGTTTAAATATATTAATATTTAAGCCACTAGAAAAATGCAGTCTGAAAATTCGAATTTTTCTTATTTTTTTTATTTAGTATATATTTACTTTATAAGTATTAAACTATACAGTCTGATTAATAAGTTGCCCTGAAAAGTATGCCGATTTCTTAATTACAGGTGGCTTTTTCGCTCAGTGTATAGATTCCACTTTGAGGGGTTTTTCTTAGCTGGAAAAGCATGAAAACCACACGCAGCAATTATTAATTCAATTATTTTAGCGCAAACAGCACCTAAGACGCTCTCTGCCTCAGCAGCAGCAGCAGCAGCAGCAGCAACAACAGCAGCAGCAGCAGCAGCAGCAGCAACCAGGATCAGAGCTAAATGGCTTGGTCTTATTTCAAGTGCGGTGGGGGGTGAGATGAAAAGGAAAAAAATGGGAGCTGTCTTTGAGTGTACCGAGTGAAATAGAGTAGCACAAAACACAATTAAGACGGAAACGAGAGGAGGAGGAGTGGCATGGAGGGGGAGGGAATGGGGAGTGGAGTGCGGCAAGGATGTGCGAATCCTGATGCACAGCGCAAATAAAGTGGCAAATTTAATTAGCAACACAACAGAATGACTAAAATATACAGAGAGAGCTAGCAAAAGTGAGAGTGAGACAGAGCATGGGTTACTTACCACCTGGACTCAGCTGGACTCCGTTGTCCGTCCGCTGTTGCCGCCGCCGGACATGCAAATTAATAACAGGCTTCCGTTTCCGGTCAAAAATGAGCGTGGAATATGGCGACGACATGATGCTAAATTATACGAGCCATAACAATAAAAGCAAAAGAGAACTTTGCAGAGAACGTTGTCGGGCGTAAGCGCTGCGAAATACTCTGTTAATTTCAAAAAGATTTTCGTGGAATATGGTTCCCAGGGATCAACCTTCAAAGTTCCGTAATTTAAGCTGTATTATTATGGGAGATATACGATCTGACGACGGCTGGCAAGGGAATGGCCGGATAACTTATGTGTCGATCTTTGAAGACGGTCACCAGCAATATACCCTTTAAATTTACGAGTTCTAGCATTTAAATTGCAAGAATTGCTTGGATTTAGTGGCTAGCTTTATAATTGTGGTTTATTTGTGGTTCGATGTTATCGATTTCTCAGTACCCAATTTGAGCACGGACATAGAAAAATCTTGTTTTAAAGTTTCAATTCTCTACCTCAATCGAATCGTGCAGGCGGCCAATATACTCGTTTACCTTCGGTATTTAGTGTATATGCATAATAATAATAATAATAAGGTGAAGCGTGGCCAGGCTAACATATCCGCACTTCCGACAAAGCGTGCCCGTAACAACTTCCGGCTGGGGAATTTGACGCAGGAGTCGCTCGCTAAAAACTTGCTACAAGAAAATAAATAAAATAGGTAAAATGCAAAAGTTGGCAACTTGAAATTAAAGTCACCTGCGCCGGTTCCCAAACTATATACACAATCCAACCCCAACTCCAACCTTCTGGCAAAGTTTACGAGTTTGAGGGGGGGGGGGGGGGAGGATGGGGGTGGTATTGGTCCCTTTTGTTTCAATTCACGGCAATTGGAAGTCAGCTTGCTCATCAGGCATCAGGTATAATTTGGCCAGGGACTATTTCATTTTACGGCCAAAGTGGCGCATTTGCATAAAGTTTTATTTTCTTTGACCCGCACTTGGGGATTTCCATTCCCAGCCATCGTCATCGGAGTCGTCGCCAATTTCCATTTCATGTTTTTCCTTTGTATTTGCTTGCTGCTACTTTGTCTACAGCTTTGTCGCCGCTCGTCTATGAAGTGATTTCTTTCTTGGTATACTCTGTTAGCGTAGGTGGACGGGGTATATTTCTTTTGAGGCAGTGTCCGTCATGCTGACTCTCCATTTCGATATTCAAATAACAAGTTACGCAAAGTGTTAGAATGATGTGCTCCTTGGAGATATTGTATCCGTAATGAAAGTAAAAGTAGGCAATAAGCAGCTGCGAATTATATAATTCAATTTATTTTAATTTCTTTAATTTAATTGGCATTAAATAAATAAAAAAATAAAAAATTATATATGCCCCTCAAGAAATTTCCAGAGTACTCCTCAGTCGTTTACCCCCGACCATAACATTCTCACTTATTTTTTCTATTTCTCTTTATGTAGATGTTGAAATTCAATATCAACTGGCTGGGTCAGCTCTCTCTCTCTCTCTCTCTCTGTCACTCCACTTCCCCCCCCCCCCCCCCTCATATCTGTCTCTCTATCTCTCTCTTAAAGATGTGACTATATCCATGTCGTGGCTTGAAATAATGCTGTTCTGCATGCTAATACCGTTACAACTGTTTACAGTTGCACACATACACACACCGTCACACACGTCATACATCACACTCACACCCACACACACACACCCACACACACACACAGACACACACGCGCACATCAATAAAAGGTAATTTCAAAATCAAACACTCACAAAAAAAAAGTGATGCTTGGTGGGAGGTAAGTCTATTCAAGTGCAAGAGGGGTAGTTGGAGGGGGTGGGGGTAGGAAGCTATCGCTTTGCTGTCGCGACTCAACAGTAAATCCTTTCAATTGCTGCAATTTACAGGATAAATAGGATCAAAATCGAATTTAAATGGCAAACAAATTTTTGTCGTGATTTTGATTTTGTTGACAGAACTTTTCACTTATGTGTGCAAAATAAGCAGATTATGTGAAAACGTTGCTGAGGATAAGCTAAACAAGGGTTGCGCCTTGTCTATTGAACACCTACAGCTCACACAACACACCCCACACACACAGCACACACACACCAGAAATAAAACCAGCTATTTGCATATACATATATACATTTTTTGAACATTTCTCGCCTTATTTTTTGCTTTACTTTTATATATATTTTAATTAAATGCTCACAGTTAACAGTTCAAGGAGCACGCAGAAAACTATCCGAACAACCAAAACCAAAACCAATACTTATAATATATTTGTATAAATGTGAAAAGACTCGATTTTATTCAGTTTTTGTGCTACAAACAAAGTTTGGGGACTTGGGCGCAAAAGGGCGCACGCCAAAGTTTGGGGCGCCAACTTTTCACACGAGTCCTTGCTCCAAGCTCCTCCTGCAGACTGCAGACAAACATAAACAAGATTAATTTCACATGTGCTAGGAAGAGGGGGAAGGTGCTGGATTGCGGGATTGGGATGGGGGAAGGGGGAAGGGGGAATAAGTTGGTTTTCTTAGAGTTGAACTGTGAGGCAGTTATTACTTTGATTATGTTTATTTTAGTCATGAATATCCTAATTCCATTTTCATGTGCACTTCTCGTTCATTTAATAAACTCTCCCCTTCTCTTCCCCTCTCCCCTACTCTACCTCTCTCTCTATATCGCAGACGAAGCGCGAAATTATTTTCACTGTATTTTTACTCCTTGCGCAACTTTTGTGTGATTAACCAAGTGAAAAAACATGAGATTAGGCAAAACTATTCACAACTTCATTGGCATCGCCTTAGAAATTATTACGGCACAATTTAATGGGTGGTAAGGTGAGGCGAGAGGTAGTACTTATAGTTGTATATATACTGCCAAGAGTTAAGATAAACATAAATGATGCGTAAATGCAACTTAAAGACAACTCTTTATTTGAATCCCAGTTTGGTTAGTTTCGATAAGTTGGATGGTTTTTGGGGTTGTATATTGAAAGTGAGTTGAGATTGTTCAGTTTCACTCCGAGTTCTCTTCAGTTTTTGAATAATTTGAGTAAAAGTTAACTGATTCTTAAACTAATTAGTACCAATTCAAATATGTATTATTTTATAATCGCTTACTAATTGCTTTAAACTTAATTTAGGACACACAAGGCAAGTACTTGCCACCAGTCAGTCCCATGGTGCCCCTGGCTAATCGTCTCCTAATTATGCCCATTATCTGAATTATTTTTGTCATTTTTCTTTTTTGAAGAAAAACAAATTTCGCTTTTGATTTGAAATGATTGCCTGCAATTGGCCCGATTAAAATCGCAAGCTGCAGATGAAATTCGAAATTCAAATGGCCAAGACTGCAATCCACAAGTGCATCTGCCAATTTGGCGCAACTTGGCGGCGCTCCAACAACAGGAGGGGCAGGGGTGCTGGGGCAGTCGCTGAAGTCAGAGGCAGGCGGACGTGCGTCTTAAGTGCTTTTAATTATGTCCACGTCCACTTTAAACCAAATATTGCAAGATTCCGAATAACGCAAATCAGTGAAGCTAATACATGCATAAATATTATGATGTACATATCTATGCATATATATATATATACATATATATATATATCTGCGTATAGCTGGCAACGCCATCTCTGCCTGCCTCGGGGCGGGCAATTAACAGATCTCCTGTAGACTACACTCAGAAAATAAATGAAAATTGCCTTTAAATGAAAACACATCTCGAAATCTAACATTATGTTCTGTTGTTTCGAAACAGTGCCAGTTTTTTCTGAGTGTAGCGAAGCTTGACGGCGTTGCCTTAAATAAAGCGTAACAATTTATGAAATTTTAATTTCTTACACTTAATAACACGGCGAGTTATGGCGTGCAAAATCTCGCTATGCTCCTCTATAGAGACATCAACGTGAGTTGCCAAGTTCCCCTGCTGTGCGTGTTGCAACTTGTGTGGCATGGCAGCAGACGGTGAGCATAATTAGAAAACGGTGCGCCAGCTATAAGTTGTCTAAATTTGGATTCACATTCCCAGTCGGATTTATTGCACTTGTGTGATGTGTGAATTAGCAAAATGCACTGGGAATACACTCGAAAAAAAGAGTGCCACTGATATTCAGTAAAGCGATAAGATTAACTCCTTATCTCCTTAAGAGCAACCTTTGTACAAGGAAACTATATCTAAAAACCATAAAATTTGCCAGTTTTCGAAAGGATTTATTCTTTTCAGTGTACACAGCGCCCTCATTTATTAATCTGATAAATAATTAGTTGATTTAATTTCAAATGTCCGCATCTGGATCATCGATATCCTGTCCGCGGCGACTCTGCGGCAGCGATGAATTCGAACTGGACTCAGATTGAGCATCCTTCTCATCGAGCAGCTCATCAAGGAACAGTTGTTGGTCGTCCTGGAGACGCTGCTCTTCCGCCGCCTGCTGCGCGACGAGCAACTGGAAACGTCGCTGCTTCGGTTCCGAGTCCTTGAGTTGGAGCTTCTGCTGCAGCTCCACCCTGGTGCTGAGTGTGGCAGGTGTGGCAGCCGCCACCTTCTTCTTGCGCTGTGTGGCACGCGGATCATAGTTGAGCCGCCGCTGTGTGCAGCTCATCCTGGGGCTGCTGTGCTCCGCCTGGGCATGGCAAAGGGCATGTGCCGCCGAGCTGTAGCTGAACCTGGCTATAGATTTGGTGGACTTGCTGCCACTCGGCTTCGGCTGCGAGAGTTGCTTCGAGTCGGAATGCATTTGTTTTATGTGTATCCGGCTGCTGGGGCAGATTAGAGCTGTGTTTGCTTTCGTGCATGCCACACGAGTTGGTGTCGTCAACTTGTAGCCAAGTGGATAGGAGTGGTAACGTTTCCACAAGTGCAAATGCAGCCGATCCTCAGCCTGCCCATTAAGGGCGACCCTTGGCGATTGTAGCAACGGACTCGTTGAGGCACGTTGCAACAACTCCTGCTCGTTTCTCTTTGTTTCCCCCTTTAGTTGAGTTCGCTCCAAGCGCCTTGCAAACTGTGGCAGGGCCTCTTTAGTCAGTGCATACTGTGGCTGCAGCTGTGGACAGAACCAACCCACTGCCTGAATTAGGCTTGTCTTGGTGTACTTGATGATGGCATTGCATCGATTGTCATAGATCAGCGTCTCCGAGAACTGCAACTTGCACTTCTTTGTCCCCCCCTCCGTATTGGTGCTGGCATCCACAAATTGCGCCGGCTGCAACAGCTTGAATCGCCTCGGCAGCCTCCTGGACAGCTGCGGCACTTGTTGCCGCTCAATAGCCATGGCAGCCTGGCGATACTCCCGCATCTCCACTCGACGCTCAGGTGTCATCTGGGAAGATAAAATTCATGAAGATTGTTTTTCTGAGTGTAGGCATTCTTAACCAACACTTACCAAAGGGGACAAAATGCATTTGCCATTTATGGTAAAGATGGATTCATAGACATCATTCCCCTCCAGCTGCTGCTGATCCAATTCCGCCCACTGTTGATCAATCTCCTCGGTCATTTCGCGGATGTAGTCCATAATGGAAAAATTCACTTGCCAATTAAGTTTCTTGATTTTTGGTGAATTCTTTTTTATTTTCTGCTGACAATTCTCAGACTGGCAAACACAAACCGACGAAAACAGAGGAAAGAAAATGACAGGAAATTCCGATGCCAACTACGAATACAATTTGTATGCCAGGCACACATGCGAGGGCACACTGTACTCCTACACGGGTTGACAAATGTGCGGCTCGGCGAAGCGTGCCACAAGGTATGAGGCACATGGGGCAGCCCTGGTCCAGTCCACTGATGCGTTGCAACAAACACAAATAAAGTCCACTCCATTACCGGCAAAAGTGTCTCGAATCCGAAGTCCTGTGTCCCGTTTCCCGTGTCCTTTGAGACGGCGCAAACTTGTGTGCACTTCCGACCCAAAAGAAAAGCAAAAGAAACGTTATATGTCGGAAATTTGTCTTGCGGGTTTGAGTGCTGCTCGTAGGTGTGTGATTTGTTTTTTAAATTTTCAACAGTCCTGCAAATGTCAAGTTGTTGGCATGCTCGACTGGCAGATACTGTTTAATCTGAGCTATATCAAATATATATCCTTATATCCGTTTGCAAAAAATATCCCTTTATATAATTCTGGTAGAGTTGTTCTGTGAAGGTTGTGTGCAAATTGTCTAAAATAATGCTGATCAGGAATATATATACTTTCTGGAGTTGTAGTTGTTTCCCTCTGCCGGTTACAAAATGTTGCTCAACTTCATCATAGCCGCTTTGCAATTTGAAATGGGTTCAGGGTATAAAAAATGTGTTGCATGGCACAGTGAGGTATTGGCCAATTTGTCGCATTGTTCAGGACTTGCTATGTATGTGTGGGTGTGTGTGTGTGTGTGGGTGTGTGCTAGTGTGTTTTTTGGCAATGGAGTCACGTAGCATTTCACTTGCATATTTTGGCCAATGACATGCGACAATTTTCCACTAAATTTGGCATGTCAAACATATTTTGGCTTGCTCGCAGCCAGGTTCCTTATCAAAAATATAATTCAAATTATTGCATTAACAAGTAGAGACAAGACGGGAGGAGGGTAAGCAGACGTGGCCAAAAGGGGAGGGGAGAGGGGTTTAGGTTATATCAGGTAATAAACGCTGGAGCTCATTGTCATTAAGTTTTGCGTGCCGAAAGTCGGCAAAAGTTTTTGCGCCTGAGCAATTTGCCACAAGTGGCAATTCGGGAGCGTGCCAAGTGCCACCGATAACAGCTAACGGTAACAGCTTCCTACAGACAGAGCTGGGATGGTCTGGGTTGGGGAGTGCTCAGAGTGCCAACCACAAAAGGTATTTATCTCATTGTGCAGATTAAGTGTTGTGTCTTCAAATTAGGTGAGTGCCGCTGCGTGAGACTGATGAAGCCTGGTAGTTGAGGGGATGAGAGATGCAGGGATGGAGGCTGTGCACCCCTCCATGAAAAAGCGTTGGCAACTCAATCAGCGTACGTGCCCAAGGAAGCAGTTGTTAAAATGAACTCGAGCTTCTGTTGAGGTGTGTTTCGAGAAAAAGACTTCATTGTTATGGAAATTTGACATCATTGTTTTCGCTTACTTAACCTGTTTTATTTAATCCCGAGATCTATGCTTCAGTTGTTAACTGGCAAGACGGAAGATATCCATCATGTTACTCAGCATTCAGTTACTGATTTGTGAATATCTTTAATACTTGTAAGCAGCTGGCTGGCTGACCGGGAATTGCCTTGCAGAAGAAGCTGGCATATATCTTCCAGGCTATAGTTATTACCAAACATGTAAGTAGGGCTATCTTAGGCACACCCTAGATTATATATCCTTGTACATTTTAATTTTTTACCAGACACTTAGTCCAAACTTAAAGATTTCTGGTCATGATAAACCAAAAAGATTCAAGATTCATCAAGATGACTTTGAAACTGAGGGATTAGTTTGCACAAAAGAGACAGACAGACATTCAAGTCGGTTACTGATGCAGATATCTTCTTTATTACGGTAAAAATATCATTTTCATATTGGTTTATTCAGTGGTAACTTCAAAAGTGATTAATAAAAGGTTCTCTGATTGATTGTGAATCAATATTTCCAGATGACAAGGAAAATGTGATTTCAGCATCTTTGATGACTGCAAAATATATATACATATCTATGATATGTAGTGTGATAGCTGTTCCTATATGCACTGGATAGAGTTCAGTTCTCTCTCTATATCTCTCTAATATATATATACAGTGAGAGACAGCTCAAGTCGACCAGTGTCAAAGAAAAAACGTAATTGCCATATATATATACATGTATATATATATATATATATATATATATATATAAACCCAGCCTTATACGAGCATGTGTGCATGGTGCATGTATCGATATCAGATCGGAATCGAACTGATAATTGCAGCCAGCAACGAAGAAAAGACGCCTGAAGCGCAATTAAGTCATCCATTGTAATGCAACAAATACAATATATAAAATAATATATACATATGCAAAGTATATTGTTGGAAATGATGTTAGCCATCTGTGCATCCACACACATGTTTGAGTCTGTTAACCAACAGTATTGCGACAGTCTACAATAAAGTTTGGAATCTTCGCTCGAACAACATTAGACGCCATCCTAGCTATTCCATGTGTGGAAAGACAATGCAACATTTACAGCCATAAGACTGAGGGAATCCATAGTCTAGGATACACAGCAGAAAGGCCACGCATCTAGTGCAATTGGGATCCCCACAAAAACAGACTACTGTGTGCCAGTGGTACAACTGAATACACCCTTCCTTCTTATTCAGCTATCCATCAGTCTCCCGGAACACTCTACTAATACTTGTAATAGCTTTAAGAGAATCACTGAATTGCCCAAAAAGGTCTAAAGTTATTCCAATCAATGTAATCAATAAACTGCTCCGCAATGGCCAGTGGGAATGCATCCAGCCTTATAATGACTTCGCTACCTTGAAGCCACTTACTACCTAGTCTATCACGGAGAACATATGACCGACCAGACCTAAGCTCACACGAGTCCCACAAGGTTATGCAATGGTTCTGGCGTGTCCTATGTGTGTCAGCAACCATCTAACCTAACCCAACTACAAATAATAATATATTAAGGATCAGTGCAGGGTATCCGTTATTCTATCACTTTTGTTTGTCTTCTTTATTTAGAAAGAGCTCGACTTAAAGGTACTCTGATCGGAAATTTCATTTACATTTTGCAGCTTCTCCTAGAATCGTTTCATTTATTATTATTATTATTGTAGTTAATATCATTAAGATTATATTTTTTATTTCGATAGTTTTTTAAATCACATATTTGTTAGACGCTTAAGCTGGTTTGGATCCATCCTTGGCTGCTGGTGGTGGTATTATGTGCGGTATTGCAAAGACAAGGGCGTTGAAACGAGGAATCGAAATTGGCGGCAGTTCATTCCAGGCATCGCACTCCGGATCGTACTCCTTGACAATGTTGAGAGCACGATTCCCATCCCATCCGCCAACGGCAATCAAACGATCTCCAAGCAGAGCACAAGCAGCCCCATTGCGTCCCACTGCCAGAGAGCAAATCAGTGTCCACGTATCAGTACGTGGATCATAACGTTCCACGATTTTTGAGCAATTACGGGTTTCCTTATCCAAGCCACCCACGGCATAGATGTATCCATTTGCAACAGCGACACCAACGTAACCTGCATTGCGATTCATTGGCGCCCGAGGACTCCATTCGTTGGTTCGCGGATCGTAGCTTTCGACTGAGTGTAGGTCGTATCCGCCAATGGCATAGAGGCGGTTGCCCAACACTGCAACACCAGGGCGGTCACGCTTTTCGGACATCGGCGACACATAGCTCCAGGTGCGCGCAATGTGATCATAGCGTTCAACCGTGTTCAGACGCTGATCATCAGAATATCCGCCGACCGCATAGAGGTATCCATCCAGCACTGCAACGCCTGGGTACTGACGTGCCGTTCCCATTGGATTGAGTGGCACGCTGGCCATCGTGTATAAGTCGAAGCTATCCACAGAGCACAATGCGTTCCCATCATTGCGTCCGCCTACCAAAATCAGGTTGTTCTGCAAGACAGCGGCGCCAAAGTTTTCACGCCCATCGATCGTCTGCTCCCAAGTGGTCCACTTGTTCAGCCGGGGACAGTAGCTCTCAATGATGGTGACCCAGATATCATCATCGCCGCTGCCACCCACAACCAGCAATTGGCCGACAGCAGCGTATTTGCGGGGCTTGGTTCGTTCGGTGGCAGCAATGAGCGAATGACGCTGGGAGGGAAGTAAATGCCACTTGTAGGCCTCCGACAGCAGTTGGTGGCATTCGTTGCTGGCGCTGCACACCTTCTCCACGTGATGTGCAATGAAGGATGCATCCAACATAGGCAGACGCACCTTGGCGAGCAGCTCGGGTATGTGCTGCTCACGAGTGGGCGCATCATGGCGCACCCACGACATCATCGAGTGGAAGACGTCCTCCTCGGATGGCACACACAGCTCATCGCTGAACAGCAGCTTGCCCAGTTGATTGGCGTTTAGTTGAAAAAACTCCTCATTATGGCACACCTCCATAAAGTGCTGGCAGATGTACTCCTGCGCCAATCGCAGCAGCTCTGTGCGTCCATGCTGATCCGCCAAGAATGCGAATCCCAAACAATTGGATGGGCGCAGGTGGCGTGCTAGAAAATTGCAACATGCCGTCACCACATGGATCAGCTGCAGCAGGTTGGCGGTGGCCAGCAGCGTCTCGACAGTGTCCTCGTGCAGCTCAATCCTTCCGGTGTAACAGTGCTGGACGAGCAGCTGCAACGCATCGCCACGCACCTCGCCAAGGGTCACCTCTTGCTCCTTGCTCTCGCGCATCTGTCCGGTAAACATTGCAGAAAAATACTCACTCGAAGCTGCGAGCACCAAGCGATGAGCGGACACCCGTTTGCAATCAATGCCAGCGATGAGAACCACATCGCACAGCTGCTTCTCTTCCACAAATTGTTGCATTCGCTTCAATAATTCCTCTGCATGGCTGCCCACACTGGAATCTTTCGCATTTACGGATGACATTTTGTTTATTTAATTGGTGAAATCTTTATAAAATATAAATATTTTTCTTAAAAGCAAACAAGAAGCTGTCAAAGCTGTCAAAGCTGTCAAGGCTGCCACCTTGTTGGCATGGCGCCGATTCTATTGTGAGCAATTAATCGAGTCAATAGCGATGTTCGTAATGTATCGATATCTGATCGATTTGGAGCGCACAAACATTCTAATTAAAACACAATAAATGGTGGGTACATCGATATTTTGGAAAATAATGTAGTTAATCGATAAAATATGATATGGAATTGGTGTCGATAAAATATGACGAATATTCTGTATATAGAACCAGCAGTTGAAAAATAAATCTTTAAATAATGATTGAAATTAATGTGGCATGATCCCGTTGAAAACTGTCTTTGTATGTATGCGTATATGAGTGCCCGTCGAGAAATAAAGAATTTTGGATGTCGAGACAATAATACCCTGCTTAAACCACTTAAACCATCCCACTTTACGAATGGTTACACATCAGGCCCGAAAACTAAACAAAAAGACAAGGAAAGAGTTTAGAGAGAAAATCCTGATACACTTGTTTTTGTCGATTTGACTCGTCTATATGTTGTCTGCTTAGTGTTACCATATTATACGCAATGTAACAATCTGGCAACTCTGTACATGCAATGTAACAATCTGGCAACTCTGTACATGCAATGTTACAATCTGGCAACTCTGTACATGCAATGTAACAATCTGGCAGCTCTGCATTATTAAAAATGAATATCATCACATCATGCAAAAGTACCAATAATTCCAACACTTAGTAATCAAGAAGCACAAATAACTCAGTATTATTGATCGTTCAGTATTTATTTTTAACTTTCATAGTTTCTTTTTTAAATGATTTAACATTCTTGTTAAATTTCGAAATGTTAAATGTGTCTCACGGTATATATATATATATATATATATGTCTAGCTAGCTAGCTGCTCAGTGTCATACTGAGAGCTCGCGGTTCCAGTTCATAAATTCGTGGAATTATGAGCCGTGACGTTGCTTGCCACGTTGCGGAAGTGTGTCCATTGCTGGCGCACTCGGGGAACGTAGCACGTAGCGCACAGCAAGTGGCCATCAGAGCCACCTTTGCAGTTGTTGGCCAACAGGTAATAACGGTTGCACGATTGGTTAGCCTGACAGTTTTTAGAATTTACAACGTTTGCAAATGGCAAATGCCAGACGATTTTTCCCTTTTTCCCAAACTCCCTTCTTGCTGCCAGTCCATTATGCAATACGTATCATTTTGAGCTTTATTACAGCTGCAGGGCAGCTTAAGGGAGTTGCGCGGGGGGAGGGGATGGGAGGGATAGGCAACCACAACAAGTTGTCGTCGAAATTTTGCTCTTTGTATTTGCTTAAAGGTCGTCGCATTTCTTTTGTCTACCGCATGCCATTTAATGACAATTCGAACTGATTATGCCCTGCAAATAAATTGTAGCTCGAAATGGGGTATATCTATTATTAGGGTTAAGCTAATGCATTCGAGTATCAATTAAAATTAAACTAACATTTTAAATAACAAAAATTTACATTAAAGAACTACAAATAATAAAAACAAAAAGTGCATTTTTTATTTTAATGTATTTACTGATTTTACTCGACATGAAATAAATAAATAAATAAACCCTTATCCAAAAAATACTTTTAGACTGTATATTCTACATATGAAAATAGTATGACTGATCTAGTCGAAATACTTTAATTTATTTATTTATATATATATATATATACATATATTTTTTTTTTAAATTAAAATTGTAAATTTTAAATTTAATTCCTTCCTTAACTTAACTTCCATAACGATTTCGGGCTTGTTGTTTTTTTTTACTCTGATTACGTGGCATCATCTAGTCGAGTATACTCTCTGGCTGTAGTTGCTGCCTGCCTGCTGCTGGCAGTCATAATTTTATGCGGCAGACGATATCGTCGTCATTTTATGGTTTTGGCCAATCGATGAAAGTTTTACGATACGCATTCGCATTGATTTTGCCAGCGGCTCAAAGTTCAAAGACGGCCAAAACTTAAAGCCGGAAAATGTCAGGAAAAAGTTGAAGTTGAATCTGAATCTGAAATTGAAGTTGAATTTGAAATTGAATCTGAAATTGAAGTTGAATTTGAAATTGAAGTTGAAGTTCAGAGTTGGTATTAATTAAGTTGCTGCTGCTGCTGCTGTTGCTCATGCATATGCAAGACTCAATTAAAAGTGCGCCAAGTAATAAAAAAAAGTGTAGACAAACAAACCGAAGACCTGAAGGTACTGGAAGACATGCCCCTGCCACATGCCGCGTTGCAAGAACGTGTCTGCTAGTGACTTGACTTTGGCGAGCTGCTGCGTCTGCGGCCTTTTCTTCTGTTGACATTTTGCGGTATGGAAAAAATTAAATTAAAATGCAAATTAGACAGTCGTGAAAGACACACACACTCACACACACGCACACACACAAACACACTCACACACACACACACACATATATACACAGTGCCTGCAATCCAGCCGCTTAACAACAACAGTGACAAATTGTTGTAAACAAAAATGTTGCCGCTGGTTGCGCATACGCCCTGTGGGACCGACCTCTTGACTTGTCAGTGTCACCTATATCTATACAGTGCTGGCCAAACAAATAGCCCTATTATCAACAGTAAAAAATGTCGCTTTTATCAGTAGTACACTGAAATATCAACAGCTAAGGGCACATCGTGAAATGAAAAGTTGTTTTACAAGTTTTCCAATGTAAGTTGCAATAGGTAAAAAATGATTTTATTTTTTCAAAATTCCTATACGGAACAGATAAGTTTACAATGGGTGGATAACATAATATATATTATAGTTCTCATCAGAAAAATAATAAAAGACTGCAAATTATTTTTATGAGTAAGCAAACTTAAGTTGACTTAACTTTTCAAACAAAATGATACAGAAAAAGTTGAATGAACAAAATCTAAAATTATTAACTTAATTTCCAGGAAGAAATTGACCCAAAGGGTATATCTTCAACTATATCTTACTATATAATAAATAAAGTAGTAAATCAAAGAAGCAGTTCAAATTGGCTGCTAAGAATGCAAAACACTGCCAAAATTTCATTTTTATTGTGGTGCTATTTTATCTGCCGCAGCTATATCTATATATATATATATATATATATATAGATAGAGGCCCGGTTAAGATTTGCACAGCTACCTATAGCCCCCGCTCGCCCTCTCCTTGGGCACTCCTTGCTGTCGCCTAGCGACTTAAGCTCAAGATGAATGTTTTCATTTTTAGGTGTTTTTTTTTTTTGGGTTTTGGCTGGCTTTTCTAGCGGTAAATTATGCAAAGCAGTTACGTAATGCGCTTGTTACAATAATTTAATCTTGTAATCTGTTGCTGTTACGGTTTTCAGTGTGCGGCAAGTGCCATAAATAATTCAGCTGACTTGTCTTGCCTTGCCTCGCCCTGCCTCGCCCTGCCTTGCCTTGCCTTGCCACACTCGATGTGGCATGCACTAAGAAAGTAGTTGAAAGTTGAAAGTGGCATCTGCTTTCGTCTGCTTCACATTTTGCATTTTTAATTTCTCAAAAGGTAAACAAAACAGACGACAAGTCCAAACGGAATTTTAATGAGGCTTGGGTGCCGCAAGGTGAATACACTCGGAGAAAAAATCGAACTGAATACTGAATTTGGCGCCTAGCCTAACTCACCTTATTATATTCGAAATCAGTTTCTAATTTTCAGTGTTTTTTTTTAGTTTTACTTATTTTGTACATATTTTTTAAAATTGTCGATATTTTTTTTGAGTGTGGCCCCACCCCCAGCCACCCCGTTGCCAGCCAAGAAATTGACATTTGAGCAAAGCGCTCACGTTAATTCAATTTGCTGAGCTCAAAGAAAAATAAAACCAGTGAAAAGATTTTTGGTTGTTTTTTATTTGATATAAATGCCAGACCAAAGATAAACCAACCCTTTGACAGTTATACACCCCTATCCCCAAAGGGCTAAGGGGGGAGTGGTTGGCATATAATTAGAGCAGGCAAACAGTGCTTTAAGAAAGCGCTGCTTAAAGTGAACACTCGAATTGAAGGACAGGCCATAAATCAGCTGCCAGCAAAGACGCAAATCCCAAGCCCCAAAATCGCAGACAACATAAAATTTCAATAACGCTTTTAACCCACTGCTTGTCGCCTGTCTGTTGGCCTGTCTGTTGGCCCTGGCTGGCAAGGTGCACCGCCTGGTGGAAACAACAACAACCAAATAGACAACAATAACAGCAACAATACAAACAACAAGCAACAAACGGAAGCAATACACGTTGACACGTCGAACGGATACAAATATGGCGCTTTTAGTTCCGCACCAAGACAAAACCAAAAGCCCGTCGCCTAATGTAACGGAAACTCTATTGAATTGCGATAAAAATCGCGTTTGCCTCGCCTTGTCCTCTGTCTGCCACACACACACAACACACACGCAACACACACACAACACGCACAGAGAGACACACACGTGCCACAGCAGCTAAGCCATTTTTAAAGCACACTTTGCGGCTTGTCAACAGGCGGCGAAATTTATTGAAATTGCGAGCCAAAGAGTTGCAACGTTTTGTTACCCTAAACAGTGTTTGGGGTATTTGCAACTTTGTTGCCACACATGCAACACATTCAAAAAGAGGAGAATGAAGGAAAACCCTTTAACAAGAACGCTGTAGTCGAGAGCGCTCCCATCGAAGATATCCTCAAAGCAGCTTTAAATTATTCAGTTTTCATTTCATTCTTAAGCATTAAATTATTTATATATATTTATATATATATATATATATATATATATATATATAATTCTTATCCGATATTAATTAATTATTAATTTATATAGTTGTTCAATAAAATGTCTGGGAATATAAATTATGCCAACTATTTATTAACTTTGATCCGAATCGGTTTTCATTCCTGTGCTTTTCCCCATGCATGCATCAAATGTTGGCTTAATCTTGAAATTAAATTAATTTTAGTTTTTAATTAAAATATATGTGTTTAAATAAATATAAATTAATTTAATATTTATGTGTTTCATTTCAATATTTATATTTATATTTCTGATCTCAACCAATTGGGAAGGGTATACAAAAAGAAGTGAGGTAAGTTTTGAAGAGTATTACCTCCTAGTTTATTTTATTCCTGTGCTGACAATGTTATCGTTACGGTTATTGATTGAAATTTTTTACTTGGAGTTTGCTTGTGGCAAGCACGAGTTTCGTTGCATGCCAGCTGCTGCCATTTGCTTGCCACAGGTTGCGCTTCTTTTTTTGGGTGGGTTACGTTATTGAATTTATTTCACTTTATAAGAAAGGTAGTCAGAGGAAGAGCGAGAGAGAAAGAGATAGCATGAAAGAAAGAGAGAGAGAGAGAGAGAGAGAGAGAGAAAGAGAGTGTTGGATTCCTGCAGAGAATCTATAGGAAAGAGACAGCTACTTACCTGCCCATATATCCTTCTTTCTCTACAAATTATAACTTATTTATGCTTCTCTCTCAATGCTGTGACTTGGGAGGAAGGTAGTCAGAGGGAGAAGGAGGCGGCGAAGGAGAGAGTAAAACAGAGAGAGAGAAAGAAAGTGTTACGTAACTGTCTAGGATAAGTAATCTATACGAGCTCTAGCTACACTTATCCTACTCTCTCTTCTAGGTACACGTATCTTTCTCGCTTTCTGCCGTCACTTAAGAAAAAAGGAAACATTTATGAATTTTAGCTACTCTTCAGCTTTTCTCTTCTTCTTCTCCCTCTCTTTCTCTCTCTCGCTCTATCCGAATTCTAACTACACTTATCCTTCTCTCTTTCATCCGAATTCTAGCTAGCTTCTCTTTCTTTCTTACTGCCGTCAATTGGGAGAAAGAGACACAGAGAGAGAGAGAGTGCTACACACCTGCCTAAAACGTATGAAATCTACCCAAATTCTAGCGACACTTATCCTTCTCTCTCCCCATAAGAATTTTAGTTAACTTCTCCTCCTCTCTTGCCGCTGTCACTTGCAGCATCAGCATCAGCGGCAGCATCAGGCGTAGCAGCAGCAGCAGCAGCAGCAGTCAAAAGGACACACAAATGCCACATCAATGTGCATTTCATTTAACTTGCCACGCCCGTGTGACTTTTAAGTGTTGCCTCGCACACGCACACACACACTCGCGCACACAGCCCGCACAGGCCTTTAGGCCAGCATTAGAAATTTGAGTGCTGGACATGACAGCTTCTGCATGAGCAACTTTTTGCCCCTATGCCAAAAGCCAAAGTCAATGGCTGGCCATGTGTGTAAGTGTGTGTGCGAGTGTGTTGTAGGTGTGTGTAAGGTATTATCTTCTGCATGTGTGTGTGTGTGTCTCCACTGCGTGCGTCATCATGTTCTACGCAGCTTTTGTTGTTGTGTTTCCAAAGTTTGTGTTTGTGTCATTGTTAAATTTTGCGCTCGAACGATCTGCAACGAATGACATCCGTACGGCAAGTTACTTTTTGATTTACAGTATGCTACTTTTTGTTCATCAAACGCCTGGCTGGTCCTCGTCCTGGTCCTGGTCCTGCTTCTGGTCCTGGTGCTGCCTGCCTACTAACCAACTCCCACAACTCCCAAACCCCCTGTCCCTTGAACTGTTTATACCCTGAACCCACTGAACATGGGTAAGATGGGTAGAATGGTTTTGTGTCAAAACCTGACCCCGTCATTAGAAATGAGTGCACTTCCACGCATGCTTACATTTGGGTGTGCAAAACTTTTTAAAGGTGTTGTAATCATTTTCGTATTTTATGAAATGCGGCTGCAGGGTATGTCATAGTCGAGTTCAGTCGACTCTGGCATGCCTTCTTGTTTTATTTGCTTCAGCTGGTCGAAGGTGCAGCAAAGGTTGCTTGTTGCTTGTTGGTTGTTTGGTTGTCGCTTGTCGGTTGTTGGTTGTCGGTTGCCGGCTGGTTGTGTTAGCTGTCGTTAGCATTTGGTTTAAATTGCGCAAAATGCGTGTAATTGCTGGAACTGACGATTGAATGAGCCCGTGTCCACCAAAAGGGGCGGGGATGGTAGAAGGCAGAAGGTGACGGGGTTGGTCTGTGGCAGGTCCGGTGTTTGGCTGCAGCTGCTGCTGCTGCCTCGACTTGGCCCCGAAGATTTAAAGTTTCTGATTTGATTCGATTTCGTTGCTCTCTCTTCTCACTCTTCTCACTTGTCTCTTCTCACTCTTCCAGTTAGTAATTATGAACGCATTGTTGTGCAAAAATTGAGTTTCAGTTTGAGCTCAGTTTGTTTAGACCTCAACTTGTGCCCAAAAACTAGTTGTTGCCTTTGCAGCTTGGAGTTGGTCTTCGGCTGTGGCAGATGTGGCCGTTTCCGCTGCCAGGCGGCAAGTGAAAGTGTCTGTTGGCATATAAACTTAAGTAAACTAAAGTGAAGTGTGCTCCTCTGAATTGAATCATAATTTAAATAAATATTTATTAAAGTTTGTCACATTTGGGGAATGATTTAGTAATCAAGTGCATTGAATTTGAGATTGAATTAAAGTTTGGCAAATTCAGGGAAAGATTTAGTTATTAATTATCATAAATTTTAAGTTTTAGCTTAAATTAAATTAATTTTTAAGAACTTTGTAAGAAAAATCCATTTAAAAATTAGATTGCTTAAAAATTGCTCTTTCAGATTTTCACCTCTCAACTCACAATTTAATTACCTTTTACCGTATTAAAGATAAGACACGTTATGTAACATGTGTTGTATATATATCTATATATATATATATATATATATGTATATCTATATGTAGCATGAGAGATTTCAACTTTTTTTTATAGCATTTCCCTTTAGGGCTTAAGTAGGCGCAATTAAATATTGCCCTTTGCTATTGGCATTGTTATGTCTGTTGCTGTTGTTGTTGTTGCTGTTGATAAAAGATTGCACAGTGTTTACACACGCACACACACTCCCCCCACCCCACCCCATCCCAATCCTTCGCGGGCATTGCAACATTTTCGCAGTGTGTAATGCAAATTGCGGCCAATGCGGTAATTGCCGCTCATTATGGTCAGGCAAATGTGTCGCAAATGGAGGGGTCGGCCAAGAGTGAGAGAGAGAGAGAGGGTGGGGTAGAGGGGCGTAGCGGAGTCCGGCAATGCCAATGCCAATGCCAGCAGCCTGCTGATAAGACAAACTCCAGCCAAAAAAAAAAGATTCTCGCCACGCTTTTAATGCAATTTTTACATGCGACTGGTGCAAATGGAGAATGCAGTTCCAATTGCAATATGGAATTCCAATTGGAGTCGGGGTATTCCCGTTACTGCTGCTTTTGCCCCAGCACATAAGTCACTTTAATGGGCTTTCAATGAGGTGTGCCGAAAATGGGGGGCATGAACTGGCCTCGAATATTACACACAACATTACGCAAATGCATTAATGGCATTTTAATGTTGAGGTATTTCACAGACCAGAAACCACTCTTTGCCAGGCAGGCAGGTGGTGTGTGAGTTGGCCAAAATGGCCAAAATGGCATTCCAACTATGCAAATGAAAATCGAAAACGATGCCAGAAATAAAAACAACAACTTTAAATGACGATAAACAGTTGACAAAACTTTAAGCCACACAAAAAGGTAGCACAAATGTGGTGACAACTTAAAGTGGGGTTGGTTGGGAAGTTGACTGCTTGGCTGACACACACACACACATACACACACACACACACACACTCACTCGCACTCTCGAATTTTCACACAAAACTCAAAGTGAAAATGATAAATTATTTTCGGGGCACATTCAGAGGCAACCAAAAGGCAACGCCGCAAGAATTTTGCTTGCCAAAGCTGAAAGTTAAGAAAGCAGTTGGGCCAAAGGGATTATGGAACTATATACTATAAATATAAATACACTCAGAAAAACAATCGCCCTCAATTTAAGAAGCTTGTCTTATGTTCAGAAAGTAAATTTCTAAAAATAAGTAAAAGAAATTAATAAGAAAATAAATTTCAGATTGAATTTTTTCAACATTTTGAAAAAATATGTTTTGTGTTCCTTTTTTCAGTGTGTGTTTAAAGATTGCACAAATAAAATCTGTTGCTATTTATATAGAGTATATATATAGTCAATAAAATATATTTCAAAACTTTAGAAACGAATTTCATCATCAAAAAAATGATTACTCAAAAATTTTTAGAAAACAGAATTTATTTGTAAGAGCAAGAAAAGTTATCTAGAATTCTGGGCGAATTTTCGAATTTCGATTTATTTTCCGAGTGCATATATATAACTATCTATATACATAAGTATATATAAGAATAGACATACATATACTCATGCATCTGTCTCGAGTGAAAGTACCAAATTTTAAATCGTTTTTCGTGAGATTTATTGTGGCTCTGGTTAACCGCTCAAACCCCCCACCACCCACCCTGCCACACACCCTTCCACACACCCATCCACACCTCCAACCACCCCCGCTCTTCCCCCTTTATGCGCCTGCGTTAGTCATCTCGCAGCGGCATTTGAACAATTTACACCTCAGAAATATTTATGTCGCCACGGCGCATAACTTTAAGGTCCTCAGATCCGCCCTGGCTCTGTGCTATATCCAAAACTGGCATCAAACTTAATTTGCTGG
Organism: Drosophila trichaetosa; assembly: GCA_035043205.1. Taxonomy (NCBI): domain Eukaryota; kingdom Metazoa; phylum Arthropoda; class Insecta; order Diptera; family Drosophilidae; genus Drosophila; species Drosophila trichaetosa. The sequence continues at coordinate 349,506 of JAWNNE010000640.1, read as the reverse complement.
AAAATGTTAGCAATTAAACATACGTTTTCATACCCGGACGGAGGGGGGGGTGGAGTATTAACTCGGACTTGCACACACATATGGCCGGACATTGAAATTAATTTCGACTGCTGCTAGACGAGGGGGGCAAAATGGATGGGAGCATAATATGAGGGGGATATTATATGAACTTTGACACCTCATGCAACAATTTTGCGGTTGACAATGAGCTCAGCATCTAACCCTTGGCCAAAAAAAGCAAGAGGAAGGCGCCAGTCGCAAGAGCACGACTACAAAATACCCTGCAATCAGCTCTTTAATTTAGTTGCCAGTTTTGTACAATCGAATGTCAAAAGTGAAAGTCAAAAGGTCATTAGATGAATCGAAGACAGCCCAAACGGTTACAGCCAAGTTAATAAAGTTATAAACTTGGTTTATATAGACGCACTGAATGTGGGTAAGTGTAGTGTGTACATGTGTAGATTAGATCTCTGCTCGCTTCGATTATCATGCTGCTTACTTCTTACGAAAAGACACTAAAAAAGACTGTTTGTGCATATGTTATGGACCATAAGTTGGGTGCTTCTTTTGCGATCTTCAGAAATATTATTATAAAACATATTAAATGAAAATCTCTCTCCGATATCAATTGGTATCGATCGGCATCAGATATTGATCAAAATGAAATAATCTAGCCCATGGCTTGCGAGAATCAATATTCCAAATTCATACTCTGATATCGTTTTATTCATACAGACAGATAGACAGACATGCTAATCCTAATCCTGATGCTTCCTTCTGTCTGGCAGAGACTACATCAAATCCTTTTAATAGGTACAGGGTATGTACAAGAGAGCCAGCTCAGTGGTTTACATACGCTTACACCTAGGCGAAACTGAGTTGGGTTTTTGGTTTTTTCACATTTAATGAGCCCAGACCGATGTCGGCATCAACATTATTATTTCAAATAAAAGCGCATTATGCTGGATTATCAACTGGACTTTTCGGCCAAAAATGCCGAAAGAGGAAAAAACCAAAAAAGGAGCCAAAAACAAAAGAAAAAAAAGGTGCAAAATGCGAAAACTTAATTTCCAGCTGGTATGCGATGTATGCATGCCGCATTTCGGACAGGGGACACCGGACACTTGACCGCCCAAAAATCCACACACACACACACACACACACACACACTCAGACACACCAAGCCCGCTCAAGGGTTGCTTAATGAATGTGCGTCCCTTTGTGGGTTGGAGAAGGGGGGGAAGGGTAGACGGGGGTGGACATGTCCGGCGAGCGACTTGCAATTAAATGTGAAATGTTGAAAATAATTTGCATTACGTATGCGCCCCGTCTAACGGCTTATCTCATGCAATTAAGGTAGTTGGCAAAAAGTTGAACGCTTTATTTGCCGGCATTTGCATACATTTTTGGGAAATTTAATTAGTGCATGGATTTAATTATGTCATCCTCAAGTCCAGCAGCCGTTGAGTGCTCAATGAAGCGGAGAAGGAGCAGTACGCAGGAGTAGCAGCAGAAGGGGGAGCATAAATGTTCCCTTGCTCTATTTGCTGCTGTGGTATACTCCACAAAAAATCTTTGATTAGGAAATTAAATATATATATAAATATAATATATTAAATATATATAGATTTAAGTACAGTTTAAGTCTGATTTTTATAATGATATATACCGATTCCAAATCATCAGCTGAGCTTAATTTGCAATGTTGTTTTTTTGAGTGTATGCAGTGTCTGGCAATTGTTCAATGAGTCGTGCATTTTTATTTGCATTCGCGTCAATTTGTTGCCGAGCTTTATTACAAAGGACAAAGGACAAAGGATAAAGGACTAAAGCGCCATCTGCACTCAATTTACCTGCATTGTCCTGCCAGTGCAGTTTTTTTCCTATAAATATATACATATATATATATATATGTATATCTGTATATATAGAAGTATTTTTACACTTGAGATTTTTCGCTGTGGTTTTTGTGTGTGTGTGTGTGTGTGTGTGTGTGTGGTGTGCGTTGTGTGTGTGTTATTTTAAATGCAAAAGCGCCGCTGACAATAAGCGGAAATGAATTATGTTTGAGGGTGCGAGAGATAAGTGGAACGGGAACAGGAACTGAAACTGGTGCCCATCGGTGGTGCCCATTGCCCCACCTCGCTGAGGTGGTGCACCGGTACCCACTTTCGAATGTGCCAATGTGTGTGTGTGTGTGTGTGTGTGTGTGTGCATTGTGCGAGTGCATTTCGCGTCGAGTTTATTGTTGTTGGCCACGCAGCAGACAAATAAATCAATGACAGCCCGACTTTATTGTTTCGCTCACAAAAATATTGCTTTTATATTATTAAATAGCGGGCCTTTCTGACGCTTCTTTCGCCGTCGATCGCCGTCCGCTGATATATAATGAAATACCTATAGGGAATGCCAACGGCAGCAGTATCAGGGGCAGGGGGGAGGGCTCTGCTGCTCTGTTGATAGGCTGGCCACATTCAGTGGCTTATGTATATTAAATGTGCTGCGGTCTCTATTGACAAATTTTTTGAATGATGCATTGCTCGTTGCGGTGAAAATGCAATAAAAATCCGTTAATTGTTGTTGCTTTCTGTTGGCCATGGCTCAGATTGCAGATAGCGCCGTGTGTGAGAGAGAGAGTGAGAAATTGAATAAGCCCAAAACAAATGATTAAATGTTTTGATTTGCATAAAACCTTAAATAACAAATGTGCATTTTTAAGATATTTAATCAATGTAGTATTTTGACTTTTTACTTTGTTTCCTTCATTTCTCAAGATGGTCTAAATGAAAGTCCTCAGCCAAACTTGAATACAAAACTTTTAATTGAGGAAAAAGTATGAATTTTATAGTCAAGACAGATTGACTAGCAGATATCTTCCATTTGTAATTTGATTAATATAAAATATAACTGTGCTTTGTTACTCTTTATTTTTTCTGTGACTACTTTAGTAATTTGGGTTTTCTGTTAGTAATTTTGTTAGAAATCACAAAAAATTTTATTTTTGTAAACAGAAAGTGCGCAGTTAACAGCTGTGTGTTTTTTTGTTTTTTTTTTTAGAGCGCTTGGTGCTCTTGCTCTCATTGTTTCACATTGCTTGCTGGATCGCTTCGCTTTGTTGGTGATGTAGCGGTTTTTGTGTGCGCTTTATTACTCTCGCTCTCCCTACTTTCGTGTGCTCCCACAACGCTTTATTACTCTCGCTCTCTCTAATTTCGTGTGCTCTCATAACTGTGTTTGTACTTTGTTATTTTCTCTGTGCTGTGCCGAATCATTGAATAGTTTTCTCTTCTTTTCGGGCATATCAGTTTCTAAATTCAGTATGTCTGCGTGCTACCTAAAAAGCTGCAAGTGCCAGGCGGGCCCAAAGGCCGATTTCGTCTGTTGTTGGTTGTGTGATAACTTGGTAAAGTGTCATCTATGGGAATATTGGTTGAAAAATTTATATTTACTTATGAAAGAGAAATTTCATCTTTTAAAATAAGTGTTTCGGCTAAAGTATTTGGCACAATTTGCTGTGCTAATTTCTGGCCAAAGGGCTTACTAATAAAAGAGTATACAAACGTATTTGGCCTCCTATTACATTGCCTCTGAATTTACTTACAATTTTTGATGATTGTTCCTGTTCTGCATTAATAAGAGCTGTTCGCTATCCATGTAACTTTTCAATTCAAATTATTATATAATATAATATACTACACTGTATAATAATATACTATAACCAATAAAGTCAGATCCTGTGTACCCTATTCTGCCCAGATGGCAATATATGGGTTATATATGGGTCCTTGTCTCTTTGTGTGCTGGCTCTTCATTTTCAATTTTTTAGTTTTCGGGCCTTAGGTGTAACCATTCGTAATGCAGACTGGTGTAACTGTTGACCAATTTTGTAAAAATAAGTGTATGGTAAAACTAAAGCAGGGTATTATTGTCTCGACGTCCAAAATTCTTTGTTTCTCGACGGGCACACATATACGCACACATACAAAGACAGTTTTCAACGGGATCATGACACAGTGCGCAAACAATTTCATGTTCATACATATGTCGAGACAATGATACCCCTTTTAAGATTTCCACTAGACACTGTTTGGAATATATTGACTAATATATGCATATAAGTTAACCATAAACTACCCACTTAAGCCACTGCTGGATTTCGCTGGTGCAGCACACTCGCGAGCAGCTTACTCAGATGTCAGTGGTACTTGGACCATATTCCGAAATACGCTGATGCAACATTTGTGAAGAGCAGCCTTGAGCGACACTTTAGTTCCTAATATCCGCTGGGTAACTTGAGCGCCTGCGCGAGTTGCTTAGCGAGAAGTTACGAGGTTTCTTGATAATAATTTTGTACTTAGTTCTGATCGTACTAGCGAAGAGGCGAGATGCCCTTCGAATAATAAAGTAAGAAATTTTAACTCACTTTTGTTCGATTCAATCGGAACATTATTAACTAAATAAATAAAGGTATAATATTGCTAAATATAACAGCTTATTAATTGAAATGTTCATGTTCTTGTTCATTTTCATTTCACTTCCCTCTCCTTTGTGTTTCTATATGTCTCTCTCTCTCTCTCTCTCTCTCTCTCTCTCTCTCTCCCTCTCTGTTCTGATGAGTAATTTGAGGCATAGACACACAACACACTCGCACACACACTTGCACACGCACTCGCACACAGATTAGAATCGATTACCAATAGCAAAACAAAGCACATTTTGTATGAACCTTGACATTATAATGAATTTGAACTTATGCTAAATTGCGCTCCAACTCGATCAGATATCGATACATTACGAACATCGCTACTGACTCGATTAATTGCTCACAATAGTATCGGCGCAATTCCAATAGCTTCGACAGCTTCTTGTTTGCTCATACGAAATAAATTTGCATTTTATTAAAGATTTCAACAACCAAATACAATGTCATCTGTAAATGGACACCAAGAAGAGAGTCGCAGTGGAGACTCGACAGCGTCCACATCGGTGAATATGGCGGAGAATAAGCTGGAGTCTTTGTCTTTGTCGAAGGATTCCAGTGTGGGCAGCCATGCAGACACCTTACTGAAGCGAATGCAACACTTTGTGGAAGAGAAGCAGCTATGCGATGTGGTTCTCATCGCTGGCATTGATGGCAAACGTGTGTCCGCTCATCGCTTGGTGCTTGCAGCTTCCAGTGAATATTTTTCGGCAATGTTTACCGGACAGATGCGCGAGAGCAAGGAGCACGAGGTGACCCTTGGCGAGGTGCGTGGCGATTCGTTGCAGCTGCTCGTCCAGTACTGTTACACCGGAAGCATTGAGCTGCACGAGGACACTGTCGAGACGCTGCTGGCCACCGCCAACCTGCTGCAGCTGATCCCTGTGGTGACGGCATGCTGCGATTTTCTCGAACGCCAGCTGCATCCATCCAATTGTTTGGGATTCGCATTCTTGGCGGAGAAGCAGAGCTGCACAGAGTTGCTTCAAGTGGTGCAGAAGTACATCTGTCTGCACTTTATGGAGGTGTGCCACAATGAAGAGTTCTTTCAGCTAAACGCCAATCAGCTGGGCAAGCTGCTGTCCAGCGATGAGCTGTGTGTGCCATCCGAGGAGGACGTCTTCCACTCGATGATGTCGTGGGTGCGCCACGATGCGTACACTCGTGAGCAGCACATACCCGAACTGCTCGCCAAGGTGCGTCTGCCCCTGTTGGATCCATCCTTCATTGCGGATCACGTGGAGAAGGTGTGCATCGCCAGCAACGAGTGCCAGCAACTGCTGTATGAGGCCTTCAAGTGGCAAGCACTGTCCCCAGAGCGCCGTTCGCTCATTGCTGCCACCGAACGAACCAAGCCCCGCAAATACACCGCTGCCTGCCAATTACTGGTTATGGGTGGCTTCAATAGTGACTGGCTCACCACCATTGAGAGCTACTGTCCGCGGCTGAACAAGTGGACGACTTGGGAGCACACGATCGATGGGCGTGAGTACTTTGGCGCCGCTGTCATGGACAATAAACTGATTTTGGTAGGCGGAACTGTTGATGGGAGAGCATTGTGCTCTGTGGAGAGCCTCGACCTAAACACGATGGCCTGCGTGCCACTCAATCCAATGGGAACGGCACGTCAGTACCCAGGCGTTGCAGTACTGGATGGACACCTCTATGCGGTCGGCGGACACTCTGATGGGCAATATCTGAACACGGTTGAACGCTATAATCCGATTGCGCGCACCTGGAGCTATGTGTCGCCGATGTCCGAGAAGCGTGTGCACCCTCGTGTTGCGGTGTTGGGCGGCCGCCTCTATGCCATTGGCGGACACGACCTACACTCCGTCGAAAGCTTCGATCCGCAAACAAACCAATGGAGTCTTCGGGCGCCAATGAAACACAATAAAGGTGCCGTTGGTGTCGCTGTTGCACATGGATACATCTATGCCGTGGGTGGCGAGGGCCAGATGACCTCTCGTCCCACAGATACCGTGGAACGCTATGATCCAGCTACTGATAAATGGACACTGATTTGCTCTCTGGCAGTGGGACGCTATGGGGTCGGTTGTGGTCTGCTTGGAGATCGTTTGATTGCCGTTGGCGGAGGGGATTGGACTCGTGCGTTCAGCATTGTACAGGAGTACGATCCGGTGCGCAATGTCTGGAATGAACTGGCGCCAATTTCGATTCCTCGATACCTCGCCCGTGTCTTTGCCATTCCGAACATAACACCACCACTGGCAGCCAAGGATGTATCTAATCCAGCTCAGCGACCTAGAAATATATAATTTAAAAAACTATCCTAATAATAATAATTAAGATTATATGATATTAACTACAATAATAATAATAATAAATGACATGATTCTATGAGAAGTTGCAAAATGTAAATGAAATTAAGTCGAGCTCTTTCGAAATAAAGAAGACGAACGAAAGTGATAGAATAACAGATACCCTGCACTGAGCCTTAATATATTATTATTTGTAGTTGGATTAGGTTAGATGGTTGCTGACACACATAGGACACGCCAGAACCATTGCATAACCTTGTGGGACTCGTGTGAGCTTAGGTCTGGTCGGTCATATGTTCTCCGTGATAGACTAGGTAGTAAGTGGCTTCAAGGTAGCGAAGTCATTATAAGGCTGGATGCATTCCCACTGGCCATTGCGGAGCAGTTTATGCAACATTGATTGGAATAACTTTAGACCTTTTTGGGCAATTCAGTGATTCTCTTAAAGCTATTACTAGTATTAGTAGAGTGTTCCGGGAGACTGATGGATAGCTGAATAAGAAGGAAGGGTGTATTCAGTTGTACCACTGGCACACAGTAGTCTGTTTTTGTGGGGATCCCAATCGCACTAGATGCAGGGCCCCTCTGCTGTGTATCCTAGACTATGGATTCCCTCAGTCTTATGGCTGTAAATGTTGCATTGTCTTTCCACACATGGAATAGCTAGGATGGCGTCTAATGTTGTTCGAGCGAAGATTCCAAACTTTATTGTAGACTGTCGCAATACTGTTGGTTAACAGACTCAAACATGTGTGTGGATGCACAGATGGCTAACATCATTTCCAACTATATACTTTGCATATGTATATATTATACACGACTCGCGAGGCCTGCAAAGTATTGGACGCGTGTCATCTGGGCAGAATAGGACCCACAGGCTGGTAAAAAATATAATGCATTATCTTATTTTGTATCGATTTGGCGTCTCTGTGTATTGTCTGCTCAGTGGTTATACATAACAATAATTTTCAGAGTTCTCATTTAGCTAGCGCTGAATTTGTTGATTTCTATTAGATCGATTCCCAGTTTGCTACTTGCTTCTCATTGTAAATATATTAATATTAGTAGCATCTCAACGTCTGGATTTAACCATGCAACAAATCATCTACAAATAAATGAAATATAAATAAATAACTGATTTAACAATAACTGTGAATTAAATGATAAAGTAATAAGTTCCATGGCATTATGGAGTTGTCGCTGAATAATTGAAATGCTTTTATTAGAAAGATTTATATAATGAAATTTATGGACTAATAATTGTGGAATACAAATGGTTGCTGCTAGCCAAATCTATATACAATCTACGTACAGTGATCCATATATATATTCATAGTTGCCTGGCTTAGAATATATTAGGAAGTGACACGCTCTCAAAATGAAAAGTTATGAGCACACGAAACATCTAAACCTGCTAAAAAAAAATCAACTCATTATCAAGAATCGACAAATAAAAAACTTTATTTAGTTAGAAGTTTTAAGAATCTGCTTGATTTGATGACCCAGCAGTATTGATGGCTCTGAACTCATCCACAGCAATTATTCAAGTGAATGAAGCAAGCCTAGTTCGCATTTCCAGTGCGCGAGTGTGCAACATTGAGTGGCGCCTCATTTGTGGTTAACCGCAAGCAGCTTGTACGTAATCCAACTAAGTTGCTTCAATTTAAATACCGCTAAATCAACAACTGCCACTTTATATTGAGCCGCAGCACCGAGAAGCGAGAAGCACAAGCAGAAAGCAGCAGCGAGAGGACGTTGCCGGAATAAAAAGCACAAAATTAAATAAACTGCGAGTAAAATTAAAAGTAGCAGAGGCAGAAAAGAGAGAAGAAGAAGCTAACAAGCACACAAAAACACACACACACACACACTGCACACCTACACACACACACACACATATACCACCTCCCCCTCCCCGCACCCCTCTACTGTAAATTCAGTTTGAGCACTTGAGCAACTTTCGGTACAATTTTTACGCTTCTTTTACTTCATTTTCAATGCATTTAACTTGAGTGACTCTTTAATCCTTGTAAGTATCTTAACTTGGGAGCGTGCGACAGGCGTGGTGGAGAAGGGGATTGAGATGGGGAGGGTAGTGTGAGGGAGTTACTGGTAACAACACCGTTTGCCTTTCAACTTTCAACGTCTTCGTCGGCATCTTCGCATTTTGTGCTACAATATTTATTTACCTTGCGCCTTTTGTGCCCACGTGCAGCATCTTCGACTTCGTCCTCGTCTGGTTCTTCCTTCGTCCTGCTGCCTGCTACTTGCTGCTAGCTGCTGCTGTCGTCGCCGTTGCTACGTGCAACAACGGAGTCCACAACCAGACCTAGACCTGGCCACGCCCCAAACTCCGTTGGCTGCCTCAAAACGTCTGCCACTTGGCATATTTTAAATACATTTCATGCGCTCCTGAATTTTGGTACACTTAGCGAAACAGGGCTTGGGAACTTCTAAGAACTTAACTTAAGAAACAAATGCAAGAATTGAAAATGATTTTATGTCTAATTCAACATTCATAATTAATAAATTACAAGAAATAAATCGAATGAATTTAATTATAATTGCAGTTTAAAATAATCGATTACATTTTCACAAATACCAGCTGTTTGTGAAATCGATATGGCCATACTTTTGAAAACATCGATACGAAAATCGATAAATAATCACAGAAACATTACGTTTGGTTGGAAAGAAACTTTTAAATTTAAATTGATTATTTAATAATTAAACTTTTTTGTGAGTGTAGCTGCTCCTGCTGCTGATACTGCTGCTGTTCCTCAAGGATATTTACTTCTTGAAAATATGTTTACTCGTGTTGTGCATATTTTAATCGTTTACTTTGCCAACGACGAATGTACTTCTGAGCGTCTGTATTTTTTCTCTTCTTCTTTTGTTGCTTGTTTAACTTGCGTTTAAGTTAAATAAGCCTGGCGAGTCCTTTCGTCCTGTTCCTCATCCTGTTGCGGGCTGCAACTAATTTAGTCCGACTTTAATGCTCGCTGTTATTAGCATATTTTGTATGTTATTTGCCACTCCAATCATAATTGTTATAATAACCCTGGCCACAAATTGCTGGCTGCAAGCTGCAACATAAATTAGAACGTTGCAGCGCGACGCATAAATAACGCGAGTCCTGACTGCCTGCCACAGTCAGTGGCTGCCTGCCACTAATAGAAATATCCGGTTGCAGTTATCTCACGTTGCTCGCCCGGACACTGGCCACGAATATGATGTAAGCCGCTGGCTGCCTTGCTTTGTGGCATGCAACCAGACAATGCCGCGGCAAATGGCAAAAACGGCAAACAGGTGTTGGTTATTTATCTGGCCACCAGCCCCGGCTTCTTCACCTCCTCTCCTGCTATTTGCTTAGTTGGCGCTGTGGAAAATTTATAATGAATTCTAATGAGCATGTTGAAAGAGATACATTTACAGTTACGGTTACAGTTACGGTTACAGATACAGTTAAAGATACACTCCAACTTAGGCAAGCGCTTGCGGCGATTCGTTAGAACACGCAACAAGCTTCGACGCGTTTCAACTTTCTTCATCTAAACAAATATCTTGAGGTGAGTCGAGTGTATATTTATATATATATACACTCAGAGAAAGAATCTCTCTGAACTTTTGAAATTCGCTATACTGGAAAATTCTCCTTATTACTCAGAAAGTATTTTTATGAAAACCAGAATTTTTCTTTTCTAAGATTAAAATTGAAAAAATATATCCTCAATTTTCAGTTGTTTTTTTTTCAAATTTAACATTCATATGTTAGAAATTGTGCAGGTCGATTATTAGCTTATGGCGTTTTTCAGGAAGTTATGATATTTTTTTCTGAGTGTATACTTAGACATTCACATATACCTTATGGAGTTTGGCGCACAAATAGCCAGCGGGTTTCTTGCGCTTTATTTACAAAAGTTTTGCGTGGCTTTGAAATTTTTGCGGCATTAGCTCTTGAAGGATGACTTGATACGATATGCAGACATATGTACATGTACATATGTGCCAAGCAAAGTGCTTTCAATTACTTTACCTAGCTAAACACACAGATCTCACTGTCTGTCTGTCTGTCAGTCTCGACTCACTTGCATTAGAGTAGCCTCATTCAGATAGACCTAAGCGGAAAGGTATTCAGAGGAAGAGTAAACAGCTTAAAAGTAGAAAGAAAAACACTTTCTTTAAGCACTTGTTCTTTGTTGATCAATTTCGAATTGTTGTTGAGGACTATGGACTAGTTTTATATTACAAATGTTACCAAACAGTTCTGTAACTAAACACCAAAACTACTGCAAACAATATTTCAGCTTTAACATAACTATCCACTTTTTATGGCTAAAAAGGCAATAATGGTTTCTTGCAAAAGTGTGCAACAGGCAGAGGCAAGTATTTGCAATGCCAGGAAGTATGAATATTCTAGATCAGCATCAAAAATAGTGCCAATCTATCTATCTGTAGATAACAAGCTAGGTGCAGAGTATCAGCTAGTCGAGCTCTCTCGAGCTTCGGATTACAATATTCTGGAGTTCAAACCACTCTATGTATATTATAGATTTGTGATCTTGTTTTAAAAAACCGACTAAAAGTATGGCCCATTGATCTGCTAGATTTCTTAGATTTGTTGGATATCATTCTATCGAAATCAATTTAAAAATTATCGATAATTCTCGACTAATTTTCTACACAATATCCACAATTGATATCTTTACTGCGCTTGCTGTCCATTACGGAGCTTTCAGGCAGTCGACAACATTCTCAATACTCTATAAACAAAGCAGGCTCTGTAGTTTAATCGAATCCCACACACATATTTTATAGGTAAGTTACTTCTTCCCTCATGCCCCACCAAGCATTCCTAAAATGTTTGCACTTTGATTGCGTTGCTTGTGTGGCAAAAACTTTGGCCAAGAGCTTTATGAGGAACCCTCGAACCCTTAACCCACTCCAGCCAGCCATCCAAAATTATTTCAATTAAGTTTCTTACAAATAGCCCCGCCCAAAACTGCTCTGGACTTACTTTCATTAGTTGAGCTTGTTGTTGATGTTGTTGTTGTTGATGTTGTTGTTGTTGATGTTGTTGTTGTTGATGTTGTTGACGTTGTTGTTGTTGTTGCCACACAGAAATTTATTGTCAGGTTCGATGGTTGGCAAAGTTTTTATTGCACGGCGGCTTGGAATTTGCCAGTTGTTGCTCTTGTTGCTTTTGTTGCTTTTGTTGTTGTTGTTGTTTGTTGGCTTTTGATTATTCAAATTACGCTTAATTGTTAAGGTGGCCATAACGCTCATAATGGCTATAGCCAAAAGGCTTGCCTTAAGCGTCCCCCTCCTCGCCTCGAATTTAAAGCCCGAAATCGTTTGAAGTGTATAATTGGATTATGGCTAACATATTACCAAGTTGAAGTAAGTCTGAGCAGAGATTTCAGAGTGTTGAATTAATTAATCGATTGCAGATTTCAGCTGCTGTGAACTTCTGAAATCAATAAGTAATTCAACTCACAATTTCAACTTTTGAGTCCTTTCGAATAGTCTGCCATCTCCAAAACTAGCTATATTCTCTTCGACTACTCTGCTTCAGCTCTAGACAGTTACTTCTGTACTATACTTGCACAGCATCTATAATATTCCTATTCTATAACTATATAATTATAATTTATGTACATTAGAAAAAGGTATAACGGAATAGTCTAAAGTATATATAATATATCCGAATCACACGTAGCCAATTTGCGTAATTTTGTGAAAAGACAATGGTCTTCAACATCGGACTACTATATCATATACTTATGTGATTGCTTCGGTCACTTGGGTTTTCTGTTAGTAATTTTGCTACTAATCATAAAACTGTTATTCTTGTATACATAAAAAGCGCCGTTACGAGCTTGTGTTTTGTTTTTGTTTCTTTTTATTTTCGAGTGCGCTTACGCCTCTCGCTCTCGTTGTCTCTCATTGCATACTTGATCGCTTCGCATTGTTGTTGTTACAGCGGTTTTTGTGTGCGCTTTATTACTCTCGATCTCTCTACTTTCGTGCGCTCCCACAACGCTTTATGACTCTCTCGCTCTCTCTACTTCAGTGTGCTCTCATAACTGTGTTTGTACTTTATTTTCTCTGTGCTGTGCCGAATCTTTGTATAGTTTTCTCTTCTTTTCGGGCATATCAGTTTCTAAATTCAGTATGTCTGCGTGCTACCTAAACAGCTGCAAGTGCCAGGCTGACCCAAAGGCCGATTTTTAGTAGTCTCAGTGCTGATTTTGATGCAATGGAGAGTCAATTCAATAGTGTGCAACTGTTGAATGAGTCTCTGAAGCAGAAGCGATCGGCCGAGTCTGCTTTGCCTAGGGAACCAGGTTTAATTGCCCCGGTTGTGTCATTGCCCCTTTCACCGCTAACACCTACTGTTGACAATGGTCAGCAGTTGATGCAGTTTAATTCTCCTGCATTACCTGCAATCAAGAGTGGTGGCGCAACTGTGTCACAGTCCACAGTGTCCGATTCGACTCTGTCTTTGTGGGGACATACAGGCTAAGGTGACAACCCAGAAATCATATAAATATTCCTTACTTTTAAATTTTATATATTATTTTATTTTTATTTTAAATTAAATTAAACTTCTTACTTTTTGTATTTTTTGTGTCGACTGATCTTAGTTGACAATAAATAAACAAATACATAAATTAATAAATAAATCAATAAATAAATAAATAAATACATAATTAGTATATAATATAATATACTATACTATATAATAATATACTATAACCAATAAAATTCTGATCCTGTGTACCCTATTCTGCCCAGATGGCAAAGCGTCCAATATATGGGTTATGAATGTGTGCGAAGATAGCAGCAGCAATCTATCCTTGTCTCTTTGTGTGCGAGCTGGCACTCGATTTTAAATTTTTTAGTTTTCGGGCCTGATGTGTAAGCATTCGCAAAGTGGGGTGGCTTAAGTGCTCACCAATTTTGTAAGCACTGCCCGCAAAATGTATGGTAAAAACTAAAGCAGGGTATTATTGTTTCGATATCCAAAACTCTTTGTTTCTCGACGGGCACACATATAAGCACACATGCAAAGACAGTTTTCAACGGGATCATGTCACAGTGCGCAAACAATTTCATGTTCAAACATATGTCGAGACAATGATACCCCTTTTAAGATTTCCACTATACACTGTTTGACACTAACACTGAACAACTTTCGGTCAGATATTTTTATAATATATACGCATATAGGTTAAACTTAAACTTACTTAAGCCTTTGCTGGATTTCGCTGATGCAGCACACTCGCGAGCAGCTTACTCAGATGTCAGCGGTACTTGGACCACAACATGCAACATTTGTGAAGAGCAGCCTTGAGCGACACTTTGCTGCCTACTATCCGCTGCGTAACTTGAGCGCCTGCGCGGGTTGCTTAGGTTTCACTTTTCGGGATCAGCCGAGAAGTTACGAGGTTTGTTGATAATAATTTTGTACTTAGTTCTAATCGTACTAGCGAAGAGGCGAGTTGCCCTTCGAATAATAAAGTAAGAAATTTTAAGTCACTTTTGTTCGATTCAATCGGAACATTATTAACTAAATAAATAAAGGTATAATATTGCTAAATATAACAACGTATTAATTGAAATGTTCATTTTCTTGTTCATTTTCATTTCACTTCCCTCTCCTTTGTGTTTCTATGTGTCTCTATTTCTCTCTGTCTATGCTGATAATGAGTAATTTGAGGCATAGACACACAACACACTCACACACACACTTGCACACGCACTCGCACACAGATTAGAATCGATTACCAATAGCAAAACAAAGCACATTTTGTATGAACCTTGACATAATATTGGTCATATTTTTTCGAAACCATTTTTTGTTTGCATTATTTATCGATAAGAATCGCTTACCGATAGCAATAAAAAATCACACTTTTAAGGATTTATTTATCAATTTCTAGTTGATTACTTCTTGACATAATATTGGTTAAGTCTGATCGAAAATAACCTTAATTTGCATTATTTAAAGATTTATTTTTCAACTGCTGGTTCTATATACATTAACACAATATTCGTCATATTTTATCGACACCCATTCCATATCATATTTTATCGATTAACTATATTCTTTTCCAAAATATCGATGTACCCAATACATATATATATTTATATATATTGTATTTATTGTGTTATAATGAGAATGTTTGTGCTTATTGATAATGAATTTGAACTTATGCTAAATTGCGCTCCAAACCTATCAGATATCGATACATTACGCACATCGCTATTGACTCGATTAATTACCCACAATAGTATTGGCGCAATTCCAATAGCTTTGACAGCTTCTTGCTTGCTAATACGAAATAAATTTGCATTCTATTAAAGATTTCAACAACCAAATAAAATGTCATCTGTAAATGGACCCCAAGAAGAGATTCGCAGTGGAGACCCGACAGCGTCCACATCGATGAATATGGCGGAGAATAAGCTGGAGTCTTTGTCTTTGTCGAGGGATTCCAGTGTGGGCAGCCATGCAGACGCCTTATTGAAGCGAATGCAACAATTTGTGGAAGAGAAGCAGCTGTGCGATGTGGTTCTCATCGCTGGCATTGATGGCAAACGGGTGTCCGCTCATCGCTTGGTGCTCGCAGCTTCGAGTGAGTATTTTTCGGCAATGTTTACCGGACAGATGCGCGAGAGCAAGGAGCACGAGGTGACCCTTGGCGAGGTGCGTGGCGACGCGTTGCAGCTGCTCGTCCAGTACTGTTACACCGGAAGGACTGAGCTGCACGAGGACACTGTCGAGACGCTGCTGGCCACCGCCAACCTGCTGCAGCTGATCCCTGTGGTGACGGCATGCTGCAATTTTCTCGGACCCCACCTGCACCCATCCAATTGTTTGCGATTCGCATTCTTGGCGGATCAGCATGGCTGCACAGAGCTGCTGCGAGTGGTACAGGAGTACATCTGCCAGCACTTTATGGAGGTGTGCCACAATGAGGAGTTCTTTCAACTAAACGCCAATCAACTGGGCAAGCTGCTGTCCAGCGATGAGCTGTGTGTGCCATCCGAGGAGGACGTCTTCCACTCGATGATGTCGTGGGTGCGCCATGATGCGCCCACTCGTGAGCAGCACATACCCGAGCTGCTCGCCAAGGTGCGTCTGCCCCTGTTGGATCCATCCTTCATTGCGGATCACGTGGAGAAGGTGTGCATCGCCAGCAACGAGTATGAGGCCTTCAAGTGGCATGCACTGCCCCTCGAGCGCCGTTCGCTCATTGCTGCCACCGAACGAACCAAGCCCCGAAAATGCACTGCTGTCGACCAACTGCTGGTTGTGGGTGGCTTCAATAATGAAGATTGGGTCACCACCATTGAGAGCTACTGTCCGCGGCTGAACAAGTGGACGAATTGGGAGCACACGATCGATGGGCGTGAGATTTTTGGCGCCGCTGTCTTGCAGAACAAACTGATTTTGGTAGGCGGACGCAATGATATGAACGCATTGTGCTCTGTGGATAGCTTCGACTTATACACGATGGCCAGCGTGCCACTCAATCCAATGGGAACGGCCCGTTGGCAGCCAGGCGTTGCAGTGCTGGATGGACACCTCTATGTGGTCGGCGGATACGCTGATGGGCAATATCTGAACACGGTTGAACGCTATGATCCCATTGCGCGCACCTGGAGCTATGTGTCGCCGATGTCCGAGAGGCGTTTGCTCCCTAGTGTTGCGGTGTTGGGCAACCGCCTCTATGCCATTGGCGGACTCTGGCTACACTCAGTCGAGAGCTATGATCCGCGAACCAACGAATGGAGTCTTCGAGCGCCAGTGAATCGCAATAAAGTTAAAGTTGGTTTCGCTGTTGCAAATGGATATATCTATGCCTTGGGTGGCTTGGATATGGAAGAACCCCATTGTTGCTCAAATATCGTGGAACGTTATGATCCAGCTACTGATACGTGGACATTGATTTGCTCTCTGGTAGTGGGACGCACTGGGATCGGTTGTACTCTGCTTGGAGATCGTTTGATTGCCGTTGGTGGATATGATGGGAATCGTGAGCTCAATAATGTCGAGGAGTACGATCCGGTGCGCAATGTCTGGAATGAACTGGCTCCAATATCGATTCCTCGTTCGGACGCCCTTGTCTTTGCCATACCGAACATAATACCACCACCAGCTGCCAAGGATGATTCCAAACCAGCTTAAGCGTCCTACAATTATGTAATATATGTAATTAAATAAACTATCAATAATATTATAATCATAATGATGTAATAATAATAATAATAATAATAATAAATGGCATGTTTCTAGGAGAAGCGGCAAAATGTAAATGAAATTTCCGTTCAGAGTACCTTCAAGTCGAACTCTCCTGACTACATATTCCTGCTTGCTTGCTTTGTCTGCTGATTTCCTTTCGATTTGCCTACAATAACTCAACATTCAACATTCAACATTCATCATTCAACATTCATAATTCAGTTCTCGAATCAGTCAAATACTCACAATCGGCTGTGAGTATGATTCATCAGTCTGTTAGGTATTATTTGTACAATCGGCCAAGTGATGATTTCAAGTGTGATATATTCAAAATAAAGCAAATGATTAGTTGCATACAGCATTTGTTTCAGTAGAAGCACATGATTAACAGATACCCTGTACTGATACCCTAATATATTACTAGTAGTAGTGAAAAACTAGAGTCCTTAAAGAATAAATTAATTTCGATGTGGGGTTATGAGGAGAGGTGTTCAGAAGAGTTAAGATTCTTCATCTCTAAATAATAAATCAGAACAGAACATACATATTACAAACTACATTGTTCGATTAACAGATACCCTAAGTCCAGCTGTTAATAATTGGCTGACTTATTGGAGAATTAATCCAAAAATAATCTAGTATTATTAGAAAATTATTATCGAGGCAGCTTCGTTGGTTTTGGTGTATGTAAATCCGGTAATTCCAGAGAAAAATATTGATGAAGTAGAAAAAGGAAGAAAATCTGATGCATGACCTGAGCCGCAGGGTTAGTGCACTCCCGAATACATTTATCCCCTTGTTCGTGCCACACGAAAATTCAGCCGCCAAGAAACATGACCTGCCTCAACGAAATGTGGTCACCCTAAGTTGTAGCCTCGGCAAACCTTGTCAGTCTGTTTCTTAATTATTTCGGTGGTGGTATGCGATAACAACATATCGATATGTACCGCAAATGCAACATATTTTAAGCAAACATTTAATAATAATTTATATGTTGTTACCAACTTTATTTGTTAAGTCCTTAATCAGTTCATTCTCAATGCTTCTACAAACTCCAAAAAGAAAACTTGGAAGATTATATATTACAAATTTATCGATTTGAATTTTTTCGGTTGCCTCTCACGATCAATAAAACTGAATTCTAAGCTACGCGTACTAAAACATTAAAACGCGGCTAAGGCGCTGCCAAATGAACCGCGTTTTCAATGGGAAATTGCGTGGAATTTTCATTTGCAAATTACAACAAAATTGTCATTTATTATTAAATACATCAAGTTAAGCAACGGCCAGGGACAACGGACGGGTAAACAATGACAAATACTCATTGCAATGCTTAAGTGTGGGTGTGTGGTTGGTGTGCTGTTGTGCCGTTAGATTTTTTGTATTGAGAACTCAACCAGGACAGGCTTGCTCTTGTACAGAGCAACACTTTTTTCCTCTTTTTTTCTCTCTCCTTTCTCTACCATTTCTCTAGCTTCACCTGTCACACTCCCAATGCGTTTTGGCTCTTTTTTTTCGCCCACAAATATCTACTATCTACTCTTGACCGGCAGGTGGCGCTGAGTGGTCTTCTCACCCGTCCGAAAGACATATTCATAGCTAAAACATTTCGCACCATTATCCAACCATTACAATTCGTAAATATTTAGTTTGATTTCTTTGTCACACACACTCACACACACACACACACGTACACACAAAGCTGGGTGTTGTTGTTGATGAGGCTGATAACACAGCTGGCCGGCTGCATATAAGTTAACCATAAACTACCCACTTAATCCACTGCTGGATTTCGCTGATGCAGCACACTCGCGAGCAGCTTACTCAGATGTCAGCGGTACTTGGACCATATTCCGAAATACGCTGATGCAACATTTGTGAAGAGCAGCCTTGAGCGACACTTTGCTGCCTACTATCCGCTGCGTAACTTGAGCGCCTGCGCGGGTTGCTTAGGTTTCACTTTTCGGGATTAGCCGAGAAGCTACGAGGTTTGTTGATAATAATTTTGTACTTAGTTCTAATCGTACTAGCGAAGAGGCGAGTTGCCCTTCGAATAATAAAGTAAGATATTTTAACTCACTTTTGTTCGATTCAATCGGAACATTAACTAAATAAATAAAGGTATAATATTGCTAAATATAACAACGTATTCATTGAAATGTTCATTTTCTTGTTCATTTTCATTTCACTTCCCTCTCCTTGTGTTTCTATATGTCTCTCTCTCCCCCTTTCTCTCTCTCTCTCTCTCTCTCGCTATGCTGATAATGAGTAATTTGAAGCATAGACACACACACTTTCACACACACTCGCACACACACTTCCACGCACAATGGAGCAGTTCATCCAAAGCTTTTTCTTTAAGTGATTTCATTTCCAATTTTGAAAACGAAAAGTGAAAAATAATAAAACAAAAAAATTTTTTCATTTTGTCGATAACTGAATCGGTTTGAATTACTTTTAGATTAGAATTGATTACCAAACAAAGCAAAACAAAGCACATTTTGTATAAGCCTTGACATAATATTGGTCATATTTTTTCGAAACAATTTTTTGTT
The DNA here is from genome assembly GCA_035043205.1 of Drosophila trichaetosa. Lineage (NCBI taxonomy): Eukaryota > Metazoa > Arthropoda > Insecta > Diptera > Drosophilidae > Drosophila > Drosophila trichaetosa. The sequence continues at coordinate 329,937 of JAWNNE010000640.1, read as the reverse complement.
TGCATTATTTATCGATAAGAATCGCTTACCGATAGCAATAAGAAATCACATTTTTAAAGATTTATTTATCAATTTCTAGTTGATTACTTCTTGACATAATATTAGTCAAGTCTGATCGAAAATTACCTTCATTTGCATTATTTAAAGATTTATTTTTCAACTGCTGGTTCTATATACATTAACACAATATTCGTCATATTTTATCGACACCAATTCATTTTATCGATTAACTACATTCTTTTCAAAAATATCGATGTACCCAATATATATATATATTGTATTTATTGTGAAATAATTAGAATGTTTCTGGTTATTTATAATGAGTTTGAACTTATGCTAAATTGCGCTCCAAACAGATCAGATATCGATACATTACGAACATCGCTACTTACTCGATTAATTGCTCACAATAGTATCGGCGCAATTCCAATAGCTTCGACAGCTTCTTGTTTGCTCATACGAAATAAATTTGCATTTTATTAAAGATTTCAACAACCAAATAAAATGTCATCTGTAAATGGACACCAAGAAGAGAGTCGCAGTGGAGAGCCGACAGCGTCCACATCGATGAATATGGCGGAGAACAAGCTGGAGTCTTTGTCTTTGTCGAGGGATTCCAGTGTGGGCAGCCATGCAGACGCCTTATTGAAGCGAATGCAACAATTTGTGGAAGAGAAGCAGCTGTGCGATGTGGTTCTCATCGCTGGCATTGATGGCAAACGGGTGTCCGCTCATCGCTTGGTGCTCGCAGCTTCGAGTGAGTATTTTTCGGCAATGTTTACCGGACAGATGCTCGAGAGCAAGGAGCACGAGGTGACCCTTGGCGAGGTGCGTGGCGATGCGTTGCAGCTGCTCGTCCAGTACTGTTACACCGGAAGCATTGAGCTGCACGAGGACACTGTCGAGACGCTGCTGGCCACCGCCAACCTGCTGCAGCTGATCCCTGTGGTGACGGCATGCTGCAATTTTCTCGGACCCCACCTGCACCCATTAAATTGTTTGGGATTCATATTCTTGGCGGAGAAGCAGAGCTGCACAGAGCTGCTTCAAGTGGCGCAGGATTACATCTGCCAGCACTTTATGGAAGTGCGCCACAATGAGGAGTTCTTTCAACTAAACGCCAGTCAGCTGGGCAAGCTGCTGTCCAGCGATGAGCTCAATGTGCCAACTGAGCAGGATGTCTTCCACTCGATGATGTCGTGGGTGCGCCACGATGCGCCCACTCGTGAGCAGCACATACCCGAACTGCTCGCCAAGGTGCGTCTGCCTCTGTTGGATCCATCCTTCATTGCACATCACGTGGAGAAGGTGTGCAGCGCCAGCAACGAGTGCCTGCAACTGCTGTATGAGGCCTACAAGTGGCATTTACTTCCCTCCCAGCGTCATTCGCTCATTGCTGCCACCGAACGAACCAAGCCGCGCAAATACACTGCAGTCTGCCAATTGCTGGTTATGGGTGGCATTGATGATGACCGACGCGGCGTTACCACCATTGAGAGGTACGACATGGGAGCACACGATCGATGGGCGTGAGGCTTTTGGCGCCGCTGTCTTGCAGAACAAACTGATTTTGGTAGGCGGACGCAATGATGATGACGAAGTATTGTGCTCTGTGGATAGCTTCGACTTATACACGATGACCAGCGTGCCACTCAATCCAATGGGAACGGCCCGTGAGAGCCCAGGCGTTGCAGTGCTGGATGGACACCTCTATGCGGTCGGCGGACACTCTGATAGGCAATATCTGAGCACGGTTGAACGCTATGATCCCATTGCGCGCACCTAGAGCTATGTGTCGCCGATGTCCGAGAAGCGTGATTGCCCTAGTGTTGCAGTGTTGGGCGGCCGCCTTTATGCCATTGGCGGAGACGGCATACGCTCGGTAGAAAGATACGATACGAAAACAAACGAATGGAGTTTTCGGGCGCCAATGAATTACAATAGAGGTTACGTTGGTGTCGCTGTTCGAAATGGATATATCTATGCCGTGGGTGGCAGGGATAAGGAAACCGGTAATAGCTCAAATATCGTGGAACGGTATGATCCAGCTACTGATAAATGGACACTGATTAGCTCTCTGGCAGTGGGACGCGATAGGATCGGTTGTGGTCTCCTTGGAGACCGTGTGATTGCCGTTGGCGGATGGGATGAGAATGGTGCGCTCAACATTGTCGATGAGTACGATCCGCTGCGCAATGCCTGGAATGAACTGGCGCCAATTTCGATTCCTCGATACCACGCCAATGTCTTTGCAATTCCGAACATAACACCACCACAATAATAATAATAATAAATGACATGATTCTATGAGAAGTTGTAAAATGTAAATGAAATTAAGTCGAGCTCTTTCGAAATAAAGAAGACGAACAAAAGTGATAGAATAACGGATACCCTGCACTGAGCCTTAATATATTATTATTTGTAGTTGGGTGAGGTTAGATGGTTGCTGACACACATAGGACACGCCAGATCCGTTGCATAACCTTGTGGGATCTGACTCCATTTCTGTGGCACTCGTGCGAGCTTAGCTCGGGTGGGTTTCTTATTCTACACAGGGTATCTGTGAGCCAAGTACTCTATTATCAACTCTATTAATTAGTTTTTAGTGCAACAAGTGAGGCAAGTGAATCACGTTAGGTTGTGCAACAAGTGAGTTTTGCTAATCACATATTGCTCTACTTTCAGGCTTCATACACTGCAATTAATTTGTGCTGAGAAATTGGCTTTAAGTTAAACGTTTTCTAAGAGTTCGACTCAATTGCACTTCACTTGAATTTTTTGTTTATAGTGCAAGCCTCAGAACGGAAACGCTTCAAGCGGCATATATTTTTTGGTTTTTTGTACAAAATCATTTGTGGTATAGGTTTTATTTTTGTTGTGATTTTGTTTTGTTTGCTTGACCCTTCGTTCAACCAGCATGGTGTTTACTGTACAGTGGCACTCTGTGGGCAACAAAAAATGCAACACACAATAAAGAGACACAGAGTTGAGCAACGTAGAATGGCGCGAAATTCGTGCATTAAATGGACTGAACTTCCGGTGTGTGAAATTGTCGCACACTCACACGCACACACACACACAGAGAATACATATTGAGTTGTGGGCTCTGTTAGCGTGTTTTTCTGGCCATATGCGAGTTGTTGGCTATTTTGTGGGCGCTGACAAAAGCTACATAAAAAAAAGGCAGGCGCATAGAAAAGCAACTGTAAATTTATGCCCATTGGCAATAATCCATTTTTGAAGCTGGTCAGCCACAGCCACAGCAACAACAACAACAACAACAACAACAAAAAGCAGCAACAACAGCAGCAGCAAAAACATCAACCAATATTTGAGGGCCCATTGTTTCCGCGCTAATTGTTTGGCTTTTTGACCAATTTGCTGCTGCTGCTGCCAGCGACGATGACGACGAGTGCCATAAGAGTTTTGGCCACTCCATTTTTTGGCCATTACTAACACACACACACACACACACACACACACACACAGAGACAATCTCTATACCTACCCCCATCTCTTGAGAAGCGCTAGAAAGAGGGTCGCATCTGCCTGCGTAGATTGCAATTATTTTGCAAACAATGGCAAATTGTTGCTGCGTGTGCAAACATAAAATCAAATTGAACGTAGGTGTGTGTGCCAAAGACACAGATACAGATATAGATACAGTTACAGTTACAGTTACAGATACAGTTACAGTTACAGATATACTTACAACTCCCACACCAGGTGCACTCAGAAAAGAAATTTAAGTAAATCACTCGAAAATCAACTAGAAAAATGTTTTGACTTATAAATAATTACTATATAGACAAAATAAAAATATAATGTAATAATTAATCCAGATATATACAAAATAAAATCAAGAATCATATATTGTTTGGAAAAAGAATAATAATAAAAAGAACCATAAAACTAATACTAAGAGTAAAAAATCTGTGTTAAGAGAAAAGACTTTCGCAGTAGTAAGTTGAGATACCATTGAGCATTTTCAGTTTCAGTTCGATTTGTTTTTCCGAGTGTACATTTACGGCTTGAGTTACTTTTGTTTGGTAAGGTGTCTGCGTGTGGCGCATCTGGCACTTGCAGCATTTGCCTTGATTTGATTACATGCGGGGATACACCTACAGACAGACTCTCCCACAGCTTACAGGGGTTGCATGGATGGATATGCAAATGATTTTTTGGGGGGCAACATGCGGAAAAGCAGTCAGCAGACAACAGGTGATGGCCACATAAAAATACCAATCGATATGTGTCTGAATATATATATATATATATATATATATATGTATATGTATGGGAGTGTTTTGGGGTACCATTAAATGCGAATAGATTGTCGCCAGGCTGTGTGTGATAATAAAGTGCAAATCGCTGCCGGCAGCAGAAGTTGCAGCATATATACATATGTGCCACATGAGTTGGCTAAATTAATCACTCGCCGTTGCATATATCAAAATAAACAGATCATGACAAATGCAGTGCGTAAATCGAGCAGAACATCGCAGTGACTTTGTGTGAAATATACACTGAGAAAAATGATTCCCAAAAACAATGTTGTAGAATTTATTTTAATCTTTTTATCATTTATATTTTTAAAATTTAATTTTACATTTAAATTATATATTTTGAGACTGTGAACTAATCAGGCAACATATTTGAAGTGAGATTCTTTATTTCAGAATTCTTCATTCTTCAAATAGAAAATGTACCTGGCTTGACATAAGATTAATTATCTGTATAATTCTTCATCAATATCGGATTAAAATCGTTTATATTTAACATATTTAACAGCACCAGCTCAAGCACTTGGGTTCGGGATAACTCCCAGACGAGCTCTCTCGACCAGAGCATTATTTGCCATTTTTTCTCCTAGACGAGCACTCTCGACTAGAGCATTTTTTTTTCTCTGTGTGTGTGTGTGTGTGTGCACAACACCTCATTTGCACTTAGTGTGCAATTTCTTTGTTTGTCTTTGAGTTTTTATTGCGTTCTTTTTTTTTTTTGGTTTTGTTCTTTTAATTAAAATAATTTCTGGCTGCACTTTTTCCACGTGAAATTCCCGCAGACGAAGACGACACATAGCCGCTGTCATGTTCGCTTGTCTCGCAATGAATTTGCTGGCCAATTCCCAGTTCCCAGTTCCCAGTCCCAGTCTCCACCCATTTTCATTCCAACTCCAATGGCAAACAGACGAAACGGCGAAACGCATAAATTATGCTTTTGTTGACAATGCAGCCGACATTTTGAGTCTGATGCAGATGCTGATGCAGATGCTGATGCTGATGCTGATGCTGAGGTGCCAAAGGTACAAAAACTTTGCTGCATTTCTTGGCAAACTAAATTGTCACATTTCTTCTTCTTTTTGGACATTTTTTTGTTGTTTTCGTGTCTCGAATGGACTTTTAATTGTCGGCCGTTTGCCATAAATTAGAGAAGCGTTTCGCGGTTTTTGAACGTGCTCTACAACATTTAAAGATCATTTCTCTTGGTCTAGTCAGCAGGTAACGCATCATATATTTGTAACCACATGCTGCATGCACCAACATGCTCCCACATGCCACATGCAACTCAGCTTTTTGCTGGCTTGCCTTTGTCTTGCTCTCCTCTTTAAAATTGAAATTGGATGGCAGCCAAAAAAAAGAGGCAGTCAGACAATAGCGTCTTTAAAGTATGTGCGGCACAGACACAAGTTGCCACAAAAGTTGCAGGACCATACTCCACCCTCTGGCTACACCTCTGTTACATGTGTTGTGGCTGGCTAAATGTTTTGCATTTCAAATTGCATTTTAATCGCATTTCAACCTGAAATGCCATTAGACATAATTCGTTTAGCTGCATTTGTCGTCGTCGTCGTCATCCTTGTTGGCCAGCAAATCATTTCGATATGGCCAGTATGCCCCGCCCACATTACGCCCCCCATTTGAACACAATTGGCAACCGCACGTAAATCAACTTTGCCATTGATTTCGGCTGCTCTCCAACTGACAGTTGTCCACTGTCCACTGAACTGAGTCAGTTCATCCCACACTCAGAAAAACAAATTGAATTTTGTAAATTAGAAAATTAGAAACTATTTTCTTGGTTTTAGAAATAATTTCAAAACATAAGTTTCCATTTTTGTACAAATTAGACATGGACACTACCAATAGGCATTAACTTTCTGAATAATAAGGTGCGAAACCCTTGGCAACTTAATACAATTCAGTACTACTTTTGTCTAAGTGTAGCCCCCTCTTCTGCACTCTCCCAGCTCGCTTGTCAGTTGCATGTTGCCTGGCTGCATTGACGTACTGTCCAGATTATGCGCATTGCATCCGTTTTGGAACAACTCACACACACACACACACACACACACATACACACACACACACACAAATACTCTCATACACTCGCTTGTCAAATTTGTCATTTTGTAATTGATTGTGAGCCGATTGACATTTAATCAATTTATGTTTGTTTCGAGCAATCGTTTCTCTAATCCAAATTAGAGAGAACTTCAACTTATTCGTCACCTGACCGACTTCCATTTGTCAGCTGCTGCATATGTAGTACTATATCTATATACTATATATATATATATATATATTTGATTGCAAGGTAAGTGACAGTGGCACTTGTTGAAAGGCGGGTCAGTTCGAGTCCAAGTGCCTTGGCAGCTAGCTGCATCTACCGAGTGTTGCTCAAATGAATGCCAGACAGACAGCCTACCAAAACTTAAATAGCTAAAATCTCAGTCAACACTCACACTCACCACACACACACACTTATACACACACTCGCATTCGCATTTATCGATTTTCTTAAGCATTTACATTGTTAAACTAAATCACAAAAAAAAAAATGAAAAACGTGGCAGAAATAAGAAAGCTGTGAAAACTTTTGTCACGCCGATAATTAAATACTCTTTTAGGTAGATTATATAATATAATAATATATATACTTATATTCCAAAATATAGTCTCTGAGTTCTGCTTGCTTGTATCTATAAGGGGTGAAGTTTTCTATGGAATGAACTAAATTTGATCTGCCCAGGATATAATCGAACTTATACATACCAAATTTGAGGTCTCTAGTTCTTATAGTATCCGATATCAATTTGTTCTTACAGACAGACAGATAGACGGACCTATCTAAATCGACTTGGCTTTTGATGCTGATCAAGAATACATATACTTTAGATAGGTCTTTTTGCCTGTTACATGCTTTTGCACAACTTCATCAAACTCTCTTTCCCATTTGTAATGGTTTGTAGGGTATGAGACTATTCCTACTTAAATGCGTTACACATTTGGTGACATAATCACAATGCCCTTTGCATTGAGTAAATCAGCACAAACTGACCCTGAGATGCTGCTGCTTGAAAGAAAGCAGAAAAAAGAAGCGAAGGAAGAAGAAAAAGAAGCGAAGACGACGACGGGCCAAGCGAATTTGTGCGCTTGAGTGCGTGCATAAATTTCTTGTGCTCTTTGCTGGCTATTATTTACATTACACACACACATTTATATATGTATATATATATATATATATATATATATATAGCAGATATATTTATTTATATATATATATGTATATATGTGTATGAAAAACTCAATTTCCTGCAACGAACACAGGCACATCAAATGCTTTACGGCCGCGTTCTCTCTCTTTCTGCCTGTCTCACTCCCACTGCATTAATATTTCCATGTCCATCTGAAATTTAACACACGTTTGTGGCACGGCACACACACGCACACACACACAGACACCATTTGGCCACAACCACCGTCTGGGCGCTGTGTGTGGAATATTCGCATGTAATGTGTGTAATCAAAGTAACAAAATCCAAATCATATTTCCTTCATTGACCACAAACCAACCGAGGCGCAACCCTTTTCTCAGACTGTGCATAAAACATTTTGCTCGATTTCCACAATCAACGTTTGCCTTGCAACAACCAACTTTTCTTAACCTTGTTTGATTTTTATTTCCCCAATTCTTTTTTTTATTTTTGCTGAGGCAAAATTATTGGTCTGGGCATATGTAATCATGTTGGTGGTGAGCGTATAGGACGCATCATAAAGTGCACACAATCAAAATGAAATACGTTTTAGGTACACGTTTCTATCTACACTTGACCGGGGCATAGACGACTAATCGATGAGCTACAATCAGCAGAAAAAATCACACTGCAATTTTTAAAAATCACTATACTCTTTGCGCCAAGGTCAGCAGACCTGATTGCACCTGATCGTACAGAAAGTATATTTCATTATCAGTATTCACAAACAGCAGCTATTTCAAGGGTTATTTTAATAATGGATCCCCGAAATGTTAAGTGTTAAATGCGAATGTACGAGCTGGTTGGAATTCGGATATTACTCTCTAAGCGTAGCGCATTTGAATATCTGTAAAGCCGCTCAAGCTAGTTAGCATTTCGCATATGTTGGCAATTTTTTATTTATAGCTGTGGTCGCTCTTTACTTAAAGGTGTTGGGTGTGCAAGTGTGGGGAATCAGGGATGGGGTTGGGGTTGGGGTTAGAGGGTTATCCTTTGCTGCTTGTAAGGACTTTAGTTGCCGCTGGCCATTTGGTTTGCTGCTTTGTCAAAACTTAAAACTTGTATAAGAAATCTTTTGGAGCAGTTGCATTTCACGCTTAAACTTTTTGCCCAAAAATTCTCATTTGTGGTCAAGGCCAAAGTTTTATTTGAGTTCACAGTTTCAGTTTAGCCCAAAAATTCAATTAAATCTACGCATTATGCACGCTGCACTGCTCCAGTTCAATTTGAACCTTTCCAGGGCTGGCCAAAGAGCCCCGCCCCAGAGTTTGCTTGTATGCAAATAACTTTGCACAAAAGGTGCGCCGAGTGGATGGTAAACAAATTATCAAAAGTGCCCAGTCAGCAGGCAAAACTAACTAACTCAAGCAGCGAGCTCAACTGCACTCAGAGAAAATAAGTGACCTCATTTAGACAATGAATAAATGAATATTCATTTGTTTACTCTTTCTAAGATTCGGGATTATTATTTTGCCTAATTTGCATTTTTTCATATTTTTCAAAATCAATCAAACAATGAAATAAATTTAAAATGTAGAAATGATTTCCCAAATAATATAAATAATAAATAAATATATATAATATTAACAAAATATTTCTTCAAATCACAACATTTTCCTAGTATTCAGTATTATTTCCACGATTTTTCTAGTTCTTAAAAATGTTTTCAAATTTAAGAATTTTTTTTGTTTAATATTTAGAAATGATTTCTAGTAGACTAAATATATTTTTTTTCAGGGTGATGATAGGGTTTTGAGAATTCTATTTTAGGGCAATATTCCAAATTGCATTTAGATTTATTTATTTATTTTTCTGAGTGTGGGATTTGAACGGGAAGTTCTTCATTTGGTGAGCAACGCACACGATTCTCGGTGGTAAGCGTCAGTTCATTATTAAAACTTTTAAAAGCAGATAAGAGCACAGACTGATATAGAGATGCTGACACTGATACACACACTCTCACACACACATTCACAGGATGATAAGGACGATAACCTATGCGGGTAGAGGTGGAGGTAGAGAGGAGGAGCCACTACCAACGCGGGCGCCACTTTACCTCTAATTGAAACATTAAGTTGCACATCACGTACGCGGTGTCAGACACCAGACGCCTGCCTGGACGGGAAGGGTGTGTGGTGAGGGGCAAGGGGACTATGGTCTATGGCGCCTAGGAGTATGCTAAAATTGTGCTCGACTGTGGCTGCTTGGGTGTTTTTTACCTAGTCCCCACAAACAAAAAACATAACAACAAAAAAATAAAGCCCAAAGTGCCAAAGCTTCGACTATCAACCACTCAGCACTTTATTTTTTTCCATGTTGGCATTTTAAAAAGCATTTAAGCCACTAGTAGCACAGTAGAGGCGAAGGGTACAGGTTTTTTGTTAAGTGTGTAAAGTGATTACGTCGAAAATTTGTTTGCCTGTGATTCTGCATACGTGTGGCACAACCAGGAGTCCAAGTTATAGAAGAGTGTTGCGGATATCCCTAATAAACGACACTTGATAGTTGATGTTAACTATATCAATTAGCGCACAGGCTTAGACAAGGTCGAGTAAACAGCTGAGCACGTTCTCGTATCCAGAGGGTCATCACTGCAAGGGAAAGTGGGATTAGTTTATAAAAGATTTGCATCACTAGTTTATTTTTACCCCACTTGGAGCCCACGAGAACTGGGCAGCCTCCATGAAGGCTTCTCGTGTCGCCAGTCCCATTGTCCAGCAGATTATACCAAAAGAGAGCCATTCCACGCTCTGGACTAACAGCCTGTTTCAGATTTGGGAATACTGTGGCGCCTCCCTGCTCCACATCAGACAGCTGTTCATTTCAATATAGATTTAAATGATACAAATAATAAGCCAAAATGCACATACATAGAACAGCACCGTTGCAATGCGATCACCTGCTTCACTTGCTTGTTGCTGGAGGTGAATTAATTTGATTTTAAATTAAAAGGACACTCACTTCTACACTCAGAATAAAATCGCACTGAATATTAGAAACTGGCCATACCTTACTTCTAAACAAGGGTTTTTCCTTATTTCATTTGATAACATTTGTAAATACTATGTCTAATATTCCAGGATGTTTTTTAAGTTGTTACTTATATCAATATTTAAATTTGTGGGAATGTCAAATTATGGATTTATTAATATCTGAAAATGTTGTTTCTTATATTTAGAAACTATTTCTAAGAACAGGAAAAACATTCTCATATTCATGGCGTTTTTATTAAATTCAGTGTGATTTTTATTCTAAGGACACTCTCACCTGTGTGGTATTAAAGAAATCGTAGTGAGCCGCATAGTGTCCACCCAAGCCATAGTTCATAATGTTGAATGCCTCAGAGCCCTGCATGCTTAACGCAGTCATGTCCACAACTCGTCTCTCGATGCGCCTCGTCAGATTGTTGAGATCCCTTTCCAGCCAGGCGCCCTTCGAGGTTCGCACTCTTCTCGACACATATTTGCCATCCACATGGACAGTGGTACGCTTCAACAGTGGTCGGGCAAGATTTTGGAGTTCATCGATTTCCTGGGGAGACAATGCTTCATGGAACACAACTATAAATGGATGAAGCAGAACAATCTCCATTTTGAGGGGTGCCAGTCGTAGAAATGGCGAAGTCTTCATTTTATATTCGCAGTGCAGATTTAATTGTGGCACAAATTGACCTCGACAACCTCGAGAATAAGATGTAATATTCTCTTTGGCAACAGGTTTCAATTTGGGCTCATTTCTGATCATATTCTGGACGTAAGTTCTCAAATTGAATACTTGGGTTTTCTCTGATTTATTTCCCATTATCAGAGCATGATCCAAAATTGGCATAGCTGTGGAATAATACTCTGAGACACAGATATCAAGTGAGTCATCTGCACGAATTCAAGCGGAATTTACTCACTATTTTCAGCAAATGCACTGGCCATGAAATACACCAATCTCTCAGGCTCAGATCCCATCAGAGTCGGAGTTGTCTGATTGGAAATGAGCCATTTGCCAGTCTCGGCGAACCATTGCCTGGCCAAATGCGGTTTGCTGTGTTGATGCAGGAATTGGCCAATCCTATAAGTGTCCATTGCATTAAGACTTGATCTGCAGAAGGCATTCTGATGGGTTATTCTGAGGAGTGCCACATAAATCTAACTCACTCGTACTGCTTTCCGTTGAGCAATCCCTTGACCACGTCCCCAATCGCCAAATTGTACACATCGCTCAGGCGTTGGATTGCCTCACAAGCCTCCTTCAGATCAGTCGGACTCGGCAGCTCTGATTTGTGCTGGGCGAGATGGACGATGTGCGACCAACCCACGGGCTCCTCAATGAACACCTTCCAATCAATCCAATCCCCCTGCATGCGACGTATTAGTGAAAATGCATTCAGAGGATTCGAAACATAATCTTCCATTTGAGACATGGCCTTATCGCTTTCCGCTTGTAATCGTGGAACAACACTGAGAAAACTAATAGTCATAGTTTCAAATAAATCAAGTTATATTGGAGCTTACCTTTTCAGTGTATTCAACTTTCTCTCCAGCTCATCCGCATAGCTGTTGAGGTTCTCAATGAGTTTGGCCTCCAGCAGGAGCAGCTTCACCATTCCCGAGACTGATGTCGAGTGACTTTCCTCCAACGTTTTATTTCCATTTGTTAAGATTATGGCAATGACAAAGGCAATCCACAAAAATATCCATTTGAGTGAATCCATTTCGTGTCACGTTTTCAAACTGTTCAAAACTGACAAGTCCAACAATGTTACTATAGTTCCTAACTTATTTTAGAGTATATTCTCAAATGAAGTTTGTATTTGAGAAAAAGAAAAGACTTTTGAATTGATGTGCTGTATTGCGTATGGGAATTGGGCAAATTGATTGCAGATTTTATTTAGAATTTTTCACATTTCTCATTTTTCCAAAGTTAATCATGACCGGTGAGGGTCCGTGCCTCCAACCCCAACCGTGTCCTCCATGTCCCCAAGATGGTCTTGCCGTTGTAGCTGCCGTTGTTAACTGAGTTGTATCGGCAACTGGGTAAGCGGTTGTAGGGCCAACGGTTGTATCCTGCCCTTCGGTGGACTTTACCAAGCAAATGGCTAAGACGGCACAGCTTAGGATCAACGTTGCGATTCTCATTGCGATAGTTGTGGAATTCTGATCTCTGTGTGGAGACCGAGAGCTATTTATACCAATTCCAATTTGAGTTCTGTTTACCCAACTATCGCAGCTGTGTCAATCATTTGCTTGAATTGTTTACTCTTTCTGTTTAACCTTGTTTAACCTTGTATTTTCTGCACGAATAATCTATGTGGTTTTTGCACAACTGTTTTCAGAATTTGTTGCGCAACTGAATATACTCGAATAAAAAACGAATTTTCTTTTATTTAATTGTTTGCTCATAGTTGGCTGTTGTTTCTTTGCTGTTTTTGCTGTGTCAACTGAAATTGCATTATATATTTCGCAATATTTGGATAAGGTGGTTATATATTCAGTCTGAATAAAAAACGTGTCACAAATATTAAAAATGTTTTCAAAACATAAAACGATTAAATTGAAATTCAAGTCACCAATTAAATGTTAGATATTTGGAAGTGGAAAATAGAATATAAAATGAATACGGAATTAAATTATTATAATATTTACTCTGAATTGTTTTCTTATATATATCTTAGTCATGGATTTATCTGGTTTTAAGAAGAGTGCATTGTAATTATATTGAATATTTGTACCCATGCCAAAGTGGATCTCTCTATTTAATAGTTTTCTTCTTTTTTTTTTCTTTTTTTTTATGTAGCAATTTAATTTAATATTGATCAACCTACTGAAAGGTTATAAAATATTGTTTTGAAGATTGAATACATAATAACAGGGAATTTAAATTAAATAACGTAAACAAATAATTGGTTTTAACGTATTACAATATTACGTAACATCAAATGTAAGATTAAATATAACATTTTTTGCTAACATTAACGAAAAATATTAACGCCCAACAGTCCAGAGGTTGCTGGTGTGGAGGCGCTTTAAGCGTCTGCGGGTTGTATTCGACCCTAGTGACGAAGCCAATGGGTTAACATGGTTATGTAACCGGTCATTGTAGCGACTTGTATGTCGGTTTATTTGGCTAAAGACTGTCGGTACACAGAAGTCGTTGTGCAGCGTCAAATTGCTCACCTGTAGGACCTGAGCAGTAAATACTGCGCCGATGGTAGTAGGGACTTAAGCTTAAAAAGCAGGCCATCATGCCATACGCGATCAAACGCTTGCTGGATATCCAGGAAGACAGCAGAGCTGTACTGCTTATTTTCCAAGGCCTCGAGGACATGCTGAACTACTCGATGAACTTGCTCTGGTGTACCATGGTGATGCCTAAAGCCAAACTGATGATCAGGAATGGCACTCTGGAAGCCACTTACTGCCGACAATCTTCCAAGAAATATTTTTTCAAATATCTTGGAGAAAGTGGACAGCAAGCATATCGGTCGATATGACGAGACAAGATTATCTGGCTTGCCAGGTTTCGGAATCATCGCAATCACAGCACACTTCCATGGAGTGGGGAAGTGGTGGAATAGTTTTCTGATATGATATTCAACTTAAAGGAAATAGTGCTCTTCAGTGCTCTTGTCTAACTTACTAGACTTCATTTACTGTTATGCCTAAGGTTATGCTTGGGATTTTCGTATACCAAGCCGAGTTTCTGCCGATCCCCTCTGTGAGACGAAGTAGTACAGTGTCGAGCGAGTACTGGTTTTGCAAGTCCCATCGACTTGGACGCATTTAAACAAATCAAAATATTAGCCACCAACAGAAAATCCTCTGTGGACAAGTGAAATATATTTTTAAATTTAATTGAACAATAATCTATTTACCCAAAAGGGCAATCATACCTACACAAGATCTCTTGGATGTGGAGAATATGCAAGTAAGTGCATCAGATCCACAATTTTGCTCAGCAAGAATGCTTCGATTTTAAAGTGTGTTAATATGCAGAAAAGCTGTCTAAAATTGCACGAGCAAATCTAAATCTCTCTTAAAGTTCGTATGAGAGAGCTTTCACTCAACTTTAATCGCACATACAACGAGCGGAAGCTCATTGCTCTCTTTAAAGATCTGCGCGATGATGCTGAGCGGGCTTTCAATGCAGGCACAAGGCACAATCTGAAAGGATGCCAACACTTTGATATGGAAGTCGCTGTCAACAAGCCAATAAATGAAAATGAAAAACTTGATTAAATAAAAGGGAATAAATAATTAAAAACAATATTTATATTTAAGTACTCAAAAAAAGTAAAAATAATAAAATAATTTGTACATAAATAAATAAAAATCTAATAAATAAAATAAGAAAAATAATTTAATAACTAAATAAATGAATTATTTTGTGTTGCACTAATACTCCATACGTTAAGTTGCAAGATTTTTTATTTCATTTTAAAATCTATCTTGTGAGGAGCTATATAGCTTTAACGTATGCCATATGCGCCCCTCGCAGCAACTTCGACATACGCTGCAGACACCCCTCGCAACAACTGCACCTCGCACAAATTCCAAAATATGATAGGCGGAATCCGTTTGCAGAACGACCGATATTCTAATTCTCACCAGGTGCAGCGACCTCAGTGTGAGGCAACCGCTGAGTGCAGCGATCGCAATATGTGAGTGATCGCTGACATAATAATGCGGCGACCGGACCTATAAAACGGGCGTCGCAGATACGGAAGTCAAGCAGTGCAAAGGCGACGAGCAGAGGCAATACGTCGACCGGTGAAATCGTAACAGGACGATTCACCAGCAAGGAGCTTCGAAGGAGCGAAGTCAGTCAGAGAAGGACTGATCGTCACCTAGGACTGATCGTCACCACGTTTTCAATCTGTTCAAAACTGACAACTCCAACCATGCTGCTATAGTTCCCAACTGACCTTATTCTAGAGTATATTCTCAAATTAAGTTTGTATTTGAGAAAAAGAAAAGACTTTTGAATTGATGTGCTGTATTGCGTATGGGAATTGGGCAAATTGATTGCAGATTTTATTTAGAATTTTTCACATTTTTCATACTTTCAAAGTTAATAAGAACCGGTGAGCGACCGTGCCTCCAATCCCTCTGTTTACCTCCATGTCCCCAAGATGGTCTTGCCGTTGTAGCCGTTGTTACAGCTGTAGTGTCAACTGTTGTAGTGCCAGGGGTTGTAGCGGTCGTATCCTGCCCTTCGGTGGACTGTACCAAGCAAATGGCTAAGACGGCACAGCTTAGGATCAACGTTGCGATTCTCATTGCGATGTTTGTGGAATTCTTCTGAATGCTGATCTCTGTGTGGAGACCTATTTATACCAATTTCAATTTGGGTTCTGTTTACCCAACTATCGCAGCTGTGTTAATGTTTTGCTTGAATTGTTAACTCTTCCTAATTAAACTATAATAAACTTACACGAATAATCTATGTTGGTTTTTTTCACAACTGTTTTCAGTATATTTTGGGCAACTGAACTAGTAATAATAAGAAAGTCAAAAGTCGCAGTATTTTCCAGAATTTTTATTTATTTGTTCACTGTAAACTGAAAAAAAATCTTCAGAAAAAAATCTTTCAAAATAATAAAAATTGAAATTGAAATGAATGTATTATGCATAGTTTTTGTAACACTGACTAATTTAAATTATTATTATTAATATTAATTATTAATTTTCGTTAATTTGCATTCACTGTTAATTACGAATCGAACAAAATAATTGATTATGAAAAATGAGCATAAAACCAAATTAAATAATCTGCAAAAAGCTTTTTAATTTGTTCGTTTTACTTTATGCTATCGAGACATTCCTGGTATAGGGGAATATTCGATCTTTAGTGATATATATAGAGTATTACAAAAGTGTCCACATTATTTGAAAATCTTAACGCAACTCTATTATAGAAGTTTATATTATATTTCGATATATTTAAAAGGTATTTTTTTGTTTGTTATTTATTCATCTGAATTAAAAACAGTTCATAAATTTTAAAAATGTTTTTCAAAAATAAAACGATTAAATTGAAATTCAAGTCGCCAATTAAATGTTAGATATTTGGAAGTGGAAAATATAATATAAAATTAATACGGAATTGAAATGCTATAATATATACTCGGAAGTGTTTTTTTTTATATTTTTCTTAGTCATGGTTTCATTTGGTTTTAAGTCCATATTTATACCTATGCCAAAGTCTAGGTTTCTATTTAATATTTTCTTTAACAATTTTTTTGTCTGTATATATAATATTGGATGCAATATATCACAGCTTCAAATTTAATGTTTTAATAAATAATATTCACTCGCCAGCAATTTCAAAGTAAGAAAATCAGTTCCATCAACAAACATCAGCTTTGGTCTCATAGCTAATTTATACACCTGCTGAACACTGATTTCTTTATTGATTAGAATTGGTTTTAAGACAAGGTCTAGTAAACAGCTGATCACGTTCTCGTATCCACTTGGTCATTGCTATTAAGGAAAAGTCAGATTAGTTAACAAAGGATTCGTATCATTCGTAAATAATACCCCACTTGGAGCCCACGAGAACTGGGCAGCCTCCATGAAGGGTTCTCGTGTCGCCAGTCCCATTGTCCAGCAGATTATACCAAAAGAGAGCCATTCCACGCTCTGGACTGACAGCCTGTTTCAGATTTGGGAACACTGTGGCGCCTCCCTGCTCCACATCAGACAGCTGTGCATTTAAATATAGATTTAAATGATCAAAATAATAAGCCAAAATGCACATACATAGAACAGCACCGTTGCAATGCGATTGCCAGCTCCTTCTAAGTCGAGCTGGAGGCGTAATATTTGAATAATGACTGCATTGATCTCAACTGAAAGCTTACTGTTCCATCGAAGTAATCGAAATGAAGATTGTAGTGTCCACCCAAGCCGTAGTTCATAATGTTGAATGCCTCAGAGCCCTGCATGCTTAACTCAGTCATGTCCACAACTCGTCTCTCGATGCGCCTCGTGAGATTGTTCAGATCTCTTTCTAGCCAGGCTCCTTTCGAGGTTCGAGTCTTTCGCACCACATACTTTCCATAGCCGTAGGCTTTGGTCCGCTTCAGCAGAGGCCGGGAAAGTTCCTGTAGCTCGTGGATTTCGCGTGGCGACAGCACATCGTAATATCTCACTATATATGGGTCCAGATGTAGAACTTCCTTTTTGAGAGGTGCCAAGCGGAGAAATGGGGATTTTTTGAACTTGTATTCACAATAGAGATTTGATTGAGTTGCAAATTGACCGCGACAACCCATGGAATAAGAAGTGATATTCATGATCTTGGGGCTTATTTTAGGCTCAGCTCGGGCAAGTTTCTCGATTTCAGACCTCTTTTTCAGTAGTTTGTCCGTTTTGTTTCCCATCATCAGTGCATGATCCAAAATTGTCAGAGCAGTCGAGTATTGCTCTAAATAAGGCAAACTTTAGTTATATTTTTAACTCGGTTTGCGTGTGTGTTCAATGTGTGTTCCACGGAGATACTTTTTAGAAATATTTTCTATTATTAGCAAATGTATTTCCATATATTTCCGATTGCCGATTTAGGGAAAGCCTTCATTTTCCCTAATACTTAGAAATTATTTCTAAAAAAGAGAGTATAGTTGAGTGCTCACTGTAGTTACTCAATGCGCTCGCAAAGAGATGTAGCATTCTAAGAGGGTCGGCTCCAATTGGAGTGGGCAAAGTATGATCCGTGAGCCACTTGCTACTCTCCGCAAACCATTCGCCAGCCCTGTGTTGATTTTTATGCTTGTGCAGGTGTTGACCCAAAACATACGAGTCCAGAGCATTTAGACTTGTGCTGCAGATGACATTCTTCAGGATTATTCTCAGGAGTGCTAGACATATCACTCACTCGTACTGCGTTCCGTTGAGCAATCCCTTTACCATGTCCCTAATGGTCAAGTTGTACACATCCTGCAGAAGATGTATTGCCTCACAAGCCTCCTCCAGATCAGTTGGACTTGTTAGCTGTGCCTTGTGTTCATTTATAAAAGTGGCATGCGAACGACCCACGGGTGTCTCCATGAATATCTTCCAGTCTGTCCAATCCTCGTGCATGCGACGTATTAGTGAAAAGGCATTCAGAGGATTCGAAACATAATCTTCCATTTGAGACATGGCCTTATCGCTTTCCGCTTGCAATAGTGGAACAACACTGGGAAAACTAATAGTTATAGTTTCAAATAAATCAAGTTACACTTTGGAACTTACCTTTTCAGTGTATTCAACTTCCTCTCCAGCTCATCCGCATAACCGTTGAGATTCTCAATGAGTTTGGCCTCCAGCAGGAGCAGCTTCACCATTCCCGAGACTGATGTGGAATAGCTTTCCTCCATGGGCTCATCTTGTGCTTTGATGGAACTCAAGATTATGGCGATCACAATGTAAGCGAATATAATGGAATACATTGTGTGTTGAAAGTTGAAGCTGTCAATGCCTCAGTAATATGCCTCAGTAACACAACTATATAGATTGGCAAGTCGAAGTTAACTGTGATTTTATATTTGTTTATTTTAAATAAAGCTTAATTTAAAGCTTAGTAAAAATTAGATTCCACACTCGGAAAAAAGTTGCATTAGAATTCAGAAACTTTTTATACTTTTCGCAGCTCTTCTTATGCTTCAGGAAGTATATTTCGAAATATTTTCTAAGTCATTTCCACTGTTTGAAATTTAATTCGAAATAATAATTAGATGTAAACATTTCTAAAAATAAAAAACCTATTTAATTTCAAGAATTTTTTTTATAAATAAAAATTGTTTCTAAAAGCCAGACAATTTTTCTAGTTTTCAGACCGAATTTAATTTCGAATTTGAATTAATTTTTTCTAAAAATAACAGAATACATTTTTGTAATTTTAGGTATATTTTCATTTGAGATTTTCAAAATTTCGTTGCGTATTTTTTTGCTGGGAGTAGCTGTGGGCATTTCAAAACAAACGATAAGTATTTGCCTACGTATACTTAGAATTATATATTTAATACGAACAGAGTATCCACCAGTCGAGCAAGAGCATTTTGAACTGATTAAATTGTTATTACCTCCCCAGCAAGTTAATCACTTCTTATCTGATGGCTTGCTTGGAGTTTTGAGTTTCTAAGAAAGCAGAAACCAATGCAAAGCCAAGCATTTGGCGATTCCTCGTTATTGTCTGTTATCAAAGTTGAATTGTATATCTTATCAGGCTAATTACTAAATGATATTCTTTTCTTTTCTCGAGAGGTATCACTGCTTTGAGCATGGTCTTCTAAACATCTGCTCATTTTCACGTATCCATTTGTTGCACACTGTGAAATATGATATATACATTGCGATTGCGCATATTAATCAATAGATATGATAGTTACCCCATTTGGAGCCCACTATAACGGGACACGCGGCATGAATAGTGTTTTCATCAAAATCCCCGTTCTCCTTTAGATTGTACCAGATAATGGCTGTCCCTCGTTGGGGAAAGACAGCTTTTTGTATGTTGGGAAAGACAGTAGCACCACCCTGTTCCACATCAGAGAGCTATATTTATACATAATATATACATATATAATATTTATATATAGTATTGAATGAGATTTCATATTATCCGGCTACTCACATAGAACATAACTGTAGCAATACGATCGCCGTTGAATCTTGTCCTTTCAGTGGCCTACAATCAAACAATTGTTAAACAAAAAATATTACTAAAAAAAATGTCTTTGAATTTTTGAAAATTGAAAGATTAACTTTTCTTTAGAATTAATTCCTATATATAAGAAGAATAATTTTTATAAATTAGAAAAAAATCTTTCTTAAATTCAGAAACAAGTAATGTGAAATTAAAATAAATGCATTTTAAGACTATCTAAAATGTTTGTATATGTGAAATCGAAAAAGTTCTTTTTCATATAGTTACCCTTGGCGAACTTTCAAAATTCTGTTTTTATAAATTATTTTTGGCATTTAAGTACTCACATTCAAATAATCAAAGTGTGGAGCATAGTGTCCGCCCAGACCGTAATTCATCACCTGCAACATCTCCGAGCCGTACATAGTGAAGCCAGACATGTCTTCGATGCGTTTGTTGAGGCGCTCTGTGAATGCGTTGGTTCTGTCCCCGAGCCAGGTGACCTTTGAAGTGCGCTCCTTGACCATCGTATTGCGTTGTTTCACTTGATCGAAGACCGTGGCGCGTTTCAGTTTGGGCACAGCGAGCAATTGCAAATCCTCGATCTCACGAGGCGAGATCACATCGTGATAGAGCACCATATACGGATCAAGTTGAAGCAGCTCCATTTTCAATGGGGCCAATCGCAGAAATGCTGAATTTGTGCTATTGTAGACGCAGTGCAGCCGAGCCGAAGTTGTGGGTGCAAATTGACCCCGACAACCCCTCTCGTATTTGCCCCCAATTCGCATTTTAATCTGCAGAGAGGATGTGGGGCATATTATTGATTGATTGATTGGCAATTTGTTAGAGTGCACACCTACCATCTTGGGTACGGCATTCGGCTCCGTTCTTATCAATGTTTCCACTTCCGATTTGCGTATCAGCAATTTTAAACTATCTCTTTTAAAGGTCGTCGCAGTTTGGAGCACCTTAAGAGCATCGTCATAGCGTTCTAGAGTTGAGAATTGAAATTGGTAAAGCTTTGTATGTGGCAAGCCTGTTATCAATGCGATACTCACTAATTTTGATAAGCGCCTCGGCATAAACTTGCAACAGCTCGGCTCGATCCACTTGGAGTGGCAAGGCCAAAATGTTTTGCTTGTCGTTCAGCCAGTTGATCGCATGGTAAATCCAATGGCTTGCCTCGTCAAAGGTCGTCTGATCATACAGGAACTTGCCCAGGGCATAGCTGTCCAAGGCACTCAAGCTGACACTGTGCGAAAAACAATCAAAAAGCAATTCATTTCAAATCATTTGGTAATTAGTTTTGCAAGCTGCCCTCTGACAAAAAAAAAGGTTAAAAGGTGTACTCACTTGTACTGCCTGCCATTCAGCAGTCCCTTGGCCATGTCGGAGACCTTCAGGTCGTAGGTGACTTGGATGCGATACAAGGCTTCAGCCGCTTCTTGGAGATCGGTGCTGCTGGGCAGCTGCTCCCGCTGCTCACTGACGTACTTCACCTGCTGTTGACCCACCGACTGTTTCATGTATTTCTGCCAATGTATCCAATCCTCGTGCATGCGACGTATCAGAGAAAATGCATTAAGTGGATTCGATAGATAGGCCACCGGATCCTGCTGCGCCTGCCTGCTTGCCACGCGCATTTCTGTTACATAACTAAAGAGAGAATCTGAAATTGTTAAACTCAACTTAAATTAATTCCTACACTCAGAAAGAAACTTATTTGATTTAAATGCTGAGTGACGGATTTTTTCTTTTATATTTAGAAATTATTTCATAATTAAAAAAAAAATCTAGTTTTTGGATATATTTTCATTTTTGATCGGTTTTCGAAAATTAGGTGCGATTTTCTACTGCTGCTTCTGAATGTAAGCTTTCATCTCACCTGCGCACTGAGAGCAGCTTGCTTTCCAACTCATCTGCAAAGCTGTTGAGATTGTCAATGAGCTGGGCTTCCAGGTGAAGCAGATCCACCATTCCCGCCACCGAGGTGCAATGGCTCTTCTCCTCATCTTGGCCACTGACCAAATTGGCCAAGAGTAGAGCAGCGGCCAAAAATCGAACTCTCATTTTGTTGTGAGCCACGTCTTGAGGTGCCTACGTGCCAGTTCCAACTGTCAACTATTTCCCAAATTTCAAAATAATCACAGTTGGGCCAAACATTAAAATACAGTCTATTTTTTCACTTACCAATTGATAAGCGAGGCGATGCAATCCGACGTGTTGATAGCGAATGCGAAGCGCTTACTTTTAATTAAAACAAACATATCAAATCAGATACGCACAGTGGGAGAAAAGTCGGCAATATTCAACGAAAGGCAACTGTTTCTTGGATCCAGAATTTATATTGTGTGAGCAACTTAGAAAAAGATATCGTGAAAGTTTAGAAAATTTGTGTAGAGGGTAAAATGGTATTCAGAGTATATATTTCAAAAACGGAAGATTGTATTTTTCTTAAATCCAGTGTTTTATCTGAACTCAAGGGTTAATTTTCTAACCAACACTCAAGTTGCAAGTGAAAGCGAATGAGCCGAAAATATAGTTCCCAAGGAGTCCATTGTAAACATGTAGGGAAGAAAAGGGGATAAACAATTTATCAGTTATATAAATAGAGACGGGAAGGTGTGGAATACAGTGTCAGCTAGCAGTATGATTACTGCCAACTTCTGTTTTATAAACTTAGAAGTACAGTGGAATATGTGAAAAGCTAAATAAGAACTTCAATAAAAAGCTACCTGATTTCGACTGTGATTGTTGACTACTTTCGAGGAATGGAAACTTTTCAAATTTTAGTTGGTATCTGTTCGAAATATATTTCTGATAATAAGTAATTCATTTTGGTTGCTTGTCCAATTTATATGTTCTAAGTTCTAATTAATTGTGTGCCGTGTCGCAAATTCTGATTACTGTTTAACAAGTGAGAATTTTTCAAATAATTTATATTTATTATTGAAGCTAAAGTTGAACTGACATGGGGCAGCTGAGAACAGTTGTGGACTGTGGAATGTGACAATCTGTTATCTGCTTTAGCCATGAATGAATTCATTGAAAGGCTTTGTGGAAAACCTAAAAACCTTTTTGTATACAAAAATACCAGCACACAAAGCAGGGCCGGGCCCACTTGTTGTTTGTTTGTTGGCAAAGGTATGGCCAACAACAGAAAAAGGGCTTTAAATTTTGCAATTTTTAGGGTGTGCTGGGGGGGGGGGAGTAGTGGTTTTGCCATGTTGCAACGGCATGTGTCCTGCCGTTGATATCGGCTTAACTTTGCCATAAAACTGTCAGCGTCACGCGTGTAGTGGACACGGGGCGGCAACTGACGCAGGGGGCAGATAAGTGGCAGCGGGGTTAGGCAAATGAAATAAATTTTACAGCCAAATGGGTAGACTTTGGCCAAACAAAAAGGCCAAAAGGCGGGAGGGGAGTAGACGGAGAGAGATTTGTGTGTGTGGCCAAATGTCAGAGGCAAATCTAATGCGGACAACAAAAGCACCTGTGACCTGGAAAATGTCTAGTCCGAGTCGTCGTCGTCGTCGACGTCGTCATCATCTCTTTCCCTCTCTCTCTCTCTCGACTGTATCGCTGGACAGCATTTAAGCTGAGAGCTGTTGACCAACAGCACCACCAACACCACAACCACCATCACACTCAGAAAAAAAAATCGTTCTAAATTTCAGTAAAGGTTTTCTATTTATAAGCAATAATTTCTAAATATTTCGAAGCAAATTTCTAAAATTAAAATTTTTTATATTTACTTTCGATTAATAAATTGACTAACCATTTACTAAAATATCGGGCTTTTTGACGAGTGCACCCACTTAAAGCCAGTCAGTCAGTCAGTCAGTCGTTTGGATGTCTGGGCCAAGTGCAAATGTTTACGATAAGTCGCTTTTGTTAAGCGTTCCCCTATCCAACCCCTCTGCTGCCACCGCTGCATGTTCATCAATTAAGTGTCATCAATCATCTGCAAGCAGTACGAAATCGCATCGAAATCAGCAGTCGGACGACGACGACGACAACAGGCAAACATGTCACGGTACAAAATGTCGTTTAACCTAAAATGCGAACAACAAAAAAATACAAAAAATATAAATCGAAAATAGAAAATCAACAACAACAAACATTATTTATTTTAGTGGCAGACATCGATTACACGTCATAAGGGTTGTTCCAAAAAACGTTGAAATTTTGTCAATGATGGCGAGCATAAACTTTTAGCGAAACTAAGGAGATTTGATGGAGCATTCACAATGGTAATTAAGGGAATAATGTTTAAAAAAACTGTTTAGCAGGCAGAAGAAAGCATCTCTGAACCCAAAAAATATATGATCAACCGTGCCGATATCCATCTGTAAGAGAGCTATAGACTTCGAACAAAATAATAAGTTCTCTAAAATAAATAAGTTCTCTTACACCGTAAGCAGATCAAGATCATTCCATCCATAACTTACCTCGTTTCATGAGTAATATTCTCAAGGATTTACTTGATCCACTATTCAAATTTCTCCTCAATTGAATAAGAATAACATTTCTGTTTTAACTAAAACGTATTTAAATTTTCAAAAAACTAGTATCAGAAGATGTATAAGATATTTAAAGTGCATTTTCTAGCAGTGTATGGACAATGTGCAGCTAAGCACACCAAAATTGCCCAAACAGCACTCAAAACATGATCCCTGATTGTTGAAATTGGTGGTTGTAGGCCTAGCACCACCTTTCAGGCCATATCAATTTCAAGGGTCTATTTTTGATTTTTTTTCGAGTCTTTTCTTTTCGTAATTTGATGACCCACTGGGTGAGCTGTGTCCATTGACATAAAACTAAAGCGTTAAAGTTACGCGCTTTGTGGCAGTTGAAACTTTAGTTGGTTTATGAGCTCGTTGCCAAATTCAAATCAAGTGGAATAACGCACACTTTGCAGGAACAGGATAAAAGCAGAGGGGCAGGACTCGAAACGACTTGTAAGACAAAGCCATTAATGGCGCCTGGCGGTGGCCCTCAGAAATCTTGATACCAAATCTTCGCATTAGAAATCAATGTCGAGCGCTGCAGTTATGATTATTGCAGTTGTCAAAAAGTTGTCGGCACTCAAACAGCTCGTGTGGTTTAAGCTCGGGGTCGTCCTGTTCGTCCTGTTCGTCCTGGTTGCTGCTGGCAAGGTTTATGCAAATGCCAAGCGTTTATACGCTGGCAAACAGACGACCAAGAGCAAGTTGGTTAAGACGGCCAAGAGGGCCAAGACAACGCTGGCCTGGCTCGCTAAAAAATGCTTATGACTTGTGTAAACAATTTCCCATGCTGATTCGCAAGTCCCCGTTCCATTTACGCGTAGGTATGTTCCAGTTGGAACCGTCAGCGCGTCTGTACACTCAGAAAAAACCCAAATTATATATTAGAAATTCCAAGTATTAGAAAGTTAGAAAATTTCGAAAGGACTCGTCGCGATTTCGAATTGCACACAAAACTTAAATATATTATATTAAATAATAATGTGAGCTGCCCCTGGCGAAATTCTCAAAATCAGTTAGTTTATTTTTCTGAGTGTAGCCCGCGTCTAGAGCTGAATCGTTTTCTGGTGCATAAAAATATTTTATGGACTTTGGCGCAAAAGTAACTTTGTGTCGTGGACGATAAGCGAAGTTTGGTTTTGCGTATGTGACTTCCGTTTGTCCTTTGCATGTCCTTTCGCACATGGCCAGCAGCAAGTATGTGTGTGTGTGTGTTTTTGAGTGTGCGCGTGTGTGTCCTGTGTGTGTTTGCTTTCGCACATTTTTATGCATTTTCTTAGCGGCCATTTTTATGCCCGCACACGTTTTCCATTAGACGTCAACGGCTGTCGTTTCCGCACTCGCCTGTTTGATTTTCGCCAATGATTTTACCCCCCTTGGAAAATATACTATTATTCGATACTCCTTCTCCCTCTCCTGCACCCACCCGTTGCGTTGTTTAATTGAAACTGGGTCAACTGTTTGGGGCTGGCCCATTAATCAATCACATTCGCCTCTGACACTCACTCACTCAATTTGCATTCGCCTTTAAGACAATTATCATGTTCGAACAATTATTCTTTGTTAGCGACGAGTTTTCCGTGATCTAATTGGAATCGGTGGAAATGGCATTAATCTTCATAAGGTTGACATCTTCATTAGAATAAGCTCTTCGCTTGAGTGTGAGCTGCTTGCCTCAAAGACGCCCATTGTTCCTCTCTGAAGTGCCTCAAAATGTATTCTGAGTTTGTTGACTGTTGTTGTTGTTGCATGAGAATGTCATTCCTGGTTCCAGCTTGCAACAACTCGGAAAAAATAAATTAGAATTGAATGTGTTTCCATCTGCAACTGAATCCAACTGAACAACCTTTGCAACTTTA
The DNA here is from genome assembly GCA_035043205.1 of Drosophila trichaetosa. Lineage (NCBI taxonomy): Eukaryota > Metazoa > Arthropoda > Insecta > Diptera > Drosophilidae > Drosophila > Drosophila trichaetosa. Next base: position 303,412 of record JAWNNE010000640.1, on the reverse strand, counting down.
ACTTTTTCATTGAAGTTACTCGAAAACTTTAATGCGATGAATGATTAGTAGTACCAGAAAGTTAACAGAAACTTGTAAAAATTACAGTGTAGGTTTGAACTCAAGAAGAATTCCAGGAAAATATACGAAGCTAAATTTAGTAAGATCATGATACTTGAAGAGAGGGAGTTAACTAAGACTTTAAGACAAAAAATGAGACTCTCTTTTGCACTCATTTCAAACTGATTTCAATCGGATATTCAATCGAATAAGTATCGAATGTTAGGGTTACTAATTTACATCAAATCATTTATTTCCATTCAATCTATATAACAACCTGAACTAGGTTATATTTTGGATTTGATATTTATATTTGTTTTGTAGAAATGCATCGTCTTCAGACCCACTCAACTCTCCAGAAGTGTAGTATCCGTGCCTTCTGCCTTACAGGGTATTCGAGAACTTGAATACTTTTGTTGTCGGTCTAATCTAATATGGCAACCTAATTGCAGCAAATTCCTTTTGCACCAAGAAAGAACTTTATTTTGAATATGATATTTAAATTGTGTATTCCGCATTAACAAGTTATCTGTGGACCTATTTGACTGCCCAGGAGTGTAGTATCCTTCTCTGCGACGGGGTGTAACCTGTACAATCCCAATAAAGTCGGCATTGATTTGCTTTTGCAGGTTCCGCCTTTTAGACTGCCCCACCCGCCCCCCTTCCACCTAGAGTTACTGCTAATTAAAAATGTGAAACACACACATACACACACACACGCACACACACGCACAACTTAAACCGCTTGCAATTTATCAAAGGCATAAAGCAGAGAGACTTCTATTTTTTTGTTGTTGTTGCATGCCACGGATATAATTTTTTAGCAAGGCGCTGAAGCGCGGCGCGTATAATGCGCATAATTTCTATGCCACGTTGGTCACCCAAAAAGTAAATGCTGCAAGTGTAGACAGATGGGCGGGGTGAGGGGGCAGTGGCAATAAGCGACCTTTGTGCGACGACAAGCGGCAGCCGCAACAAACAGGCACAAACATGGCGTCAGTTATTTTTTTTGGCAATGAGCAATGAGTGGGGCAAGGGGTGCAAAGGGGGTGGGTGATGAGGCGGTGCTGAGGGAGGGGGAATCAGACGACAAACAAAAGAGGTACACGCGAAAATAAAACCTATTACCGGAATCATAATTATCTTTTATGGCCGCGTCTGTCATGACGACATTATGGCCAGGCCTGGCCTGGGCTGGGCTGCTGGCCCTGATCCGAGCCAACACGTAGCAATAAAAAACCGCGAAATGCGGCCAAGTAGCAAAAAAAAAAATAAATATCATAAATTACGCGCGCACAGGCGACAACCCCCCTAAACCCCCTCCAACTACCCGCCCCTGCGCAGCACAGAAAAACACACAAATTATGTAGTCGGCATAAAATCGCGCTTATTTTCATTACGAGGCAGTCCAGGGGTGTTGTGGGAATTAAGCAAGAGGGGCTTGGGGTTATGGGGCTTGGTTGCTGTCTAGTTGTGCCGTGGACAAAACAGGTGTTTTCTAATTTATTGCAACACAATCCCCCGCCCCTCAGCAGCAGCCTCCTCAGCCCTCCTCCTCCTCCTCATTATTATTATTGTTGTTGTTGTTGTTGTGTTGACTTTGAGTTATTAAAAGTGTGTTTTTCGACGAGTGGCGGGGGCTAGTGGGTGTGAGGTAGTTGGGGGAGGGGTGTTTGCATTGTCAACGCCTGTCTGCAGTTGGCAGACAAATCAAAGTGTGTCACCCCGCCCCCCCTGCCCACACCCACACTTCCTGCCTGGCGACACTTGTCATGTGTTTTTTAATTTCTAATATTTCACGCGTTTTGTACAAGCACAATGCACACTCTCTCGCTCTCTCTCTCTCTTCCTCTCTCTTTCTATGCCCCATCTAATGCTAATACTGCGGCAGCTGCTATTGTTGTGCACTTGTGCTGCAAATTATGCGAGACACGTCGTTGTTGCCACCGCTGCTGCTTCTGCTGCTGCTGCTGCTCCTGTTGTTGTGGATCTCATTTTGCTGGGCGAGGTGTGCCTGAGGTGTTTACCACAAAAGCACACACACAAACAAACACATAATACACAGAGAGAAAAAAAGAGTGCAGTCTGCTGCTAGTCACTTTTTCTATGTAAGATCACATTTGAGTTAACAGAATCTGCAATTTCTTAACCAATCTTAATGAAACTATTGCAGTTGATCAATAATATGCCCATATATATTATATATCAATCGGAAGACTATATCTTTGCAGTTGTGCCTCTTATTGCTGTTCATGCAACAACTTATATGCCAATTTTATAGTCTTTGAGATCAGAATGTTTGTACATACCATCGACAGTTGTCTGTCGATCCTGATCAAGAGTATATATACACACCTGGAAGGTAAATAGAATATAAAATATAAAATTGAGCTGGACAGTGAAATATGCATCACATTAAGTAAACTTTAATTTGTCTAAGTTCGATTTGAATATATTCATTATAATGAAGCCCAAACTGAGCTATAAAATAATATTTAATGGGCCGAGGACATCACTACAGCGTTGAGTACACACGACTCTCAGAACAAAGAACAAATTTACATATCCACATCAATCAATATATATATACCTGATGCGGTCTGAGTTGCTTTCATGGCAAAAAATGCATTCTTTAAATCGAATTGTGAATCTTGTGTGAATAACTTTTTATTCAGTGTTTAATATTTTTATTATTACTAATTTATTATTAAATAGATTCGGAAGAAGAAGAAGACAAAGTTGATTTATTTAAGAACAGTCTCTCTCCATTGAAGCAATTATTCGTGGCTTAGGATCTTTGCTCTTTTTCGCTCTGTGTATATACGTGTGATAATTTAGCGCGCCACAAAAGTTTTCTTCAAAATTGCCCAAGGCCAAGTGTGTGGCATGCCCCTTGTTGTTCTTGCCTCTGCTCAGCAGCACAAAAAAAGGAAAAAAGCGCAATGCACGTGCTGTCTTTGTGCCGTTGTTGTTGTTGTTGTTGTTGTAATTGCTGCTGGTTGCTTGTTGACAGGACACTTCAACTATTGTTGTTTGCACTCCCCCCTCCAACAGCCAAACACCCAACAGCAACCACTGTGCACAGTGTCCTGTTTAATTCAGCATGAAATTGGTTTGTATTATTATTTTGCAGTCGTCGCTCGTCGAAGCCGGCGGCGATTCTGCGACTCTTCAACTCTGTGGCAACACCTTCAAAACTGTCAGCATCAGTTGTTTAAAGCTTAAAGCGTGCCACCACACACACACACACACACACTCGCACACACTTGCACACATATAGAGAGTGTGTGTGCGAGAGCAAAACTGAAAGTTTGCTTTGATGCTGTGCTGGACTGCTGCTTTAATTAAAAACTGCGCTCGCTGAGTAACTAGCACTTGATTAATTTTTGGTTGCACGCAAAACGTAACGCGAACAGAAAAAATCGAATGAAAAAAGCAGCAACAGCAACAGCAACCAGAAAACGAGCCACAAGCAGCAAGTGGCAAGCGGCAACAAATTGCTGCCCAGTTGCTGGGCGGACCAACCAAAAAAAAAACAAGGGATCCAAATTAATTATGTCCAAGCAACGCCGTCGGTGGCCGCTGCCTTGCCACACTTCAAAAAAACATTGGGAAATCACCTTATTATTCAGAAGGTATATTTCTTAATACCAGACAAAAGTCGAGCCAGAAAATTACAATACTATTTTCCCAGGATTTGAAAATCTATTTTCTATTTTCATAATTTTTAGATAATCAATTTGTGGCAAGCCTTTCTTAATTTTGTAACTTATTTTTCTGAGTGTACTGGCCTTATACTTTACGTTATCAGCGCGTGCTCTGCATACGTGGACGCCAGCGAGCAAGAGGAGTGGACTGAGGAGCACGATGAGGAGCGGGATGTGTAGCAGGATCTGGAGCGGGCTGAGGAGCGGGATGTGGAGCAGGATGTGGAGCAGCACATGTACAGCAATGGAAGCAGATACTGTTTAAAGGCGACCTCTGGTTTCGTTCTAAGCGCTTTCACATTTCCATTGCATACTTTTTAGCGCACGCTGTGCCTCATGGCGTGTGTGTCTGTGTGTGTGTGTGTGTGTTGTGCGTGATGTGTGTGTTGTGCCTGCTGTGTGTGTGTGATTTACGTGGGCGGTTTGCTTTGATATTGAATTTTTGTGAAATGAAATACGAGTTGATGAACCTGACTTCTGCGGCTGCCTTTGGGCGTGATCACCAGTGATTTAATGTCTGCTCCGATTATAATTCTATATGCAGAAAGGGAAGAAGGGAAAATTAACACTTTAACATTAGTTAAATGTTGAAGTTGATTTAAAATATTGTATTTTATTTATGTCACAATTATTATTCACAATTATCTTCACTCACCATTGCAACCACTACCTGGGTTCAGGAGATTGATAGGATGACAGTTGACATTGGTATTCATCAGGCGCAGATATAGATTCGATAGAAAAGTTGTGCGTAATCAGAAAGAGTTATCCGTCCAACCACATATGGACAATAGGCGTACACCTTTGCTCCAATGGCGCCCCTCTCTCAACGGTCAGCTGCCCCGATTTGGCGAGGAATAGAGTCTTCTTTCTCAACACTAGCCAAAGGAATCTTCAAGAGCTATCATCTAAATACTATTGACCTTTGTAAATTGTCACTATTGATTCCCTAAATATATATTTTAATGTCAACCTAATACCTATGTATGTGAAGATCCCATCCCCTTACACATTATAAAGTCAGAATCTGGCAATTGACATTTTGGCTGTCCTAAGTTATGCAATGTTTCGTCTTGGCCTTAGAAATTGTTTCAGTTAACTTTAACGAGCTTTAAGTCTATTCCGTCAACATTTTACTTTAAAAACTTCTTGTTGCAAGTTCTGCAAGTTGATTGAATTGAATTTGAATTCAACTGGCAAGCAAATAAAACCCGGCTGTGAATATGTGTCATCAACTGTAAGGCTGCAATGCTGAGCAGGTCTCAAGTGTTGTTCAACACACTCAATTTTCATTAGGGTTTTTGGAAACAAAGCAAATACTGAAATGTCTCCGGCATCCACACATATTAAATACAATATTAATAATCTCGCTTGGCATTGTCAGGAAAAGCGCCCAGGGAGATCTTTATATATATAGGTATGTGTGTGTCTGAGTGTGAGTATAATCATTGTCTACGTCTACACACCAAGAGTCATCACTCATTCACACACACTCAGACACACACACACACACTCGCAGCAGCAGCCACGCCTGATTTTTACCTAGAGCGCACGTTGTGCGCCAGACTGGCGCCAGTGGCAAACAAAAGCCTTGCCACATTGAGAGGGTCGCTTAATAAAGCGAGGATGCTGCAACGTCAACTTCAACTTAAAGCCACGCAACTGATATAAACCATGCCACCTTGTCGCCCAGATAGCGCCCAGATAGCTCCTTGAGGCAAATGTTAATGTAAATGTTTGTCTGCTATTTGAATTTTAATTACTTTTTGTCGGTTTCGGTTTTTCGCGTGGCGCACAAAAACTATTTATGCACGTTGCCCCTTGCCCGCCCCCCCCAGTAAACTTTCTAATAGAATCTGGCCAGAAAACCATAAAAACTTTTGCATCCAATCGAAGGTAGGGCAGAGCATCAGCAGCCATAGAGTCAAAGATTGTAATGCGCCTTAATTGAAACAAGTCCCAAACCAATTGGCTGCCACACAGCCACTTAAGCCAAGTCCAAGTCCACGTCCAAGTGCTAAAGGTAGACGGCACAGTGGCTCCCAGTTGCACAATCAAAAATCAGCAGCAGCAGCAGTCAACGATGGGTAGCATAAATTTTCAAATTGTTAGCAATGAGTCCTCCACCCCCCTTTGAAACGGAAACGCCTAATTCCAGCCGCTGAGATTGAGACTACAACGCCAACTTCCCCCTCCTGCAGCCTGGCCGTCGTCTGGCAGCTGTTTCAGGCCACAGACAGTCAACTCAGTTAGTCGCTTTTGGGCCAGCACGGGAATTATTCGTGGACTGCGTTGCTCTCTTTTATCGGATTCAGTTTTCGGCTTGCGGGGTAGAGAGCTGCGGTACACTTACAAAAAAACAGTGCACTGAACTTTAGAAAGATTTCTCATACAAAACTTTGTAAGCAGTTTATAAAATCAAATAACTTAATTTGAAATAATAATATAATTTAAAAGGCAAACCAGTAGATTTTCTAAAATTGAATGCGTTTTTTCTGAGTGTACCAAAGTTCGGCAAGCAGAAAGAAATTCAATCAAAGGTACAAGTTAATCCCGCGTGAGTTCATAAAGTTCACAAAAGCCAATTTATTTGCCAGGCGTAATAAGTTTCAAAGTAAATGCCAGCGAGTCGTTCTCTTTATTTTCATTTTTATACTTTTGATTTACAGAAGCTATAACGATTCCCAATTTGTGTAAGACTAGGTAAATGCATAAAATCTGTATTTTTCATCTAGGGGGTTTCTTTAGTTTGCAGACATATTCAATTCTGTGGCATGTGCCTTTTAGCGTTGTCAAACATTTTAACGATTCGAACTACGATTAAATGAATTGTCTTTTTATACCTCGAATCCATTAGCCTTTCCAGTATCGAATTAATTTAAAGTGTATTAAAATATTACAATTAAAGGCCAGCTGTCCAGAGATCGCTGGTGTGGAGGCGCTTTAAACGTCTGCGGGTTGTGATTGACCCTAGTGAGCAGGCTTTCTTGACATTCTTATTATTATTAGTTAAGTTACCCAAAATAAACTGAAAACAGTTGTGCAAAAATCAACATTAATTATAGTTTAAGTAGGAAGAATAAACAATTCAAGCAAAACATTGACACAGCTGCGATAGCTGGGTAAACAGAACCCAAATTGAAATTGGTATAAATAGCTCTCGGTCTCCACACACAGCTATGCCAATTTTGGATCATGATCTGATAATGGGAAATAAATCAGAGAAAACCCAAGTATTCAATTTGAGAACTTACGTTCAGAATATGATCAGAAATGTGCCCAAATTGAAAACTGTTGCCAAAGAGAATATTACATCTTATTCTCGAGGTTGTCGAGGTCAATTTGTGCCACAATTAAATCTGCACTGCGAATATAAAATGAAGACTTCGCCATTTCTACGACTGGCACCCCTCAAAATGGAGATTGTTCTGCTTAATCCATTTATAGTTGTGTTCCATGAAGCATTGTCTCCCCAGGAAATCGATGATCTCCAAAATCTTGCCCGACCACTGTTGAAGCGTACGACTGTCCATGTGGATGGCAAATATGTTTCGAGAAGAGTGCGAACTTCGAAGGGCGCCTGGCTGGAAAGGGATCTCAACAATCTGACGAGGCGCATCGAGAGACGAGTTGTGGACATGACTGCGTTAAGCATGCAGGGCTCTGAGGCATTCAACATTATGAACTATGGCTTGTACTTATTTTACTTATTTATTATTTGATAAGAAGATTAAAGTTGGATTAAGAAATTGAATTCTATCTTGAAATATCAAAGCAGAGTTTTCTTGTTGGTTGTTTTCATTCAACTTGCAGACAGCTGAAACTATTCAGAATTGCTGAAAAATGTAAATTTTGTTGAGCGCGCTTATTGAAGTGATTTATCGAAAAGCACGCAGGCCACAAACAAGAAAAAACATAATAATAAAAGAGCTCAAAGTGCGTTTGGCAAGTTTGCAACTCGTTGGAATATCACGCGCCTTTGAAGTCACCATACAAAATAGATAGAATCGAGTCGAGCTTAGCTGTGTGGCATGCATCATTACGGAGTCAAAAGGAGTTTGTCGACAAAGCGAACGGGGCTTTTGTGATTTTTGCACATATCCTCAATTAGTGTTAAGAGCTTGTCAAACAAGCAGCGAAGATTAAAGCGACATGCCACATGCCACACACCCCGCAATCCCTTCTCTGTCATGGGTCTCTGAGCTGAGGGGGCGTAACCCGAAATCGATTGTTAGATTTGCCGTCAGCTCATTTTACCTCCAAATCGCAGCTGGGGCAGAGACTAAAAGGCAAACATCTAATTGCCTGGACAGAGCAAATAATGGCACAAGACACTGGGGACTACTTACGACGAAGTGGCAACTGTGGCAGCAACAACAGCACTTGCCCCAGGCAAACATGCTGCAACAACAACAACAACAATAAAAAGGTGAAGGATTAATAGCAAATAAATTGATGTTGAAAAGGCGATTAGAGTGAAGTGAGTCAAGTGAGGCAAGTGAGTGGAGTAGTGTAGAAACGATAGATGACACTGCTCTCGAGTGCTGTGGAGAGTTTTCTATTTCGAGTTTGCCACATAAATCATTTTGCAAAATTTACCTATGAAAAGAAAATGTCAACGCTGCACAGCAAAAAAAAAGAAAGAAAAGCCAAAAAAAAAATGCAAAGTAAAACAAAATTGTGAATAGCCGCATTATCATATGAATTTTTGTGTGGCAAACAAAAAGCCAAATGTTGCATAAATTTGCGAGCCACTTCATGTGTGTGTGTGTGTGTGTTGCACAACAAAAGGTAAAAGGCAAAAGAGGGTCAACAGCCAAAAAGCCAGCTGGACAAAGAGTGCATAAATTTTCATAAATTTTCATGTGGGATACGCTGGCAACTTTGATTTATTTGATATTTTTGTGTGTTTTGTTGTTAGTTTGCTGCACATGCCTCATCATAACATGAGATTGGTTTGAATTTTGGGGTGGAGTTTGGGGCTTGCTTTGATTGCCATGAAAATTGAGCTGGCAACGTGTGACGAATCGCATAAAAGTTGTGCCAAGAAAATCGATCGCAGAGCAAAATTCTCATTCTCATTCTCATTCTCCCTTTAAGATTTAAGCTGGAATTGGAAATGGAAATGGAAATGGATGGTGGACTGACCTTTTGCCTGGCTCACTTTTCACGTTCATTTTCACAGTGGACAAGCAACAAGAGCAATGGGAAAATAAGCAAAAATAGAAGTGGTTTGCATGTTGAACAGAAACAATCAAATCGCAATTTACTGGCTCATGGAAAAGCGATTTATCGCTGGGGAAGTTAGTCGGTCATAAAACATCCATTAACTTCATGTCAATGTTGCATATACGCACCAAGCCACCACTCCCCTCCCCACCACCACCACCCCCTTCGGTTAGTCAACGGCCGTTCATTTGCGGTATTGGTCCACAGGCCTTGCCACATCGTGTCCAGTGTGTCCTCTGTGTCCAGTGCACACTGCAAATTGCTCGGCTCCGCCTCTGCAACATGTCAGCGTTTTATTTGCTTTTGTCCAAGTACCAAAAGCCAATGACACGTGATAAGAAATGGCAGGCGGCATAAAAAATGTGTTTTGCAACAAAAACAAAAAACCAAAAGAAAAATAAGAAAAAAGCCAAAATAAATCAAAAAATTAAAAAAGAAATTAGAAGAGTCTGATGTGCTTCAGAGATACGCTGTTATCCGACTCCTGCTGATATGAAGCAGCAACAAAAAATACTTGAAAATAGATTAAAAATATAATTTAAAATTAAACTCAAATTAAAGAGATAAGAATTATTTATGCGATTAAATATATTTTTGAGTGTACTTAATTGTATAATTGTGTTGTGTGTAAAATTTGATGAAAGAAACAAGTTGGCATGCTCTCGAGATAAGTCGATTATTAATCAATTCGAAATTCATTGCCTTTTTAGAATCGATCAATTATCCTTATCTATATCTTTGGAATTGTGTATTTTACTGCTGTCGCTAATTGATCGATTCAAGTCTCTAGCTCTGAGATTGGCATGTTCAAATAGACGGATATACGAGCATGGCCAACTATAGACATTAGAGCACTATTCTCCCAATTTTTAATGGGTTGAGAGTATAAGGAAGTATATCAGTCACGCTGAAGATGACATGCCCTCGCAGACTAGAGTCCTCCTATTGTTCATAGGTTGCTAATATTTTTTAGAGTGAAAACTGAAAGCAACAAATTTGAAAGAGTTTTAACAGTTGCACAAACAGATCGATTTGCTCTGGTCGAAGAATTTCCAGTTTTGTTTTGCACGATTTCAGATCCATTACATTATGTAAATAATGGCAATAAACTTGATTAAATGTTGTTCATTTTTGAAGAAGCGAAATGAATTTAAGAATATATGTTTGGCATATTAAAACAATAAAAGTAAACTTATCTATGCTCAGCAGAGATAAGATAAGATTATCTAGGTTTATCATCGATAAGTTTCGTACTTGAAGCAAGTATAATCTGTTGATAATAAGTTGTTTGTTTTTTCTATAGGTTTCTATAGCTTTGCTTCAATTAATTTGTTATTAATTTGTTTATTTCCTCAGTTAAGACACTGTCTTTAATATGGTTTATATAGCTTTTCTAAGATATATGAACTTCATACTCAAAGCAAGGCAGAAATGTTTGTAAACCTTTGTTCTATGTAGTTTTTACACTCACAGACATACTCTGTTATCCCTTTGACAAACAGAGTATACAGGACAGCAAACACCAAGTCGGGAAAGAAATGGGGAAAAACCATTGCACACGTACGCAAAAGTAATTTTCCAATAGCCGCAAAGAAATGTCAAAATTGTTGTCGCACTTTTTTAGGCAAGCAATTGGAGCGGAATTTTCCATGCTTCTCATCCGCTGACTACTCCTTCCCCTCCATTGTGTAAAATGCCACCCAGTCGACAAGAGTTAATTGTTGCTGGTGGTAGGTGGCAAGTATAACGAGTATGTCTGAAGAAGTAAATACTTTGAAGCTGTCATTGCCACACAGATATTTTTGTCGGCCAACTCTGCGGCTGTGGCACTTAGCCATAATGTGTTACGAGTGCGGCGCAAACTTTTGAATTACCTCAGTTACCAGCGAGAAGATGAAGAAGTTGGAGTTGAAGGAGAAGAGGAAGAAAATGTGTCTGTTACCGTCCTCATTTATGCCGTTTCAAGTTGCGCAACGAAGCGTTTTGTTTTCCTCCTTGCCCCCTTTCGCATCCTTGCCCCGTCTCAATCCGAATGTTTGTCTTTCATTTCTGGTGGCTGCTACGATTATTACCTGCTGTTAAAAATTCTCATAATGCCACAGATAATAATTTAATGTGCCGCTTTTAGTGGCGCACATTAAAAAGTTCTTGCCAAAGTCTTTCAATATGGCTGTGTAAACAGGTAATTGTGTTTAGCTCTGACTTCATCCCCACTTCGAGTTTGAGTTTGAGTTTGTGAGTGACAAGCAGAGCTGTTTGTTGCCCAGAAGTTGCCACTAAATCATTTTTGGCCAAAACGCAACACTTGTTAGCCATGTCATAAGCTAAACCTCCCCCTGCAAATGTGCGAACATTGCCATTAGCACTGCAGGCAGGCGACTTATGAAGCAAAAGGAACTCCGCCCCTGCGAATGTGAAGGTATCTCCTGGCTATATATATGTTTAGGTAGGTACACTCGGAGAAAAAAGAAGTTGAAGTTAAAAGTGATTTCTTGTTTCACAAATTCAGGTGGCTACTTCTTGACTCTATATGTAAGCAAGTCTGTCTAGTTAGCGATATTTGTTTTTCTAAATTTCAGTGGGTTTTTTTTGAGTGTATATATATGTGTGTATTGGTAGCTACTGTCTCGACCGGCTGTCTGTTGGAACTTTTGAAAGTTATGCGCATTTGTGCTGACCATTGGCATTTTGCAGCTAGTCCAGCTAGTCGAGCTCGTCCAGCTTTTGTTTTTGCTCTCCACGCGCTGGCACATGGTCATCATGGAGTGTGTGGTCGTGGCAAAGGTCGACAAAAGGCGGCAGCAGCTGTTGCCCAACCGTTTTGTCTGCCGTCTGCCGTCTGCCGTTTGCCGTGTCGAACAGAGTCGAGTCCTTTTTTTTTTTCCTTTTGCAGGCGTCGATTGGATGCGCATCCTTGGCGTGCTTGGCAAACGATTGGGGATTAATACTTTGCCGAGTTTTTGTGTCGTTTGGCGCAGTTTATTGAAAAGGTGACACTGCAGCCAGTCTCCTCTGTCCACTGGCCACTGTCCACTGTCCACAGTCCCGGCTGCCCGCATCCCGCACATGACCAAAGTTTTAGTCCTTGTTCAGCAGCGGCAAAGTTTTGCGTGTGTGCTGTTTGATTCTCTCGTTTTTTCAATCTGCTTCTCAGTTCGATATTATCGACGGGAAACATATGTGAACATGTCGTTTGACACATTTGTCAGTTGGCTTAAAGCTGCACTTGGCCTTAAAGCCATTTGTTGTTGCCAAAAATGCGTAATTTCCATGCGGCTCTCGCACAATTGTAAACCACTTTGCAGCCAATTAGATGCTTTCAACAGCTTTTCAGTGAGTGTGAGTGGCTTGGAGAGGGTGGGAGGAGGTGTGTGTTGTGTGTATACACTCAGAAAAAACAATCGCACTGAATTTTAGAAATTATCGTCTTAATTTCAGATTTTTTTTTAAATAAATGTGTTTAATTTTCATGGTATTTTTTCTTAAGTGTAGCAACAACTGTAATCAAATCAAGTTGGAGTTATTTTCTGAGTGTATGCACACGCACACACACGCACATTTGCTTGCACGTACGTTGACAAATGACGGGCACTGTTAACGGTGTTTGGCAGCACTTGTGAGCCTCATTATGTGGCATTTGGGCTAACCGCTTTAATTAGCTCTGCAAGCGGCGCCCACACACACACACAGAGGGAGAGAGGGAGAGAGAGAGAGAGAGAGAGAGACAGAGAGTGGGTGAGAAAGAGAGTGGGCGGCAGATAGACAGCAAATGCAGGCTGCAGGCTGGATGCGGGCCCAAAACTTGCATGTGGTCAACGGCAGCCAACCTCAAAAGCCACTTGGGCGGCTGCAACACAAAGCCAACACAAACCCAGCCCACTTTCAACAACAATTGTCGAGTGCAGTGACACAAAATGTTGCATATACGACACTGCTGTTGCTGTTGCTGTTGCTGCTGCTGTTGCTGCTGCTGTTGCTAGGCACCTTCCTGTCACGGCTGTCGTTGACTTTAATTGAGTCACAAATCAACCAAAATATACTACAAAACACACTCGGCTTGTGCCTCGCTAATTTATGATGCGCAAAATGTTGCGTACTTGAGTGGTTGCATGGGGCAAGGGGGGAGGGGGACACCTGCTGAAGACGTTGTCGGCATTCATCCAGCCGGCTAATGAGCCGCAAAACAGACGCTGAGGTGAACAATTACAGCCACTTGGCTTAATTATGCTAATTCAACGCTTAACGTGGCGTATACGCAATCCAATCTTGTGCAACTATCAGTAAAAAATACTCCAAAAATATTCCACTCATGTAGTTTTTTATCAGCACCAAATTGTTGTCGCGTTGGCGCCAACAATATTTTTCAAAAATAAGGAACATGTATTTGCAAACCGCATAAAACGAAACGAAATTTGGCACCCGAGGGGGGATTGCCCAGGGGTGAAAAAGAGACACTGAAATTTGCTTGTTTTTCAGCTTGCTGCTGCTTTTGTTGTTGTTGTTGTTGTTGTTGTCGGCGTCACAGTTGCTTCCCGGGCTTTCATATTTTGAATACAAATTGCTTTATTTGCGCTGCTGCGCCAATTTGACATACAACACAACCTCATCCCCCTGCCCCGTACATCCCACCACCACACCCTCCACCCCATCCACTCTAAACTACACTCGCCCCCCTTTTTGAATGCTGTGCCAGTTTCGGTCGACTTCATTGCGAATTTTACATAGATATAAACAAGTGCTCATGGCATTCAGTCCACCTTTCTGATACCCTGTAATTTTTAGGCATGGGTTGAAGGGGAGGCATGAAGTTGTGTAAACATATGTATAAATAAATCTAAACATAATGTATTAATATATTTATTACTGATCAGCATCTAGAAATGACTTTAGCTCTAGGTCAAACTACACAGCTAACTGGACACAGGCTGTGAATCTCTCCCTCAGTTTGAATCCCTCAGGACACGAGATATATTAGAGTGGAGTGGACAAATAAAAATACATATTTAAATTAAAATTTTAAATGTAAAAATTAAATATCGGATATATGGAGGTGGTGAAAAGCAAACCCATCAATGACACCCCAGTACAGTGAAGGGTATGTTCCCGTAATCAGTTCAGAGTATGTTCCCGTCGAGCTCCCCATCTCTCTCTCTCTCTCTCTCTAATTCTCGAACTTGTTCCAGCTGTCCTTTTTAGCACGTGCTAAAATACTTTACCAGCACAATACAGGGTATCTCCACGTCGTGCTGTCTTTCCCTCATTATTACTTCTGGCCGCTGTCGCATTGTGTGAGTGTGTTTGCCCTTTTTTTTGCTTTCTTTCTTGTCTCTGGCACTTCTTTTGCATTTTATTACAAGCCACATGGAGGGCTTTGATTCGCCAAGGGTTGCTCTTGGTTACTCCTGGGTTTGCAGTCTGTAGTCCTCGTCTATAGGTAGTTCCCGGTTTTGTTTTTTTTTTTTGGTTGGAAAAAACAAATTGCTCCCCGGTGAGCGTTTGGCAGCATTTGGCAGTGTTATTTGCATGCCGGCTTTTCTTGGGCGCACTCGTCTCAAATCTGAAATACATAATAATTTAATAATATTTGTCAGGCAGAGATAAATCATCTGCAGTTAATATGACAATGACTGACAGCCGCAGCAGCACGAAAATAATCATTTGTATCAAGGTAATATGACAACATTGTTGACAAATTGCCTCTTCTGGTTTTTTTCGCTTTTCTTTCTGTTTTCCTTTTTTTTTGTGTATTTTTTAATGTTATGCGGGTATTAATGTCATGCGGCTTTACGATCTAGATCTGTGCGTGGCAACTAGGACAACTTTGTTGCATCGACATACGCATAAAAAACTAGCTCTCAAATTAGCACGAACTGAGCCAAAAAGCTGAGCAACATTTTACGACTTCATATTTGCGATATATACTACGTACATATATGTATGTATGTGCATATGCAGATTTCTCTGTTTTTGGCTGAGGAAGTTATGCGTAGGAAATTTGTTTTAATTAGCTGCTGACAACAACAACACCAACAACAGCAACAACAGCAAATAAAACACGATGTGGGTTAGGCATCAACAAAGTAGCGTCAAAACATCCGCTCGCTAATTTTAGCGATCTATAAAGTAAATCTCAAGCAGCAACGAATACAAACAGAAGTACACCCCCACTTTTGAGTAAATATATATATATATATATATATATACATATATATATATATCATATATCATATCAACCTTTGAGGCAGGCGTTTTTTTATACCCTGCCTGATGATATTTTAATTGAGGTGCCGAGGTTTGTGGCGTAATGAAAAATACGACTTTGATGCCAATCGGCCTTCATAGCCATATTCATTCATGCAAAGATTAAAGAAAAATAACAGTAATAATGTTATTATGTAATTATACATAAAGTATATTTAATGTTCATGTGGGTCGATGAATCTTAAATTTTGAAATTCTTCTACTTCCGTTTCACTTGGTCCTTATATATATTTTTCGATATGTTATCATTTGAAGGGAGATAAATTCCGCCACTCTTAATATTCGATAAGCTTGTATCCATCAGATACATATACATACATTAAGTATTGTAACATTTTTTACAAGTTCATTTGCACATTGAATTTCCTTTTGATTAATCTGTATACTTATGTCCTGATTCCTTATTATTTTATTTGTTTTGTTAATTTTCCTTCCTTTCTTCGTATTCCTTTTGTTAATTGTTGATTTTTCAGATATTTAAGAGCTTCTCTTACACTTTTCTTTTACTACAGCTTGCCAGTAAGATCTAACTACTTAAATTCCTTCAGCTCCCAAGCTTTTTTTTATTAATACTATAATAGTTAGATCTATTGTGTTCCCTGCTGACCCTATAGCTATTCCATCAAACTTGTTCCTCTTGGCTTGTTTCCCTATATCATCCAACTTTGAGGGGAGCAACAGGTCGAATCTGGTCTGCAAGGATATATCACCATAGGTACATGTCTAAGATCTGAGAATGAATAATGAAAGCCTCAATTAATAACTATGTCTGAATAAAAAAGCCAAGATCAAGTTTTGCGAGTATCATTCCAAATCGATTCCCGATAATAATTCAAGGCACAATTGTAAAGATAAAGCCTTAAAATTTACGTGTTTTTAATAAACTTAGCAATCTTCCTGATCCACTTGTAAATGCAGATTTTGTTAACCAAAAAGTGTGGAACAATCCACAATCAGCAAGCTCAGTTATCACCTGGGTACAGAGTATCTCCTAGTCGAGCTCTCTCGACTACATCATGCTTACTTGTTCTCACTTGTTTTGATTTGCCATTCGATTTGTTTACTTGGTGAAATCTTGGCTGGCGTCGAGCAGGTGCCGCGCTGGAGCCATAAACAAGGGTTCCTATCGAAAGTGCCTCCCATCATTGATAGAAACTGGAAATTTGTGGTTGGAGCAAACAATTTTATGGCCAGAACGCATAATTTGATGACAAATTAATACAATGGCCAATTCGCTTAGCGATGGGCAACGTATGTGTTTTAATATTATTATTTTTTGGCGATTTATGCGAGTATTTATCATGGCACTCCAATGTCGCAAAGGAAACATATTAATATTATTATTATTATATTTTGCACATTGTGTGTGGAAATGATTCATTCAATTACATTGTTCACAGTTAAACGGAATTGGCCACATAACTATGGAACGGGCTAACAACAATAACAACAACGCAATAAATATGCAATTGTTTATAATTTACGGTCAATTATTTAATATTCTTAAATTTGCACACTAAAAACATAAAAACTGTGTTTGCCAAAATATTTGTACTTATTTGTGGTTATCATCTATCTTCCAATGACATTTCTAAAGGCCTTATTTCCGTTGGTAAACAATGTGTGAATTTAGATTTGAGTGCTTGAAAGTTCATCCTTAAGATATAAATTCTTTTTTGTCAATCAATCTTAAAATCAAGAATTAGACTTGAATATGGACGGATGAAAATGAATGATGATTGAATAAATGATGAAATTAATGTTAATTAAATCTAGAAAATGTGGTACCTGAAGTAGGTTTGGTGTAGGTAAAATCGTTTGTCATCTTCCAAAAAGTGTATTTATATCTGCAATATTTCTAGCAAGTGAATTTTGTTAACCAAAACTGCAAATCTCAAGCTCTCAAGATTTCTTTCAACAATTGCTTCAATTTTAAATTAAGACTTAAATTAAAGAAATGCTGCAAGCCTCTAGCTGTCTCAACTGAAGCACTCGAATCAGTTTAACATAATTTAGTTTGCTTCAGTTTTCAAATGTGCTGTTTACGTAATGTTAAGCGAATATCGTAAGGGGAAGTTGGCCAAAAGCATAGCGTTAACAGCTGCCACTGCTGTTAGCCAGCGCAACAGACTGTTATTGCGGCTAACATTGGCTAAAGAAGAGAACTCGATTCGCATCCGTCAGCCGCTGGCAGCGTCTTCAGTCGGGGAACTGCCGTTGGGGCCAACAGACGGAGAGCCAACAAACAGGCGGAGAGACATACTGGCGAATTGGCCAATTGGCTGTTGACGGTTTTGCTGTTGTTAACGGAAACTTGTGACTGTGACTGCAGCCGAGACTGAGACAAAGTCACATTTTGCAGAGTCGAGTTGCTCATCATTTGTCGCTACATCCTATGGCCAAAGTTTGGCCATTAAGCTCGGCGCAATTGCTGTGATTCATATGCCCCGGGATGCTCTACTCGAGGCAGGGAGGGAGGAAGGTGCTTACTTTTGAGCACCGTTTTTATGACAAACGGAAGACACTTGAGTCAAAAAGTTGTTGTGCGAGAAAATCATATTGCGACAGCCTTTGAACTATTGATGAGCACGTTGCCTACAATTAGCGTTTAATTGCCACAAAAAGAGGTAGCTCCTAACTCCATACCACCCCCAATCCCCCATGCATTTGGGGGCATTATTATTAATGTGCTCGGCCTTTCTCATTTCGTCTCTGAAATACTTGAAAAATGAACGTAGACAATTTTCGCGCACCTTTTTGGACAACGCGGCGTCTTTTTGTAATGAGTTCGCTGCTGTATATATATATATATACATATATATATATATATATATATATATATATATATATATATATATATATTATTTTGGCACTGGCTGCCTTTAAAAATGAGTCTGCTGTCCATTGGCGCCGGGGTGGTTTTTTTTTCTTTTCTTTTTTTGCAGCCAGGCAAACTTGACAGCAATGTGAATGATTGAACGCGTGTCCATCAGAAATGCGTCTAATTGGTTTTTGTGCCAAGCATCAAAAATAAATAAGCTAGACGAAAAAATAAAGGGTAAAAACTGTCTGCTAAAGGTAATTTTTTGTAATTTGTAATTTGTAATTTGTAATTTACTTTTCGTGTTGCGTTGCTCACTTAACAGTCCCTTCTGCCTGAAGACTCTCCTTTAAAGGCCCAAATGGATTTTAACCTTATCTTCGCGCGCCAATTAAGCCAAAGCAAAAGCCTTGGCAACTGTTATCAATCATTTGTTTGCCAATTGTCATTCATAATTTACTTTTCCCGATTCGCTGCTTATTTGACAATGAGTGCAGCTTAAGGTCTGCTCTTTAAAACTCCAATAAAACAAAATAAAATCAAAACCATTGTTATCATTTGTTACATCTTATTTTAATTTCTAATTTATTTGTAATTTATCATTTGTAATTTATTTTTTTCTAAATTTTTTAAATTCGTAAATTATTTATCTTTTTTGCGCTACTTGTTTGATACATCTTCCTGTTTAAGGGCGGCTTCTTGAAGGTACATCGTTGGGCGCCAATAAAACGAGTGCAAAACCATTTTCAACTGTTGTCAATAATTTAATTTAATTGATTGTTATAATTTTCAATTTAATTTTCTTCTTGCTTTGCTTATTTGGCATTACCTGGGCAGCTCCTTAAAGGCCTAAATGGGTTTTTGGCCTGAACGTTGGGCGCCAATAAACCAAAACCGGAAACGGTTATCAACAGCTGTTCCTTGTGTTAATGTTATGTAAGTAATTTAGCTGGATCTGTGCTAGCTGCTCTCTATCTATCTATAGGCCAGCTTAATTTACGGCCAAGACACACACAGACACACACACACACTCTACACACACATTTACGTGTTACTCAATTTTGCAAACTTAACGTAAAAATATCATGTTTCCAAAGCACACACCAAAAACAAACAACAGGAAATTGTGCCATTGAGGCAGAAACACTTTTACTTACACTTTGATATCTATGTGTGTGTGTGTGTGTGTGTGTGTGTGCGTGTGTTGTGTGTGTGTCTTTTTGGAGTGTGCAAAAGTAAATATCAGGTTAATGGTTTCGACGCCGCACGCAAAAATTTTCACTTTCACTTGGCAGCTGCTGTTGATGTTGTTGTTGCTGTTGTTTCTGCTGCGTTTTCCACATTTTCCACTCAATAAATTTCTTTTCTATTTTTTTTTTTGCTTTTTTCTTGTTAACTGCGGCAACATTTTTGCCAGCGATAAGCAATTTTTGGGGCCCTGCTTTGAGTCCTTGCTGCGTGATTTGCTTCCACGTTTGCTTCATTTGCTGATTTCAGTTCAGCTTAGGCCTGCTAAATGGCGCACCTTTTAAGGCTGCCTCGACTGCTTCTACTTCTGCTCCTGTCATTGTCTTAAACGTTGCAAATTGCTTAATGTGCCACAAGAAATTGTTTGCCCTGCTGATGAACAATAGAGATTTGACCCAGTTGCTGCCTGACAACAATTTAAAGCCTTTATAGCTTCGGAGGAGTCAAACAATGAATAATATTATTTATCAGTTTTGGCATATGCTCTTTTCGATTATCATCTGTCTTAACTTGGCCAGAACTTAAGCGTTTTTCATAAACGGGTAAGTTCTCTGTCAGGTGAGTGTCGTGAAGCAACTTTGATGAACTTTTATTTTTTTATTTTAATGTAGCAATTTAGTTTAATATTGATAAACCTACTGAAAGGTTATAAAATATTGTTTTGAAGATTGAACACATAATAACAGGGAATTTAAATTAAATAAAGTAAACATATAACTGGATTTAACATATTACAATATAACGTAACGTCAAATATAACATTTATTGCACATTAACGTTACTTTGAGCGTCTGCGGGTTGTGTTTGACCCTAGTGAGCAAGCCAATGGGTTAACATGGTTATGCAACCGGTCATTGTAACGACTTGTATGGCGATTTCTTTGACTAATGACTGTCGGTTCACGGAAGTCGTTGTGCAGCGTCATATTGCTCACATAGGGTGGAGCACCTGAGATGTCTCTTAGCACCTTGTTCTGCAAGACTTGAATTTGATTAATCCCCGATTTTGCTGCTGTGCCCCAAATTGGAATCTCATATGTCCATGTGGCACGATGTTGCACCATCAGCTTGTTGCTCAAGCTGAGTTTGCTGAGTGACTTCAGCAACCAGTTGAGTTCCCCTTTTGGATCTACACGCGGCTGCGGTGATCTGTATGTGTTTGCGCCAGGTAAGTTTCCTGTCCAGATACAAACACAGGTAGCGAATATGGTTCCCCTGAGTCGGACAGTTGGACAGTTACCACTCCTGAGCGCAAACGTACAGTGCTGAGACTTGTTTTCATTGATGCAGATGTTCCACCGGTTGGCCCAGGTACTAAAACCATCCAAGAACCTCTGCGTAACTGCTGCTCCAAGCAGTAAAGGAATCGGCAAGTCCGCGGTGTACAATGTGTACAGGGCAGGTCCAAGGACACTACCCTGCGGTACACCCGCTCCGATGCAGCGGATGTTTGATCGCTCGCTCCTAACTGCAACCATAAAAGAACGGCCAAGCAGGTAGGACCTGAGCAGTAAATACTGCGCCGATGGTAGTAGGGACTTAAGCCTAAAAAGCAGGCCATCATGCCATACGCGGTCAAACGCTTGCTGGATATCCAGAAACTACTTCGTCTCATAGAGGGCGTCGGCAAAAGCTCGGCTTGGTATACGAAAACCCCAAGCATAACCTTAGGCATAATAATAAATTAAATCTAGTAAAGACAAAAGCACTGCACACAATTAAATTGTATCTATAAATGAGGTTAATCTAAAATAGTATTTTCCTTTAAGTTGAATATCGTATCATAAGAGTTCCCCTTTGGCATGGGTACAAATATTTATTATAATTACAATGCACTCTTCTTAAAACCAGATAAAACCATTACTAAGATATATAAAAGAAAACAATTCAGAGAATATATTAAAATATTTTAATTCCGTATTCATTTTATATTTTATTTTCACTTCCAAATATCTATCATTTAATTGGTGACTTGAATTTCAATTTAATCGTATTATTTTTTAAAAATATTTTTAATATTTGTGACATGTTTTCAATTCAGACTGAATATCTAACAACCTTTTAAAAATATTGCGAAATATGTAATTATCAACTTGTTTATTTATGCGAAATATGTTTATTTCCAATTTCAGTTGACACAGCAAAAACAGCAAACAAACAACAGCCAACTATGAGCAAACAATTATATAAAAGAAATTTCGTTTTTTATTCGGGTATATTCAGTTGTGCAAATAATTCTGCAAACAGTTGTGCAAAAATCCACATAGATTATTCGTGTAAATTTATTATAGTTTAAGTAGGAAGAGTAAACAATTCAAGCAAATGATTGACACAGCTGCGATAGTTGGGTAAACAGAACCCAAATTGGAATTGGTATAAATAGCTCTCGGTCTCCACACAGAGATCAGTATTCAGAAGAATTCCACAAACATCGCAATGAGAATCGCAACGTTGATCCTAAGCTGTGCCGTCTTAGCCATTTGCTTGGTAAAGTCCACCGAAGGGCATTGCTCATGCTTCCAATGCCTGCCATGCCCGCCATGCCCGCAATGCCCGCCATGCCCGCCCACACACCCACCGACCTCAAGTTCGCCGTCCACATCCTCGTCGTCATCCTCGTCGTCGTCATCCTCGTCGACTTCATCCTCGTCGCCTTCAACCTCGTCTTCCTCATCCTCGTCGAGCCCTGACCAAAGTCCTTCTTTAGCTGGTTTATATGACACGCCATATGACAGAACTTCAAACTCCACGACTGGCTCCACGACTGGCGGCGCACCGTTCCTCATTAAATTTTTACGTATGAGAAATTTGAAAAATTCTAAATTAAATCTGTAATAAAATTTTCCCAATTCCCATACGGAATACAGCACATCAATTCAAAAGTCTTTTCTTTTTCTCAAATCCAATCTCTAAAATGAGTTAGGAACTATGGTAACATTGTTGGGGAGTTGTCAGTTTTGAACGAAATGGATTCACTCAAATGGATATTTTTCTGGATTGCCTTTGCCATTGCCATAATCTCAACAAATGGAAATAAATCGTTGGAGGAAAGTCACTCGACATCAGTCTCGGGAATGGTGAAGCTGCTCCTGCTGGAGGCCAAACTCATTGAGAACCTTAACGGCTATGCGGATGAGCTGGAGAGAAAGTTGAGTACACTGAAAAGGTAAGTTCCAAAGTCTAACTTGATTTATTTGAAACTATAACTATTAGTTTTCCCAGTGTTGTTCCACGATTGCAAGCGGAAAGCGAAAAGGCCATGTCTCAAATGAAAGATTATGTTTCGAATCCTCTGAAAGCATTTTCACTAATACGTCTCATGCAGGGGGATTGGATTGATTGAATCGATGTGGTCGCACATCGTCCATCTCGCCCAGCACAAATCAGAGCTGCCGAGTCCGACTGATCTGAGGGAGGCTTGTGAGGCAATTCAACGCCTGAGCGATGTGTACAATTTGGCGATTGGGGACGTGGTCAAGGGATT
This sequence comes from Drosophila trichaetosa, assembly GCA_035043205.1. NCBI lineage: Eukaryota > Metazoa > Arthropoda > Insecta > Diptera > Drosophilidae > Drosophila > Drosophila trichaetosa. The sequence continues at coordinate 280,624 of JAWNNE010000640.1, read as the reverse complement.
GCTCAACGGAAAGCAGTACGAGTGAGTTATATTTATGTGGCACTCCTCAGAATAACCCATCAGAATGCCTTCTGCAGATCAAGTCTTAATGCAATGGACACTTATAGGATTGGCCAATTCCTGCATCAACACAGCAAACCGCATTTGGCCAGGCAATGGTTTGCCGAGACTGGCAAATGGCTCATTTCCAATCAGACAACTCCGACTCTATGGGATCTGAGCCTGAGAGATTGGTGTATTTCATGGCCAGTGCATTTGCTGAAAATAGTGAGTAAAGTCCGCTTGAATTCGTGCAGATGACTCATTTGTTATCTGTGTTTCAGAGTATTATTCCACAGCTATGCCAATTTTGGATCATGCTCTGGTAATGGGAAATAAATCAGAGAAAACCCAAGTGTTCAGTTTGAGAACTTACGTCCAGAATATGATCAGAAATGAGCCCAAATTGAAACCTGTTGCCAAAGAGAATATTACATCTTATTCTCGAGGTTGTCGAGGTCAATTTGTGCCACAATTAAATCTGCACTGCGAATATAAAATGAAGACTTCGTCATTTCTACGACTGGCACCCCTCAAAATGGAGATTGTTCTGCTTAATCCATTTATAGTTGTGTTCCATAATGCATTGTCTCCCCAGGAAATCGATGAACTCCAAAATCTTGCCCGACCACTGTTGAAGCGTACGACTGTCCATGTGGATGGCAAATATGTTTCGAGAAGAGTGCGAACCTCGAAGGGCGCCTGGCTGGAAAGGGATCTCAACAATCTTACGAGGCGCATCGAGAGACGAGTTGTGGACATGACTGCGTTAAGCATGCAGGGCTCTGAGGCATTCAACATTATGAACTATGGCTGGGGTGGACACTATGCCGCTCACCACGATTTCTCTTTTTTGAGTGAAGCTTCTATTTTTTATGATTGCTTAAGATATTAAAAAATTAGAATATTAAAGTCTCTAAGATCAATTTAACTTAATTGAAATTACTTCTGACGTAATTGTGCTAATTGATTAAACAATAATATTAATTAAGCGAAATTTAAAATTTGATTTTTAAAAGGAATCTCTTCTATGATATAGCTTAAGCGGAAACCTTACTACTGTCACTACTACTTCTAATGTACTACTTAAACTAATGTTACATAATTTTGATAAATTGAATGTCTTAGCTGATTGCCCTAGTAGCTATGCTATAAGCCCTTTTCTAAATTGTTCAGTTTAATTTTAAATTTCAAGTGGTTTCAGCTGACTGCCTTCTAAATATTGCATTTATTTTTTATTAGAATTGGCTATGGTAAAAGTCAGAGGTGGATTAAGGCCAAGGCAGCTTAAAAAATGATTAACTATGGCTGCACTGATTTCTCGCTGTATATATGATGTGTCATTAAATATCGCTTGGCTGCTTATCTCATAGAAAATTGGCAACACTTGCCGCAACTCCCACTATTCGCAACCCCATCATAAACAGTGCTTATGTGTCTGTCTTCACCCATTTGATGTCTAACGCCCCCTATCTGTGTTCCCCAGTATGCAAAGTGGGTGCAAGGTACAAATACAAATACAAACACAAATACAAATACAATAACAAATCGCCAGTTGGCCAAGTCGCTAAGTCGTTTTAATGGCCAATAAAAGCAAAATGTTGTCACTTTTTTCGAATTTGTATAAATTTTCATTGCCCGGGATAAGCCGATGCTGATGTTGGATGCTGATGCTGATGCTGATGCTGAAATACTACGTGCAATTTCAGTTAAAGGGTTGTTGTTGTTGTTGTTGTTTACGATGTAGCAAGTGATTCTTTGCAACTTATCGCATGCAACAACAACAACAGCAACAACAACAACAACAACATTTGCAACACTTTCTCGCTGCTTTTACTTTGCTTTTTGCACTTTTCGCTTTCGCCTTTTCCTGTTTGCCTTTACTTTGATTTAGTTGCCTGCGACTCCCCCCTGGTACACACCACCCCCTCTCCCTTGTTTGCATTTGGCTTGAAATCAATTTGTGTGTGTGTGTGTGTGTGGCATGAAAAATAAATAAATAAATAACACGCAAATCGTTGCAAATCGTCGCAAATCGGCAATCTGAAGCCAATTTGATAGCCTTTTGGCTCGAGCCGAGCGGCTGCCACATTTTATGGCGGCAAGCTTGCCACGCATTATGTCCATTTGATAATAATTTATGTTTATTTACTAATGCATTTGCAGTTTTTCAATTGCCACAAGCCAAAGCAAGCCAGACCAAGCCAAAGCAGGCTAAGCCCGCAGTTTCCATTTCCATTTGTGGCCAATTTTGCATACTTTAAGGCATCGCCAGAGCTGAGCTTCAAAATCGTATAAATATATACGTATGTATACACGTATGTACATACACTTAACAAATATTTCTAAAAAAAATGAAAACATCAGCATCTTTTTGGGACTGTCGATTTAGGGCAAGCCTTTCTAAATTTTCTAAATGATGTTTCGAATACTTGAAAATGATTTCTGAAAATAAGAAAACCTTTTTAGTTGTGAGGGGTATTTTTCCCTGAGTGTATATATCGCAATATATGCCTTAATTTGTTGGCTTTGCTACTCATAAAATACGTGGCTCATAAATTGTGTACCGTTTAGCCGTAAACTCAAAACTCAAAACTCAAAACTCCAAACTCAATTCACCTTCTCTAATGAAAACTGGCTGCTTTTACAATCTCATCAAATGCTTGCCAAAAAAGAATCCTTGTTTATGCCTATAACGCTGGCATTTTTGCATAATTTTCATATTATTTTACCTTAGGGCCAACAAAATCACAACAGGCTGGTGGGGACGAGGGGAAAAGGGTGGGGGGAGGTAGAAATCCTGAGCATTTTTAGCATCCGCAGAGCCAAAAAGTTTATTGATGTAATAAATTTGTATTTGCACAGAAAGTTGTGCCCTTTGTTTTTCCACATGGCTGGCAAGCAGCCATCAGCCTTAGTCTTAGCACCACCCCAACCACCCCACCACCAGCAATGCCACCACCCACCTATGAACTCACCTCTCGTCTGATTTTATGCTGCATATGATTTTATGTGCATTTAATAGATCGAACAAGACAGCAAATCGTCCTCCTTGCCTTGGCCATATGTTCAACATTCGATTTATTTACGAGGCACTCGTCGTACATGCAACAAAAAGCGGAAGTGGAAAATGGCATGAGTGTGTTCGACTAGCTGAATACCCTCTTAAGATACCCTTAACAATATTTAAAGTTTACTAAACAATTATTGTCTATCTAGTAAAACATAATCAGCTATCTTTGTACTTCGAAGACGGAACTTTCACAGATACAGTCGGCACGACAATTTGCATAATGATGAACTTGGAGATGGTTTCAGGGATTATATTTCGCTGATCGAAAACATGTCCATTGAACATCGTGGGAGTTTAAGCTGAACATCAATAACCACATCAGTGATTTAAAAGATGAACTTCTCACAAATCCAATCATCGCCAGAACAGCGACTTTAATATTTTAGAATTTAGTTTACTTAAGAACCAACAATGAGTAAATATAAGATTCTTGTAACAAGTTGATTAAATATATATAAAAATAGCTGATTAACTGATTAATTTATACAACTACCTGACTTTTGGTTGAACCAAAAATTCTCCCTTCTTGTCTTCTCACCAAAACTGAATAGACAAAGAAGACACATTTGGCTGCTAATTGAAAATAAATACATTATTAAAGGGTATTCAAAAGCATTTGATAATTTTGTTGAGCCAATTAAATATGTTCTGTTATATGTATATACGACTTCGTATACCCTGACTTCTTTCCACTTAATCTAAAACTTTGTTTGCATGAACCCTTCGAATAATCTGTCATGACTGCAAAAGACTTTATCATTTTATCAAATCAGAGTCCTCTCTTCATATCGTTTGGAAGATATATGTTCGCAATAAAATTAATTCATGATCATTTTTTCTTATTTCTTAATGGAATTTAATTTACTTTTAATGTTTTTTAATTGATTTTAGTTGTAATTAAATAATTAATTAAGGTTGCTTTGCTGTCGTGCAATCTCTGCTTGTGTTTATGGCTTATTAGTGCATCTAATCAATTTGATCAATTAAGGCACATTCAGTGAGTGCCTTTTTGTGATATAGCCCCAACCCCTCCCCCTTCTTGCCCCTTGCACTCGTATATGTATGTGTTGTATGTTGGCCTTAATCCAACAATTATATGCAAAATGCGCGTAAAGTGTTTTTAATTCGCTGCAACGCCAGCAGCCAGTGGGTGGAGTGGTGGTTGGGGGCAAAGGAATGGGGGTGAGAAATGGATTTGGGGGTGGGGACATGCTGCAAGTCTGGGCCATGCGGGTTGGCTGCGTGGCATGAACGCGTCATTAGCGTGTCGCCAAATTAGACATCAAATTTATGAAAAACTATCAAGAATTGCGACGGAAAACTGAAAACTGAAAACAGAAAACAGAAAACTGAATTCTGAATACCAAATGCTGTTGCTTCTCGTCTGTGGGTGGCTTCTGGGTGGGCATCATCGAGGCCTCTCATATTTTAATTGATTTAATGGGCAAGCATTAAAATATACATATCTGCATACCCTGAATCCAAATGCAAATGGGTGAGAGGATGGAATGAAGTTGTGTAAGAGTATGTAACGCGTGGGAGAAAGCATCTTCGAAGATATTATGTATATATATTCATGGTATAATATGTATATGTATATGTATATGTATATATATACTCTTAGAGTCTCTTAGAGCTACAGACTTCAAATTTTAAATGGTAGTTCTCGCACATATTTGCACTTAATGCTCCCAGATATTCATTTCATTTAAATTGAAATTGAAATGTTATTTTTATGGTTTTGTACGACTGACTTTAGGTAAAGTTCATTAAACAAATAAATGAAAATAAATAAATAAAAATAAATAAATAAAAATAAATAAAAACCAAATTTATTTTATTTTTATCGATAAGTGCAACCGTTTCGCGAAAATCGATGAAATAAAAAAGCACATATAAAATCTTCCAATTGATATGCAATGTATCCGTGTATATATTATTATTATTGGATAAGAAACACACACTACTCTTAATTTCTGTCTAGAGTATCTCACAGTCGAGCTCTCTCGACTACAACATTCTTACTTGCTTCCATTTGATATTTCTTACGCATACCCTGTACCATTTTATAATAGTTATCATGAAGTTGTTCAATATCTGCATAACTCACGCTATTAAGCTTAAAGTTGTGCAAACTAATAATTTCTTCACACAACTGAACAATTTGTAAACTATGCGGAACAGGCTCGATTAATGTTACACTCTTAAACATGTTAATCAATTAATTACATAAATCATAGCTTTAAGTCGACTTAAATTTTCAAATATGAAATAATTATTTGTAATACGAATTTGAGTTTCAAATTTTCAAAATTTTCATTAATATGCAGATGCGACTTCCTTAAGTATATATAGAGGTATAAATTTGAGACTAATCCTGCTAAAGGTATTTTCACTCATTGACAGAAGAGCGCTGACTTTGCAGATACCCTGTACACTGCTCTCAAATACGCTAATCACTCAAGCCGAAAGCGGTAGAGAAAACTTAAATGATCATGATGTTTATTTAAGATCGGTTTTAAGCTGATTTTAAAATAAACCCCTTACGTACATCAATGCTTAGGGTATCAACTAGTCGTATATTCTCTACTTCAACGCTCTCATTTGTTTATTTTGCATATTTTTGTTATTTTTGCATCATTTTGCATTTGGTTTATCAATTAATGCGCTGCATTTTATTGTTAAGCACATTAACGCAGTCACGCGAAGACCAACAACAACAACACCAATACCAGACTAACTATATATACACACACACACACACACTCACCGCACACCCCGCACACCTCCCTCGATGCATTTGCCAGATAATTGCGTGTGTGGCCGTCGAGGCTGAATTGCGTGTAAATTTTAATCCAATTGTGTGCAGCCAAAAGTGTGCAACCCACAAATGCAAACAGTCACAACACACACATGCACAACACACACACACACACGCGCACACACACTTATATATTTATGTGTGTGTATTTTTACACACATGCTTATGGATGTGTATTTATTTTTGCGTACAGCTTTTCCAGCTGAATGCATTTGATTGTATTTTTCATTGAGCTACACACGCCCACCGCAAAGCCGCATCTCCGGCCACGCCCAATTTTCCCCCATTTTCCCCAATTCACCCCTTTCCCCGTCTCCCCTCTTCCACAAAAACCAACCGCCCACGTGGCGTATGTTGTTCATTTCATTTCATTTCATTTGCCAGCAAATTTGTTTTTGCGCTTTTATCGCTGTGCATTTTGTGCTCAAAGGTGAAACGCCAGCAACAACAACAAGCAACAACAACAACAAGCAACAACAACAACATAAACAAGAACAACACTCGGCCAACAGCCACAAGGAAAACAACTCAAACAACAATCACATTTGGTCATGTTTTACAATGCACAATAGACATGGCCAAAACACGTTTTGATTGTTATACGTAGGCCATATTGTGTAAGTGACTGTGTGTGCCGATCTGTGTGTGTGTGTGAGTGTGAGTGAGTGTGAGTGTGAGTGGGAGTGTGTGTGCGTGTGTGTATGTAAGATAAAAAGCCCTTAAGTGCATTTAAATGACACATCCAACAAGCTGAATTCCTTTCATAAACTTAAATATTTGAAATAATCAAAAAAATTAAATTAATTAAGAATAAATTAAAAGGAAATAAAATTAAAGTTCATCAAATGAAAACAATTGAAACATAAAAAAGTTAATTAAATGTATTTGTTCATACTAAATAAAGTAAGGTTTAAAGCACACATTTGATTACTGGCTTTTGATTATACCCTGGGAAGTGATTAAAAAGGGTCAGTTGATTTTGCAAATGATTATGTAAATAAATAAATTATATTAATTTATTTTTAAAAGAACCTTGATTAAGATATAATATTCCTAAGTTGACTAAAGTCAATAAATGGAATAAATAAAATTGGAAATCTTTGGGGTTAACTAAAGTTCGAATATTATTGACACAATTGAGAATTTGAAAAATTTGTAAGACACATTTTTCGGAATATTTATATTTTAAAGCTGATGTTTTGTAAAATTAAAATAAATGTAAAAAATGATAAGTCCTTTTCCCATATTTTTTAAAATTGTTTACAAAAATGCTTAAGTTTATGGTGCATAAATAAAATTAAAAAATGTTTTACTAATTTTTTATGTTGTTGGACTTTTAGTAAGAAACTTGTAATGGAAAGTGTGTTTTGGTTCAACCAAAATTTGTTGCTCTTCATTTTCATTAGGTATTATTTTTTAAATTTTCATTATAACTACTCAGTTATCCCCCTTATCTTGATGCCAAGCACATCTCTGCATGCAGTAGCTTAGATACACCTATCCTTCTAATATTAGCCTTATTATATATATGTATATATGTTTTCCTAAGTTTCACACAAAATCTAAAGTTTCTACTGCATGAAAAATACCTTTAAAAAGTATCTTACACATTTTATAAGACGTTCAACTTTTAGTGAAAATAATTCTGGGAAGAGTAAGTGAGATTTGGCTTACCTAAAGTTAGTTATTCATTTTTTTAAGTTTTATTTTTCAAGCTTAATTAAAACCACAAAGTTTTCCCCCTTATTTAAATCTTTTTTATACCCGCGCACATATCAAAAATCGCTTATGCCAAATTCACCTCTTCTTCCAAAACAAAGTCTCTCTTTTAAGCTGCCCCTTGTGGCAGGCAACACTTGCCGGCACAACACCTCAAAGCAGTCAAGGCGTCAGCTGGCAAGTGTCTGCACAACTTCTCACCTCAGCACCTCAGCACCTCAGCTCAACCTGAACCGAGCTGAACTGAATTGTTTGCTCAACTTTCTCATTAATAATTCCGCTTAAATGCTTTCTAATCATTTCCGCATAATTCATATCGATGAACGTTTTATGCGGCACTTACGATAAGGGCAATTCCGTTGTGCCTCGTTGTGTCCTGGCTCTGTTTGCTCGCCAAACAAACAACACGTACAACAGACACACACCGATACACACACACACACACCGACACACACACACACTGGCACACACCGTTGCACACACACCTATGTATTCATACTCGATTGATAACCTTAATAAAATGCTTCACATTATGCCAATCGATTGCACACCATGAATGTGTTTATCCTTTGCCTTTGCCTTTGCCGTTGCCGTTGCCGTTGCCTTTGCCACATTGCCTCGTCTAATACAGCAGCTTCTGGATTAACGAGGGGTGGCGGTGCTGAGGTGAGGGGCTGATGTGGTTAGGTGGGGCACACATCAATACCGGCTGTTGCCTCCAAAGCGCAACAATGACGAGAGAGAAAACGTTAACGTGGAGCAGCAGCAGCAACTGTGATACACTCAGAAAAAAAATCCACCAGAATGCCAGAAAGTTTTCTTATTTATCTTAAATCTGCCAATTAATTAATAATATTTGTATTTAATTTATTTTATTTAAATTAACTATTAAATTTATATTTTCAATTAAATCGAAATAATAAAATAAATCGATTTTTTTTCTGAGTGGCGCAACTGTGCCACGTTTGTGTACCTTGTGTTGGCCTCCAGGCATCCGATGGCTACACCTCCCTCCCCCCTCAGCAATGCCACGCTCATTTACTGCTGGGTGGGTTGAGGGGGTGGAGGGGGCGGCAATTGTGCAAAAAGTGCCAATAAAGCACATTCTTTGTTCGGCTTTGGCTTCGGCTCGCAAAGTGCTCAACAAAGCGGGCCAGGATAACGTGTGAGTGTGTGGGTGTGCCTGAGTGTGCAAGGATAATAATAATAACGTATGAATAGGTAAAAACGTTGGAGGCATGCAGAAGGTGGTGTGGAGCGGAAAGGAACTCATCACTGCATTGTAGGTGGCCATTGCCTGTGCTTGATTGCTTAGCTGTTCTAGCCAAGTGTGTGTCTGTGTGTGTGCGTGTGTGTGTGTGTGTTGCCTGATTGTTTGCCTTGCCTCTGAGGTGCAGCACACACACATTGTGGCACACACACCTCATTGATTTTATTGTGTTTTTTGCTGGGCATTCAAAGTGCTCATAAAAATGCCCACACAATAAAAACGATGATGCGGCTGTTGTTGACCCAAGCTCCAATTCCAAATCTCCAACTCTCCAATTCCAAGCTCCAACTCTAACAGCTTAGCCAGGACAATGGTCCAAAAAGCAACTAAGATATTCTCCCCAACCATTCCCCCAAAAAGTTCCCATTCCACCTGCCAACCTGATGTCTATTTTAGTGTTTCACGTCAGCTGCTTCTGGCTGCTGATTTTCTGTGTCGAAAATAAGTAGTTGCCATGCCTTTGCATACACAGCGAGAAAAAAAGGCATGCCAAGAACCAAATTGCAAAACAGCTTTGGTCTCAGGTGTGTCTAATTACGCATTTAGTACCTGATAATATATCCGAAGTAAATTCACTGAATTTCCTTGATTTTACACAATACGTATTTAGATTATAGAAAAATCATCGAGATCGAACTACTATATCTGATAGCTGCCATTCTTGTTTGAACAACTTCTTTGTCTAACAAGTCATCACAGGCAAACTAATCTTCACTTTTAGATGTATTCCGGATTTTAGATCATCATATTTTTTGACTGTGTATGCATTTTGTGTGTGTGTCTCGAGAGATGCTTGGATTTCACACACATCCGTCACGCGGCTCGTCAGCCCTTCTCCTTAGCCCCACTCCTCGCTTTTTTCAGTCAGAGAGGGGTTGCGGTAGGGGGAGGGGAGGCGACTCGTCAGCAGCAGAATAGAGTGTTGTTAGGTCAGCCTAATGAGCTCAGGCAGCAAATGGATTTTTGTAACTCATCCGGGTGCCGTGCAAATGCAGCATTCAACAAAAATTGAAGATGGCAAAAATATGCAATTCCAATTTGGCAGGCAAATGCATTTTCAACTAAAGTTTGCGCAACAATGTTGCCGTGTTTTGTTGCCGCAGCAGTGCAGGCAGTTGCAACAGCAGCTTCTCTGGTGTCTCTGGTGTTAATTTGTTAGCACATTGCCACGCGGCAGACAGTGATTAATTACAGTCCGCAAACGAAAATAGAAGCACAAAATTCAACTCATTTGTGTCTTTAAAGTTAATTAGTTGAAAATGCGCTCAAATATATATAAATAAATATAAGAATATTATATATATACAACATATATAGACAGCTGCGTTGCTCTGCTCCGATTTTAAATCGCCTTACCTGCGGCGCATAAATTTTAAATCCGTCCTGACCACAATTTGCGCATTAAATCATTTCCAGGCCATTGCACAGCACTGGGCGCCACCGCAGCGACGCATTCATACATACACTCATTCGCACTCGCACTCACACTCACACGCACTCGCACTCACACACACACTCAGTTATTCATTCAGGCAGTCAGCCATTCATTTCGATTCGCAGGTGAGCAGCCGCGTGGAATGCAGCCGAGCGCTCAAAATATGCAAAAATTATACAGACCAATGCATGCAACAAACGGAGTCGCATTTTGTCAGTGTTTGAATCGCTATCGCTATCGGTTTTGGGTTTGGGTTTGGGATTTGGAGCAGTGTTGGCCACTTCAAATATATCACGCGTGAAGTGTCTCTCAGTCAGTCTGTCTGTCTGTCTGCCTGGCTGTCTGTGTGATTGACAAATGCCGCCGGCTGAGGTGCATGCAACGTTTTAGAAAAGATAAATTTAAGTAATTGTCAATATTTCAAGCGACGTAATTGCTCACTGCCCGGTGCGGAACCAGTGTTGAAAAATAAAATAAATACCATCAAAGCAATGGATACACTCAGAAAAATCGCTGAAAAATCGTCAATTATTAATTTTTCAATATTTATTTTCTTAAAAAATGTTTTTAATGTTAAGCGACACATATCTGAAAAATCCGTTAAAAAATTCAGAAACCGGTAATTAAATAGGCGAATTTTTGAAATTGTTATGGATATATTTTTGTGAGTGTAGAGTATGCCCTTTGGTCACAGATGCCCCAACCCCCCTTACCAAGTAACCAATTCATGCTGCGGCTTTGTGCAGCTGCACTTCTATGCAGTCAGTTGTCCTTCCCCTCTGCCCCTGCCCCCATCTCTGCTGCCATTTTAACACTTGACGTTTTACCAATTTGCTGCATATTCTTTCTGCTCTTTTTTTTGTATTTTTTAGCAGCACTTTTTTGCTGCAGTGCAGCAGACAATTTTGTTGCGTGTTAACAACTGCAACAATTTAGGTTTAATTGATGCTCGCTGCAACGCTGAAGTGTCGCCGCCGGCAACGAATCGTGGTTAAGGGGTTAAGGCATTTGGGGGCATGTCCTTGCTGACCACGTAGCGTGAGAGAGTTTCTCTATTTTTTGTTGTTGTTGTTGTTGTTGTTTTTGTTTTTGTTGTTGTTGTATTTTTTATTATTCACACTGCTTCCGCTTGACGAGTTGTTAGATAAAAGCTATTTACATGTTGTTATTTATGATTTTGCAGTTAAAATGCGCTGTGAAATATTTGTGGCGCTGCCAGAAGGACTCAACGCGGGGCTTTATTACGTATACGTCATGTTGTGCACACTACACACAACACACACACACACACACACACACACACACACTTGCTTGCTTTATTTATTTAGCTTTAAACTCAGTCAGTCAGTTATTCACTTGTGTTTTATGCACCTCCGGCATATGCCTGCAAAATGGGCAACTGTTGCAGAAACTTTGTCCTCGCCGCATTATCGAACACTAATCCATATATGAGCGTATTACATGGGGCATAATAGCTTACCACCCCCACACCCACAACAGTCAAAAGCAACTTTATTACTTTATGCTGACTCACTCTGCCAGCAAATAGAAAAAAAGCAGAAAAGTGAAACTCATGCAAAGGTTGGCTTGTTGATTTATCGCCAGGGTTGCCTGCCTCTTCACATGTGTGCGCACTTTTCTTTTTTTCACCCTGTATACCCTGTACCTATTATAAATGGATAAGGGGTCCATCTGTTAAGAAGCATAATTATAAATTTGTTCAACTGATTGTAATAGATGTTGTTGAAGTTGACTAACTGTGTAGCAGCTACTTGCTGAGGTAAATGAGAAGTTTTTGGATCATGATGGAATACGAGTATATCCTGTCATAATATTGATGATCTGTGAAAAATTGATTGACTGTAAACATTGGTTAAGACTTGTTCTACTATATATTTATGAATGGGAAATATATTATCGAGTTGTTCAAATGATTGAATGATGATTGCAACAGTTAGAATAAAGCAAAGAGAACCTTTTAAATCTATTGGCATATATTCTGAAGTATTGCGTAGAGGGTATCTACTGGTACAGCTCACTCTCTCTCTCTTACTCTCTTTTTTGTCACATGTGTCCCACTGTGCTGAGTGCATCCCTTGCGTATGATGAATATGTAATTTCAGTGTTATCCACTGCGTTGAACTTTGATTTACTAACTGCGAAATAAATATTAAATTTTCAATTACAACTGGATGTCTGCGAATACCTCGCAGCTCCACTTCTACACAACACTCCCCCTCCAGTGCCACAGAGCATCACTTTTTCCATGCAATTACCTTCGCTGCCTTGGGCTGCAGGACACGCAGCGTCGTCCTTACACGTGGCTGGCTGGCGACTGTCCTGGCTAATGGCGCGAACAGGACTCCATGCTGCACAGGACTCTGACTCTGACTCTGACTCTGTCTGACTTTGACTTTCGACTTGGACTTGAACGTGGACTTGGACTTGGAGGTGGTCTTCACCACGCTTCGACAGGTTCCGGACAAGGACTGCAGTTAGTTATTCCTGCTGCTGCTGCTGCTGCTTTTGCTTTCGCTGTTGTTGTTGTTGTTGTTTTAGTTTTGTTGCCATTAAAGGAAATTGTCTGTAAAAATGTGGCCGTATTTCTTTTTGCAAGGTACTTAAAATTAAATTATTGGACACATTAACGTCCTGACTTTTGACTACCGTGCGGGTATGACGCAAGTAAATGCCACGTAATGACGTCATTAAAACAAGTGAAATGTGCTTTTATTGTGAAAGCGGCAAAGAACGAATTCGCTTTTCAATTTTGCAGAAAACCCATTGCGAAAATCTGAGCGAACTTTGTCATTAATCTTAATAAAGTTAACAGCGCGACAAGTTTATTAAAGCCAATATGGCGCCACATCAAATGTGTCAATGTGTGTGTGTGTGTGTGTGTGTGTCTGGATATGTGTGTGTGTGTTTCGTCTTAAGGTGTTCTTACTTAAATGGGCTTTGTCAAAAAGCAGAAGTCATCGTGAGTCAGCCAAACGACAACAACAAATGCTCATTAGCATAAGAAACATTCACATTCGCATTCACATTCACATTCATTCTCACTCATTCACAATATTGAATTGCCTCAATTGAATCAATCGAGTGGCATATAAAATGGAAAAAGAAGAAATTGTTGCTGCAACAGGTTGCACGTTCTCATAGACCCCCCCCCCGCCTATCGGAAATTATATGCGCAAATTGCCAGACAAGAAGTGAAGCCAAAACTGACAGGCGGCAAATGAGGCGTAAATGAAATTAAACGCAACGCGCGAAAATTGCAGCGCTTTTATTGGATTATTGGCGGCGTCTCTCAGTTTGTGTGTGTGTGTGTGTGTGTTGAACAATGTGCGAATTGTAAGCTCGTTTGTTGAATTAGCTGTAAGTGAATTTGGCCTAAAACACGCTGCATACAAAGTGAGTCAAGTGTGTCTCTGGCTAATTGACAATTGCCACATGCAAAAATAAATAAAAAAAAAAAATCACAAATCAATAATATATTTAAAATAAGCCAAAATAAAATTACAAAAATCTTTAAAATCTTTAAAAATTTTACAATAGTAATATAATAAAATATATTCTTGATTCAAGTACAAACGCATCTTAAGTCAGCAAATCAGCTCAGATTCCAGATTAAGCTACTTACATTCATGCTGCTTATTTATAAGAATACTTCCTTCGATTCAGATTCATATTCCATTCATTCATATTCAATATATTGTAATATTATTTCCATTCTTAATTTGTCAGTTTTATTCCTATGCAAACTACTCCCTCAGTTTTGAAACTGTATTGATGAAACTTGTAAGATATTTGACATATTTTTTATCTGCCGGAGCTGAAAACTTTTTTTTGTTTTCCAAATTAGCCCACAACAAAATTTACCCAATATGCCTGATATTCTTCTTCTTTTTTTTAATATAGCAATTTAATTTAATAAGTAACAGGGAATTTAAAAATTAAATAACGTAAACATATAACTGGATTTAACATATTACAATATTACGTAACATCAAATATAACATTTGTTGCACATTAACGTTACAATTAACGGCCAGCTGTCCAGAGGTCGCTGGTGTGGAGGCGCTTTAAACGTCTGCGGGTTGTGATTGACCCTAGTGACCAAGCCAATGGGTTGACATGGTTATGCAACCGGTCATTGTAACGACTTGTATGACGGTTTATTTGACTAAGGACTGTCGGTACACAGAAGTCGTTGTGCAGCGTCATATTGCTCACATAGGGTGGAGCACCTGAGATGTCTCTTAGCTCCTTGTTCTGCAAGACCTGAATTTGATTAATCCACGATTTTGCTGCTGTGCCCCAAAATGGAATCCCAAATGTCCATGTGGGCACGATGTTGCTCCTGTACACCAGCAGCTTGTTGCTCAAGCTGAGTTTGCTGGGTGACTTCAGCAACCAGTTGAGTTTCGCCCTCTTGGATCTACACGCTGCCACGTAAGTTTCCTGTCCAGATACATGCGCAGGTAGCGAATATGGTTCCCCTGAGGTATGATCGTGTTGTTGAGTCGGACAGTTGGACAGTTACCACTCCTGAGCGCAAACGTACAGTGCTGAGACTTGTTCTCATTGATGCAGATGTTCCACCGGTTGGCCCAGGAACTAAAACCATCCAAGAACCTTTGCGTAACCGCTGCGGCTCTCCAAGGCAGTGGAGGAGTTAGCAAGGAACACAGTGTCAACTGCGAATGTGGCAAGCAGCGTGTTTCTGGCTACCGGAATCGGCAAGTCCGCGGTGTACAATGTGTACAGGGCAGGTCCAAGGACACTACCCTGCGGTACACCCCCTCCAATGCGGCGGATGTTTGATCGCTCGCTCCTAACTGCAACCATAAAAGAACGGCCAAGCAGGTAAGACCTGAGCAGTAAATACTGCTGGCAGCGACTTCCATATTAAAGTGATGGCATTTTTTCAGATTGTGCCTTCATTTCTAATACCATATTGAAAGCCCGCTCAGCTTCATCGCGCAGATCTTTAAAGAGAGCAATAAGCTCCCGCTCATTGTATGTGCGATTAAAGTTGAGTGAAAGCTCTCTCATGCGAACTTTAAGAGAGCTTTACTCGTGCAATTCTACACAGCTTTGCTGCATATTAACACACTTTTACTGATTCAACATACGTACATATATGTGGTGCTGATTTAGAACAAAAATTTAAATATGTTTAAAAACAAAATGAATGAATTTGTGTTTGTTGGAGATGCACTTGACCACATAGGAACCATCTGTTGGTGGCTAATATTTGTATTTATTTAAATGCGTCCAAGTCGATGGGACTTGCAAAACCAATACTCGCTCGACACTGTACTGCTTTGTCTCACAGAGGGCAGAAACTCGGCTTGGTATACGAAAACCCCAAGCATAACCTTAGGCATAATAGTAAATGAAGTCTAGTAAGTTAGACAAGAGGACTGCACATAGCAAAATTGTTTCTATAAATAAGGTTAATCTAAAATAGTATTTTCCTTTAAGTTGATTTTTTATTATAATTACAATGCACTCTTCTTAAAACCAGATAAATCCATGACTAAGATATATGTATGTAAGAAGACACTTTCGAGTATATATTATAGTATATATTATAATTATTTAATTCCGCAATCATTTTATATTATATTTTCCACTTCCAAATATCTACCAGTTAATTGGTGACTTGAATTTCAATTTAATCGTATTTTGAAAACATTTTTAATATTTGTGAAGTGTTTTTAGCTCAGACTGAATATACCACCTTTTAAAAATATTACGAAATATATAATGCTTAACTTGTTTGTTTATGCGAAATTCCAATTTCAGTTGACACACCAAAATCAGCAAACAAACTACAGCCAATTATGAGCAAACAATTAAACAAAAGAAAATTCGTTTTTTATTCGGGTATATTCAATTGCGCAACAAAATCTGAAAACAGTTGTGCAAAAATCAACATTGATTACTCGTGTAATTTTATTATAGATTAAGTTGGAAGAGTAAACAATTCAAATTCAATTCAAATGATTGACACAGCTGCTATAGTTGGGTACACAAACCCCAAATTGGAATTGGTATAAATAGCTCTCGGTCTCCACACAGAGATCAGCATTCAGAAGAACTCCACAAACATCGCAATGAGAATCGCAACGTTGATCCTAAGCTGTGCCGTCTTAGCCATTTGCTTGGTAAAGTCCACCGAAGGGCAGGACCCATACCCGCCGAGTGGTTCAACTACTCTAGCACCGACTGGCCAATGGACTGCGACTCCGGCTCCGGCTCCGCCGCCGTCAGGGGGATCGTGGGGACATGGACAAAAACGGTGCGGAAGGCACGTAGGCAATCCGATCCTCATTAACTTTGGAAGTATGAAAAATGTGAAAAATTCTAAATAAAATCTGCAATCAATTTGCCCAATTGCCATACGCAATACAGCACATCAATTCAAAAGTCTTTTCTTTTTCTCAAATCCAATCTCTAAAATGAGTTAGGAACTATATTAACACTGTTGTAGTTGTCAGTTTTGAACAGTTGGTTAATCTTAACAAATGGAAACAAATCGTTGGAGGAAAGTCACTCGACATCAGTCTCGGGAATGGTGAAGCTGCTCCTGCTGGAGGCCAAACTCATTGAGAACCTCAACGGCTAAGCGGATGAGCTGGAGAGAAAGTTGAATACACTGAAAAGGTAAGCTCCAAAGTCTAACTTGATTTATTTGAAACTATAACTATTAGTTTTCTCAGTGTTGTTCCACGATTGCAAGCGGAAAGCGATAAGGCCATGTCTCAAATGGAAGATTATGTTTCGAATCCTCTGAATGCATTTTCACTAATACGTCGCATGCAGGGGGATTGGATTGATTGGAAGGTGTTCATTGAGGAGCCCGTGGGTTGGTCGCACATCGTCCATCTCGCCCAGCACAAATCAGAGCTGCCGAGTCCGACTGATCTGAAGGAGGCTTGTGAGGCAATCCAACGCCTGAGCGATGTGTACAATTTGACGATTGGGGACGTGGTCAAGGGATTGCTCAACGGAAAGCAGTACGAGTGACTTTTGTGAAGCACTCCTCAGAATAACCCATCAGAATGCCATCTGCAGATCAAGTCTTAATGCAATGGACACTTATAGGATTGGCCAATTCCTGCATCAACACAGCAAACCGCATTTGGCCAGGCAATGGTTCGCCGAGACTGGCAAATGGCTCATTTCGAATCAGACAACTCCGACTCTGATGGGATCTGAGCCTGAGAGATTGGTTTACTTCATGGCCAGTGCATTTGCTGAAAATAGTGAGTAAATTCCGCTTGAATTCGTGCAGATGACTCACTTGATATCTGTGTCTCAGAGTATTATTCCACAGCTATGCCAATTTTGGATCATGCTCTGTTAATGGGAAATACATCAGAGAAAACCCAAGTATTCAATTTGAGAACTTAAAATTCTCAAAATTCTGCTTCTAAAATTTGAACGAAAAATAAAGCTAAATTTAAGTGACTTCAATTTGAATTTAGTCTGCAAAGCGTGACTAAGATAAACTTTTCTTTCTTTCTTTTTTTCTTTTTTTAAAGAATACATTCTTCTTCTTCGATTCGAGATTGAAAAATTCTTGAATCAAAATATCAATTTTTAGTTTTCAGAAAGCAATTTTTTCCATCGATGTGTTTTTATTCGAAAAACAGTCACTTTAAAGCTGCTGCCCAGAGCAGTAATTGCAAACTTTTCATTTATTCCTGTTTGGGACAGTGAACGTCACAAACACACACTCATCAACAGATATATGAACACACCCACACACACACCCACACACACTCTGTTGGGATGTCTGCAACTGTTTATTGTTGATAAATTGCTGCTGAGGAATTAGTGGGGAATGACTGCGACGATGATGGAAGAGCATTGCTCGAGTCGCCTCCAGTCGCTGTCAAGTGGCCGCTGTGGCCAGCTTAACTGCCAAACACCTACGACCACGCCCTGCCCCTCCCCTCCTCTTAACCGCCCCTTTCTATGCGTTGCTAGAGCAGCTGCTGCGGGCTCTGAGAGCTGGCAAATGTTTTTAGAAAATGCAAATTTCACATTGTGCCCCAACTTGACCAGCTCTCGAGTCCAAGGCCAGAAGTGGCATAGGATCGGGCGCACGCTTGCAAGTGGAGTGGGGAGAAGGGGTGGAGCATGGAGCTCATGGCTCACTTAGGCCCGCAAATCTTCATGCCGGCTGGACTGCAGAGTGACACATGTCGGCAGCATGAAATCAGAATCTCTGCATTTTATTTTTGGACAACGCCGAGCTTTATGGCAAATGCAGCCAGCCAGCCAGCCGCAGATAGTCCTTTCATTACAACAAACTTTCGCACATATAAATAAACTCCATATATACATATATATATATGTATATAGTGGATGATCTGAGCTGGCAAGCGGGCATAATAAAGTTAGCCAAAGCCCGAGGGGAAAGGCAAGTTTTTGGGCCTTGTTTGGCATTTATTTAGTTTTAGTTTTGCATACCCTCTACCTATTAAAAATGCATAAAAACAAGGGTATAATATTGTGGGGCATATATGTGTGTGTAACCTGGGAAAGCAGTTACATAAAGTCTAGATCAATATTGGTATTTCTTCAACTCTTTCACAATCGGTGCACTGCTTGTAGACCAGATCAAATAAATGTAAAAGAATTAAGATTAAGAATCATTTTTAAAATAGTGGAAGGAATTTGACTTAAGTACTAAGAAATTACAAATCTCTCTTTCCATATAGTACATATATATTTAATCCAGATTTTTGATTACTTCTCATGTCTTTCAAAAACTGAAATTTTGTTTGAAGCTTCTCATAAAGTGCACACAGATTAATGCCTGCTTACAGAGTAACTTTTAGTCGAGCATTCTCCAGCTGTGGCAGACATGTGTTAGTTGCAAATTGTTGGCTTGCCACACAAACAAAATGATATGCAAATTTGAGTAACTGCGAAATGCAATTGAGGTGCCTTTTAGTTAAGTTTCACTGTTGCATAATAATCAACTTTTATTTCAAGCGCCTCGTCTGCCTTTTTGTCCTTTTGCTTAAAGTCAACAGAGAAATGCTGAAATGTTTGGGCAATCGTGCCACACTTGACCAGGTATTAAGTGTTGGCCACTTCTACTGGGCCAAGTCGAATCTTGGCCATAAATTGCCAGCAAATCGTTGGGCATCGTACATAAATCTTCGATTGTCCATTTTTGTCAGAGCGGAAATGTCCAATAAATTGTAATTTTTCGTAAGCTTTTTGCGGGGCGTGTTGTGTGTGTGTGTGCGGGTGTGTGTGTGTGTGTGTGTGTGTGTTTGTTAGTTGCAGCTCAATCATCGTTTAATATTTATGTGCTGCTCGATTGTGAAGTTTATTGGATTTGTTGAAGAGTTCGAAGCTGGCTCTGTTGATAATTGCAACGTCTGCCCCATTTTGGAGACGAGTCTGCCCCATTGTTGCTGGGTTGCAGGTGTTGTTTGCCCCCAAATTTATTTATTTATTTATTTGTTGTGTGTGTGTGCCCAGCAAACAGTCGATTTCTGCTCAATTGGCTTGTTTAGCTGTTATTTATTGCACCGCTTATGTGAGCTACGTGTGGGTTGAATCATTTTCTTCCGCCCCAGCCCTCAAACCCGCCCTCAACAAACCACCCTCCCGCACCCTTACATGTATCTCGCAATGCTAGGGCAAGTTGTTTAGGCAATATATATATAGACAAGTAGATCATTAAGGTTGTCAGGGAATTACTTTTGGTAAGAGCATGAAACCATTAAAAATTGACAAAAGAGTATTATTGAGCTGTGAAAATATGTGTAACAGACAGAAGAAAGCACCTGCGACGACATAAAATATATATATATATATATATATATATTCCTAATCAGCATCAGCAGACCAGTCGATTTAGCTATTTTCGACTGTCCATCTGTGTGAACAAACTGATCTCAGAGACTGTATGAACTAAACACTTAATTGTAATATCTACGACAAGCAGAGCAAGTCCAATTCAATTGATATATAATGTATCTATATCTATATATATTTTGGTAGTTTATCGATGCAAATCGATTTTTTTTTTTCTTTTTTTTTTAATGTAGCAATTTTATTTAATATTGATCAACCTATTGAAAGGTTATAAAATATTGTTTTGAAGATTGTATACATAATACCAGGGAATTTAAATTACATATTACAATATTACGTAACATCAAATGTAAGATTAAATATAACATTTGTTGCACATTAACGATACTATTAACGCCCAACTGTCCAGAGGTCGCTGGTGTGTAGGCGCTTCAGACGTCTGCCGGTTGTGTTTGACCCTAGTGAGCAGTCCAATGGGTTAACATGGTTATGTAACCGGTCATTGTAACGACTTGTATGGCGATTTATTTGACTAATGACTGTTGGTACACGGATGTCGTTGTGCAGCGCAATATTGCTCACATAGGTTGGAGCACCAGAGATGTCGATTAGCACCTTTTTCTGCAAGACTTGAAGTTGAGTTTCTCCGTTTTGGATCACACGCGGCTGCGGTGATCTGTATGTGTTTGCGCCAGGTAAGTTTCCTGTCCAGATACATACCCAGGTAGCGATCATGGTTCCCCTGAGGTATGATCGTGTTGTTGAGTCGGACAGTTGGACAGTTACCATTCCTGAGCGCAAACGTACAGTGCTGAGACTTGTTCTCGTTGATGCAGATGTTCCAACTGTTAGCAAGGTTCCGAGTTAGCAAGGAACACAGTGTCATTTGCGTATGTGGCAAGCAGCGTGTTTCTGGCTACCGGAATCGGCAAATCCGCGGTGTACAATGTGTACAGGGCAGGTCCAAGGAGTTGAGTGAAAGCTCTCTCATACTAACTGTAAGAGAGATTTGCTCGTGCAATTTTACACAGCTTTTCTGCATATTAACACACTTTAAAATCGAAGCATTCTTGCTGCTCACCAAAATAGACATTAAGTAAAAAGCAAAATTGTGGATCTGATGCACTTACTTGTATATTCTCCACATCCAAGAGATCTTGTGTAGGTGGGACATCTGATTGGCCTTGGGGTAAATTGATTATTGTTCAATTAAATTTCAAATTATAATTCTGGAAGTGGTTTTACTGCATATTATTCTTACATTGACTATATTATTATTATTACATTATGAATATTCGAACGTTTGTGTGATTGTTGGAGATGCACTTGTCCACAGAGGATCTTCTGTTGGTGGCTAATATTTGTATTTATTTAAATGCGTCCAAGTCGATGGGACTTGCAAAACCAATACTCGCTCGACAGTGTACTACTTCGTCTCATAGAGGGCGTGGGCAAAATCTCGGCTTGGTATACGAAAAACCCAAGCATAACCTTAGGCATAACAGTAAATGAAGTCTAGTAAGTTAGACAAGAGCACTGCACACAATTAAATAGAGTTCCCCTTTGGCATGGGTACAAATATTTATTATAATTACAATGCACTCTTCTTAAAACCAGATAAATCCATGAGTAAGATATATATAAGAAAACACTTCCGAGTGTATATTAAAATATTTTAATTCCGTATTCATTTTATATTTTATTTTCCACTTCCAAATATCTATCATTTAATTGGTGACTTGAATTTCAATTTAATCGTATTATTTTTTAAAAATATTTTTAATATTTGTGAACTGTTTTCAATTCAGACTGAATATATAACACCCTTTTAAAAATATTGCGAAATATATAATGACAAGTGATGCATTTATGCGAAATATGTTTATTTCACACAGCAAAATCAGCAAACAAACTACAGCCAATTATGAGCAAACAATTAAATAAAAAAAAATTCGTTTTTTATTCGGGTATATTCAGTTGTGCAAACAGTTGTGCAAAAATCAACATAGATTATTCGTGTAGAAAATATAGTTTAAGTAGGACGAGTAAACAATTCAAGCAAATGATTGACATAGTTGCGATAGTTGGGTAAACAGAACCCAAATTGAAATTGGTATAAATAGCTCTCAGTCTCCACACAGAGATCAGCATTCAGAAGAATTCCACAAACATCGCAATGAGAATCGCAACGTTGATCCTAAGCTGTGCCGTCTTAGCCATTTGCTTGGTAAAGTCCACCGAAGGGCAGGATACGACCGCTACAACCGCTTACCCAGTTTACGATACAACTCAGTCTACAACGGCAGGAGCATCTTGGGGACATGGAGGACACGGTTGGGGTTGGAGGCACGGACCCTCACCAGTCCTGATTAACTTTGGAAAAATGAGAAATGTGAAAAATTCTAAATAAAATCTGCAATCAATTTGCCCAATTCCCATACGCAATACAGCACATCAATTCAAAAGTCTTTTCTTTTTCTCAAATCCAATCTCTAAAATGAGTTAGGAACTATAGTAACACTGATGTAGTTGTCAGTTTTGAACAGTTGGTTAATCTTAACAAATGGAAATAAAACGTTTGGAGGAAAGTCACTCGACATCAGTCTCGGGAATGGTGAAGCTGCTCCTGCTGGAGGCAAAACTCATTGAGAACCTCAACGGCTAAGCGGATGAGCTGGAGAGAAAGTTGAATACACTGAAAAGGTAAGTTCCAAAGTGTAACTTGATTTATTAGAAACTATAACTATTAGTTTTCTCAGTGTTGTTCCACGATTGCAAGCGGAAAGCGATAAGGCCATGTCTCTAATGGAAGATTATGTTTCGAATCCTCTGAAAGCCTTTTCACTAATACGTCGCATGCAGGGGGATTGGATTGATTGGAAGGTGTTCATTGAGGAGCCCGTGGGTTGGTCGCACATCTTCCATCTCGCCCAGCATAAATCAGAGCTGCCGAGTCCGACTGATCTGAAGGAGGCTTGTGATTTCTGATAGGAATAGGACACACAATTGTAAGAATATAACCTTTCAATTGAGATATTAAATACTCAGTGGGTTCAGTTTCAAGTGTTTTCCTATTTGTTATATACTCTGATACTTCGTGTACCGTCTGGATTCGTCCTCAGGTAGAGACTCGCCCAGACCAACTATTAATCAACTGTATAAAACATTAAAAAAAAACACATTAAAATTAATATTGAACAAATATGTATATATATATATCTGAGTAAGTAAAAGCAAGTTAATATAATTTACACACGCAAAGAAAAATTTTAGAACAATCAAAAACAAAAACAAAACTTGCCTCAAGTGTGGCATATCATTGTGGGATATTTAAGTTGCAACCTTTGTTTTTTTGATAATTTGTGACATGGACAGATTCTATAAACAAAAAGTCGCTCTTCAGTTTTCACCAATCGTCTCTGTGACAAATTTGTTAGCCACATACAATTACCCATATACCACAGAAAAAAATCAAACCCACAAAAGTATGCAATACAATTTTAAAGAAAAATAGTTAAAACACAAACAAAAAAAGTATGCAAAAAAATTGTAATGAAAAATAGTTAAAACCAATGCACGAAAAGTACGTAATGAAATTGAAAAGAAAAACTCCTAATACAACTACAAAAAAAATGCAATAAAAATTAAAAAATATTTGTTACTACACAGTTCTCTGCATAAAATATAAAATTATGATCCGAAAGAAGTTCCAGGATGGTAGCAACAACCCACTCCCACCTTCCCGCACAATTAACACTTCAACTTGTGTGTGTGTCGAGTTCAACATTGTTTGGTCTTTCGCTTGATATTTGATTGCAACTTCTTTATAGAGATTTCAATCATAACATTCAATTTATGGCATAACATGTGTAAGATATTGTTGCTCGCTTCGCTCAATCGCTCAATGGAATCGCACACATCAAATTATGAACAATAATGCGCATAATGAAGCAATCTTCTTGTGATTCTCTAAACCCAGTTTCAGTTTCAGTTTCAGTTTCTGCTTCTCATTTTTTTCTTTTATGGGTTTAATGCCTGTGACTGTGGCACTGTGCCTTCATTAAACGGCAAGTGGCGCATTCTGTGCATATGTTGCACATCCTTTTTTTCCTCTTTATTTTGGCTTGGGTTGTGGCAACAACATCATCACATAAACGTGTCACATCAAACAACATTGATTAAAATCTAAAATGAAATAGTAGCCGAGTTGAGTTGAGTTGAGTACGAGGCACGTACACACAAGTACGTAAGGGGGTTGGGGGGTGTGCAGGATAAGTGAAAATCCTTTTCTTTCTTTTTTCTTTTTACAATTCAAATTTCAATCAAATGCGACTACAATGCCCAATACCTTTTGGGCACATATGTTGACCACAAAGTATATTGTATCTATCATTCGCCCAAAAAGCTCCCGGGTGTCCAGAATCAAATCAAAGACTAGCCACAAAAAAAAGAAAAAGAAATAGAGAAAAAAATATAAAAGGAAAAAGGGTGCAGCATAAAATTGCCAACTATTCACAGGCGCACATCAAATCAGATAAAATTTTCATTACCTTATGGCCGCACATTATCGGCATGCGGCTATCGTCTTTGGTGGCGCCTCGAACTCGAACTGGGAATCGGACTGCGAATCGGACTCACGGAGAGTCCAACTGGAACAGGACTCCCAAGCTGAACCGACTACACTCAGAGAAAAAATCAACTCAACTCAAATTATTATTTTTGGATGTGTATTTTTTAATAATAAAAAATAGAAATTTAAAAAAAAATTCGGAAAAAGCATTTCCAATTTTTAGAAATTTATTCATATATTTGAAAAAAAAGGATTCTTGTTTTCTTCTGCGATTTTCTAAAAATCAGCTCGATCTTTTTTCTGAGTGTACACACACACAATGTGCTGCTGATGACGTTGAGTGTGCGACGCAGTTGGCATCGTGGATTTGTAGTTGTTGTTGTTGTTGTTGTTGTTGTTGTTGATGATGCTTATTGTGCGCTTCGTGGCGCTGACCATAAAAAAAAATTGCTAGCAGACAGGGGACCTTAGCGTGCAAGTAGGACAGCAAGAGGGAGAGAGAGAGACAGAGAGCTTTTGTACAACAAACGACAAACGGAAAGTGTCCAACAGGAAATAAGCAGCAACAACAACGACAACAATAGCAACAACAACAACAACAACAACTTGCATTCAGTCTAGTACTCGGACTTGGTCCAAAATAAAAAAGGGTAATAATTTTATCTAGCATTCAGATCAGACACACGTCCGTCTGTTGTCCACGCCTGCACGCTCCTGTTCTTTAATACACTGTCAGCGTAGGTAAAAGAGCTTACTGGGTTTGAGCAATGAATGTCCCGCTAAAGCTAAAATAAAAGTCCTTGATTCTTCACATCCTTCGATATAAAGTATAAAGTTATAAAAATAATAAGAAAGAAACAAATTGCAAATAGAATTTTAAAGAATTCTTCTCGATTCATTGTCTATTCGATTGCTTTAGGTATTTATCGCTTACCGGTCATAAAGTCTATATAGGATATGACTGAAAAACCCTTCTCGCTGAGATTAGGCTTCCAGTATTAAAAAACTATCGAGGTTGCATTTCCAAGTCGTTTCACAAAAATGGTTTCTCTTAAGCAAAGTGCATTTGCCATTAATTTAATATTGCGGGGAACGAAGCAGGTGACGAGCAAGCTAGAATGGGGGCAGAGAGACCGCTGATAGGAACTGAGCCGTATTGTGGCATAGGCAGACACACAATACGGCTGCAACTCAGGAACGAAGAAAGGCAGAG
Organism: Drosophila trichaetosa; assembly: GCA_035043205.1. NCBI lineage: Eukaryota > Metazoa > Arthropoda > Insecta > Diptera > Drosophilidae > Drosophila > Drosophila trichaetosa. Next base: position 254,629 of record JAWNNE010000640.1, on the reverse strand, counting down.
GCGAAAGCGGAGCTGGGCAGAGGCACCAGGACTCCGACAAGCCAGAAGTCTTTAGGTGGCCATAATCAGAAACGATTTAAGCAAGTAATATCCATGAAGAAGAACAGGCTCAGGATACTCACCGGTCTATTGACAGGACACTGTAGAATGAGAAGTCACCTAACCAAATTAGGTATTTATAGCAGCGATGTATGCAGGTATGCAGGTGGAGGCGAGGAGGAATCCTCCATGCACAACCTAGCAGAATGCGTCGCCTTGATTAGGAAAAGATGCAGCATCCTAGGGAAGCATGTCATGAAGCCCAAGGACATAGAAACCCTCAACCCTACAAAGATGCTAGCATTCGTGCAGGAGCTAGGGTTGATGGAAGCAGTTGTAGAACTGGCCGGAATGACCAGAGTATATTGCAGTCGCCTATGTCCAATTGCAATGATTTTGCTTCACTTTTTATCAACGTTTTTTTCGTAGCCGCATCCTTGTGGCTAGTTATGGGTGTGTCGTGTGTTGTGGGGCACTTCAAAAGGCTGCTTGAAAGTTTGACAAGCGCCACGTTCACGTTGTTATTTACATGGCCAGCTTATGAATAGGAATTCGAGTTGATGCCCAACCCCCAAAACAGATTCAATTACGTGCACCTCAGCAGCGACAAGAAGTGGCAGCAGCAGCAGCGGTAAGCAGCCAGCTGCCAACAGTGATAAAGTGGCCAACTATTCTTGGCAAGAGTTCTACGTGGCTTTGGCTTGGCCAATCTATCAACATAATTGATGGCATCGATTAGTTACAACATTTTTGGTGGAGACAAACGGCGTGGCTCAGTGCACAAATCGCCGATTAATTAAATATGTATTTGCTACTTCCCTCTCTCTCTCTCTCTCTCTCTCTCTCTCTCTCTCTCTCTCTCTCTTTCTCACTCTTTCACTGTTTCTGTGTCGCGGCAATTAATTTTGACCAAAACGAATTGAGTAACTGATAAACTCTTCAGCTGCCGCCGCATCTTTGTGTTGAACTAATGAAGTGCTGCTGCTTTTGCTCCAACTTCAACGCCAACCCCTCAACCCCCTCGAGAAGCACCCCTCTGCTACAGGGGCTTAGTTGTCATGCATCTCGTGCTTAACTGCACGGAAAAAAGTGCAAAAGGCATCGCCGGAGACTGAGTCTAAGAAGCTGGGCAGGGCTTATAGTACTACACTCAGAAAAAATATACAGGAGAATACTTTTGGCGCCTTATTATGCAGAGTGTGAATACAGAAATAGTTATCTGATTTCCGGGGCACAGAAATTTATTTGCATAATTATGATATATACTTTTCTATATTTCATGGCGATTATCGTCTCAGGACGAGTTTTATTTCATTTCGATTTTCTGAATGTCAGGTCGATTCTTTTTTTCTGAGTGTATGTATTATAATGTGTAGTTGAAGCTGAACAAGCTCGCCGATGCGACTGAATTATTGGGTATGGCAAAGTGCGTTGTCGCCAGACTGCGACGCGCCAAGCTCATCAACGCGCCCCGTGCTCGACTGTGTCCCGGAGTGCTCGAGGGGGCGGGAAGGAGGGAGGGGCCATAAGCACACCAGGGGCATACGACGCCGCATAATTTCGCCATAACATTTTTGGCCCCAGACATCAGACTCAGACTCGACTCTCGACTCTCGACTCTCTGGGCTACCTTGAAGCGCAACCGAGAGAGCCACTGCATTGTCGTCTGTCCGCGTCAGTCCGCATCAGTCCGGGTCTGTCCCGGCCTGGTTACATGGTGTATATATGGTATATGGTGTACCTTGGTGCCATAAAAAGGAAGCAGGCCAACAAACAATGGCGACAACGGCGCTGTGCCCTGAGCTGAGTTCCTTTCCATGTATCGCCGCAGCTCGTCCTGTTCGCTTGGCTCCCTGACAAAATGTGAAAATGCTGTCCTGCTGCTTGCGAAGAGTTCAAAGTCAATTGTAATTTTTATGGCAAAGTGCGACGCATTATGATATATACTTCAAATACGCAAATACTCTGTAGCACCAACTCGGGGCAAGCAAGACTAGCACAGCCAGTTTGCAACACGCACAAAAATGCGTAGATTGAATCAACAAATTTTTAGAGGATCAATAAAGTGAAAAGGAATTAGTTCGAGATTTATTTTTTATTTAATTATATTCCAGATTTAATATTCAAGAATATTTCAGTCATATTTTATATTCGTTTGATTTGGGTATATTCTAGTCGGTCCTTTCTCAACTTGAACTCCTTCCCAGGCGATATTTGGTTTTGGCTTCTGGCTCATAAAAGTAATAAAGTTATTTGAATTTATTAAGTGCAAAAATACCAAAAATAAATATTACTTCAAGTTTTCATAGTTTGACCACTGCAGGAATTGCAGCAACGTGAGTATACAAAAAAAAATAACAGTGTATAAAACGCAGTCCACAGCAATTTTGTGAAACTTTTATTTTATTTTATTTTATTTTTATTTATTTATTGTCAACTAAAAACAGCCGACGCAAAAAATACAAAAACTTAAAAAATTAAAATTACAAACAAATTTAAAAATAAAAATTATTACAATGATTTCTGGGGGTATTTAAATGCAAAATGGTCCAACATTTGTTGCTTGAATTGGGGAAAACCCAGGAAAAACCCAATCAGACCAACAATTATTAGTAAGAATCAGTTAGTTAAGCCCCACCAGCTGTGCCTTGCAAAAAAGTTATTCACATGTATCGGTAAATTCTAGAACTTCACTTTAGCCTGTATGTGGGCATTAATGTCACCCACTGATATGCCAGGGGCATTTGCTTTCTAGGTGCAACCACTATAAGAGGCTTGAACGCACTGCCGGAAAGATGTGGCGGAGTCGAATCGGACACTATGGACTGTGATACAGTTGAGCCACCACTCTCGATTGCAGGTGGTGCAGGAGAACTAAGCTGCATCAACTGCTGACCATTGTCAACAGTAGGTGGTAGCGGTGAAAGGGGCAATGACAGAACCGGGGCAAATAAACCTGGTTCCCTAGGCAAAGCAGGCTCGGCCGATCGCTTCTGCTTCAGAGACTCATTCAACAGTTTTACACTATTGAATTGACTCTCCATTGCATCAAAATCAGCACAGAGACTACTAAAAATCGGCCTTTGGTTCAGCCTGGCACTTGCAGCTGTTTAGGTAGCACGCAGACATACTGAATTTAGAAACTGATATGCCCGAAAAGAAGAGAAAATTATACAAAGATTCGGCACAGCACAGAGAAAACAAGAAAACAAACAGCGCACAAGAGATGAAGAAGATACAACAACACCAACACGCTGTAAGAATATTTACGAAAATAGACGAAACTTTGAGCCACTACAACAACAACAACACGTGCAAACACAGTTATCAGAGCACACGAAAGTAGAGAGATCGAGAGTAATAGAGCGCACACAAAAACCGCTGTAACAACAACAATGCGAAGCGATCAAGTATGCAATGAGAGACAACGAGAGCGAGAGGCGCAAGCGCACTCGAAAATAAAAAGAAACAAAAACAAAACACAAGCTCGTAACGGCGCTTTTTATGTTTACAAGAATAACAGTTTTATGATTAGTAGCAAAATTACTAACAGAAAACCCAAATGACCGAAGCAATCACATAAGTATATGATATAGTAGTCCGATGTTGAAGACCGTTGACTTTTCATTAAATTACGCAAATTGGCTACGTGTGATTCGGATATATTTATATATGAGCATGTGTGCATGGTGCATGGTGTGCGAAGATAGCAGCAATATTCGCAAAGTATCGATATCAGATCGGAATCGAACTTATCGTTGCAGCCAGTAACGAAGGAAGACGCCTGAAGCGCAATTAAGTCATCCATTGTAATGCCACAAATACAATATATAAAATAATATATACATATGCAAAGTATATTGTTGGAAATGATGTTAGCCAACTGTGCATCCACACACATGTCTGTTAACCAACAGCATTGCGACAGTCTACGATAAAGTTTGGAATCTTCGCTCGAACAACATTAGACGCCATCCTAGATATTCCATGTGTGGAAAGACAATGCAACACTTACAGCCATAAGACTGAGGGAATCCATAGTCTGGAATACACAGAAGGAAGGCCATGCATCTATTGCAATTGGAAATGCAAGAATCCCCACAAAAACAGACTACTGTGTGCCAGTGGTACAACTGAATACACCCTTCCTTCTTATTCAGCTATCCTTCAGTCTCCTGGAACACTCTACTAGTACTAGTACTAGCTTTAAGAGAATCACTGAATTGCCCAAAGAGGTCTAAGGTTATTCCAATCAATGTTGAATAAACTGCTCCGCAATGGCCAGTGGGTATCCATCCAGCCTTATAATGACTTCGCTACGGTGGGAAGCCACTTTCTACCTAGTCTATCACGGAGAACATATGACCGACCAGACCTGGCTAGAGAACCAACTGAGCTAAGCTCACACACTCACACGAGTGCCACAGAAATGGAGTCAGATTCCACAAGGTTATGCAACGGATCTAGCGTGTCCTATGCGTGTCAGCAACCATTTAACCTAACCCAACTACAAATAATAATATATTAAGGCTCAGTGCAGGGTATCCGTTATTCCATCACTTTTGTTCGTCTACTTTATTATGAGAGAGCACGACTTAAAAGTACTCTGATCGGAAATATCATTTACATTTTGCAGCTTCTCCTAGAAGCATGTCATTTATGTGAGCAATTAATCGAGCGTGTAGCGATGTTTGTTATGTATCGATATCTGATCGATTTGGAGCGCAATTTAGCATAAGTTCAAATTCATTATAATGTCAAGGTTCATACAAAATGTGCTTTGTTTTGCTATTGGTAATCGATTCTAATCTGTGTGCGAGTGTGTTGTGTGTCTATGCCTCAAATTACTCATCAGAACAGAGAGGGAGAGAGAGAGAAAGAGAGAGACATATAGAAACACAAGGGAGAGGGAAGTGAAATGAAAATGAACAAGAAAATGAACATTTCAATGAATACGTTGTTATATTTAGCAATATTATACCTTTATTTATTTAGTTAATAATGTTCCGATTGAATCGAACAAAAGTGAGTTAAAATTTCTTACTTTATTATCCGAAGGGCAACTCGCCTCTTCGCTAGTACGATTAGAACTAAGTACAAAATTATTATCAAGAAACCTCGTAGCTTCTCGGCTGATCCCGAAAAGTGAAACCTAAGCAACTCGCGCAGGCGCTCAAGTTACGCAGCGGATATTAGGCACCAAAGTGTCGCTCAAGGCTGCTCTTCACAAATGTTGCATGTTGTGGTCCAAGTACCGCTGACATCTGAGTAAGCTGCTCGCGAGTGTGCTGCATCAGCGAAATCCAGCAGTGGCTTAAGTAGTTTATGGTTAACCTATATGCGTATATATTATAAAAATATCTGACCGAAAGTTGTTCAGTGTTAGTGTCAAACAGTGTATAGTGGAAATCTTAAAAGGGGTATCATTGTCTCGACATATGTATGTATGAACATGAAATTGTTTGCGCACTGTGACATGATCCCGTTGAAAACTGTCTTTGTATGTGTGCGTGTATGTGTGCCATTGGAGAAACAAAGAATTTCGGATATCGAGACAACAATACCCTGCTTTAGTTTAAAACATACATTTTTTTACAAAATTGGTCAACAGTTAAACCACTCGCATTACGAATGGTCACACATCAGGCCCGAAAACTAAAAAATTGAAAATCGAGTGCCAGCTCGCACACAAAGAGACAACGACCCATATATAACCCATATATTGGACGCATTGCCATCTGGGCAGAATAGGGTTCACAGGATCAGAAAGAACATGATGTACTTTTTTTTTTGTTTATAGTGTATTATATAGTATAGTATATTATATTATATAGTAATTTGAATTGAAAAGTTACATGGATAGCGAACAGCTCTTTATTAATGCAGAACAGGAAGAATCATCAAAATTTGTAAGTAAATATTTTAAATTCAGAGGCTGTGAGGAGCCATATAGCTTGATATATACTATATGCGCCCCTCACAACAACTGCCACATATACTATGGGCAGCCCTCGCAGCTATCGTAACAACGACATTGGATCTTGCGCCGCATCAGGATATTTCGCCAACGACGAAATCAACGGCAACTGGCGATCAGAACCAAAGGCACGCGCGCTTTTGGTCAGCATGTTTTACAAGAAGCCCACCGTGGGAAAGCAAGCTTGCATTACAACCAACAACCACAATCAAAAGCGCTACCGGATGGATGGGCAACTGACACCACCACTGGGCGCCGTCAGCACATTCCGGATCGGACAGCGCGAGGTGCGTGCTACTCCAAGTGCATCGAGTGCAGCGACCGCAGTGGACAGCAACCTTGAAATAGGTGACCGCTGCTTTATTGCAGCGACAGCAGAACGTCCAAAGATCACGCCACCAATGCGACCCGACCTATATAAGAGGGCGTCGCAGATACAGAAGTCAAGCAGTGAAAAGGCGACGAGCAGAGGCAATACGTCGACCGGTGAAATCGTAACAGGACGATACACCAGCACGGAGCTTCGAAGGAGCGAAGTCAGTCAGAGAAGGTCTGATCGCCCCTAGCTGGTACGTGGAACGCCGGATATCAAAGGAATATACTAATGGCAGTTAAAATCGTATCGTAGTAATAAGTGAAGGCAAATAAACCATTAGTTAATAATATATAAAGGATATGTGTTATTAATTATCGCAGCGCAATCAAATATAAATTTGTTGCTCGAACCCATAGCTCGGCTGAGTTTTAGCCCAGCTAAAACTAAACGAACTAAAAAGGTTCGTTACAAGGCAATGTCATAGGAGGCCAAATACGTTTATTATTTGTATACTCTTTTTTTACTAAGCCCTTCGGCCAGAAATTAGCACAGCAAATTGTGCCAAATACTTCAGCCGAAACACTTATTTTCAAAGATGAAATTTCTCTTTCATAAGTAAATTTAAATTTTTCAACCAAAATTCCCATAGATGACACTTTACCAAGTTATCACACAACCAACAACAGACGAAATCGGCCTTTGGGTCAGCCTAGCACTTGCAGCTTTTTAGGTAGCACGCAGACATACTGAATTTAGAAATTGATATGCCCGAAAAGAAGAGAAAACTATACAAAGATTCGGCACAGCACAGAGAAAATAAGAAAACAAACAGCGCACAAGAGATGAAGAAGATACAACAACACCAACACGCTGTAAGAATATTTACGAAAATAGACGAAACTTTGAGCCACTACAACAACAACAACACGTGCAAACACAGTTATCAGAGCACACGGAAGTAGAGAGAGCGAGAGTAATAAAGCGCACACAAAAACCGCTATAACAACAACAATGCGAAGCGATCAAGTATGCAATGAGAGACAATGAGAGCGAGAGGCGCAACCGCACTCGAAAATAAAAAAAAAACAAAAACAAAACACAAGCTCGTAACGGCGCTTTTTATGTTTACAAGAATAACAGTTTTATGATTAGTAACAAAATTACTAACAGAAAACCCAAATGACCGAAGCAATCACATAAATATATGATCTAGTAGTCCGATGTTGAAGACCGTTGTCTTTTCATAAAATTACGCAAATTGGCTACGTGTGATTCGGATATATTATATATACTTCCTATTCCGTTATACCTTTTTCTAATGTACATAAATTATAATTATATAGTTATAGAATAGGAATATTATAGATGCTGTAGATGCAAGTATATATGAGCATGTGTACATGGTGCATGGTGTACGAAGATAGCAGCAATATTCGCAAAGTATCGATATCAGATCGGAATCGAACTTATCGTTGCAGCCAGCAACGAAGGAAAGACGCCTGAAGCGCAATTAAGTCATCCATTGTAATGCAACAAATACAATATATAAAATAATATATACATATGCAAAGTATATTGTTGGAAATGATGTTAGCCATCTGTGCACCCACACACATGTTTGAGTCGGTTAACCAACAGTATTGCCAATGTCTACGATAAAGTTTGGTTGAGTCCACTGCGCTGGTGGCACATTATATATTTCCTTATCAGGGCATTCCTTGAAGCGGGGAATCTTCGCTCAAACAACATCAGACGCCATCCTAGGTATTCCATGTGTGGAAAGACAATGCAACACTTACAGCCATAAGACTGAGGGAATCCTTAGTCTGGAATAAACAGCAGAAAGGCCATGCATCCCCACAAAAACAGACTACTGTGTCCCAGTGGTACAACTGAATACACCCTTCCTTCTTATTCAGCTATCCATCAGTCTTCCGGAACACTCTACTAGTACTAGTACTAGCTTTAAAAGAATCACTGAATTGCCCAAAGAGGTCTAAGGTTATTCCAATCAATGTTGAATAAACTGCTCCGCAATGGCCAGTGGGTATCCATCCAGCCTTATACTGACTTCGCTACGGTGGGAAGCAACTTTCTACCTAGTCTATCACGGAGAACATATGACCGACCAGACCTGGCTAGAGAACCACCTGAACTAAGCTCACACGAGTCCCACAAGGTTATGCAATGGATCTGGCGTGTCCTATGTGTGGCATCTAACCATCTAACCTAATCCAACTACAAATAATAATATATTAAGGCTCAGTGCAGGGTATCCTTTATTATGAAAAAGCTCCACTTAAAGGTACTTTGATCGGAAATTTCATTTACATTTTGAAGCTTCTCCTAGAAACGTTTCATTTATTATTATTATTATTGTAGTTAATATCATTAAGATTATATTATTATTATTAGGATTTTTTCTCTAATTACATATTTGTAGGACGCTTAAGCTGGTTTGGATCCATCCTTGGCTGCTGGTGGTGGTATTAAGTTCGGTATGGCAAAGACAAGGGCTACGAGGAATCGAAATTGGAGGCAGTTTATTCCAGACATTGCGTACCGGATCGTACTCCTCGACACTGTTGAGGTCACGATTCCCATTACATCCGCCAACGGCAACCAATCGACCTCCAAGCAGAGCACAACCGTTCCCATAGTGTGCATGGTGTGCCGCAGATAGAAGACAAACCAGTGTCCACGTATCAGTACGTGGATCATAACGTTCCACGATTTTTGAGCAATTACGGGTTTCCTTATACAAGCCACCCACGGCATAGATGTATCCATTTGCAACAGCGACACCAGCGGGACCTATATAGTAATTCATTGGCGCCCGAGGACTCCATTCGTTGGTTCGCGGATCATAGCTTTCGACTAAGTGTAGGTTGTCTCCGCCAATGGCATAGAGGCGTCTGCCCAACACCGCAACACGAGAGCGCTGACGCTTCTCGGACATCGGCGACACATAGCTCCAGTTGCGCGTAATGGGATCATAGCGTTCAACCGTGTTCAGAGATGGCCCATTAGAGGATCCGCCGACCGCATAGAGGTGTCCATCCAGCACTGCAACGCCTGGGCTATAACGTGCCGTTCCCATTGGATTGAATGGCACGCAGGCCATCGTATTTAGGTCGATGCTCTCCACAGAGCGCAATGCTTCCATATTATCATCCATTCCGCCTACCAAAATCAGTTTGTTGTCCATGAGAGCGGCGCCAAAGTGCGAACGCCCATCGATCGTGTGCTTCCAAGTAGTCCACTTGTTCAGCCGCGGACAGTAGATCTCAATGGTGGTGACCCAGCCGTCAGCACCTGCCGCCACCCACAACCAGCAATTGACCGACGCGGGCATTTGCGGGGCTTGGTTTGTTCGGTGGCAGCAATTAGCGAACGGCAATCGGGGGACAGTGCATGCCACTTGAAGGCCTCCAACAGCAGTTGCTGGCACTCGTTGCTGGCGCTGCACACCTTCTCCACGTGATGCGCAATGAACGATCGATCCAACAGGGGCAGACGCACCTTGGCGAGCAGCTCGGGTATGTGCTGCTCACGAGTGGGCGCATCGTGGCGCACCCACGACATCATCGAGTGGAAGACATCCTGCTCGGTTGGCACATTGAGCTCATCGCTGGACAGCAGCTTGCCCAGCTGATTGGCGTTTAGCTGAAAGAACTCCTCATTGTGGCACACCTCCATAAAGTGCAGACAGATGTACTTCTGCGCCAATCGCAGCAGCTCTGTGCAGCTCCATGCTGATCCGCCAAGAATGCGAATCGCAAACAATTGGATGGGTGCAGGTGGGGTGCGAGAAAATCGCAGCATGCCGTCACCACAGGGATCAGCTGCAGCAGGTTGGCGGTGGCCAGCAGCGTCTCGACGGTGTCCTCGTGCAGCTCAATGCTTCCGGTGTAACAGTGCTGGACGAGCAGCTGCAACGCATCGCCACGCACCTCGCCAAGGGTCACCTCGTGCTCCTTGCTCTCGCGCATCTGTCCGGTAAACATTGCCGCAAAATATTCACTGGAAGCTGCGAGCATCAAGCGATGAGCGGACACCCGCTTGCCATCAATGCCAGCGATGAGAACCACATCGCACAGCTGCTTCTCTTCCACAAATTGTTGCATTCGCTTCAATATGGCGTCGGCATGGCTGCCCACACTGGAATCCCTCGACAAAGACAAAGACTCCAGTTTGTTCTCCGCCATATTCATCGATGTGGACGCTGTCGAGTCTCCACTGCGATTCTCTTCTTGGTGTCCATTTACAGATGACATTTTATTTAGTTGTTGAAATCTTTAATAAGATGCAAATTTATTTCGTATGAGCAAAACAGAAGCTGTCGAAGCTATTGGAATTGCGCCGATACTATTGTGAGCAATTAATCGAGCGTGTAGCGATGTTTGTTATGTATCGATATCTGATCGATTTGGAGCGCAATTTAGCATAAGTTCAAATTCATTATTAATACGACGAATATTACGTCAAGGTTCATACAAAATGTGCTTTGTTTTGCTATTGGTAATCGATTCTAATCTGTGTGCGAGTGCGTGTGCAAGTGTGTGTGCGAGTGTGTTGTGTGTCTATGCCTCAAATTACTCATCAGAACAGAGAGGGAGAGAGAGAGAGACAGCAAGCGACATGCATTTAGAAACACCAAGGAGAGGGAAGGTGAAATGAAAATGAACAAGAAAATGAACATTTCAATGAATACGTTGTTATATTTAGCAATATTATACCTTTACTTATTTAGTTAATAATGTTCCGAATGAATCGAACAAATGTGAGTTAAAATTTCTTAGTTTATTATTCGAAGGGCAACTCGCCTCTTCGCTAGCACGATTAGAACTAAGTACAAAATTATTATCAAGAAACCTCGTAGCTTCTTGGCTGATCCCGAAAAGTGAAACCTAAGCAACTCGCGCAGGCGCTCAAGTTACGCAGCGGATATTAGGCACCAAAGTGTCGCTCAACGCTGCTCTTCACAAATGTTGCATCAGCGTATTTCGGAATGTGGTCCAAGTACCGCTGAGTGTGCTGCATCAGCGAAATCCAGCAGTGGCTTAAGTGGGTTTTTTATGGTTAACTTATATGCAGCCAGCCAGCCAACCAATCAGCTGTGTTATCAGCCACATCAACAACAACACCCAGCTTTGTGTATACGTGTGTGTGTGTGTGTGAGTGCGTGTGTGAGTGAGTGTGTGTGACAAAGAAATCAAACTAAATATTTACGAATGGTAATGGTTGGATAATGGTGCGAAATGTTTTGGCTATGAATATGTCTTTCGGACGGGTGAGAAGAGCACTCAACGCCACCTGGCGGTTAAGAGTAGATAGTAGGTATTTGTAGGCGAGAAAAAATTGGCCTAAGCGCATTGGGAGTGTGACATGTGATGCTACAGAAAGGGTAGAGAAAGGAGAGAGAAAGAAGGACAAGAGCAAGCCTGTCCTGGTTGAGTTCTGGTGCACAGATGCGGACACTGCAAGTAGCTGACCCATCTACAAACAGCTGGCCGAGAAGTCCAAGGATATTGCCGACATTGTCATTGCCAAGATGGAGATTATAATGATTTCATCGTTCCCAACCATCAAATACTTCCGCAAGGATGACAACACGGTGGTCGATTTCAATCTGGACAGCACTCAAGATGACGAGGAGGAATTGGAAGCGGCGCCCAAGAAGGACGAGTTGTACACCAAGAACAACACCACACACTCAATACAAAAAATATAACGGCACAACAACACACCGACCACACACCCACACTTAAGCATTGCAATGAGTTTTTGTCATTGTTTAGCTGTCCGTTGTCCCTGGCCGTTGCTCAACTTGATTTGTTTAAAATAAATTACAATTTTGTTGTAATTTGCAAAAGAAAATTCCACGCAATTTCCCATTGGAAACGCGGTTCATTTGGCAGCGCCTTAGCCGCGTTTTAATGTTGTATGCGTAGTTTAGAATTCAGTTTTTTGATCGTGAAAGGCAACTGAAAAAATTCAAATCGATAAATTTGTAATATGTAATCTTCCAAGTTTTCTATTTGGAGTTTGTAGAAGCAATGAGGAAGAACTGATTAAGGACAACATAAAAATTATTATTAATGTTTGCATAAAATATGTTGCATTTGCGGTACATATCGATATTGTTATCGCATACCACCACCAACAAAATTAAGAAATCATCCATTCCGCCTACCAAAATCAGTTTGTTGTCCATGAGAGCGGCGCCAAAGTGCGAACGCCCATCGATCGTGTGCTTCCAAGTAGTCCACTTGTTCAGCCGCGGACAGTAGATCTCAATGGTGGTGACCCAGCCGTCAGCACCTCCGCCACCCACAACCAGCAATTGACCGACGGGGCATTTGCGGGGCTTGGTTTGTTCGGTGGCAGCAATTAGCGAACGGCAATCGGGGGACAGTGCATGCCACTTGAAGGCCTCCAACAGCAGTTGCTGGCACTCGTTGCTGGCGCTGCACACCTTCTCCACGTGATGCGCAATGAACGATGGATCCAACAGGGGCAGACGCACCTTGGCGAGCAGCTCGGGTATGTGCTGCTCACGAGTGGGGGCATCGTGGCGCACCCACGACATCATCGAGTGGAAGACATCCTGCTCGGTTGGCACATTGAGCTCATCGCTGGACAGCAGCTTGCCCAGCTGATTGGCGTTTAGCTGAAAGAACTCCTCATTGTGGCACACCTCCATAAAGTGCAGGCAGATGTACTTCTGCGCCAATCGCAGCAGCTCTGTGCATCCATGCTGATCCGCCAAGAATGCGAATCGCAAACAATTGGATGGGTGCAGGTGGGGTCCGAGAAAATCGCAGCATGCCGTCACCACAGGGATCAGCTGCAGCAGGTTGGCGGTGGCCAGCAGCGTCTCGACAGTGTCCTCGTGCAGCTCAATGCTTCCGGTGTAACAGTGCTGGACAAGCAGCTGCAACGCATCGCCACGCACCTCGCCAAGTGTCACCTCGTGCTCCTTGCTCTCGCGCATCTGTCCGGTAAACATTGCCGAAAAATATTCACTGGAAGCTGCGAGCATCAAGCGATGAGCGGACACACGTTTGCCACCAATGCCAGCGACGAGAACCACATCGCACAGCTGCTTCTCTTCCACAAATTGTTGCATTCGCTTCAATAAGGTCTCTGCATGGCTGCCCACACTGGAATCCCTCGACAAAGACAAAGACTCCAGCTTATTCTCCGCCATATTCACCGATGTGGACGCTGTCGAGTCTCCACTGCGACTCTCTTCTTGGGGTCCATTTACAGATGACATTTTATTTGGTTGTTGAAATCTTTAATAGAATGCAAATGTATTTCGTATGAGCAAACAAGAAGCTGTCGAAGCTATTGGAATTGCGCCGATACTATTGTGAGCAATTAATCGAGTCAGTAGCGATGTTCGTAATGTATCGATATCTGATCGAGTTGGAGCGCAATTTAGCATAAGTTCAAATTCATTATTAATACGACGAATATTACGTCAAGGTTCATACAAAATGTGCTTTGTTTTGCTATTGGTAATCGATTCTAATCTGTGTGCGAGTGCGTGTGCAAGTGTGTGTGCGAGTGTGTTGTGTGTCTATGCCTCAAATTACTCATCAGAACAGAGAGGGAGAGAGAGAGAGAGAGAGAGAGAGACATATAGAAACACAAAGGAGAGGGATGTGATATGAAAATGAACAAGAAAATGAACATTTCAATGAATACGTTGTTATATTTAGCAATATTATACCTTTATTTATTTAGTTAATAATGTTCCGATTGAATCGAACAAAAGTGAGTTAAAATTTCTTACTTTATTATTCGAAGGGCATCTCGCCTCTTCGCTAGTACGATCAGAACTAAGTACAAAATTATTATCAAGAAACCTCGTATCTTCTCGCTAAGCAACTCGCGCAGGCGCTCAAGTTACGCAGCGGATATTTGGCACCAAAGTGTCGCTCAAGGCTGCTCTTCACAAATGTTGCATCAGCGTATTTCGGAATGTGGTCCAAGTACCGTTGACATCTGAGTAAGCTGCTCGCGAGTGTGCTGCATCAGCGAAATCCAGCAATGGCTTAAGTAGCTTATGGTTAACCTATATATTATATATATCTGTTCAGTCAATATATTCCAAACAGTGTCTAGTGGAAATCTTAAAAGGGGTATCATTGTCTCGACATATGTATGTATGAACAAGAAATTGTTGTGACATGATCCCGTTGAAAACTGTATTTGTATGTGTGCGTGTATGTGTGCCATTCGAGAAACAAAGAATTTCGGATATCGAGACAATAATACCCTGCTTTAGTTTTTACCATACATTTTGCGGGCAGTGCTTACAAAATTGGTGAGCACTTAAGCCACCCCACTTTGCGAATGCTTACACATCAGGCCCGAAAACTAAAAAATTAAAAATCGAGTGCCAGCTCGCACACAAAGAGACAAGGATAGATTGCTGCTGCTATCTTCGCACACATTCATAACCCATATATTGGACGCTTTGCCATCTGGGCAGAATAGGGTCCACAGGATCAGAATTTTATTGGTTATAGTATATTATTATATAGTATAGTATATTATATTATATACTAATTATGTATTTATTTATTTATTTATTGATTTATTTATTAATTTATTTATTTGTTTATTTATTGTCAACTAAGATCAATCGACACAAAAAATACAAAAAGTAAGAAGTTTAATTTAATTTAAAATAAAAATAAAATTATATATAAAAAAATTTAAAAATAAGGAATATTTATATGATCTCTGGGTTGTCACTTTAGCCTGTATGTCCCCACAAAGACAGAGTCGAATCGGACACTATGGACTGTGATACAGTTGAGCCACCACTCTCGATTGCAGGTGGTGCAGGAGAACTAAGCTGCATCAACTGCTGACCATTGTTAGTGGTGTTAGGTGAAAGGGGCAATGACACAACCGGGGCAATTAAACCTGGTTCCCGAGGCAAAGCAGGCTCGGCCGATCGCTTCTCCTTCAGTGACTCATTCAACAGTTGCACACTATTGAATTGACTCTCCATTGCATCAAAATCAGCACTGAGACTTGTTAATATGTATGATATATATATATATATATATTGGCTCTATTTTTTTAAAATATTTTACTCTTTGGTGGATCAACTGATATTAATCAACATTAAATAAATAAGGAAAATATATTAAATTAATTCATTTCCTAAATTCAGTCCAACATTTTGAACCCCCATTAACTAAAATTCTCAGTTATCTGTCAGTTTGCTCCGTTGTTTGACTGTCAGTTTGATTTTTTATGAAAATAAAAAGTGAAGACAAATGAAAGTGGAAAAGCGGGAAATCAGTTTGACTGCCAGCAAATTACATTAAAAATCGGCTTGGCACATACTTCAAAATGCTTTAAAAAAACAAAAAAAAGCTTATTAAAAACTAGCCCAAAATGAGCAGCAGCCAACACGAACTACCCTTTTAAAGAAGCAAACCCTTATTTAATCCTTTCCAACAAAAAAACCCGCGCTAATCCCTTTAAATGGCTCAGTGAAAAATGAAAAAAAAAAAGAAAATTCCGGAAAAATTGTTGAAAAATATTTAAAAGAAATCTGTGCTGAGGCAGTGCCTCCATTATTGTGATGGCTGATTTAACCTGACGCCTGGCCCTTATCAGCCCATAAGAAAGGCAAAGAGAACTAGGAATGTTGGGGGGTTTTCGGTTGGTTGGGGGGGGGGGGGGGGGGGTTGGAGGGTTCTGATCTAACAACACGTTGTTTTCATTGCTCATTAGCGGCGACAGCGCGAGTTTAATTAGCATTGACGTTACGTCTGATTCAACGAAATGCGGAAAAGGGTTTGGGCCAATTGCTGCTGGCAGTTGTTGTTGGCCAAAAACTTTCGTGGCATAATTAAGGGCCGGCTTCAAGCCAAACACCTTGCTGGCAAGAAAAATGGCGCAACACTTTGATTCAATCAGCTGCTGCCCCCACCCCCCCTCCCAAAATAAAGATAAAGCCAAAAATCGAGGGTTGGCCAAGCCAGAAACTAATTGCCTTTTCGACATGCATTTAATCTCTATTACAGACTACACAGCAAATTGATAGAAAACTTTTCACACACTCATGTGTGTGCGTGTGTGAGTGAGTGTCTGTCCCGGGAGTAGATAGTCCGGTCTAGTTCTGGTTCAGCTTTGACCAGCACCTTTGCTCTTTGCCATTTCATAAATTATTAAGGGTTTGATTTCCTCGTCGTTCATTTTTGGCATTTAAAACAAATTGTTGTTCTACGTTAGTTCGATTATTCGCCCTTGGCTAGGGGTGGCGGAAAACAAAGGAGGGTAGAAATGACCTCTGATAATGACGGAAGTCATCACGTCTGATAGATGCGTTAGAATTGGGCAGTAAGGTGTGAGCACGCCTCGTACATATCAATAACATTTTAGTTGGACTCACGTGAATGGCAGAGGAGGATACAGGATACAGGATACAGGACACAGGACACAGGAGTATCCTTGCTGATGGAGACCCTCGTGTGCAGCAGCTGTGTCGACTGCTGATGACCTTTTAATTGAAGTGCCAGCAGCAGCAGCAGCAGGAGCAAAGTGTGAGCTCTTCAGTTCGGGGAATTGTTCCACTTTAATTTGATCAAGGAGCTGAGCAGAGCATTGCTGTGGTCGGCTTGTGGGATTGGGGCTTAGCTTGGCTACCATTTGCACAACTCGAGCGAACTGTGCGGTGGAGCACACAAAAATGCAAATAAACAACGCGCATAAAACAATTCCAAATCAAATTTGATGATAGCCAAAGCTAAGCCGCGGGAATTCTTTAATAAACAGCCCAAGAATAAGTAAGAATCTCTTGGCCAGAGAGAGACACAGACTCTTGAGCCTTGCTGGGAGATACCCTGTAACCCAAGTCCTTAACTAATATCAATCGAACACGGCGTTATCGATAAGGGAATGACCAAACTTTAAACACTCTCTAAACACTCTCATAAAGTTGGATGGCTTTTTCTGCTAGATTGTGTTTTTGCTTGCAATCGGTTATCGATTTATATCGATTTATTGATGAAAATCGCTGGAAGACAATGTTGCTGATTTTTTAAATATTTTCTATAACTACTTAGCACAAATTAATTAATTAATTAATTTAATTTAATTTGACGACTGTTCAATTTGAGTTACTGCAGCTTCACTCCGCCTACCCCATTGCAACAGGTTACAGGGTATAAATATGTAACACAAAATGTAAGTAGCCAAAAATTCCGCGTTGGCAGCAGCCACGCCCCCCAAAATGGTCAACGCCCCCAAAATGCCATTTGCCGTTAATTAAACCCTTCGGTGCAGAGAGCGAACATCTTTTTGGCCTGCCACGGGGAAAGTTTTTCCATTACGGCTGCCGCAGGCAAAACGAAAATCAAAAAGTCCAAATTTATGAAGCGTTTAATTGAATTAATTAAAAGCAATAATACCTTGAAATAATTACGCCTAATAGAAAAACTTTGCAGCATTGGACGATGGACGATGGGCTCTGAACGTTTTTCCCGAAACTGTAGCCAAAATTAAGAGAGCCAAAGACGGACAATGGCAAAAACCTTTCTTTTCTCTTTCTTTTTTGTTTTTTGGGCAACTCTTGACGGCCCAGTTGAGGGGGTGTGAGGTGGATGAGCAGGGGTGGGGATGGATGAGGAGGATTGGGGCTGGGGGGCGGTGATGTGTTGCACGAGTTATGTGACAAATCCTGCGCACGCAAAGCCAAGCCATAAGTCAAAATTATCAACAAGACGGCAAACGACGGCGACTGCGCCCGTGTATCCTGCGAGTGTCCTTGCAAGCTGCCTAGAGTCCTGCTGCACTCTTGTGCTCTCTCTCTCTCTCTGTGTGTGTGTGGCAACTGTCACGCACGTAGGCCACGCAACATTGCGAAAAATATGTCTTTGATGTCATAAATCAATTAGGATTGCCAGGCACCAGGACACTTGTTCTGGCCAGGATCTGTGCCTTAACAGCAAACAACTTGATACACTTGAAAAAAAGTCAATCTGAAATTCGGTAAAATGTCCATCCTTGACGCCTAGCACAGCTCACCTTAGCATTTTTAACGGCTTTCATTTGTGACTCTTCACTTCTTCGTTCAGTTTTTGTTTTATAGCGATTGTCTAAATGTAAGTCGTTTTTTTTCTAAGTGTAGCCAAGGCACAAACATTTTTTGGCTGGCGGCATTTTAAGCGGCGCATTTTCAACTTGTTTTCAAGTTTAAAACGTGACCAAAAAAGCAAAAACTAAATGTTGCAGCACCTTTTTGTGATTTTGGCCAAGCAACAAATGAAGTGGCGCCAACGAAGCAAGTGAAGCAAATGAAGCGCATGAGCTTAAGGAACAATCCACACACGCACACACACACACACACACACGCACACACAGCGCCTTTTGTTGCGTAATTATGTCAGCCAAAAGGGGAAGTTCATCAGGAGCAGACTCGAGTGTCATGTGTGTAGAAAGGAGAAGGGATGGGGTTGATGCTGAGGATGAGGATGAGGATGGGGTGGCTTAGCTTCTGTTAGTTTATCAAACATAATTAAGAAGTTCCCTCTCTCTCTCTCTCTCTCTCTCTCTCTCTGTGTATGTGTGTGGCAGGCAACGCACGATTGCTTGACAATAAACAGAAGTTTAATTATTTTGCCAGCCAGCCAAGAATTGTTTGGCTCGAGGCTGCCAACTGGCAACTTGGAACTGATTAAGACCAGGCTCACCTTTTGACTTATGATGAGTGTTTGCTGCTGGTTGATGTATTGCCCGATTTATGACAACTGACAACTGACAACTGGCAGCTGACAGCTGACAGCGGACATCGGACATCGGACATCATTAAAGCCCCAAAAGTGAAGAGTTGTTGGCCAAAATTTAATGCTTAATTGCAGCAGCACATTTTGCGTAAATCAAACAATTAGTCATGGTTCCAACTATTTCCAAGAACTATGGCCCAGCATTGTCCACTTTCTGTGCTTCTGGTTTTATGTGTCCCCGCGGTGCTGTTTGCGCCTCGTCTTACAACACTGGAAGGTGTTGTCCTGCACTATTCTTAATTTATGCGACATTCTCGCAGTTTGCCATTGGCCATAATAACTTCCAATATCTCCCATCCAGTTCCCCCCTCCGGGGCTTGAACCGAACTCGAGTCAGAGTCAGAGTCAGAGTCAGAGAAGCACTCGACGCATTCATTAATTTATGGTTTTGGGTCTTTGAATTTATGTACTGCAACAAAAATTCGAAAAGTATTTGTTTTAAAGTAAAATGGGACCTCGACCTGAGGTGACGACGGCTGCCATCCTTTTGTCCTTGTCGCAAACAATACACTTGAAAAATACATTTAAATTCACTCCGAATACACTTTCAAATTAAATTTCTCAAGTTATTTTTCAGGATATTTATTTGATATATGTGTATATGTGTGTAAAAGATTAAAAAGGTTGTTCCAGCAGATAAAAAAGGCTACTCAAAAGTGGTATAAATCCAGTCGGGACAGCTCGACCAGGAGATAGTTAAAACTCTGCTGTTAAAAATCGATTTGATTAACAAAAACTCCGTTTCTTAAGGAACTTGGATAAATTTGTACAGTTGATCAAAATAATGGTGTATATTAATTCATTATTAATAGAGAAAGTTATATCTTTGAAATCTGATATCAATTTAAATCGATATTTACCTAACGGATGCAGTTATCGATAATATGAAATAAACTAGATCTTCATATAATATAGGATAATGTAATTATGGATCTTAAGAGAGAGAACGACTGAAATCGAATTGTTCTTACAGACGGCATTTGATGCTGATCAAGAATATTACTATATATATATATACATATATACCATCACAAAACTAAATTATACGTTTTGTTCCATTTTTATTTCTTTTTTGCTTTCTTCTTTATTTACATTAATAACTATTAATATTATTAATCTGACTATTATTAGTAACTAAATAATGTAAGTAAATATAAAAATTGTTGGAGCTAAGTTTCCCGTATCAGGGAATGCCTGGATAAGATAATAAAACCCAAGTACCACCGTCGCTGTGCACTCAAACTTTATTCGGGACTGACTTCTGTTGCTTAACATAATTCTGTTGCTTAACATAATTATGTTGCTTAACATAAGTCTGTTGCTTAACATAATGCTGTTGCTTAACATAATTGGTTCGCATTAATGAGGGACTTAACATATGAATGGATGCACGGTTTCATTGAGTGTAAAATAACATAATTATCAATAAAAATAAAATATAAATTTGCAAATTCAAGCGAACACTCAATGAACTAAATTCCTCAGCTGCAATTATTCTCTACTATTAGTTAGCTTCAGGTCTTTGAGTTTATTTTTTATTTCATTTTATGTTATTTAAACGTAGCTCTTAACTTGCTTAGTCATCCAACTGTTTTTTTTTCCTTTCATTTCTTGTCTTTTTCTTAATGCTAATTCTTTTTTTTCTTCTTCTTTTTGAATTCGTTTTTTTCTGCTACTAGTTCTGCTGCTTCTATAATAAATTGCATAAGACTTGCTGCCGGTTTGTTGTATCCCGTTTGTAAAGTTTGTTGCCCTCTCTAACAGTACTACAACGGTTGCACCCCCCTACCGCTCTATCCAATCAAAGAACCACCCCCTCTACCTCTTACCCTGGCACAAAGCACATGCAATTGTGCAACTTTTTTGTGAGGCTTGTTCTAGAATTGGCCACAAACTCGTTTGCAAGCCTTCAAAGCACGTTTAATTTTAACATTTTATTAGCAATTCACACACACACACACACACACAAACACACCTGTTGTGTTGTTGTCCGCTATCGCTGCTGACGCCGACGTCGAAGTCGACTTCGCTGCTTTGCTCTGCTGGCTTTCGCCCGCTTCTCGCATTTGGTAATCAAAACGAAGTCGGCTGACAACAGCGACGATAACGAAGACGACGACGGCGATGTTGGCCAAGTTCAGTGCCCTCGAATTGTGTTGACTGACTTCAAAGTTGATTTTGCCAAAGCAATTGCCTTTTATGTTCTACATATAAAGTTGCGAAAAAATAGCATTACTAAAACTGCTCTTGGCATTTTTTTCAACATCTTTTTTTACTTTGATACCGAAGGGGCTAGGAAATCGACAAAAAACGATATTATCTCTATTACGTATCTTCCACGGTTTTAAGGCTACACCAATAAGCAGACAATACATGGAGGCGTCAAATCGTCAAAAAGTGCATCAGGTTTATTCTCAGCCTGTGAGCAAACTTTTTCATGAATGTCAAGACACTGGTTGAAATACATTGACTGATTAACTTTCGGTCAGATTTGTGACTGTCGACTATTTATATTTTATTTACGCATATTGGAACAATTCATGCGAACGAATCTACTTTCATATTTCAAAAGCTAAAGTTGTAATTTTAAGGTTTGTTTTCTAACGACATTGTTCCATGCCGATCACTTATCGATACTCGATTAAATGCTTTCAATAGAATCGGCGCAAAGCCAACAAGGTGGCAACCTTGACAGCTTTGACAACTTCTTGTTTGCGTATCTCTTATACAAAATAAATTTACATTTTTATAAAGATTTCACCAACCAAATAAAATGTCATCTGTAAATGGACACCAAGAAGAGAGTCGCAGTGGAAACGCGGCAGCGTCCACATCGATGAATATGGCGGAGAACAAACTGGAGTCTTTGTCTTTGTCGAGGGATTCCAGTGTGGGCAGCCATGCAGACGCCTTATTGAAGCGAATGCAACAATTTGTGGAAGAGAAGCAGCTGTGCGATGTGGTTCTCATCGCTGGCATTGATGGCAAACGTGTGTCCGCTCATCGCTTGGTGCTCGCAGCTTCAAGTGAATATTTTTCGGCAATGTTTACCGGACAGATACGCGAGAGCAAGGAGCACGAGGTGACCCTTGGCGAGATGCGTGGCGATGCGTTGCAGCTGCTCGTCCAGCACTGTTACACCGGGATCATTGAGCTGCACGAGGACATTGTCGAAACGCTGCAGCTGATCCCTGTGGTGACGGCATGCTGCAATTTTCTCGCACGCCACCTGCACCCATCCAATTGTTTGGGATTCGCATTCTTGGCGGATCAGCATGGATGCACAGAGCTGCTGCAAGTGGCGCAGGAGTACATCGGCCAGCACTTTATGAAGGTGCGCCACAATGAGGAGTTCTTTCAACTAAACGCCAATCAGCTGGGCAATCTGCTGTCCAGCGATGAGCTCAATGTGCCAACCGAGCAGGATGTCTTCCACTCGATGATGTCGTGGGTGCGTCACGATGCGCCGACTCGTGAGCAGCACATACCCGAGCTGCTCGCCAAGGTGCGTCTGCCCCTGTTGGATCCATCGTTCATTGCGCATCACGTGGAGAAGGTGTGCAGCGCCAGCAACGAGTGCCTGCAACTGCTGTTGGAGGCCTTCAAGTGGCATGCACTGTCTCCCGAGTGCCGTTCTCTCATTGCTGCCACCGAAGGAACCAAGCCTCGCAAATACACTGCTGTCGGCCAATTGCTGGTTGTGGGTGGCTTCAATAATGACGACTTGGTCACCACCATTGAGAGCTACTGTCCGCGGCTGATCAAGTGGACGACTTGGGAGCACACGATCGATGGGCGTGACAACTTTGGCGCCGTTGTCATGGAAAACAAACTGATTTTGGTGGGTGGATTCAATAATAAGAAAGCATTGTGCTCTGTGATGAGCCTTGACCTATACACGATGGCCTGCGTGCCACTCAATCCAATGGGAACGGCCCGTTCGAGCCCAGGCGTTGCAGTGCTGGATGGACACCTCTATGTGGTCGGCGGATACGCTGATAGGCAATATCTGAACACGGTTGAACGCTATAATCCGATTGCGCGCACCTGGAGCTATGTGTCGCCGATGTCCGAGAAGCGTGTGCACCCTCGTGTTGCGGTGTTGGGCAGCCGCCTCTATGCCATTGGCGGAAACGACCTACACTCAGTCGAAAGCTATGATCCGCGAACCAACGAATGGAGTCCTCGGGCGCCAATGAATCGCAATAAAGGTGCCGTTGGTGTCGCTGTTGCAAATGGATACATCGATGCCGTGGGTGGCTTGGATAAGGAAACCCGTAATTGGTCGAAAATCGTGGAAGGTTATGATCCACGTACTGATACGTGGACACTGATTTGCTCTCTGGCAGTGGGACGCAATGCGGTCGGTTGTGCTCTGCTTGGAGATCGTTTGATTGCCATTGGCGGATGGGATGGGAATCGTGAGCTCAACAATGTCGAGGAGTACGATCCGGTGCACAATGTCTGGAATGAACTGGCTCCAATTTCGATTCCTCGTTCGGACGCCCTTGTCTTTGCCATACCGGACATAATACCACCACCAGCTGCCAAGGATGATTCCAAACCAGCTTAAGCGTCCTACAATTATGTAATATATGTAATTAAATAAACTATCAATAATATTATAATCATAATGATGTAATAATAATAATAATAATAATAAATGGCATGTTTCTAGGAGAAGCGGCAAAATGTAAATGAAATTTCCGTTCAGAGTACCTTCAAGTCGAGCTCTCCCGACTACATATTCCTGCTTGCTTGCTTTGTCTGCTGATTTCCTTTCGATTTGCCTACAATAACTCAACATTCATAATTCAGTTCTCGAATCAGTCAAATACTCACAATCGGCTGTGAGTATGATTCATCAGTCTGTTAGGTATTATTTGTACAATCGGCCAAGTGATGATTTCAAGTGTGATATATTCAAAATAAAGCAAATGATTATTTGCATACAGCATTTGTTTCAGTAGAAGCACAAGATTAACAGATACCCTGTACTGATACCCTAATATATTACTAGTAGTAGTGAACAACTAGAGTCCTTAAAGAATAAATTAATTTCGATGTGGGGTTATGAGGAGAGGTGTACAGAAGAGTTAAGATTTTTCATCTCTAAATAATAAATCAGAACAGAACATACATATTACAAACTACATCGTTCGATTAACAGATACCCTAAGTCCAGCTGTTAATAATTGGCTGACTTATTGGAGAATTAATCCAAAAATAATCTAGTATTATTAGAAAATTATTATCGAGGCAGCTTCGTTGGTTTTGGTGTATGTAAATCCGGTAATTCCAGAGAAAAATATTGATGAAGTAGAAAAAGGAAGAAAATCTGCTGCATGACCTGAGCCGTAGGGTTAGTGCACTCCCGAATACATTTATCCCCTTGTTCGCGCCACACGAAAATTCAGCCGCCAAGAAACATGACCTGCCTCAACGAAATGTGGTCACCCTAAGTTGTAGCCTCGGCAAACCTTGTCAGTCTGTTTCTTAATTTTTTTGGTGGTGGTATGCGATAACAACATATCGATATGTACCGCAAATGCAACATTTTAAGCAAACATTTAATAATAATTTATATGTTGTTACCAACTTTATTTGTTAAGTCCTTAATCAGTTCATTCTCAATGCTTCTACAAACTCTAAATAGAAAACTTGGAAGATTACATATTACAAATTTATCGATTTGAATTTTTTCGGTTGCCTCTCACGTTCAATAAAACTGAATTCTAAGCTACGCGTACTAAAACATTAAAACGCGGCTAAGGCGCTGCCAAATGAACCGCGTTTTTAATGGGAAATTGCGTGGAATTTTAATTTGCAAATTACAACAAAATTGTCATTTATTATTAAATACATCAAGTTGAGCAACGGCCAGGAACAACGGACGGGTAAACAATGACAAATACTCATTGCAATGCTTAAGTGTGGGTGTGTGGTTGGTGTGCTGTTGTGCCGTTAGATTTTTTGTATTGAGAACTCAACCAGGACAGGCTTGCTCTTGTACAGAGCAACACTTTTTTCCTCTTATTTTCTCTCTCCTTTCTCTACCCTTTCTCTAGCTTCACCTGTCACACTCCCAATGCGTTTTGGCTCTTCGCCCACAAATATCTACTATCTACTCTTGACCGGCAGGTGGCGCTGAGTGCTCTTCTCACCCGTCCGAAAGACATATTCATAGCCAAAACCTTTCGCACCATTATCCAACCATTACAATTCGTAAATATTTAGTTTGATTTCTTTGTCACACACACTCACACACACTCACACACACACACACACACGTACACACAAAGCTGGGTGTTGTTGTTGATGTGGCTGATAACACAGCTGATTGGTTGGCTGGCCGGCTGCATATAAGTTAACCATAAACTACCCACTTAAGCCACTGCTGGATTTCGCTGATGCAGCACACTCGCGAGCAGCTTACTCAGATGTCAGCGGTACTTGGACCATATTCCGAAATACGCTGATGCAACATTTGTGAAGAGCAGCCTTGAGCGACACTTTGGTGCCTAATATCCGCTGCGTAACTTGAGCGCCTGCGCGAGTTGCTTAGGTTTCACTTTTCGGGATCAGCCGAGAAGTTACGAGGTTTCTTGATAATAATTTTGTAGTTAGTTCTAATCGTACTAGCGAAGAGGCGAGATGCCCTTCGGATAATAAAAAAATAATTTTAACTCACTTTTGTTCGATTTAATCGGAACATTAACTAAATAAATAAAGGTATAATATTGCTAAATATAACAACGTATTAATTGAAATGTTCATTATTCTTGTTCATTTTCATTTCACTTCCCTCTCCTTGTGTTTCTATATGTCTCTCTCTCCCCCTCTCTCTCTCTCTCTCTCTCTCTCTCTCTATGCTGATAATGAGTAATTTGAAGCATAGACACACACACTTTCACACACACTCGCACACACACTTCCACGCACAATGCAGCAATTCATCCAAAGCTTTTTCTTTAAGTGATTTCATTTCCAATTTTGAAAACGAAAAGTGAAAAATAATAAAACAAAAAAATTTTTGATCAACAGGAAATATTTTTTGTTATTGTTGCTGTTGATGATTCTTTTAATTTTTAAAGTGAATTTCATTTTGTGAAATCTTGATCAACATAAATGGTAAAGCTGATTTAGTCAAATCCATTTGCAGGCTAAATTATTAGATCGATCTCAGAGATTCAAAGTACTCGTATACCAAGTAGGAGCTGCAGATTATTTAATTTGATCGATAACTGAATCGGTTTGCATTATTTATCGATAAGAATCGCTTACCGATAGCAATACAAACCACACTTTTAATGATTTATTTTTCAACATAATATTAGTCAAGTCTGATCGAAAATAACTTTAATTTGCATTATTTAAAGATTTATTTTTCAACTCCAGGTTCTATATACTTTGACACAATATTGGTCATACTATATCGACACAAATTCCATATCACATTTTATCGATTAACTACATTCTTTTCCAAAATATCGATGTACCCACTATCTTATATATTGTATTTATTGTGTTATAATTAGAATGTTTGTGCTTATTGATTATGAATTTGAACTTATGCTAAATTGCGCTCCAAACAGATCAGATATCGATACATTACGAACATCGCTACTGACTCGATTAATTGCTCACGATAGTATCGGCGCAATTCCAATAGCTTCGACAGCTTGTTTGCTCATACGAAATAAATTTGCATTTTATTAAAGATTTCACCAACTAAATAAAATGTCATCTGTAAATGGACACCAAGCAGAGAATCGCAGTGGAGACCCGACAGCGTCCAAATCGATGGATATAGCGGAGAACAAGCTGGAGTCTTTGTCTTTGTCGAGGGATTCCAGTGTGGGCAGCCATGCAGACGCCTTATTGAAGCGAATGCAACAATTTGTGGAAGAGAAGCAGCTGTGCGATGTGGTTCTCATCGCTGGCATTGATGGCAAACGTGTGTCCGCTCATCGCTTGGTGCTCGCAGCTTCGAGTGAGTATTTTTCGGCTATGTTTACCGGACACATGCGCGAGAGCAAGGAGCACGAGGTGACCCTTGGCGAGGTGCGTGGCGATGCGTTGCAGCTGCTCGTCCAGCACTGTTACACCGGAAGCATTGAGCTGCACGAGGACACTGTCGAGACGCTCCTGGCCACCGCCAACCTGCTGCAGCTGATCCCTGTGGTGACGGCATGCTGCGATTTTCTCGCACGCCACCTGCACCCATCCAATTGTTTGGGATTCGCATTCTTGGCGGAGAAGCAGAGCTGCACAGAGCTGCTGCGAGTGGCGCAGGAGTACATCTGGCAGCACTTTATGGAAGTGCGCCACAATGAGGAGTTCTTTCAACTAAACGCCAATCAGCTGGGCAAGCTGCTGTCCAGCGATGAGCTCAATGTGCCAACCGAGCAGGATGTCTTCCAATCGATGATGTCGTGGGTGCGTCACGATGCGCCGACTCGTGAGCAGCACATACCCGAGCTGCTCGCCAAGGTGCGTCTGCCCCTGGTGGATCCATCCTTCATTGTGGCTCACGTGGAGAAGGTGTGCAGCGCCAGCAACGAGTGCCTGCAACTGCTGTTGGAGGCCTTCAAGTGGCATTCACTGACTCCCGAGTGCCGTTCTCTCATTGCTGCCACCGAAGGAACCAAGCCTCGCAAATACACTGCTTTCGGCCAATTGCTGGTTATGGGTGGCTTCAATAATAACGAGTGGGTCACCACCATTGAGAGCTACTGTCCGCGGCTGAACAAGTGGACGACTTGGGAGCACACGATCGATGGCCGTTCAGACTTTGGCGCCGCTTTCATGGACAACAAACTGATTTTGGTAGGCGGATTCAATGATGGGAGAGAATTGTGCTCTGTGGAGAGCCTCGACCTAAACACGATGGCCTGCGTGCCACTCAATCCAATGGGAACGGCCCGTGTGAGCCCAGGCGTTGCAGTGCTGGATGGACACCTCTATGCGGTCGGCGGATTCTCTAATGGACCTCTGAACACGGTTGAACGCTATAATCCGATTGCGCGCACCTGGAGCTATGTGTCGCCGATGTCCGAGAAGCGTGAGCTCCCTGGTGTTGCGGTGTTGGGCAACCACCTCTATGCCATTGGCGGAAACGACCTACACTCAGTCGAAAGCTATGATCCGCGAACCAACGAATGGAGTCCTCGGGCGCCAATGAATCGCAATAAAGGTGCCGTTGGTGTCGCTGTTGCAAATGGATACATCGATGTCGTGGGTGGCTTGGATAAGGAAACCCGTAATTGGTCGAAAATCGTGGAAGGTTATGATCCACGTACTGATACGTGGACACTGATTTGCTCTCTGGCAGTTGGACGCAATGCGGTCGGTTGTGCTCTGCTTGGAGATCGTTTGATTGCCGTTGGCGGATGGGATGGGAATCGTGAGCTCAACAGTGTCGAGGAGTACGATCCGGTGCGCAATGTCTGGAATAAACTGGCGCCAATTTCGATTACTCGATACTTCGCCCATGTCTTTGCCATTCCGAACATAACCCCACCACCAGCAGCCAAGGATGGTTCCAAACCAGCTTAAGCGTCCTACAAATATGTAATTAGAGAAACTATCCTAATAATAATAATATAATCTTAATGATATTAACTACAATAATAATAATAAGAATAAATGACATGCTTCTAGGAGAAGCTGCAAAATGTAAATGATATTTCCGATGAGAGTACTTTTAAGTCGTGCTTTCTCATAATAAAGTAGACGAACAAAAGTGATGGAATAACGGATACCCTGCACTGAGCCTTAATATATTATTATTTGTAGCTGGGTTAGGTTCGATGGTTGCTGACACACATAGGACACTCTAGATCCGTTGCATAACCTTGTGGAATCAGAATACATTTCTGTGGCACTCGTGTGAGTGAGTGAGCTTAGCTCAGGGGGTTGTCCTGCCAGGTCAGGTGGGTCATATGTTCTATGTGATAGACTAGGTAGAAAGAGGCTTCCCAGGGTGGCGAAGTCATTATAAGGCTATATGGATACCCATTAGCAAGTGGATAGCACGGATTATTGCGGAGCAGTTTGTGCGACTTAGATCTTGGTTTATAAAATTCTAATTTAGTGAAATAAAAAATTAATTTTTTTTTTACCAAACACCACTACCAAGGATTGCTATCTACCAGCGCCCCGAACATTTTGGTCCTTTGAGCGTGTCAACAATCAAATCCGCTTCGCAACAGTTCGCATTGGTGGATACTTCAATCGAAGGTCGAAGGAAGGTAATATTGACTGCAACTCGCAACGCGAAAAGCATGAAATGTGTCCTAAATTATGCAGTGAAAAATGGTCTCAGTTGCCATTTTTGTGCAGCTGCATGAGCAAAGTCCAAAAGGCTAAAATTTTGCCATCAATTGTAACCAAAAAGTATAATTGTCTCGCCACACGGAGGTGGTTAACTGTGCGAGCGGAATCCAAGATTTGTAGCGGCTTGGGACTCTACTGGTGCAGGGATATGGGTGTGGGCTGTTGGTACTATCCTGAACCCCCCTCAAAAATGTGCACTTTATTATTCTAATCCAATATTATTGGAGAATTATTATCGCGGCAGCTTCGATGGTTTCGGTGTATGTAATTCCGGCCGTTGTTGGGATAATGCGAAGCAGAGAAAAATATTGATAAAGTACAAAAATGGAAGAAAATCTGCGGCATGACCTGAGACGGAGGGTTAATGCACTCCCAAACACATTTATCTCCTTGTTCGTGCCACACGAAATTTCAGCCGCCAAGAGACAGGACCTGCCTCAACGAAATGTGGTCACCTTAAGTTGTGGCCTCGGCAAACCTTGTCAGTCTGTTTCTTAATTTTTTTGGTGGTGGTATGCGATAACTACATATCGATATGTACCGCAAATGCAACATATTTTATGCAAACATTAATAATAATTTTTATGTTGTTAGCAACTTTATTTGTTAAGTCCTTAATCAGTTCTTCCTCAATGCTTCTACAAACTCTAAATAGAAAACTTGGAAGATTACATATTACAAATTTATCGATTTGAATTTTTTCGGTTGCCTTTCACGTTCAATAAAACTGAATTCTAAGCTACGCATACTAAAACATTAAATCGCGGCTAAGGCGCTGCCAAATGAACCGCGTTTTCAAAGGGAAATTGTGTGGAATTTTCATTTGCAAATTAAAACAAAATTGTCATTTATTATTAAATACATCAAGTTAAGCAACGGCCAGGGACAACGGACGGGTAAACAATGACAAATACTCATTGCAATGCTTAAGTGTGGGTGTGTGGTTGGTGTGCTGTTGTGCCGTTAGATTTTTTGTATTGAGAACTCAACCAGGACAGGCTTGCTCTTGTACAGAGCAACACTTTTTTCCTCTTATTTTCTCTCTCCTTTCTCTACCCTTTCTCTAGCTTCACCTGTCACACTCCCAATGCGTTTTGGCTCTTCGCCCACAAATATCTACTATCTACTCTTGACCGGCAGGTGGCGCTGAGTGCTCTTCTCACCCGTCCGAAAGACATATTCATAGCCAAAACCTTTCGCACCATTATCCAACCATTACAATTCGTAAATATTTAGTTTGATTTCTTTGTCACACACACTCACACACACTCACACACACACACACACACGTACACACAAAGCTGGGTGTTGTTGTTGATGTGGCTGATAACACAGCTGATTGGTTGGCTGGCCGGCTGCATATAAGTTAACCATAAACTACCCACTTAAGCCACTGCTGGATTTCGCTGATGCAGCACACTCGCGAGCAGCTTACTCAGATGTCAACGGTACTTGGACCACATTCCGAAATACGCTGATGCAACATTTGTGAAGAGCAGCCTTGAGCGACACTTTGGTGCCTAATATCCGCTGCGTAACTTGAGCGTCTGCGCGAGTTGCTTAGGTTTCACTTTTCGGGATCAGCCGAGAAGTTACGAGGTTTCTTGATAATAATTTTGTACTTAGTTCTAATCGTACTAGCGAAGAGGCGAGATGCCCTTCGAATAATAAAGTAAGATATTTTAACTCACTTTTGTTCGATTCAACCGGAACATTAACTAAATAAATAAAGGTATAATATTGCTAAATATAACAACGTATTCATTGAAATGTTCATTTTCTTGTTCATTTTCATTTCACTTCCCTTTCCTTGTGTTTCTATATGTCTCTCTCTCCCCCTCTCTCTCTCTCTCTCTTTCTCGCTATGCTGATAATGAGTAATTTGAAGCATAGACACACACACTTTCACACACACTCGCACACACACTTCCACGCACAATGGAGCAGTTCATCCAAAGCTTTTTCTTTAAGTGATTTCATTTCCAATTTTGAAAACGAAAAGTGAAAAATAATAGAACAAACAAATATTTCATTTTGTCGATAACTGAATCGGTTTGAATTACTTTTAGATTCGAATTGATTACCAATAGCAAAACAAAGCACATTTTGTATAAACCTTGACATAATATTCGTCATATTTTTTCGAAACCATTTTTTGTTTGCATTATTTATCTATAAGAATCGCTTACCGATAGCAATAAAAAATCACTTTTTTAAAGATTTATTTATCAATTTCTAGTTGATTACTTCTTGACATAATATTAGTCAAGTCTGATCGAAAATTACCTTCATTTGCATTATTTAAAGATTTATTTTTCAACTGATGGTTCTATATACATTAACACAATATTCGTCATATTTTATTGACACCAATTCCATATCATATTTTATCGATTAACTACATTCTTTTCAAAAATATCGATGTACCCAATATATATATATATTTATATATATTGTATATATTGTGATATAATTAGAATGTTTCTGGTTATTTATAATGAGTTTGAACTTATGCTAAATTGCGCTCCAAACAGATCAGATATCGATACATTACGAACATCGCTACTGACTCGATTAATTGCTCACAATAGTATCGGCGCAATTCCAATAGCTTCGACAGCTTCTTGCTTGCTCATACGAAATACATTTGCATTCTATTAAAGATTTCACCAAACAAATAAAATGTCATCTGTAAATGGACACCAAGAAGAGAGTCGCAGTGGAGACCCGACAGCGTCCACATCGATGAATATGGCGGAGAACAAGCTGGAGTCTTTGTCTTTGTCGAGGGATTCCAGTGTGGGCAGCCATGCAGACGCCTTATTGAAGCGAATGCGACAGTTTGTGGAAGAGAAGCAGCTGTGCGATGTGGTTCTCATCGCTGGCATTGATGGCAAACGTGTGTCCGCTCATCGCTTGGTGCTCGCAGCTTCGAGTGAATATTTTTCGGCAATGTTTACCGGACAGGTGCGCGAAAGCAAGGAGGACGAGGTGACCCTTGGCAAGGTGCGTGGTTATGCGTTGCAGCTGCTCGTCCAGCACTGTTACACCGGAAGCATTGAGCTGCACGAGGACACTGTCGAGACGCTGCTGGCCACCGCCAACCTGCTGCAGCTGATCCCTGTGGTGACGGCGTGCTGCAAATTTCTCGCACGCCACCTGCACCCATCCAATTGTTTGGGATTCGCATTCTTGGCGGAGAAGCAGAGCTGCACAGAGCTGCTGCGAGTGGCGCTGGTTATGGGTGGCTTCAATGATGACGGCTGGGTCACCACCATTGAGAGCTACTGTCCGTGGCTGAACAAGTGGACGACTTGGGAGCATACGATCGATGGGCGTGACAACTTTGGCGCCGTTGTCATGGAAAACAAACTGATTTTGGTGGGTGGATTCAATAATAAGAAAGCATTGTGCTCTGTGATGAGCCTTGACCTATACACGATGGCCTGCGTGCCACTCAATCCAATGGGAACGGCACGTTATAGCCCAGGCGTTGCAGTGCTGGATGGACACCTCTATGCGGTCGGCGGATCCTCTAATGGGCCATCTCTGAACACGGTTGAACGCTATGATCCCATTACGCGCAACTGGAGCTATGTGTCGCCGATGTCCGAGAAGCGTGTGCACCCTCGTGTTGCGGTGTTGGGCGGCCGCCTCTATGCCATTGGCGGACACGACCTACACTCCGTCGAAAGCTTCGATCCGCAAACAAACCAATGGAGTCTTCGGGCGCCAATGAATCACAATTCAGGTCACGACAGTGTCGCTGTTGCAAATGGATACATCTATGCCGTGGGTGGCCGGGACCAGAACTTTAGTCCCACAGATACCGTGGAACGCTATGATCCAGCTACTGATACGTGGACACTGATTAGCTCTCTGTCAGTGGGACGCAATGCGGTCGGTTGTGCTCTGCTTGGAGATCGTTTGATTGCCATTGGCGGATGGGATGGGAATCGTTTAGTCAACAATGTCGAGGAGTACGATCCGGTGCGCAATGCGTGGAATGAACTGGCGCCAATTTCGATTCCTCGATACCACGCCCATGTCTTTGCCATACCGAACATAATACCACCACCATCACCACCAGCAAACGAAGGATGGTTCCAAACCTGCTTAAGCGTCCTACAAAAATGGAATTTAGTATACGATCAATAATATTATAATCATAATTATGTAATATTAATAATAATAATTACAATAATAATTATAATAATAAATGACACGTTTCTAGGAGAAGCTGCAAAATGTGAATGAAATTTCCGATCAGAGTACCTTTAAGTCGAGCTCGTTCGAAATAAAAATTTAATAAATTTAACAACTAACTATTTAAAAATAAAGTTTCATTTATTTCGAGTTTGTATAATTATGTTTTATTATTATATTATTATTATTTTAATTTTCCTCGTTTTTTTCTGCCTTCTGCTGGCTAATCTTCCAGAAAATAGTTATTATTTTTTATTACTATTATTAATTATTTCTTTTATTATTTTTTGCCAATTTATGCATGTATCCATTGTACCTTTCTAGTGCTAACTGACTGATTGAAACTGGGTTAAGCGTGTGCAGATAGTCATAGAACTGATCGGCTGCGACAATATACAAAGAGATTGCCTAATCCCTCCCTCTCTCTCTCCGTGAGTGTTAAGCGATTGCTGCATCGTGTCGACAACAACAACAACAACAACAACAACAACAACAACAAAATAACATCCACAATAACAAGAAATCCAATTAGCTCTTAGCTCTGAGCCAGAAAATCAAATGTCCATCACGTAGACCAAGACCAAACTGTGGAACTGTGGAAACCTGTTCACATTTCAATGACTTTGAACTTTTTTTCTTCAGAGTTTTTGTAATTTTGTATTTGTATTTTTTGCTGTGGCTATTTTCTTAGCTTATTTACATTTACATATTGACTGTTGTTTGCTTGACCCATTTTGTGCGGAGCACTTCGGTGTGGAGCCCACGCCACTTCCACTTTCGTTCGGAGCGCGACTTTCTTTAACTCTAACTTCAACAATTGGGCCCAAGCTCAAGTTTAAGCTGCCCAACGATTGTCAATTTGTTACACTCTCAAAAAAAGTCCAGCTCAAATTTCGCAAACAAAATTATTATGTTCTTAAAATTAATCATATGAAAAAATACTTCTGAAAAACTTAGTATTACAAAAAGTAATGAAAAAAGTACAGAAAAAAGTCAGAAGTTCCAAACATTTGGAAATATTTGAATCCTCTTTTTTTTTCTAGATATTTTTGCTACTTTCAATAAATAAATATCTATAAAGTAGATTTTTATTCTGAGTGTAGTGCTGCCGCAGTCGCTGCCGCTGTGTAACCAGTTTAGTGAGGCCGTTGACGTTGACGTCGACGTCTACGCTGAGAATCAACGATTCTTGGTTTGGTTCATTTTATAAAAAAGTCTTTGGACAACTTTCTTGAGCTTCATTCGCGTTTCAGTCGCGAACCGATCGAGCAGACTTTGTTGTTGTTTTTTGCGTGTGTTTTTTATTAAAATGAAAGCAGCACTTGGCCTGATACCGCTGCTGGGCTGCATTAGCATTGTGTGCTCGCTGCCCAACCCCCAAGCTAGGGCTGGCGCTGGGGAGGATGGCAAAGTGCCCGCCACCTTTGCCAGCGAAGCCTCGCAGCTGATTGCGATGCAGCTGTTGAAGCACAACAAAGACATCGATTCCAATCAGGTGCATTCCCCGCTCGGAGTCGCCACCATTCTGGCGGTGCTCGCAGAGGCAGCGCAGGGCGAGACCTACGAGGAATTCTCGCAGGTCTTTGGTTTTCCCAAGCAACGTGGCGATCTGAGAGCCGCCTTCCAGCGCATTCTCGCCAGCTATCAGAATCGAGATTCGGCTGTGTCATTGCCCTCGTTCCAGACCTGGTTCTATGTCTACCGCAACAATAGTGTGCGTGAGGATTACAAGCAGCTGCTGCAGAGCTACTACTACGTCGAGGTGAAGGATATCAGCAGGCAGGATTACGATTGGAGTGAGCCGAACACATCGCTCCAATTGGATGCGAACAATAAGAGCAGCAATGGCAAAGATGTCATCGGTTTTGAGACACTCAAACGCATCAAACTGGATGATGACGATACTCCGCTGGCCACCAGTGATAATTATGGCGAGGAGCTGTTGGACAAGGAGGCATCCAAGTTCGATCGCGATGTGGATGACAAGCAGTATGTGGAAAAACCAGTTGCTCTAGCCGAGGCCCAGTTGGCAACAGAAGCTGCAGTTACCGGCACAGAAAAACCAGTAATTCCAGATGATACTTTAGTGGTGACCAGTGGTGATTCCGATGTTGACATCAGGTTGCCAGCTAAGCGCAGTGGCAGCGAACAGCAACCCAATGTGGAGGAGAACGAAACGGTGCAGGAGGATGAGAAGATGCACAAACAGCTCAGCACTGATGACCAGGTGGCGGATGGTGAGCCCGAGAAGGTGCGTCTGCCCCTCCAGAAACTGGAAACGGCCGTCAAGTCGATGGTCAAGGAGGGTGCCGATGAGATTATGATTGCACTCGAGTCCCATCTCAGCAACGTGGCGAGGGTAAGTCTCGATTTCGCACTGAATTTTAGAAAATAGCCTCAAAAACAGTCACTGTAAATTTAAGAACATTTTCAAATAACATTTTTAGAAAATCTTCTTAAAACATAAGTATTAGAAAATTGGCCAAAGAACAATTTCTGTGAATTTTAATAATTCGCCCTGAAAACTAGCAAGTTTAACTTGTTTTAAGAAACAGTTTCCTAAAAATAAGCTTGCCCTAAATCGACAAACTCAAACACATTTTTTTTTAGATATTATTTAATTGAGAAATGCATTTCTAAAAAGTAGAAATCCAGAAAAATTCATTTATAAAATTTAGATAAAAGAAATAAAAATTTTTAATTTTTTGGAGTTCAGCCATTGTCTGCTCAAGAGGCAATTTTTCCAAATTAAATAATTTGAGCTAATATTCTGTCTAAAATGTAAAATCATTAAATAATAATGTAATGTTAATTAATTAAATAATTAATTATATAATTAAGTGTTATATATAAAGTGAGAGACAGCTCAAATCGACCAGTGTCAAAGAAAAAAAGTAATGTTACAAAACAGGAAAATTAGTGACATGTTTTCCAAATATTAGAAAATGTATCCTAAAATTAGGAGAAGGAAAAACTCTGGTTTTTAGAATACATTTTAGTTACTGACTTGACATATTATATTAGAGATTAGCTGTCATCTGATTTATATATAAAATTTGGGTACCTGCACTGCGACCTATCAGATCTATTGTGCCCTTCTGAGACTATGGCTCATCCTTCAAACCCAGCTGCTGCACGAATGCTAGAATCTTTGTTGGGTAGACATAGAAGCCGTCTTTGGATCTCATGACATGCATCCCTGGGATGCTACATATCTTCCCCGCCAAGGATCATCTACCTTAGCGAATGGGTAGCACAGTGGGAAGTTATAAGTCTTATAAATCTATGAGCCATCTAAAATGTTTACCTTAAAATAGTTTTTGGAAAGCAACAACTCTCAATTGTAGAAATTTACTTGCTGACTAATAAGTTGAGTCTGATACTTGTCGAATTTTGAAGACTCACTTCGATTTTTTGTTGTGTATGCCACTCACATGATTCCTCTGCTTTTTCCACAGGCATATGGAGCACGCAGTTTGTTCCGGCAGGATGACATTGCCTCAGCGCTGAGTGCCAATTCCATAACTGGTCGCGCCGTTGACTCCAAGTCGAAGATGCTGCTCTTCAATGGCCTCTACTACAGGGGCAGCTGGGCACGGCCATTTTTTTATCAGTTGCGCGATGGCAGCGATGAGTTCTTCTTCATGACCAGTGAGGATGCCATGAAGACGCCCATGATGCATGCCCAGGGCAAGTTTAATGTAGCCGAGCTGCCACATCTGAAGGCACGTCTCCTGGTGCTGCCCTACGAGAATGCCCAGTACAGTTTGTGCATTGTGCTGCCCAACGAGGCGGAGGGTCTAAGCGAGGTCATCGCCCAACTCCAACCCAGTGATTACAGGTTCGCCAACGAGCATCTGGAGCTGAGGCAGTTGCATGTGACGCTGCCCAAATTCCAGGTGGAGGAAACTTCCCGCTCCGAGTCGATGCTGAAGAACTTGGGACTCAAACGCATCTTCTCGAGGGGTGAGGCACAGCTGGATCTGCTCTCCGAGGATGAGGATCTGCACATCGATGAGATCGTTCAGTTTGTCAATGTGCGGGTGGATGAGGGTGGCAGTAGCGCCAACTCGCTGACAGCGGCCACAACGCAGGCACGTTCCCCACTCTCCGTATTGCCGGTGCCCGAACCGGAACCGGAACCGGAGGGCGTTGAGCGTTTCGATGTGAACCGTCCGTTTGCCTATTTTGTGGTGGACTCCAAAAATGAATTTGTGCTCGCCTCCGGCAAAATTTATGCGCCCGAATTGAAGGACGAACTGCCGCCCGTCTCCATTGAGGTGGAACTGGAGCAATCGTAGTATTTATCGCCATTTACAGCTAGCCCCTAAGTTACGCCACGAATTTCAGCCCGTGCATTTTTCAATAAACCAGATTTTCCATTTTCCCAAAATGAAAACCAAAACGAACTCTGCTTTGCGCTGCTCATGATTTTCCCAGGCACTTGAGCTGCGTCCATTTGCTGTGCAATCAAAACAACAATTAATTCGCTTACTCTCGCTGACTAACAACAACAACAACGACAACAGCAACAACAACAACAACAGTGGATCTGTGAAGGAAGTTCAACCCTCAGGATTCAATTGTCTGTCCGTAATATGAAATGTATCTGAAGCTGGGCATCGCTAATTTCCGTGCAGCAAATTTGTCAATGCATTCGCTTTGAGCCAAGGGCTTCAGCTCGGGGGTTGACGGTGTGACTGCACACTGCAAAAAAAACATTCGAAAAATATGTTGGTTTTTAGAAATCATTTTGAAATGTACGAGTAAAAATGTCGCCGATTTCGAAAGACATTTTTCTATTTTTTGGAAATATTTTCTATTTTGGAAAAGTCGTATCTGGATTTAACAAAAGAAAAGGATGACAAAACCTTTCGTTTTAGATACACATATGTTCCACATACATATATACCATATACATGTATTCCACATACATATATACCACATACATATATACTACATACATATGTATATACTCATCTCACTACCTCTGCGATACTCTACACTTCAAGCTATTATTTTTCTGAGTGTATTGCGTTGTGCGTCGTTGTTGCTTTGTTGACTCGTCTCGCAGTTCCATCAATTCACAGGCTACTCAAGCGAGAGCGAAGCATCCGACACGTGGCAGTAGTCAGAGTCCTGGCGAATCCTGTCGCATCCCGGCAGCAGCCCTGGCGAATGCTGACAGGCGCTCCTCAAGTGGTCAATGGTCTGCAATTAAAATGCTCTCATTAGAATGCATGATAACTTCTTTTGGCCATTTAGCCAAGGTGCCAAGGTTCTACGCAAAAAGCGAAACCAAAGCACAACAGCAAAACACACACACACACACACACACACACAAGACAACACACACTCAAATTGTGTCTGACGAAGAAGTTGAATGTATTGTCTGAGGGGGTTTGGGGAGTGAACGGCGCCAGGCTGCCGGGCGCCAAAAGCCAGAGGTAAAAACAGGAGTAAAATGCGTGCCATGATTACAGTGATGACGACTGCCGCCCCCCAAAGTGGCGCAGAGAACTCGCCCCACCCCTCTCCACTCCCCTCCTCTTCTCTGCTCTCCTCGTCGCCGGCAGCAGACGATGATGTTTCATCTTTTCCACATGAAAACTCACGTAACAAAAATTATGATAATCATAACTTTTTTTTCCTCACATTTTGCTTTCTTTTTGCTTTCTCTTTTTTTTTTGTTGTGTATTTTGCTTTCTTTTCTTTTGCGGGAGTCTTTGTTTTGTTAGCCACTGGACAAAGGACAATGGAGTCCTTCTCGCTGGCGCTTCGCTAAGGTATTTTTGGGCCAGCCTGGCGACGAGTTTTTTTCGTACACCCTTTTGAAGGGTATTTTAAATATGTCTAGCAACTTGTAACGAATTGAAGGAGACAGCTGCGACCCTGTTAGGAACTTGTACTTATGATCAGAACTAATAGTCGAGTCGATTTGATGTATTTAAGCAGAATTAACCGTGCCTTGAATCTATTTAGATGATATCAGGCAATATCACATCATTATTATCATTATCAAATAGCTGAAATAGGAACGATCGGCTTAAAGATGAGTTCGTGTTTTTGCTTAACACTTTCTTAACATGTTTCTTATAAAGTTCCTCACTTTTCCACAAAAAATCACTGAGTTGAGACTACTATATAAAATAGCTGTCAATGGAACAATCAGTCCAAAAATAAGTTCTTGTATTTTTTACCTTACTTTATTTAAATTTACTTTCATAGATATAAGATAATATCATACATTCCTTCCACAAGGGTATATAGTATTCGGCTCTCCTGAGAAAAGCTATTCTGACTTATTTTTTTTATTTTATTTTTGTCTGGGCATCGCTCTATTTTTATTAAGTCGTGCATATAAATCAATGTTGCCAGATATGCAAAGGACTACGGTATAAAAGGTATAAAAGATTTATAACGGTTTTTCTTATGTATGTTTTTGTATCTCTTCTCTTTCTTCTCTTTCTTCTCGTCCTCAACTCGCTTAAACAATGTTTAATATAATTTCCAAGCAAAAAAGTTGCGACATGAATAAAAAGTGAGTGTCCTTCGCATTTTGGACAGTGTACTCAGTGTTAAGTGGGTATGAATTTACCTAGTGTTCAGATTATAATATTTGCCTTATATTAAGAGAATAGGTATTACAAGAGAACTGGAGAGAGAAATGGAATAATATTAAATGATTATTTGGATTCGAATTGTGATCAGTTGGTTGTTAGATAGAAAGACATCGTTTGGAGTGAATGCCCCTGCCTCCAGCTGAAGTACACCCACTAGTTGGGATGGGGTCGGGGATGGGCCACATAAATAAACCAAGTGGGCCATAAATCCATCCAATTGCATCAAAGACAAACATTTGCCTGATGGTATTCTCAACAAAGCGTCACGCCGAGTCTGCGTGATTTATGTGTGCTGCTTCAAGTCTAATTACAAGTTAAGTTCGTCGAATTAAAAATGTGCCGCAACAAGTGTGGGAAATCGCTAGAATTTTCAATTGTGCGCCAGCTGCTTTCCCAGAAAAACTAAACCGAAACAAGTACAATTTCGAAAATACCCCGACCCTCGAATGGAGGGGTGACGTTTGACATTTGCGGCGTGAAAATCTAATAAACACATGTGGAATGACAACTGATAGGTGGGGGGGAGGTGCCCCAGGGTGAAGGGAGGCAGAGAGCGAGGGAGGTAGGGAGCGAGGGAGGTAGCGAGTGATGGATGGAGTGAGAGAGCTAGGGAGTGAGTGGGTGTCAAAAACAACAAGCACACAAATTATCTCCGGAACATAGATGGTAATATCGATATTATGGAGATTTTACAATTGGGTATATTTAGATATATATTTATTTATTTTTGTTTTATTTATATTAATTAAAGAATTAAATGACATTAATATATTTTGCACAAGTTTAATATTTAAATATTTATATTTTAATTTAAATAAAAGCATTTCATTTCCATGATCCACCTTAGACATGTTCAGCCAAATCTCAACTCATTGTTTAATAAATAACATAAAAAATGCAATTTATGGCCACAGTAGCCATGCTTTAATCGTTCCTTAAGCTAGATTCTTCAGTTTTTTATTATAATAAAGAACCTTGTTTGAAAACCTTCTTCGCTAACGAAGATAGTTTCTAGTTCTTAGCCTAATCAGGTCCTGTCAATGCGACGCTTTGCTGCATTCAATACAAGTTTATTAATTCGCCAAAAGGAGACAGACGAATATGATGTTATGGTGTGTGTGTGTGGTGTGTGTATGGTGTGTGTGGCTCTAGAAATCAGCAAAGGCTTCCTCATGCCGCACGGTTTTAGCCTTTGGCTTACGTTTACCCTCGGACTGCTTTTCAAAGTTGGATATGTCTTCGGCATTTGCGATGGACGGCATGTAGGGTGCCTGTATCGTCTGATTTAGCAGTGTTATCCAGTCGACATCCTTGAACCACTCGTGATCCTTGATGTCCTTGGTGCCACCAATCAGATTCCCAAAGCTGTGCAATAGATCAAACTTATTAACTTTTGAGATTAATTAGTGTTCAACTCTGAAAGGGCAATTTTTTGTGAGAGTGTATTAATGACTTGCCGCTTGGAGAGATCCACTTGCAGGAGATGATCGACGAGGTGACGCAAGGCGCTGCTGAATGAGCTGGGCAGCTTGTAGTCCGCCTCACAGATCTTGTTGTACATGACCATGACGTCACGATTGTGGGATGAGAACGGCGAGTGACCGGCAACAAACTCATAGATGAGGACTCCAAATGCCCACCAGTCGACGCTGGTGCCGTAGGGTTTCGACTGTATAATCTCGGGGGGCAGATATTCGGGTGTGCCGCACAGGGTCATTGTGCGTGTTTCCACTTTCTAAATGGAGTGAAGAAGAAAACCCAATTTTAGAATCGTAATCGAGACGATGTAGCTCAACTGCAGAACCTTTGCAAATCCAAAATCGGTAACCTTAATATACCCATTCTTGTCCATCATAATATTCTCGGGCTTCAGATCGCGATAGAGCAGGCTGCAATGATGCAGATATTCCAGAGCCAAAAACACTTGAGCCGCATAGAAGCGAGCTTGTTTCTCGCCAAATTTGCGAACCCTAAGGAAAACAGATAACAGATAACACATCGATAGCAATAGTTATCGATAAGCGCACTACTCACTTGCGATGATAGGTAAACAATTCGCCACCCAAAATGAGGGGTAGAATCAAATACAGACTATCCGTATCCTTGAACGAGGAGATCAGATGCACCGTGAATGGGAATCGTATCGAGTTGAGAACTTTTTTCTCGCTCATCACATGGGAGACCTGTTTGGTTTTGATTATCTGCTCTTTGCTCAACTGCTTGGAGGCATAGAAATTCTCACTCTCCAGGTCCTTGACCAATTGCACCTTGCCAAAGGACCCAGAGCCGAGAGTCGCTTTAACAAGAAAGTTATCGAGACCACAGCTCGGCGACGGTGTATTGCGGCTGTACTTTTTGTTAAACTCGTCCTTCATTTTGTCGAGCACAACGGCATATTCGATCTTGGAACTAAAGAACTGCGGTTCTGCAGTCGATTGTCGAACCATTATTTTAAATATATACAATGAATGATCTATTCAAGTCTCAATAAATTTCGAATTTTTACTACAACTATCTATAACAAAGAAGTCAAATACTTAGTTATATTTGATAATTAACACCTGGGCAACATGTTTCCTCATTCATTTTTTTCAATAATTGGAAATATAGCCAATAGTGGACGTTCTTCTCTTTACACAAAAGGATCGGCAATCGCGTGTTAGCTTCCGATTTCGCACGGAGTCGATAAATATCGATGTCGATGCCAACTCTTTTCGGATATACCTGGCTTATGCTTATTGGAAGCCAACAAATCTGCAGCTTTAGGCTTATTTTTAATAAGTTGAAAACCAATTCGATATATATCCAATTCATAGTAGATTCTGAGAGCGAAGTATATAAATCTTAAGCACTTCAGCGTTATTTTTGGACTAATCTATACATGGACGAAAGTACTCTCTGCTCTAGAGTAGTTTACCCGTTTTTTTTTCGGTTTTTTTAAAGAATAAAAAGTTTGTTGAGCAACGTTTAAAAATTAGTAAACAAGTCGGGATGGCGATTTATTTTGGACTTCAATTTGGATGTAGGCTCAAAAATGTCAAAATTTGATATATCTTCAATATTGGATACAGTCGGTGTATAAGGTGGCGCTATTTCCTGATTGAGCATCGCATACCAATCGACGCCCTGAAACCAGGGATGGCTCTTTATATCTGCGGAGCCTTCCGGTGAGTTACCTAAACTAAAAGATGCGCGCTTCAAATGATGATCCTTTTTGTGTTTGAG
This sequence comes from Drosophila trichaetosa, assembly GCA_035043205.1. Classification (NCBI taxonomy): domain Eukaryota; kingdom Metazoa; phylum Arthropoda; class Insecta; order Diptera; family Drosophilidae; genus Drosophila; species Drosophila trichaetosa. The sequence continues at coordinate 211,084 of JAWNNE010000640.1, read as the reverse complement.
AGTGAGGGCTGCTTACCGCTTTGAGGAGTCCACCTGCAACAGAGAGTCAACCAGATGCTTCAGATGGACCGTAAACGATGATGGGATTCGATAATCGGCCAGACAGATTTTCGAATACATCACGATGACGTCATGACCGTGTATCGAGAACGGCGAGTGGCCAGCGACAAATTCATAGAGGAGTATACCAAATGCCCACCAATCCACACATCTACCATAGGGTTTCAGCTGAATGATCTCGGGTGCCAAATACTCGGGAGTGCCACAAAGTGTCGAAGTTCGACCCTCAACACGCTGCCAGAAAAGAGATACAGAAAGTTAAATAAATTCTACAGATATCTAAAATTGTATATAGATAGTTAGATAGATAGTTTTATCTTCTCTTTAGCACCTTGGTAAATCCAAAATCGGTTAGCTTGATGTAGCCACGAGCATCCATCAATATATTCTCCGGCTTGAGGTCGCGATACATGAGATCCATGTGATGCAGATACTCAAGAGCGAGCAGCACTTGAACGCCGTAGAAGCGGGACTGTTTCTCATTGAACTTGTGCACTCTTTGGAACAGAAGGAATAATACGAATAATATTGTGAATATAATAACAATAACGGTTAACCTCAGAGAAAAAATCGTTCTCAATTTTGGAAACTCGCCAGTATTCTAAAATTGAGTGTCGATTCTTTTACTGAGTGCACTCACTTGCGATGATAGGTGAATAGTTCGCCGCCATTGATGAACGGCAGGATGAGATACAGATAGTCAAAGTCCTTGGAGGAATCGATTAAATGGACCAGAAATGGAAATCGTACAGAGCTCAGCACCATCTTCTCGTTGTGAACGTGTCCGACCTGTTTGAGTCGCACCAAATTGTCCTTGTTCATCATCTTGGCCGCATAATAATTTTTGCTCTTCTTCTCCCTAACAAGCAACTGGAGATAAAAAGAGATACAGAGAAGGATATTTAAGGATCCTTGAAGAGAACTTACGACAGTGCCAAAGCTGCCATTGCCAAGGATCGCACGCTGTGAGTAGCCCTCGAGATTGGTGTAGGGTGACGGCTCCTGGTTATACCAACGCTCGTCGAACTCCTTTCGCAGGATGTCAAGTGTGATGCTGTAGTCCTCTTTCGAATTGAATGCTGTTCGCAGGTGCGTGTTACTCATAATCAGCATACGATTCCTGCACGCATTTTCCACCACAAGCACGGACAGACGGACATACACAGAACGTCAATTTATCTAATAACTCGTATTCAATGCACAATAAACTGGTAATTTGGAGACTCATAATTTTGAAGTTATTCAGATTTGTTTAGCTTATTTTTGTTGTCGTATCTGACATTCGACAAAACAGCAAAAGCAAAAGCAAAACAAACAAAACAATTTCCACATTTCAATTAGCTGGGCGCGTCGCTCTCGGAATTAGGACAAGGTATGACAAATAACCGTGGAGACCACATCAAATGCCAATTTCCTGTGGGACGGCCCACACATGTCACAGTCACCGGTACCGTCAGACCTCGGGCGCGTTGACTTCTTGATGCCGCCGTCGTCGTCCTGTCGACCCGCAAAAGTAAGAAAAATTGCACAACGTCCACTTGATAAATGATGCTAACCAAGATTACATAAGTTGGTAATTTTCTAGTACATTTATTTCTACATGTCAGTCAGTCACTCAGTCAGGCAGTCGGCGCTCAGATGGACATCTATGTCTGCTCCATGTCCAACTCGGCCAACTGAGCCGGCTGCTGATAAGAGACGAGAGATGCTTCCGGTTCTTGCCGGGCTTTTAAGGTAACTGCTGGCCATGTGTTATACACTCAACAAAATGCACATTAAAATACAACAACAATGTTTTCTTCAGTTAGAAAATATTTCTAATAAGAGAAAAACTTTATAATTTTCAAGTCTATTTTTTCTTTCTACTTATTAAAGATAGTTTTAATTCTATTTAGAAATCAAATTTAAAAAAAAAATGTTTTCTTCCATTTAAAAATAATTTTAAAAAATTCGAAAATATCTTTATGGTTTTCGAGGCGAATTTCTAAAATTTCAGTTGGATTTTTTCTGAGTGTCGTTGCCAAATTGACAATTAATCATTATCTTTCAACGCGCTGAGCCTCAACTTGAACCTGTAGGTTTCAATGGGGAAAAAGCCAATTACGGCTAGCCTTCATTTCGCTTAGGCTCTTCATTTCGGCCTGTGCAAATGGTTTTCTAAATATGTTTTGGGGGTTTTTGTTTGAGGTTGGGGTTGGGGTTGGGGTTTGGGTTTGGACTCTAATGTGACGGCATTTATTCTGGGCAAACTTCATTATTGATTGAGACGAGAATAGTTTGGGCTGGACAGCTGAAATTGAAAGCAGTTCTAAATCAGTTTAATGGCCCCACTGGTTAAAACAAATACCCCCAGCACTATATAGTTTTTAATTCACTTAAAATCTGCAAAATTTGTCACGTAGCGAAAACAACGCATTTGTTGTTGCCCCCAAAAGCAGCTTTCACTTGCAACACAGTAAATTAGAAATCGTGCAAAAACTAAACAATATCACTTAGAATGGGAACAGAGCTTGGCTCATTTAACTTTCAGCCACAAGATGAGCACACATCCCCCTCCCCTCCCCCTCTCCCATCACACACATTGAAGATAAACTCCAGTTGGGCTAAGATATGTTAACGACTGCAATAAATAAGCGGATAATATCAAGCGTGCTAGGCCTTCCATAAATACACATATCCCAAATGCGTCTCGGACTTGGTCTTCGTCTTGGCCTGGCTCCGGAGTCCGGGGTCTGGTGTCTTCTAAGCGGGCCGAGACCAGATTAAGTCATACGCACACGTTTCGCTCGCGGGGGGCCCATTTCTTTTGGGCTGCTTTGGTAACACTTAAAATTCATTAGCTGTATTAGCTGGCAAGTTGGCTTATGCAAAGTAATTGACGCCCCGATGAACTGTTGACACGCTCAGCATTTGTCTCTTAGCCCCCAAAACGAGCTTCACTTGGCTAATATTTGGTTTAGTTATCAGTGACATTTTTTTTCTCTTTCTTCTTCTTTTTTTCGCCCAGACTTAAGTAGGTGAAAGTGAAAGCAGCAGAAGCAGCAGCAGAAGCAGCAGAAGCAGAAGCAGCAGCAGAAGCAGAAGCAGCAGAAGCCGCAGCAGCAGCAGCCACAGCAAAATTGCCAAATTCAATTATGCTGAAAGGTTTCAACTCACATATCCCATATACAAAATATATATATGCACTCAGAAAAAAGATTGCCCCGAAATGTTGAAAATCGCATAAGATAAAAAATCAACCTGAAAGCTGAAACAATTTCATGCATGCAAAAAATAATTGTCTATTTTTAGAAATGTTTTTTTTTATTATTATATATTATATTAAGACCTAATCTTGTAAGAATTGTAAATGAAAGTCGCGTTTCTTCTTCTTCTTTATTCGTAATTTTTAAGTACAAAAAAAGTATGTTTAAATCAGTTTAGTATTGAATTAGATAAACTATCTAAGATATGAAATATTAAGATACTAATGTCTAATAAAAATAAATAACAGTAAAGCTAATGTAAGAATACTACTTACAGAAAAAATAGCCTAGGAACTAGAGATATTTTTGAATTTTAGAAAATTCCAAGCTGAAATTAAGCAAAGAAAAACTGGAAACTAATATTTGAAAATACACTGAAAATTTTTGTTTTTTAATTTTACGAAAATTATCGCCTGTATTAAGCAAAAGAAAACCTTGGTTTTTAGATTAGGATAACGCTGAGTTTTGAAAATTTTCTATATAATAAATTCAGCTACCTTTGGCATTATTTATAATTATATAATTATTCAGTGCAATATTTTTCTAAGTGTACATATATATGAATATCCCACATATTGTGAACAGCCCTCGCCATTAGCGCTAATCTCTGCACAATCGGGGTATGAATCAAGTCGCACACAATTACACTCCCTCTCTCTCTCTCTCTGTCTGTCTCTCTCTTTGGTTGCATGACCGGCAAATGCATTCCGCGCGTGTGTGTGTGTGTGTGGCACTCACAGTTCAACGGGCAGCAACAATGTCAACGTATTCCACCTAGATGCCAAGCTACAAGATGTGTGTGTGTGCAAAAGGTGTAACTAATCTGCCAGGCCATGTGACTTTTGCCATGCGCCGCTGTCACTCACGGGGCATGCCACCTCCCCATCCCTCTTTCCCACCACTGCGAAACCCTTTTGCCAAACGGTTTCCAGTCAATTCAACCCCCCACCCAGAAAGAAAGCGTTATTCGACCTGCCAACAACCAACAACCAACTTCCTACCTTCAATCATCGATGCGCCATTGTTGTCCTTATTGTCCTTGTTGTCCTGGCTGTTGCCGTGAAATCCACAGAGAGAGAGAGATACACTGACACAGGCAACGCCCTGCACTGCGGGTGGCAACTCTGGCATTTTGCAGCTGGCTGAATAAGTAGAAAAAATTGAGGCATTTTATTATTATTATTATTTTGATTATTTCTAATGCGCATTTACTTTAGTTAAGTTTTATTGCTGGTGCACTGAACTGTGTGCGGACAGTTGGACATTTGGACAGTTGGACATTTGGACCTGATGCCACCTTTTGTGTTCTCTACTAATGCTGCCAGATCGTCATAAATCAGCGGGGGGTGGGGTGGGAGGGAGGTGTGCAGCAGAAACCATTGATGATATCGCCGCTATAAATCAATTGCAAACGACATCAGGTTCGATGGGCAGACAAATAGCGGAACAGTTCCATTTTATACATTGTAAAATGCATACACTGCAAGAAAAATTGCAGCCTGTAATAACAGAAGGTAGTCTCGGGGAAACTTTGAATTCTTGCACCTAGTTTGAGCTCCATATTAATAATAAATTTCAAATAGAAATTGGACAAATTTTACTTCATAAAATCCGCTTGAGAAAGGTTCCAAGCTGGCTACTGCCATAACTCAGTCAAATCTGATCAGAATCCGAAATCCGGGTTTTTTAATTGTATTTTTTAATTTCAAATGGAAATTCTTTTTAAATTTATTATTTTGAAGTGCTTGTGAGGGTGTAAAATCTTATCAAAACTGCTCCGAAACAAGGTCTTTTTGATGATGGATTGATCTGTAGCTAGATTACGATGCCATAACTATTGGAAATCGAATCAGATTTTTGAACTGTGTTTTTTAAGTATAGTTTGGGATCTAGATTAATACTGCTTTGAAAGTACAAAATGCGATTCTGGCTCCAAATTCATGTTAATATTCGATTGCGAAAAACAGTCAAAAAAATTAAATCTGTTTTCCAAAATTGAGTTATTTTTGATTATGGTTTAGCTTCCAAATTAATACAACATTTAAAGTTGAAAACGCAATTCTGACCCGATATTCAAGTAGAAATTCCATAATTTATAATCCACTAAAAGAAGTTTGTCAAAAATTATGCGTTTTTCAAAAGCGATACCTGTTTTTGTAATGGCTGGGGATCTGGTATAGTTCTGCACTCATGTTTCAGGTAATCCTCTATTAGGACTGTCCCAGCCCGATAAATAACTTAACTTAAATATCTTAAGATATACTTAAATTTAGAGAGAGCCACTTTAATTGTTGAATTTATTTATTTCTTACACTTACAATTTACCTTTGCGATTTTCAAGGCAATTTGTTATGCCTGTTTTCGCTGCGTGTACTTATCACATATTCTAAACAACAATTTTGAAAGCATGGCTGAATGGAAAACGGTGCTTTATATGCGAATATAGAATTTGGCGGGACGCTGTGGTAACCGGCGTGGTAAATGGCTTTGGCAAATAATAAAACAATGCCGAATTAAAACAATTGCAGTTGCAACAACAACAACAACAGCAGCAGCAACAACAGCAGCAACAACAACAACAAGAGCAACATTTTAAACATTTGCCATAAATAAACATGAGCCGGTGGCATTTTGTAGTTTTGCATGCTCGCTGAACAAAGTGGCAAATGGAAAATGGAAAATGGAAAATGGAAAATGCTGAAACATTTTATTGAAATTCAATTAAAGTCGTATTTCAATAATTGGACACGCATGGTGCCCATTTCCGTGCCCAGTTCGATTTTGAAAACGCCGCTCGAAATTTATGAGTTTTCCAATTGAAATGTTGCCACTTTGGACACAATTCCCCCCCTGATTGTTGTTGTTGTTGTTATTGTTGTTGTTGTTGTCCATTTTCGGCAGAGGAAAACGGAAATTGTTGCAAAATTGAGGACGACTGTTGTCGAACTCCATCACAAAAGCCACGGTGCATTAGGCTGCAAGTTCTTATCTGTTATCAGCTCACCCTCGACACACCGACTGGCCTTGACTACTACTCCACACACACACACATACACACACACACACACACCAACCCTCCAACCCTACCCCTCTGAGCACACCCTCACGTTAAGTGTGCAAAATTTTGCGTGATTTGTGCGAATTTCCTCGCATTCGAACGCAGATAAAACTTTGATATCAGAGGGGCGGCAGGCTGTTGGCGGAGGGTTGCTTACACTCAGAAAAAAATTGCATTGAATTTTAGAAAATCGTCCTGAAAACTAGTTATTAGAAATAATTTCCAAGTATGCCTAAATTGAAAACGCTGTTTTTCAGAAATATACTTTCTGAGTAAGAAGCAGAGTTACTCTTGGCACCAAAAAAAATGACGAATTTCTAAAATTCAGCTCGATTTTTTGCTGAGTGTAGTTCTCCCTCTCGTTGTCATTCTCGTTGTTGTTGTTGTTGTTGCCATAAATGTGCCATAAATATTTTTGTACTTGTCATATCGGGCTCTCTGTTTAGGCACAGATCATTAAGTTTCCACGGCATCTCAGCATTTCCATCAGATTTAAAGACGGGCTGCGAAGTGAACATGTGTTTTACATAGCTCATCTTCAATTTGTGTTATTCTCTCTTCTTTCTTCTCTCTTCTGCTCTCTCTCTCTTTTTTTGTCATAAACTATGTTATTTATTTATCAAAATGCCAATTGAGGCCCGTCACGACTCTTTGGCATTTTACTTGGCCACGATTCATTTTCATTAACGAGGCGCTGATGGAATATTTAAAAACTATTCGACAAGTCATCAATTGAAACGGAAATGTCAACAAAATGCTTAAGACCTATCAAAATATTTAAATACAAATAAATAAACAGTTAAATATATATATAAAAATATTAAAATATCAAATACGTAAGCAATTATGCTAAGACTGAGCATACTGAGATACTGAATATTTGATACACTTATGAATTATTTGACCATATCTTAAATTCGCACAATTTCTGCAAGACATTTAGAAAATATTATATATATATATAATATATTTAGAAAATATATATTATTATTGAAAACAATTTCAAACTAAATATTTTCAATCATTTCTTGTTATATTTGAGATTTTTGGTGAATGTTTTCTAACACATACATTACTTTGTCGTCGTCGTTATACCACAATCGTGAGGGTCCACAGATTTCAGCAGTTAGAGCTATATATTAAAAATTAACTACAACATTTCTGACTTCTAGCATGTCTAATAAATAAATCAAATAGTAATCATCGTTTCACACTTTTGACAGCTTCTTAATATTTTTACAGTCTGATCTATGCCTAAGGTGTACAAGTTTACATATCGACTGCTAATTCTTTTTAGGTCAACAATTATAAAGTGATATAAACATATTTCAAAACTGATGTCGGGGAAATTTATTAAATCTTAAACTAATAACTGGTCAAATAATCAGCTTCCGATCACAAGTACAATGAATTTTCGATGCTTCGGTTCATAATTTCTTCTCTTTTTAATGTTAAAACTTTAGACTTGGGTCTCGCTAGTACATCAACCTCCATTAAATTCAAATCTTGGCATCTGTATATTCAACTCAAGACAACTTAGAGGATCATGTAGACATAAACTCAATTTCCAAATTCCAAGGTAAGTGACAAGCAAAACAAGCTGCTTGGCAAATGATCAACCTGAGAAGTGTTCAAAGCACAAATGCAATCAGTATTGAAAACGACGACAAAAATATTCTGCTGTATATATAAATATATATATATGTGTATGTGTATGAATATGTATGTGCATGTGTGTGGCACATGAGTGCAACCTAATGCAAATGCTGCGTCTCGTGACGACCGCCTTTAGATCTTCAAAATCCGGGGTATGATATTTCTAGAGTGCGGCATTTAAATTTGACATGGATGCGATTTGCACGCTTAATTGAGACAGGTGCCGAGTCGTTGGAGAGGGGGGAGGACGTGGAGAAGGGTGGCTAGTGGCAAGATGCAGACACTGAGCAACTGCGACATGTGTTTGCTGCTGTTCCACAAGCCGCAAGATTTATCATCGTACCACGTGTGTCGTCATTACAGGCGCTGCATTTTTCACGGGAATAGCGAACGACGCACGCCAAATGCAAAATTAACAACCTAATTAATACCTAGGCCCTGTCAAAAGTCACGCCCACCCCCTACCCACCCTCCCACCAACCCACTCCATTCAGCCATCCGCCCATTCGTTCAGGCAAACGGTCCATTTGGCGGGGCAGCTGCTCCAAAAGTGTTTTTTATTTCTTTGGCGGGGGTGATCATCTGCCGGATTGTTGGCATATCTGCCACGGCGATATCTACACTCAGAAAAAAATATGAACTGAAAAAATGTTATTTTTTTTTTAGAAATATATTTAATTGTTCAGAAATATATTTCTAAAGAGTGGAGTTAAGCTGCCCGCGATTTTCTAAATATAAGGTCAATTTTTTTCTGAGTGTATAGTTGGTGCGAGGATAGATAGATAGTGCGGGCGAGATTTTTGCGTTTTTAATTGGTGCATCGGAAGGGTGCTTTGTCTAAAGTGAGAAGCGAACCGCAAACTAACTAACTAACGGCCAACGGGGGGCTCAGGATGGGCTGGCTGTCAAAGTCAGCTGCTGCTAAAAACAGCTAAAAATGCCAAATTGACTAAGAGCAGCAGGAAGGGGGGGTTGGGGAGAGATTTTCAGGCATATTGAAGGCGTTTGTGGCTTTGCCTGCCAGCACTTGGACCGGACGTTTATTGAACATTTTTACATGCGGTTCGGTTCGGTTCAGTTCGGTTTGCTTCGGTTTGGTTGCTGGCTAACTGGCAGCTGCTTTTTGGCCTGGGCACTTTTATTAATTTTCAGCGAGCGATCTGAGCGCATCTCAATTCCTCAGACAGTTATCAGTATTAAATGCAAATAGCTGCTAAATGGGATTTGCAAGTAAGACCAGCAGCAGAAAGAGGAGAAGGGGAAGTGGAAGGGAAGGCGAATGGCAAGGGGAAGGGGAAGGGGAAGGGGAAGGGGGCCAGGAGCAGGAAGTAGAAACACAGATTTGTTGGTTCTGTGAAATTGGCCAAAAATGCGTTAAATGCAAATTGGATAAGAAGTCGTGTCGGCAGACTCTGCATATGGCTGCCAAGCCACAAAAGGAAGCCAAAGAAAGAGTGAGCACTTTCCAGCCCCATATAACCGACTGCATAATACTCTGTTAACAGTCTAATAGCAGCTGGAAACAGTTGCAAAGAACCCGCCCGATCAAGCTGGGTCGCACCCACAACTTTGTCAGCAAGCTTTGTGTCTTTAGCTGTCTGTCGAGGATAGGGTCTTTTCAGATTCGACCCTGAAATTTGTTGTTTCAGGCCTATTAAAGTGTTATCAATTTGCCAGTCCCCAGTGGGCGTGGCACATCAAGCCTAAAGCAGAAACGAAAGAGTACATGCTTAAAAGTAGCAAGTTTACTGCTGAATGGACTATGTACAATGCCCATATACCCTGCCACTTTTGTAAGCAGTGTATATTGAGAAGCCGAACTGAGGCAGTTGCTGAGGGATATCCGCTGTGGATGTGGAGCTGCTGGCATCACATGACTGGCGAGGCCGAGGCCGCGTTTCGTGTTCATTTTGCCACAAATGAAAGCGGCGACAAACTTTAAAGTGGATTACGTTTGCCTAGCATAGCTCTCTACACTCCCCAGTCCCTCCCCTTCTGCTCTCTACTCTATATTCCGCTCGCTGTTTGCTATCTGCTGCCTGCCGCATGTACTTGCAACATAAATCCGTGAGTTTTTGCGCGCTCAAATTTATGGCGCTGGCGACACTCAGCTCAAACTTTGCTCCTGCCAGCGGGCATTGTTGTATTTATGACCGCGACATGACCTGATCCTGATCCTGCCCCTGTTCCTGTGTTCCCAATGTGTGTGTGTGTGTTTGTGTATGTGTGTGTGTGTGTGTGAAGGCGCTGAAAGTGTTGTGCGCGTACGTGCAACCACAGCCTTGAAGCCGCTAGTCTTAAAAGTGACGCTCGGAAATTGGATTTGCTGGCGAAGCTAAACTGTCATCTTAAATCTCCACGCCTGTCAATTTGCCTCCTTTTAAATGCAATTTATGTGAACTCTCTCCCTCTCTCTCTCTCTCTCTCTCTCTATCCCTTTCTCTCTATCTCTCTCTGTCGGTGGTCCTAATGAGCTGTAGGCCGCCTTTTGTCCGGCTGCAAACAAGCCAAAAACAGCCCGCTGGCAGCTTGCCCCCAAAAACTCAATTGAAGTTAATTACGTGGAAGAGGCTCACACAGTTACAATTACAGTTACAGCTACAGTTACAGTCACAGTTACAGTTACAGTTACTCTGCGCTATTTACATGTGCCGCACCCCTCAGCAAACACACATAACATAAAAAGAAGGATAGAGAGCATTACAATCAAGAGAAGTCGACTGCAACATACTCTGTGCTGCAGCTGAAAAATAAAGAGAAAATAATTTATTTATTTATTATTTCCTAATTAGTAAAATAATTAATAATAATAATTTAAATTAAAGACTAACTAAAATTATTGAGCAATGACTGCTAGGGCCTTCAGCTTGGCCAGGAGAATTTTACAGTATAATTTTAATATTATTTTCGCACATTAAACTCCGCGTTGATCTTTGGGAATAGAGTATAACAAAAAAAATAAATAAAATAGGAAAAAAACGAATCCCATTTGGTTGCTGGAAATCAATTCAACCGGATGCATAGCGTCGATGGCGACTGCTGACCGTTGGTCGCTGACCGTCGTCCATCGTCCGCCGTCCATTGTCATCCTCCTCCCCCCCGGCCCACGCCCCTCCTTTTGGCCAGGATGTCAATTGTGATTGAGCGCGTTTTGCTTATGGCTGCAGAATCCCATTTGTAATTCTTGTTGTTTGCGCAACATCTCAGCATTTTGGGCAAATGGGCAAATGGGCAGCCAAAACGTAGTCATAATTATTGTTATGTTAATAAAGAGAGCTCCCAGTGTCCAGTGTCCTGGATAGAGGATAGAGCTGTTCGCTATTTACAGGGTGGCTCATCCACAGCCACATCCTCATCCATATCAATATCCATTGACTTGGCCATTGATTTTTACGTTATGTGTTTGCTTAGCGACTTTGCATAAAAGTGGCCAAAGTGACACAAAGTTTTTTCGCTTCTTTCTCTTCTTTCTCTTCTTTCTCTTCTTTCTTTTCATTTCTTTTGGGCCCATCGATAAAGATTCTGAAATAGTGAAATGTTCTGTTTGAGTTTCGGCTAAACGCCTGTGAATATGCTTGCCACAAATCTCACTGTGTGCCACGCCATTAACAGCAGACTCTGCTCAAGTCAAGGGGGCGTGGCACGAGTCGCACTCCTTTCTTTCTCGATTTTTTTGATTTTTTTTTTAGAAATTCGCCACAGTTTGTTGGTAGCTGCAACTGATACGAATAGGAATACGAAACGCCCCTCAGATAGGTGTGACACATCGTGTGATTGATGAAATGTGGCAGCAGAGAAGGAGAGAGAAGGGCGGGGAGTGAGATTCTGCTGTGGACCACCAACTAATTTCCACATTTTTCACATTTACGAAGACAAATTGAGGTGCGAACTTGGGTCGAGGCAATAAAATTGCCGAATATCAAAACAACAAAATCTTTTCGCAACACACTCGCCCATAAAAAAAGCGACAACACAACACAAAAAAGGGGTTTGAGTGCTGGAAGGGTTGGCTGGGGGGGTTTTTTTCGGATGGGGGGTTAGGGGTTTTAGTGCTACATTTGACACAGACGCTTCAAATCTGAGCGCTGAGGCTGAGAGTGGCAGCCATGCGAATTTGGCGAATGCCAATTGTTTTTCGATTTCGCCGCTTAAAAATGCGCAAATCCGGACAGACTTTGGACTTGGGCCCACCATACTATTAAACTCAATATCTACAACAATAAATTTCAAGTCGCACTCACACACACACACACACACATACGACTTGGATTTAGTTGCACAGATGGGGAAACGTGGCGAATCAAAGTCATTTCTGATTTCTATTTCTATTTCATTTCGATTTTCATCTGGATGCCCTTGCTGGCAGTCCTATAATATTGTGAGCAAGTATGTAACGCATAGAAAAAGATCTCTCTGAGTCCAATAATCATACATGTATTCAGTTTTAGCAGCTATATAAATCTATAAATCTATCCATCTATATAATAAAATAAAAATTAAATCAAAATAACATTTTGCTTGGCTTAGGCTTAGCCTTAAGACTCCTGCAGCATTTTTAAAAACATTATCGGTCTGCTATATATGTATATATATATCCGTAGAACCCATTAAATCAATATATTATTAATTTTTTGCAATCAAATGGACTTCGTTCGGCAAGGGTAAATATAATTCGACAAACTTAAGTTAACATTTTGATTTTATTTTTTAGTTTTCCATTTGATTTCGTTTTATGTGCGACTCGCCAAAAGTTGTCAATTGACAATTCGCTGGCCATAAACGTAGAAAGTCCAACCACCTCCACCAGCACCACTCCCACCTCCATCACCGCTTCCACCCACCCCCCAGGCATTTTCAATAAAACTCAACACCAGCCGCAGACGAGCCGTGTCTACCCCTCATGCCCATTATTTCTATTAACATAATGTTGCGAGGACTGATCTGGTTTCCAGGCCCAACTTCGATTTGCTACAATTTTATTTATTGTTTTTATTTGTATTTTCTTTCCCTATATTGTCCAAGCCAAAGTTAAACATTGCCCTCGTAAAAGCGGCACGAAATTACATTTTAAATAGTTCTTGTTTCTGTTCCGAGTTCTTTTTATTGCTAATTTATGCGCATGGCCAAATTGAATAGTCGAAGGTTGAACCGCGAAGTGAGAACCATCAGAATTGACCACCAAAATTGCCCCCGACGGGATTTGTGAAACGCATATTGCCCCATGTTGATATTCATCTAAAATCTTTCCCCCCCCCCCCCAAATATATCGAACCTAATTAATTGAGTTGTCCTTCAGGCCCCAATGTCATGTCAATAATGATCTCGCCAAGTGTTGAGCTATTTGTTAATAAATACGTAATAATCCACAACGTATGTGTAATGTATGTGCATATATTTGAATATATGAATATTACACTCAGCGAAATATCAAATACAAAATATTAAACACAAGCTCTTTGTTAATATTGAAAGTTTCATTCATGATTTAAGTTGATTTCATGTTAACGATAATAAATTTGTACGGAAAATAATATTGCAAATAATTATTTTATTATATATAAGTTAAGTTATAAATTTAATTTTTATTTTAAAATATAATTTACGTTTGACTTCACAATTTTGTGAAATTTTTCTTCAAGTGTATAATGCTCAATGCCATGTCAATGCTGACCTTGAAAAGTGCGCGAAATGAGTTGAGATCCATTATAATTTTGCCGCCTCGATTTGTAACATTTCCCCAGTTTCCCCAATTTCGGTTTCAAGTGCAAATATCAAACGGGTGAGGCGAGTGAGGAGAGTGAGGAGGGGTATTCAATGAAGGGACCGCAGCCATCACAACAGACAGTTGAAAGTGAAAATGCGAATCTTGCCGAAAGTCTGCACAAAAATAGAACACATATACCCATATGAACCAGAGCCAGAACCAGACCAACAGCATCTGTTTCATATAAAAGAAGAATATGTCTTGGGCAACTGGAAAATGAAAAGACACACAAAGAAAGAAAAATCGGAAAATTTTCCATAGACAACACTTTAATGCCAAATGGCCAGCAAACGTTGAGGGTCATCAGCGCCAGCGATTCAAGATCACTCGCACGGCACAATGATCGAAGGGATCCACATCCCCGGTGCTGACATGATAGAGAAGTGCCTGCAAGTTGAATGGCACGCGATCCTTCCTGCTCAAGCAGAGCCAGGCGCGACGAACCAAGAGATGCAGACGACGCTCACTGACCTTTGGCCGATTCTTCAGATATCGCCTCCTGAAGATCTGCTTGAAATTTCCGTAGGGCGTTGGACGCAATTTGTGGCCCGTCAACGCCTGCCAATAGAAACTGAATTTCTGCATCGGTTTGAGGTCATCCCAATTGGAGCAGTGGCTGCCGCTCTCTGTGTGCTTCGAGCCGAGCCGTTCCATTGTCGATTTGTGCAGCGCCTTGCCACATTTCTCCAGCTTTGCCACACGCTGTTTGGTCAAGTTGTCGAGGGGATAAATGGTTTGCCAGCATTTGCTTATCACATCCTGGTCCTTTTTCCGGCAAATCGGTGGCATGGCACTCAACAGACTCTGGCGGAGATCTGCACTGCGTATTAGTCTTTGCTCGCCCAACTCCTCGGCATCGTAGGTGACCAATCGTTTGGGATACTTTTGCCTGATGGTATAGCTAAAAGTATCCTTTGGCTGGGTTGCCCCTGCGGATTTCTTGTAGCCAACGAAACCCAACAATTTGCATAGAAATTCCATGGTGAGCGCAAAAAAAACACGTTTATTTTGAAATTTTGCAAACTCCAACGAGAAGGGGAAAGTACGTATAAATAATGTGTGTATATATATATATATATATATATATAAGTCGAGAGATGTTTGCAATTGTTTTTATCAATTTCAGTTAGAGGCGCCTACTCAGCTGCTGGCCGACTCTCATAATTTAGTGTTCATGAAAATATATGGCCCTATATTATAAATGCGAAAAATAGTCGCTGCCATTACCAATAAAAATCCAGCTTCTCGAGGGCAGGGCGTAAGCTACCAAAATGACAGCTATATTAAAAATGCTGCTGTTTGTGCAAAAAAAAAGAAAAGAAAGGAAAATGAGGAAAAATAAATACGAAAGAAACATTTGGATTTGCACAGAGATATTTTGTTAGAGTTTTCCACATTTGCCCAGCGTATTTATTATGTGGAAGCCAGTCTGGTCTGTGCTTTCATATGTATATTCCTACTCTTATTCATATTCATATTCATTTTTCCGATTAAGCAGTTTTCATGGTCATCATTAAACATATATAAATATATATATATATATTATGTTCATAGAGTCGGAGCAATCAGTGTGTTGTTGCCAAATAAAATAAGTGGCCTAAATAAAAATGTTTGCCATATTTTTGCGCTGTTTACGAGTCAATGCGAACGAACGAGCCGATTCGCCAATGAAAATCGCTGCAATTATTAAAATTAATTTCATTTATTACATCATGAAAATAACTCAACGTAAGCCCAACAAGAAGTAAGAGTGATGCAGTACAGAGACAAGCCAGACTGCGTTATACCCTGTAAACAGCTTTTATTGTCGACTGAATGCAGTTCACAAATTTGAACAGATTACAATTGAAAGAAGAAATAGAAAAATCTTTGGTACTGCAGAATTATTTCAATTTACCAAATTCAGAGATTCCCGGAGATTTGATTGTTAATCGATACTTATCGATATGCGGAAAACTAAAGAACACATCGATACAATTGATGTTGGATACGATAACTGTTACTTCAAATTTGAACTCTCTCTATTAGTATAAATAGATTTCTGTCTGATTTTTGCACAACTTTAGGCTACCCTTTTTGCCCATTTTTACAGGGTATAACAACATATCTGATACCCACACAAGCCTGCATTTTTGGCCACAAGCTGTCGCAGCAATTAAGATGTGACGACCAATTCGGCATTGTCCTTTTCACATTCATTGGTTGTCCTTGCCTGCCTCTCTCCCTCCCCCCCCTCTCATAACATGTCGTTCTGCGGCTTGTTCAGCAATTCTCTTCCCCTCTCTCCCTATCTCCTCCCCTCTGGTAATTTCAAGTTAATAACGCTGAAAATATAATGCACGTTCGATTTTGCATCACTTTGCTCTGTCAATTGCCAATTTGGTGGCCATTTTCGTTTATTTGCCAATTGTCCGGCGTAATATTAGCCAAGCAAAGAAATATTCCGACCGGGACTACCTATAAAATCTGTTTTTAATTGCTTGTCAGACAACGAAATGCGTATTTTTGTGCTTTCACATCATTTTGTGTACTTTATGGGCACATTTACAGCTCGCTTTTAGCCAAATTCATAACTAATTTACAAAATGCTTAAAGCTGTCGCAAAATTAATACCAAAATCAGAAAAAAAAATCGACTTGAGAATACGAAAATCAGCATAAAATTAAAAACGCCTTAAATCTTGTAAAAATTGTTCGGACTTCTTAAAATTAGAATACTTTTCTTACTCATCTTCTTTTAAGAAATATTTTCATTTACCAGGAAATCAATTCCAAAAAAGTATCAATGAAAATCGCCCTGAATTAGAAAATGGACTTTCCTGAATTCAAAGTATGTTCGAAATAATAAAGTTAGTTTTTCGAAATAATAAAGTGAGTTTGTCGATTTCCTGAAATTCATTCCATCTTTTTCTAAGTGTACAAATTGTTGGCAGATAAAGAACACTTTTAATTCAGGAAGTTATTTCAAAGTTTTGGTGCACTCCAAGCTAATCCAAAAATCATTTCTTTTCGCCAATTCATTAGTATTTGAATGGCAAGGTGTGATCGTAACCCAGTTTTGCCCAGTTTATTATTCCTGTCGTATATCAAATCAGACCTTTTTGGGGAACACACACAGCTGAGAACGCTCTGAATTCCCTTAGTTATTTTGAGCTGGCACACATGCCTTTATGATGAGATAGATAATATAGCTGCCAAAACTGAGTGGCTTTCCCTAAGGAAAGAAAATCGCATTCCACAAACACCAGCACACGCACACACACCAGCACACACACACACACACACACACACTTTATGGCGGTTAGGTGAGCGTCTTTCGCCGTGTTTGAGCTAATGGCAATGCGTCTGCCACAGATCCCAGAACAATAAAATTCCCATTTAGACGCGAATGCTAACAGCCAATGGAAGCTCCCCAGACTCTGGGCAAGACTGTGCCACAGCCCCCGCCCCCTCCCAACACCCCCTATCCACTCCAGTCCACCCACTTGCCATGAGTAAAGTGTGGCAGCAGCAGTTTTTGTGTTTTGCGTTTACGTGAAAACAATTTTTATGGCATGTCAAAAACCTATTTTAATGCTTTTAATGAAAGCGAATTTTATTGCATTACTTTTCGATTTTACGGCCCAGCCAGGCAGTGGGTGGAGGGGTGGAGGGGTGAAGCAGGGCAGGCATGTGCGTAAAAATGCACTCAAGCCAAAATGTTGACAAGATCGTAAAAAAAAACTTTGCACGGCAAGAAAAAAAGTAAAACGGAAAAACAGGTGACAAAGCAAAAACAAGTCAAAGTTTGTGCCCCCCCAAGAAATGCCACTTAATGTGCCACAATGTGGTCTCAAAAAAGATAAATACAAGCGACAAAAAAAAAAACACACACACACACAACATTTCCGCTGTCAACGTTTTGCATAAATTCCGACTCCCAAATGTATGCTTGGCTTCATTGGATACCTTTGCCAAATTCATTTGACCAGAAACTTAAGTTATATTTTGGAGTCGCGCCAAAAGGACAGAGAGACAGCCAGAGTCAGAGTAGACATGTTTAGTGGCACGGCAAAAGCAGTAGCAGCGACAAAAGCTTTCAGCCATAAAGACGCAACCAGAGTTGCGTGGACGAAGGACGACTTTGTCCTTTCGCACACGTCGTCTGTCGGAGCACTCAACGTCAGCCAAATGCACATGCAACTCGCTCGGGTTAAGGACGAGCGGAGGCAGGAGCGGGGCAGTGCGGCAAGGAGACTCGAAACAATGCCGCCACAGGCACATGAGACCTCTCTTTCCACTGCTGCTCTTGCTCCTGCTCCTGCTACTGCTCCTGCTCCTGCTGCTGCTGCTGCTGCTGCTCCTGCTGCTGACAGTGCTGACAATACTTTTGGACTTGAACGCACTTTTGCGATCCCTGCACTCAGAGAAACAAAATCGAAATTAATTTGAGAAAATCGACAGCTACACTTGCAAGCTAAGAATAACAAAGGGATTCTATTTATTATATATATATAAATAAATTTAATAAATAATTTGCTAAGCTATTTTATTTTCAATGCGTTTTCAGTCCAATTTTTTGTAGAGTGTATTCTATGCATTAAATATTGCATATGCACTAAATGGAGTCGGGCCCAAAAACTATTGACAGGGTCAGACATGCACAGACATGCATTGTTGGGCGGCCAAAAACTGTCGAAATGTCACAGGACAAGGCACAAGGAACATCTTGGCCAGCCAAAGACTTGGCTTAAAGCAGCGTACTCCGTTTTGGCCTTAAACAGTTAACTCAGCTCGCTCTTTAGGTAAATTAGTTATAGCTAACCAAGGCTAATTTTTGCAAGCGAATTTCGGGGTTACATCGCAATTAGGGGTGACTACCAAATCGAAGGTCTCGTAGCTCCCACTTTGCATTCTTTCCTGAGTTCCTTTTTTATTTTTGAGTTCTTTAGTGTGACGAATACTTGGACTGACAATAAAGTGTCATTAGGATATATTGGTTGCCATTGCCATTGCCGTTCGCATCGTAAAAAGCAATGGCAGTCGCAGGCCGCAAGTGCCAAAGTTACAACAAATTCGTTTCATAAGCACATTAAATGACAACAACAAAATGCAAATTAGCTAACGATGCTGCCCCTGTCTCCTGTTCCTTACTTCCCCTCTCTCAATAACAAAAACCAAAACCTACAAAAAAGGTGGAGCAATAAGCGAAACAACAAATTTTCGCAAGTACATCATTTTCAATGGCAATGCGTAAAAAGTATAAAGTGTTTTCGGCTGGAATTTGAAATACCCTAGAATAGTAGAAATATTCGTTAATTTCAAGGAGTATTATTATGAGAGGTAAGATCCTCAACAACCACACGCTTCAAGGTATTTCTTAATAATAATAATTCATATTTAAAAACTGGTTTTAATTCTCACATAGACAAATTGGAAATTGTTTAAAAAATATGTAACAAAATTGGTAGATTAGAAAACTGAAGTTTAATTTAAGTTTTTTGTAATTTTCAAGCCTTGCTCATTTTTGAATGGAACACATATAAGCAGTACAATGAGAAAATATGTCAGAAGATAAACTTCAATTTGATAAAAGAGATTGAACTCAGAGAAACTTATTACAGAATTGTGGAACAAACAAGTTCAAATCATTTTTTAAACAGACATAAAAACAGTTTCGAAATCAATAACTACTACGATATGTGTTCTTATTGACATTAACCAAATCGTTAGGCTACAAATTTTTGTAAATGTTAATTTTTGCACATTGATAGGTATTCCCTTTTTGCGTAAAGATCGTGATGGTCTTGAAATCCCTGTCGATATATACATATATATATATATATATATTGAAATTTAAAGGGAAAAGTACTGGAAAGAAGTGCAAAAAACTATTGGTACCATTTCTTATAGAAATCGTACTCAAACATTTTCTTTTTGATTTCGTTAATTTATCTTCATTTTTTGAATAGATTTTCCTAACTACGCTTCCTATTTTTTTAAAAGTCTTCCACTTCTGAAATCGTAATCAACAGATCCTTAAGCCCTTAAATCTGACAAAGTCCCTTTAGAAAACATTTCTTTTGTTTTCATTATATTTAATGTGGTTTCAGTTGAAATGTTAAATATTTTTAAAAAAAACTATTTCTAAAAAAAAAAATTAATTCCAAAAAAAAAATGATTATACTCAAGTATTGTCCAATTTTGGAATGGTATCAAATATAAAGAGGCATATAAAAAAGTCTTTAAATGATATGCCTCCTGCACATCTCGTTGTGGACATTAGAAAGTGTCATTTGGGAAGTTGGGTATTCAAATCTGGGGTTGAGAGGAGGAGGGAGGGAGAGAGAGAGAGAGCTCTAGCTCAAGAGCTCACAAGGGCCTGACATTGTTCTCGCTGGCATATAATTACAGTTATTTGTGTAGCTAATTAATTGCTAATCAATCATAGACCAAGACGCCGAAAAGGACCCACTTCCAGTGTCAGACACAGTCGCCATTTGCCTTTGTTGTTGTGCCTGTCTCAATGTCTGCCCAGGATGCTCTGTGGATGCCAATGGCACTTCTAAGGCGTCACCCCGCATTGTACACATAAACAAAAAAGGCAGCGAAAACAAAAGCTTAGCAAGATTGATCACAACGGTCGCCGACGGCATTGAGACAGCGCTCGGCACCTGTTCGCTTACTCACGGTTATTAGCCAGGACGACACCAGGACGAGGCCAGGACGAGGACATCATGCAAATGGACGCTTTGCCACTTTCTGCCACACTTAGAAAAAAAATCGACTATATTTTTGTCGCTAAGGGCAACTCTCCTTATTATTCAGAAAGTGTATTTTTGAAAGCCAATTTTGTTATTTTGAAAATATTTCAAAACAATTTTTTACTTCGTATTTAGAAATTATTTGTAAAATTAAGGAAAAGTTGCTGTTTTCAGATTAATTTTCTGAGTCTGTTTACTTATTAGAACTTTATTTCTTAAATGAAATTATTTGCGAACAAAACTTTTTGGATGCTTTTCAAAGCATTTCTAAATTTTAGAAATTGGTTTTTCGATAGCTAAAATTTATTTCTAAAAACAGGAAAAACTTTCTTTTAATCAGATTGTTGCTCTCAAATACAGCTCGATTTTTTTGTCTGTGTGTGTCAATAGCCGAAAGCATAAAAAGCGTCAACAGCATTTTTTGCACCTTGCAAGGATTGTCGAGTGTTTGAGTAAGCCGTTGTCGGTTGTCCTGTCCGTTTCGCCTGTCCGTTGTCCTGGCTGTCAGTCAGCCACGTTGCCTGCCAGCGCTGACGTCAGCCTAGTCGTTTATCCTTTTGGCGCACATTTTATTTTACATAATTTGAACATTTAAGACGTGCCTGGGCATAGCCAAGAGGCTTTAGTTTTAGTTTATGCAGCCAGTGCGTAGTTTTTCTTTGGCACCCCGAACTCCCCCATCCACAAAACCTCTCCCCTCCTCTCCAGCTCATACGCATCCTTTACGCCCCAGTGAATTTTATGGCAGCTAAATTTGCCAAACCCCCCTCCGAACTCGATCTCTTCTCACCCAACGCATTTTGTACTTCTTTTTGTTAAAAACTTGCACGTTTGCTCTTTTGGCCATTTTGTTGCTTGCGAAATTTAGAGTTAACCCAAATTGTCGGCTATTTGGTCAACATGGCTCTGCCTGCTGCTGGCCGCTTCTTGCCCGCTTTTATGCCATTTTCAATTCAATTGTTGTCTAAGTGATAGTAAGAGTCGCTCATAATGCTTTCATGGCTCAATATGAATTCTAAAATCAACAGCATGTGTGATTTTCCAAAAATGCTGCTGGGGATGGGAATGGAAATGGGGTAGCTAGGGTTGGGCAGACCCAGAACTTATAAAGAGCAAGAGTAATAATAAAAATCAGGAATATATGCTTACATTAAGTACAGATTGTAGTAGAAGTGAAGGGGGTGGTACAAATCTTAGCCGAAGAATATATTCTCAAATGGAGTGGGCAGAAGAATCAACATGGACGAATCTGGAATATATGCCTGCATCAAGTACAGAGCATATCCAAAGCGAAAGAGTCAGATTATATACAATCTTGGAATATGTGCTTAGATAGAGTATTTTATACTGAAATGTAAGAAGATGTCTCCGATCCCCTAAAGTATATATATTCTTGATCTATCTATCTTTCCATCTATCTGTGATATCCGAATTTTTTCCCATCTGTCTGTCTGCCTATCTGCGCATAAGTCCCTTACTTTTAAAGCTATCTTGTTAGAAGCTGTCTTGTTAGAAGAGCAGTAAGAACATTAGGACCGACTACATTGGATCACTATATCATATAGCTGCCACAGGACCAATCGGTTGAAACACGAATTCATGTAAAAGACTTTTGCTTAACCAGGTTTCTTCATGAGGCCACCAAGTGTTGCCCAAAATCTTATTGAGATTAAACTACTATATCTATGTAAAAATATATATAGCTGTAATTGTAACGATCTTTAGAATTATCAGTATCGGCTTGGTATACGAAAAACCCAAGAATAACCTTAGGCATAATAGTAAATAAAATCTAGTAAATTAGACAAGAGCACTGCACACAGCTAAATTGTTTCTATAGACAAGGTTAATCAAAAATAGTTTTTTCCTTTAAGTTGAATATCGTATCATAAAACTATTAAATAGAGAGCTCCCCTTTGGCAAGGGTACAAATATTTATTATAATTACAATATAATTAAAACCACATAAAACCATGACTAAGATATATAAAAGAAAACACTTCCGAGTATATATTATAATAATTTAATTCCGTATTCATTTTATTTTATATTTTCCACTTCCAAATATCTAACATTTAATTGGTGACTTGAATTTCAATTTAACCGTATTATTTTTTGAAAACATTTTTGATATTTGTGAACTATTTTTAGTTCAGACTGAATATACCACCTTTTACAAATATTTCGAAATATATAATGCTTAACTTGTTTATTTATGCGAAATATGTTTATTTCCAATTTCAGTTGACACAGCAAAAACAGCAATCAAACAACAGCCAACTATGAGCAAACAATTAAATAAAAGAAATTTCGTTTTTTATTCGGGTTATTCAGTTGTGTAAACAGTTGTGCAAAAATCCACATAGATTATTCGTGTAAATTTATTATAGTTTAATTAGGAAGAGTAAACAATTCAAGCAAATGATTGACACAGCTGCGATAGTTGGGTAAACAAACCCCAAATTGAAATTGGTATAAATAGCTCTCGGTCTCCACACAGAGATCAGTATTCAGAAGAACTCCACAAACATCGCAATGAGAATCGCAACGTTGATCCTAAGCTGTGCCGTCTTAGCCATTTGCTTGGTAAAGTCCACCGAAGGGGAGTGCCCGCCATGCCCGCCATGCGCGACAACCACAACCCCGCGGCCCCCAACCCCGCCGCCCACAACCTCGACGCCCACAACCTGGTGGCCCCCAAACCCGCCCACAACCTCGACGCCCACAACCCAGTGGCCCCCAACGTCCACAACGTTCTATGACCAAAGTGCTTCTTTAGCTGGTTTATATGACACGCCAAATGGCAGAACTTCAAACTCCACGACTGGCTCCACGATTGGCGGCGCACCGTTCCTCACTAAATTTACACGCATGCGAAATGTGAAAAATTCGAAATTAAATCTGCAATAAAATTTGCCCAATTCCCATACGGAATACAGCACATCAATTCAAAAGTCTTTTATTTAGCTCAAATCCAAACTATAAGATGAGTTAGGAACTATAGTAACATTGTTGGAGTTGTCAGTTTTGAACAGTTGGTTAATCTTAACAAATGGAAATAAAACGTTTGGAGGAAAGTCACTCGACATCAGTCTCGGGAATGGTGAAGCTGCTCCTGCTGAAGGCCAAACTCATTGAGAACCTCAACAGCTATGCGGATGAGCTGGAGGGAAAGTTGAATACACTGAAAAGGTAAGTTCCAAAGTCTAACTTGATTTATTTGAAACTATAACTATTAGTTTTCTCAGTGTTGTTCCACGATTGCAAGCGGAAAGCGATAAGGCCATGTCTCTAATGGAAGATTATGTTTCGCATCCTCTGAATGCATTTTCACTAATACGTCGCATGCAGGGGGATTGGATTGATTGGAAGGTGTTCATTGAGGAGCCCGTGGGTTGGTCGCGCATCTTCCAACTCGCCCAGCACAAATCAGAGCTTCCGAGTCCGACTGATCTGAGGGAGGCTTGTGAGGCAATCCAACGCCTGAGCGATGTGTACAATTTGGCGATTGGGGACGTGGTCAAGGGATTGCTCAACGGAAAGCAGTACGAGTGAGTTATATTTGTGTAGCACTCCTCAGAATAACCCAGACCAAAAAAAAAAAATACAGACAATATTGTTATAGCTGGCATACGAACAATCGGTCCTGTTCGATAAACTTTTAACTGTTTTAACAACAAATATCCGATCCACACTCATCTGTTGTGCCAGTTGTTATGCACCTAATACTTTAATTTAATATTTTGTTAATAATAAATAATAAATAAAAAGTTTAAATTTTACAAGACTCCTTTACTAAATATAGCATTTTATTGCCATGGAGTTCAACACTATTATAAATATTTACAAAATGGAAACATTAAAGTTTGGAGCCTAAAGAGATTGCGTACATTGTAGATGGATAAAGTGTGCAATAAAATTTGGCCAAATTATACTCAGAATGCATTTTGTTCAGTGTGCTGCTGTTGTTGTTGTTGTTGTTGTTGTTATTATTATTGTGTGCAATGTGCAAATCCAACTTACAGAAATCGGTAAATCAGCAAATCGGTAAATCTGACACCGTGAACTATGGCAGCCAAGGGGAGGGTTGTTGGCTGGTCTGGTCTGGTCTGGTCTGGTCTGGTGTGCTGGCAAAGGTCGCGTGACCATGTCACAACTTTCCTCCATTGAGGGGGTTGGGGTATATTGTCGAGTCGGCATTGTATTGAATGATTGGTAATTCGATACAGTTGCTCGATTGGCGCAGTCTGCATTTGCGCATTGTTTTGGTTCATTTGCCGCGCGCATCGCAAATTGACAGCGCGAGTCGCGAAGCCCAAACCCAAACCCAAACCCAAACCCACTCTCCGATTCCCATACCCCATCCAATGGCAATTCCCAATCGCAATCCCATTCCCCGTTTCGCACTAATTTTCCTGCCTTGTCGTGCGCCGTGCGAAACGTATAAATAATTTTATTTCTATTTTCCAGCCATATCCAAACTATTTATTGCTAATGGATTTATGGCCCGCTTCTCAGCTTATCATACATATATATATAGATATATATGTGTGTATATATATCGATATCTTCATATCTGCCACGTGTGTTGTGTTCCGTTTCCTGTTGCCCTTCTCCCCTCGGGAACTCCGTGCAATTATAACAATAAATATATCCATCTATAAGTGCACGGCTCTTGTCCATATCTGTGTCTCGTTTTTTATTTTGGCCATCTTTTTGACAGTGGCAGTGGCAGTGGCAGTGGCAGCGGCGGCTTCTTATTATTCTTTAATTTTGCCAAATTGTTTTCGTTTTATGAAATTTCTTTTCACTTCAAATTGTTCGCCTTTATCTATGTTTTTTTTTTTTTTTTTCTTTGCTTTATTATTGCTAGGATTGTGGAAAAGGTTTCCATTTCCCTGGCTTGTTGCTGCCACAGCTCGTTTTGCCTTTTAATAAATGTCCAGCAGCGACAGAAGCTTCGTATTTCGTCTGGGCGCTCAAGAAATATGCACAAATTAATTTTGTGAGAGCAGAAGCACAAATTTAAATCAGGCAAGTGGTGGAAAGAAATACGTCATGTCCACACTGCCACTTGCAGTGGCAACAACAAGAAAAGGGTTTCAATTGCGTAAGGACTATCTCTCTGTCTCCCCCCCCCCCCACCCAAACAGGACACAACTGCCAACTGTTGTCCTGCGACTCGGCACGAAATTGCCTTCGCCTCCGTCTTCGACTTTTCCTTAACTCTTGCAAACTTGGCAGAAGAAAAAAAGGAGGCGCCGCCTTTGGTTATATTTTATTGGGCTGCGGGGCAAGGGCTACTGTTATGAATGCAAATTAAAAGTATACAAATCTAATAAGTTCCATTTAAGATGCTTTAATTTGTTTCCCCCTCTCCCTCTCCCTCTACCCCTCTCTCCCTCCCTCTTTCTCAGCTTTTAGCTTTGCGCCTTTTGCCATTTTGCATTTCAGAAATTGTTGCTAATTGTTGAGCTTTTAGCGAGCGCATTTTTAATGCAAAGTGCACCATTTCCAAAACCCCCTTGCCTCCTCCACCCGCCCTCCCTCTCTCCCTCTCTCTCTGTTTGGATAATCATCATGCATAAAAACAAAATGCATTTTTATATGAAAATTGCATTTTGATTTGCTTTTTGTGCCAAAAGTTATTGCACCAAATTACAAAACACAAAATGATTTGAAGCATTGCATTTGAAATGCTTTGAATTTTCTTTTATAGCTTATTAAATGCACTTTGGCTTTGAGAGCAATTTTTTAATATATATACACGATTTCAAATATCTGTATAAGTGGCTCATTATATTCACCCAAGTTGGCAGTATATTTAAGATATCCAATTTATATACTGAATATTCTTACTCATAGTTTATTGTATTCAGTTTGGATTGAAATCACATTTTAAATAAATATAATTTGCTTATTATAATGAATTTGGCTGGAAAACATATTGACTTTAAATATCTATACGAATAACTTGAGAGTTCAGTTTAAAATTAAAATATTTATAGCAGATTATGTTTAATTTGATAGGGTTCACATATGTATATATGTATGTGTATAGAGCGCATTGGACTCAATTTGTATGGAAAGCATATTTCAAATATGAAATAAATTTATTAAATATTTTTACAAGCTGCCATTTTATTTGTAAGCTGAAAACCATATTTTAAATAAACAAAATAATAAATAAATATATTTATGTACGCCTTAAAATATTTAATTTGACCACAGAGCATATCAAAAATAATATATATACGATTTTCAATTCAATTTGCTTTCACAGCTTATTTTAAATACGATTTTAAATATCTTTATTTATATCGAATTTTCCTTTATTTTGTCATATGAAATGAGGTCCTTAATGAGATGCAGGCTAAAGCATCCTTTGATTGACTAATAAAATGCTACGTGAGCTGATTGAAAAGGTTGGCAATTTAACACGCCACTAGGTAGAATTCTTAAGGTTTTCATTTGCGTCTCTCTTTGTTTTTCTTTTTTCTTTTTTTCGCTTGGTATTCGGGGGCAGGCAAAGGTAATTTCCACGACCAGTTGGTGGCGCGTATGTGACGCACATATTTAAACAAACCCCCGTGGGGGCAGGCAGCTGTCACCCGGCCGAAGCACAATGTTGATGGCTGTTGATGATGCTGACAATGTGAAGCACAAATAAACTTTGGGAGAATGGCACAAATAAAGTCGATGCCACAACTGGCATGCTGCTGCTTTCTGACCATATGTTGCCGCCGCAGGCGCGCCTAGGTGTAACTACATGCCATAAAGTAGTAGTTGCTGTAATAGACTCAGTTGCCCCCAAAAAGGACAAAAGGGACACGTCCTAAGGACAGCAGCACCTTGAAGAAGCAGGCGGCTGCCAAGAAACACCTTGGGGTCGCTTTTTGCTGATTGTGCACAGAAAACCAAATCCACATCAATGTCGTCACATTGTGCCCCGTCTGTGCATTTGTGTGTGTGTGTGCCATGTGTGTGTGTGTGTGGGTGTCCTTTATAGTTTTGTTCATTTCATAAATATGCGTTTGTCCTTTTTACGGTTTTGGGCTTGGGTTCGAAGGCAGCCTGCGGCTTTCATAACTTCAGATGGACGGGCACACCTTTTAGCTGCCTCCGCAACCACCCCTGCCCCTGCAACACCCCGCTCTGCCCATAAGCAGATTCATAATTTGATCCTGGGGTAAATACATTTTATTATGATTTTTATGTATATGCGAGCCTGCAGTTTATATACGTTAGCAAGCCTAACCTTACATCAGCCTCTCAGCATCTGCCGGCCTCTTCAACCTTGCCACAGGTTGTGTCCGGTGCTTGTCCTTTGCCGTGTCCTCAGCTGCTGCCGCCTTAAGTGCAGACTTATGAATTGGTCAGGCGGCGACATATGCGTATATGTGTACACTCAGCCAAAAATAACCCTTAAATTCAAATCATACTGAAAACTACAAAATATATTCCCCAGTTTTAGAGATTATTTTTTCCACTTTTACCTGAAATGTTTTTCAAATCAAACTTTTTAAGAAAAGAGAATTTAATTACATTAATCTATACATTTACATACATATATATATATATGTATAGCAATACAAAGCAGAGGTGTCCTTGGCGCCAAATTGACGCAGATTTTGTGCACATTTCTTTTTCTGAGTGTATAGTTGACTTTGGGCTCGGATTTTCGGAGGGGTTGGTTGTGTGGCCGTTTGCTGCTTTTGTTTGTCTTTAATATTTTGCACATAAACATATATCTTTATTTATTTAGGTCGTTGCGTACCTCGACCAAGCAAAACTGTCTGTTGGGCACAAAATTTATTAAAATATTGGCAACGGCCAATTGACCAAAAGAAGGAGCCGAGACAATCGACGAGACACAGCTGCACTTGATGCCTGCTTGTTCTTGTTGCTATTGTTCTAGTGAACAGTGCCCCGCGTACAATGCCACACTCAACTCGCTTAACACTTTCACTTTCAACGCTAAATTAATTACAATTTATAGTTATACCCAGCGAGCAAAGGCGAAAAACGAATAACAAAACAAATTAAGTAGGCGTTAAAGTAGTTCATATTTCATTTTGCTGCTTTTATGTGGAAGCAACGTCCAAGAACGCAGACGAACAATTGGCAAGTGTTGACACACGGCCAGACTGCTCAAGTGCCCCTCCACCCATTGCCACCCCCTGTTGTGGCACTATCTATGTGGCACCTCGTCTTATGCGGACACTCCTCAGCCGATGATTGCTGCCACTGTTGCTAGTGCAACGGAATTTGCAACTCGCAATTACTTCTCAGTTTTCCTGGCAGTCTTTGATTCATTTCGCGCAGACAGCGACAATAGGCCAAATGACTCCAAACCAAACGAGCTCACAATGCTGCACATGACTCCACAAATACCCTATAAAGAGAACAGCCTATGCGGGTATATTGTTACTTTTCCTTTTTTTATGAAGTTAAGCAAACAGGAAACGAAGTAAATCATAAATGAATATGAGGATATTCAAATGTGAGATGTAAAATAAACCCCAACCATACCGAAAATTGATGGGAAATGGACGCAAAATAAAAAATTAAAAAAAGCAGATGGAAATAGAGAGAGAAAGAGAGAGAGAGGCAGATAAAGAGTAAGAAAACAAATAAAGAAAACATAGGAAACCCTCTTAGCCTGCTGGTGCTAGTTTGCTCAATATGAAAATATATTTTCATTACCAAAATCTGTGTTTTTTTTCTTCATCAGAACTGAACATAATTTGTATAGTTGATCACTAATAGATCTGGTTGTATTATAAATCAATGGGAATCGATATTCGCAAGGCGACAGCAGTTATCGATAAACTCAAATAAGTTTTATCAGACCTGGATTCACTCCAAATTTGAGGTCTGTTGCTTTTGATCGGCTTGTTTGATCGGCAAATGGACAGACGGACATGCCAAAATTAACTTGATTTTGGTTCGTAATCAAAAATTAGTATAGCTTATATATAATTAATTTTTAGTGTGCAGAATCTTTTAATGATCAATTTTCCATATAAATGGGGCCTGTATTTGAAACATTTCAATATATTTAACAGCTGGCTCCAGGTTGTCCCAGCTTCTATTCGAGCTCTCTCGACTAGCGCTTTCTTACTTGTTTTCAGTCCAATGCTGAGTAGTTCCATTCTGTGTGTTTTATGCAGTGTACCAAAAAAGTGTCCATCAATTAGAGGCATAAACAGCTGCCTGGTTGCAAGCAGCGAAGCAGTGAGGCAGGCAGGCTACTTAATTGGCTAGTGGAATCACCTACTCAAGTCAGCCATATATATTGCCAAAGAGACTTTGGCCCAAAAGGGGCCAAACTGGATAACTGAGCTGCTTGCCACATACACACACACGCACACACACATGCACACACACACACACACACACACATGAGCTGCACATCACGTAGCCAAATACTTTTGCACTTTCGCTTTTATTTCACTCCTGGGAGCTTGTTAGTCAAACGTGAGAAGTGAGACTCCATGATGAGCATCTTGATGTATTTGTCTGCCCGTGTGTGTATATGTGTGTATGTGCCTATGTGTGTGTATGTGCGTGTGTATGCATTTTAAATTTCAAGCTTACACTCAGAAAAAAGATCGCCCTGCATTTTTCGAAATTCACCAAGGTGAACTCCCCCAATTTATTTAGCAATTTTTCCTGTTCTTAATTTCAATGTGGATTTTCCTGAAATTGAGAAAAAATATACTAATATTAATTTCCAGCTAGCCAGAAGCCAAACATTAATATTTTAAGATTTCGAAAACCAGAAATACTTTCCAGATTTCACAACGATTTTTTCTGAGTGTAGGGGGAAGGGTTCGATTTGTGTGTTGTATCAGGTTGCGTAAGTCAATAAAATTTTCATATTTATTGACCATTAGAGGCACAAGCTCGATGTGATTTCGCTTTAAACTTTTCTCTTTTTTTTGGCACCTCGGGCGCAGCTGTGTCTCTCTGCCTCCCCCTACCCCCGGGCAACCCCCCACTGCCACCTCCGTGGCATGGTCTGTTGGGCATTCGAATTGTCGTCGTTGCCGTCGCCGTCGACGTTGCCGTTGTCGGCTCGACAATGCGAACAATTCGCGTTGACATGTTGTCTGCATAATTGCAGTACACGAGACACTGACGCCACTGCCAGTTGCCACGGTTGCCACACTTGCCACCGCTTGTGGCAGCTGACAGAGAGACGTCCCGCTTTTGTTAACGCTTAGGTGCGAAACTCCGCGATGAATCTCGTATCGCAACCTTTGTGAAATGTGAATACCTAGGTGGCGTCAACCTACTTCGGCATTTGCTCGAAAATAGACGCCAACTCGGCCCACAAAAATGGTTGCCACCTTTTTCGTTTTTGTTTTCGTTTTTGTTTTTGGTTTTGCGGCACAAAACCGGGTGCATGTGCAGCACTTGCCACAGGGGCATTGTCTTGCCGGGGAACACCCTGTGTGTTGGCGAAAAGGTGCAACCACTTAATGGGCGGAATGGCGAAATGCTTTGCATTTGGCTAGGTACGAATTTTGTGGCCAACAAATTTTCGTCGGCATTTTTGGGGCCAGGCCATGAGTCTGTCTGTCCGTTTGTCTGTCCGCTTGGCGTCTTGCCGTCGCCACCGCCATCAGCGGGAAACAAAAAAAAAAAAATAAAAAATAAAATAAATGAAATGAAAAATCATTTCATTTCAATCCATTTCACTTAAAAATACGCAACACCGTTCGAAATGCTCTCGAGGCGGCTAATAAATTAAGATTTTCTCAGCGCAAGCAACTAATTTCGAATTGAACGCACACACATTTCCTGGGAATACGTGAAAATGCAGCCGGTACATTTAATCGAAGGCGATATGCCTTCCAACAACCTGCCCCCTTCCAGCCCCCTGCCCCACCCCTCCGAATCACCCACTCTACACTCTACACTCATGGCTAGCACAAATCAAGCGCGCCGTGTGCCACACTTTTCCACCAACATCCAGAATCCAAAAACCAAATCAAAAAAATCAAATGGGACCGATGGAGTCGGAAGTAAACGACTCCACAATACACTGACCCGATTGAAGCATTATCAATTAGCCAGTTCCTTTCTACTTCATCTGAAAAGGTAAAATCTTCAAAATATGGCAATCATCCTGAAATTAATGTAATCAATTTACATTTTGCGGCTATTCAAAAATATGTTCCAAAGATATGTTCAAATATATATTTTATCAAAAAAAAAATAAAGGAAAATTTTAAAGGTATTTTTATATGTTTCAAAATACAATTCAGATCTTTTGCTTTTAGGAGTATATATTATAATAAGTATATATTTATAATGTTTTTTTGTTTGGTGGCTTCAGCTTCAGGTTAATAATGTATTAATAGTTGAAAAAAAAACCATTGCATATTTTAGTTTTTTGTTATCGTATCGTTTTTGTTTGCATTATTTTTCTGTGTGTATATCTTGCGAATTTCAATTCTCTATCCATGTCTGAATACTCTGCTACAATTTGGCTACAGAGTATTAAAACCGAA
This sequence comes from Drosophila trichaetosa, assembly GCA_035043205.1. Lineage (NCBI taxonomy): Eukaryota > Metazoa > Arthropoda > Insecta > Diptera > Drosophilidae > Drosophila > Drosophila trichaetosa. The sequence continues at coordinate 179,037 of JAWNNE010000640.1, read as the reverse complement.
AAAGTCCGCAGCACGCCAAACAAGACGGCGGCCCCCAAAAAGCATTTTTCAGTTTATTTTCAAATTCAATTTCAATAATTTTTAATGGGCAACGCAGCACGCACAACGTCTAATCGTCTGGCGTCGAATCCCTTCACATACATATACATATGTGGATATCTGCAGTATATAAATATATATAGATATATGCTCAAAAGTGGAGGCAGCCGTTTGGCTAATTAGTCGAAACTTTTTGCACAAACATCGGCTACAATTTCAAGCTCAACGCGAATGATGTGCGCCATTCCTCCACCAGCCTTTGAGTAGCTTGTGAGTACAAATATACATATATATATATATATACAACTATATAGACTATATATAAACTCGATCTGACGGAATGTTTGTTTACAGTTGTTGTTGTTGTTGTTCAACGGCTGCCTCATCAAAGAAACAACCATTTTTCGTATATATTGGCATTCGTTTTGCTTTGACATTTTGTGTTTTTTTCCCGCTGCTAAGGAAAACACCTTTGTGCGCCGCTTTTCCACCTATAAAACGAACAACTTTACGATCACTTTCCCCCCACTCGGGTTTCCTCTCGGACTGTCCATCGGGCAAAGAGATGTAAGCGAAATTTTTATGCATCGCGGCAACTTCCACGAATTCCACGCCGGAAATTATGACCGCCGTCGACCTCCACACACAGACCGTATCTCTCTCTCTCTCTCTCACACACACTCTCTCTGTCTGGTGGATTGGGCGACAACAATGTAGCCACAAAACATTAAAATATGAAAAATTCACTTAAAAATTGTAAACAACGCACGCTGCCTGCTCCCATTCATTGCATATTTCGAAATAAGACGCACAAAAAAAAAAAGCATCGGCAACAAATCGGAAAGCAAATAAAACACTGAAAAAGGCTGAAAGAACCGCAGAGGTGCTGCTGCTGCTGCTGCTGCCTGGCAGAGAAAAACTCTTTACGATCGATCGTTAAATAAATTGCCACATGAATCCAAATGAGGCATGGTCAAAACACAACACAACACGGCCAGTGCACCAATGCAGCCACTTACATAAGCATCTATACATATATGTACATATTATGTATTATGTGCATCCAAACGAACAAATGCTCAGCTATGCAACGCTGCACTCATTCACCATGATCTACTTGGCCCAAAAGTGTGCGCAGTTTTGGCCATTTGATAATGGGGCGGGGCTGTCTGCTGAAGCTAACTAAATCAATTTTGTTATATATTTCAAATACATGAAGAAAAAATACATAAATTAAATTAAATTAAAAATAAAATGAAACATTTAAAACAATTTCAAGCAAGAACTTTTCCCTTATGTCTACGTGATCTGAATAGAGCATCACCAATAAGATATATATACATATATTCTCGATCAGGATCAACAATGAGTTTACCTTCACCTAGGGCTACATTAAATATTTCTAAGAACTAGATGTAATGCTTTAATTTATTATACTACCTTTAGTATTAGTCCTGTTGAAAGATGGACATCAATGTAATCTCATCAGTATTATTATCACGTTGTGACCAGATGCAAGATATCGATCTTAAGTAATACGTCACTCACCTTTCGAAAGACTATATAGTATTCTGTGATATAATAATAACAAATAATAAAACCCTCCAAAAGAGTTTCATTGAAATGGAATTCGATAAGCTTGGAATTTGACATGTGCTTTTGCTGATGTTGACAATCACAAATGGGATTCCGCGAAAACAGTATGGAAGATATGGCATTTTAGCGAAAGTAAACACACTAGAGTGCCTGACGCATATTCGTGGAATTGATTAGACGATGATTTTGTGGTTTGTTCAACATTGGCCGAGCTGAGGATGAAGTTAATCGCTGCCAGTAAATAGTTGAATATTAATGAACAACATTTTTAACGGGCACTTGCAGCGCATTTATCGCTCCAGCTGAGAGGCGGACACGGGTCTAAGTCCGCGACTTGAGTCCGTGGTACTAAAAACGTAGAAAATCACTGCAGCAATTAAAATGAATTTATGAATCACGGAATCTCCGACTGACTGACTGACTGACTGACTGACTGACTGACAGGATAGACGCAGATATTGATGATGCGCGACTCTCTGCGGCAATATTGTATTAAAATTTTTTGCCATCATAAAGATTATTATTTTATGACATACATAAGTCGCACTGTAGGAGTGTGTGTGTGCGAGTGTGTGTGTGTGTGTGTGTGAGTGTGTGTAGTATGGACACGCGTCACAGGCAAATTCTAATAAATTTTTAATGCACTCCATCTCCTTTTAGATTTGAGAGCGCACTTTTATTATTGATATTTACTGCTCCAAACACATTTATCGATGATGCATAATTCAGCAGGGCTTGCTACATGTGGCATGTGTGTGTGTGTGTGTGTGTGTGTGTGTGTGTGTGTGTGTGTGGCATGACGTCAAGGACCAAAAGCGTAGACCTCAGCTGCGTAATTAATGAAGCCATAAAAACTACAGTCAATTAATTAAAAATGCAACCGAGCTGCGCGAGAAGTGAGAGAAAAATCTATCTTGTGTCCAGGCATGATGAGGCACGGCCAGAGTTGAATGTGCCAACTGTAAAATTGTGTTTTACGAGCGATCTGCACTTGATGGCCATTATCCATTACCTCGCCTCCCCCCTCAACTCTATACCCCTTGCCTTAGTTTCAGATTGCTCTATTCAAGTGCTTTTGTTGTTAAGTATTTGTCAAGTAAACTGGCGTCGGCCATTGTAAAAATTTTTATTATACACTCGTAAATGTCAAATGTAATTTAAGCGCACTCACACATGGCAAAAATGTCTATGTATGTGTGTTTATATATATATTATATATACATATATACATATATATAGCTAGACATTCAACTATTGTTTCAAGTTAACGGTTAGCTAAACGCTTGATTGAGCTGTGTGCCAAACAACTTGTAGCCACATTGCCACACAATACACATACACACATGTGTGTGCGGGTGTGGGTGTGTGTGTGTGTGTGTGTGTGTGTGTGTGTCTGTGTCTGTGCCTGTGTTGCTTGAATGTGTCTTGAGTTTGTCACCAAATGCAACATGTACCAAATGTTGCCACGGCACAGACAGACAGGCCGTAGAGAAATTACAAATTAAGTGAGACTAAACAAACACAGACCAAGTCTCTGCCTCTACACTTAGAAAAATTAGTCGCAATGAAAACTGGAAAGATTTTCTTGTTTATAGAAATAATTAATAACAATTAATAAAAAACGAAAAACAAATTTCTAAAAATTAGAAAGGCTTGCACTATGCGCCCAAATACAGGTCGAATTACTACAATTTTCTTTCTGTGTGTAGACTTCTCTCCCTCTCTCTCTTCCTCTCCTCAGTCTTCAGACCTGTCTCCCTCTACTCCGTAGATTCCCCCATCTATGAGCAATGCAAACAATTTACAAGAACTAATCAAAATATTTAGAAACACACTGAAAGGTGCCAGTCGCAGTTGCAGTCGGAAAAGCAAACGAAGAGTTTTTCCTTCACATTTCCATTTCATTTGCACATGAAACTTGGCAGCTGTCTGCGGATAATTTCAAAAGAATGGCCCAACATATGGTAACAGGTTACACCAATAGGCAAAAACAAAATCACATCGTCTCGAGTGGTATCTGAGCGAGTATTAACACGATCTATCACGACAGAAAAAAAACATATATAGAAGAATCCATTCAATATTAGGCAAAAGTTCTTAAGGATATATAATCGAATTTGCTCTCAAATGTTTTGATAAAAGCGGTCAAATAATATTAGTACTTTTCGAAAGGGACTTTTAATAACCTCTAAAATCATATAATGTTCATGTCATGTTCGTCTGTCTTTCTGTCTGAACAAGTCAATCTGAGTTTTGTTTTACAATATGCAGATAAAGCATATACCATTTTATCGATAACTGTACCCGTTTTGCGAATATCGATACAAATCGATTTTAGTTTGCTATAAAAGCCACAAATATAGAAATTCAGCCTTTCAATTAATATATAACATGATCAGACATATTATCAATCAATTGTGAAAAGTGCATTCAAATCTGATATGAAATGCAGGTTTTACTTAGAAAATTACAAAAAGGAAATAATTAAAATTAAATTAAATTAAATTTCTGATGAAAATGTATTTTGCTATTGATCTACTAAGTATTTAACAGCAGCTGTTGCCTTGCTCGAGATTAGCTCAAGCTCTTTGTTCAGCGAGGAAATTAATATTTTTTCTGCTTTCAAGTTGCTCATTTCTCTAGTGACGAAGCTGTTGGCAATAAACAACATTTTATATATAACAATAAATACATTTGCCATTACAATAAATACACTTACCATTTATTAAACGTAACATAAATTAAGCATCCCCCAAAGAAGAGTAGCATCCTCAGCAGCAGCGGGAGATGTTCCAATTGAACGATCTGTGGCTGAGTTCTCACGCTCTCTGCCTGGGCATGATGAGTGCATATTGAGCATTAATTAAATTAAACAACTAACAACAAATAAATGTAAACAGCGATAGTCGCCTGCCCCCCCCAGGGGGTGGAGTAGGCATAAGGACCAAACACCTTGCACACGTTTTGCGACACGTGTCGACCACTGAGCTACCAAATTAAACAGCTCTCTGTTTGGGCGAGTGCTGATGAGCAAAAGCAAACCGTAAATTGTCACATTACCAACCCCCTCCCCCTTGCACCACTCCACATGCAGGAAAATTGGAAAAACAGCGCATTGATTTCAAGCAACGTGTGCCGGGCGTGTGACCAGAGCAGCTACCTACACTCTGAGAAACACTGTCTAGTTTTCAAGCCAGTTGCCTTTACTCTGGAGAGTGTTTGAGCAGCCGGCGCTGACAGCACCACCTGCACCACCCAAGGCTGTGAAATGCTTGTTGCACGCCGAAAAAAGCCAAACGCCAAAAATGTGTGAGCTATTTGAATATTTCACACAAAAAAACCCAAGCAATTTTTACCCCGTTTTTTAAGGACTTGCTCTGATGATAATGAGCGCTGTGAAAAATAACCACTTCTTTTTCTTGGGTGGTTTGGTGGAGCGACAGTTGGGCTACGGATGACGGATGCATTGACACAGCAAATTAATATTAATTTTTGTCACACGCGCCGCTGACACTTTCTGCGTGCTGCGAGAAGTCCTTCTCCGAGGCATAAAAATAACACGGAATTATTTTCAAAACATTTACTTTGCTGCTGAGTGGCTCTGATATGATGATGATGTTGTCTGTCACTCTGTCCATCTGTCCGTTTGTCTGTCTTTTTGTATTTCTGTCTGCAATTGGGCCTTGCCACGTATCCTGTGACAGGATATCAAGTGAAATGATGCGCGAGTCCGTCCGTCCGAGCGTCGTCGAGCAAGGACTTGAGTAATTAGTTTGGATTTTGTGGCATTATAAAATCTCTTCTTCTTTTTTTTGGTTTATGCGACTGCCGCACAAATATTTATTCAAGTGTTAAAGTGTCTGCAGCGCAAAAAGCAAAAACCATTTTCTCTTCCTCTTCCTCTTTCTTTTTTTGTATTTAAAATTTTTGATTGTGCCCCATTGCAAGTGCCGTCAATCTTTGTCTGCCATGAAAAATTAGACACCTTATGCATTGAGCAAATACGAATACGAAAAAATGAGTTCTAGAACTTTTTCGAGGCAAACTTTTGCCAGAAAAAAAAAACATTTTCATACACAATCAATCCTTGTAATTGGCCGTTACGCGTTTTCCTGCTAGCATTTTTCTAGTTTTCCCATGAAAAACGTAGCGCCAAGTGAAACTGAAGCAAGAAGAGAAAAAATAGGAAACGCCAGACTAAAAATCAAATGGCAAATGTAAAAAAAAGCTGAAAAGGAAAACTCACGCGCTGCAAAAGGGAAATGCAAAAGAAAAGTTTAATTTTACTAATCACAGCAGCGTAATTACGTGGAAAATGAATTTTTTTTGTTACTTTTGCTCCTTCTGCTCACCCTCTAGAAGGCAATGTCTTGAGCAAGGGAAAAGTCTGTACCTTTTCCCAGCACACCCAACTCCTCCCTTGGCCCCAACTTTGACAAACAAATAACTTGCAATTTGTACGTTTTAATTTTTGTGTGTTTTGTACGGAAAAATTTTTCAATTTTACTTTGGTTATTAATCAAAGAAGGCAACTTGAGCCAACCGAGTTGGAGCCAAAAGTCAATGCCTTGGCTCGTCTTGGCCCAGTTGAGGTCAGTCTTGGCTCCGACACACACACACACTTCTCTGAGATCAGCTCTGCAAACGTAGCTGTAACTCTGGCTGTAACTCTAGCTGTAACTGTATCTGTATCTGTAACTGTATCTGTATCTGTAGCTGTAGCTGTATCTGTAGCTGTTTCTGTATCTCATCCACACATGGCCACACACAGAAAAAAATAAAGTACAAATATTCCCAGGCAGGCGAACATAAATTGTTCAAAAACTAAACACGCAATTCAAGAGTCTAATAAAGTTACGCAAACAAATGATGCGGTGGTGCCCCCAAACGGGGCAAAGTGGAGCAGCACCGCCAATGAGTGGTGTGTGTTCTTGTTGCCTAATGTGCACCGCAGATACACACAGCTACAGCTACAGCTACAGATACAGATACAGATACAATGTCGCAGCAACACTTTCCACCAATAAGTTGATTTTTGTTTTTTTTTTTTAATTGCAACGAGAGGCAAAGTGTTAAAGAGTTTATGTGCAACATTTACAGAGTGAAGTGGGCGGTTGTTGGTTGTTGCTGGCACACAAAGAGTGCTGCCCCATTCATTTCCCATGCGGCATACACACACACACACACACACACACACATACACACACAATTATAAACGCAATAAAATACTTTTCAAGCGAAACTCATAAATTTTGAAAAAGCGACGCTGGCGACAAAGAAGCTGACGACGCGACTCTCGACTCCGATTCCGACTCCGATTTCGATATACCCCATTTTTGTTGCACTGACTGCCGTGTGAATGAGTTTACCCCAAAAACAGGGGATCGGGCAGACGGCGGTGGGGTTGGAGGGACGAGGCAGCTGCTCCGCCAATGGGATTGGACTGTCTGCGAGCTGTTTAGAAGAAGCCAATGGACTTGGACTCGCCGCTTTAAGAGTTAATCACACCAGATGTTAATGGTTTTTATGGTCGTGTTTACTATGCAACAGCCCCTCCCCCACCTCTCTCTCTGTCCCCCTCTGCAAGTGTAGCTGTATCTGTATCTGTATGTGTGACACTCGGCTGTGGCATAAGGTGACATCATCATCATCCTCATCAGCAACATCAGCTGCGTTGAGCGACAGCCAGCCGTTATATATACACTAAAAGAAAATCTCCATTCCTATGCCGCCAAGGATAAGCCAGCCCATTATTCAGAGAGTATATTTCCAACAACCAGAGTTTTTTCCTATCCATTTACTAATTTCCAGCTCGAATTTCATTTTGAAGCGATTTTTTCTCTGAGTGTATATATATGTTTGTTGGGGTAGCCTACTCCTGCACCTAGCAGCAGCTCCCCCGTCCCAGCCCCCGCCAAGGGTCGCTTATTATGCTAAGCTAAATGAGTTTAAATTCTGCGTCTGTTTATTTGTTTGTTTGCCTCTCTGTTGAATGATTTGTGTCTGTTTGCCTTCGAGTTGCAGTTGCAATGTGTTCAAATACTTATCAAGTGTGTTTAGATGAGGATTTTGTTACTTATCGCTGCTCGGCGTTAACAAACCTAAGTTGACTCATTTCGACATTTTATGGCTTACCTATTCAAAAAAAAAAAGCCATTGTCGTCTAACGAGGCACTTCAGCGATCTGAGCTGAAGACACTCGGCAATTATAAGCAAATTAGTCGATTTACTGTAGATATAGCTAAACTGGTTTGTTCAACTTACAACAGGATTATGCTGCATTAGAGACACTGAGAAAAGTCAGTAGTATACCATAGTTCATAATGTTGAATGCCTCAGAGCCCTGCAAGCTTAGCTCAGTCATGTCCACAACTCGTCTCTCGATGCGCGATGTGAGACTGTTGAGATCCCTTTCCAGACAGGCGCCCTTCGAGGTTCGCACTCTTCTCGAAACATATTTGCCATCCACATGGACAGTGGTCGGGCAAGATTTTGGAGTTCATCGATATCCTGGGGAGACAATGCATCATGGAACACAACTACAAATGGATTAAGCAGAACAATTTCCATTTTGAGGGGTGCCAGTCGTAGAAATGGCGAAGTCTTCATTTCATATTCGCAGTGCAGGTTTAATTGTGGCACAAATTGACCTCGACAACCTCGAGAATAAGATGTAATATTCTCTGTGGCAACAGGTTTCCATTTGGGCTCATTCCTGATCATATTCTGGACGTAAGTTCTCAAACTGAATACTTGGGTTTTCTCTGATTTATTTCCCATTATCAGAGCATGATCCAAAATTGGCATAGCTGTGGAATAATACTCTGAAACACAGATATCAAGTGAGTCATCTGCACGAATTCAAGCGGAATTCACTCACTATTTTCAGCAAATGCACTGGCCATGAAGTACACCAATCTCTCAGATCCCATCAGAGTCGGAGTTGTCTGATTGGAAATGAGCCATTTGCCAGTCTCGGCGAACCATTGCCTGGCCAGATGCGGTTTGCCTTGTTGATGCAGGAATTGGCCAATCCTATAGGTATCCATTGCATTAAGACTTGATCTGCGGATGGCACTCTGATGGGTTATTCTGATGGGTGCCACACAAATATAACTCACTCGTACTGCTTGCCGTTGAGCAATCCCTTGACCACGTCCCCAATCGTCAAATTGTACACATCGATCAGGCGTTGGATTGCCTCACAAGCCTCCTTCAGATCAGTCGGACTCGGCAGCTCTGATTTGTGCTGGGCGAGATGGAAGATGTGCGACCAACACACGGGCTCCTCAATGAACACCTTCCGCTTGCAATAGTGGAACAACACTGGGAAAAATAATAGCTTTAGTTTCATATAAATCAAGTTAGGCTTTGGAACTTACCTTTTCAGTGTATTCAACTTTCTCTCCAGCTTATCCGCACAGCCGTTGAGGTTCTCAATGAGTTTGGCTTCCAGCAGGAGCAGCGAGACTGATGTCGAGTGACTTTCCTCCAACGTTTTATTTCCATTCCAACAATGTTGCTATTGTTCCTAACTTATTTTAGAGTGTGGATTTGAGAAAAAGAAAGACTTGAATTGATGTGCTGTATTGCGCATAAGAATTGGGCAATTTTTATTGCAGATTTAATTAAGAATTTTTCAAATTTCTCATGCGTGTAAATTTAGTGAGGAACGGTGCGCCGCCAGTCGTGGAGCCAGTCGTGGGGTTTGATTTTGAGTGAAAGGATGGGGCTGTGGCTAGGCCTGGGGGTTGGGATGGGGTTGTGGATGTGAATGTGGGTGTGGGTGTGGGTGGGGGTGTGGGTGGTGGTGTGGGTGGGGGTGTGGGTGGGGGTGTGGGTGAGGTTGGTGGTGCGGTTGAGGGTGGGGGCGTGGGTGGGGATGTGGTTGAGGGTGGGGGCGTGGGTGGGGATGTGGTTGAGGGTGGGGGCGTGGGTGGGAATGTGGTTGAGGTTGGGGGTGGGGATGTGGGTTTGGTTGTGGGTGGCGGTGTGGGTGGGATTGTGGGTGGGGTTGAGGGTGGGGATGTGGGTGAGGTTGGGGGTGGGCATGTGGGTGGGGTTGTATTTGTGGTTGTGGTTCTGGTTCTCGTTCTGGTTGTGGTTCTGGTTGTGGGCGGCTGCACTTCGGTGGAGTTTACCAAGCAAATGGCTAAGGCGGCACAGCTTAGGATCAACGTTGGGATTCTCATTGCGATGTTTGTGGAATTCTTCTGAATACTGATCTCTGTGTGGAGACCGAGAGCTATTTATACCAATTTCAATTTGGGTTCTGTTTACCCAACTATCGCTGCTGTGTTAATCATTTGCTTGAATTGTTTACCCGCCCAACTTAAACTATAATTTCTGCACGAATAATCCATGTCAATTGCTGTTTTTTCTGTGTCAACTGAACACCTTGGAAATTGGAAATAAACACATTTCGCATAAACAAACAAGTTAAGCATTATATATTTCGTAATATTTTTAAAAGGTGGTATATTCAGTCTGAACTAAAAACTGTTCACAAATATCAAAAATGTTTTCAAAATACGATTAAATTGAAATTCAAGTCACCAATTAAATGGTAGATATTTGGAAGTGGAAAATAAAATATAAAATGAATACGGAATTAAATTATTATAATATATACTCGGAAGTGTTTTCTTTTATATATCTTAGTCATGGATTTATCTGGTTTTGAGAGTGCATTGTAATTGTCTGAATCACGTATAGAGTGAAGTCAAACACGCTGAGACGACGTTTAGAATCGAACTGAGCTGCTCTGACGAGCAGGCTCTTTATTTATATGAAATGCTTAAACCTAAGTACATTATATATAATATACATAATATACATAATATACATAATATGCAGCCGCTGCTGGTATTGCGTCTCTGCTCAGTACTTTTATGCAGACGATCGCCGCACCGCGAGCTGCCGCCAATCCGTCGCCTATATTCCTCGAATTGTTACGCGGCTGGGTGTGAGGCTACCGCATTGCGCCTGCCTGGCGCCTATAAGTGACCGTCGCTGTAGGCAGCTAGCGTCGTGACTCATTTGCAGCTGCATATAACGGTAGTTGCGAATCGTCATAGGCAGGCACAACGATGAACAACGCCGGCTTGCATGGGCCAGCTATCATCTCACTGCTTCACATGTTCGTACTCGAACAGTAATTATAATAAATATTTGTACCCATGCCAAAGGGGAACTCTCTATTTAATTGTGTGCAGTGCTCTTGTCTAACTTATTAGACTTCATTTACCATTATGCCTAAGGTTATGCTTGGGGATTTCGTATACCAAGCCGATCTTTTGCCGTCTCCCTCTCTGAGACGAAGCAGTACAGAGTCGAGCGAGTATTGGTTTTGCAAGTCCCATCGACTTGGACGCATTTAAATAATTAAAAATATTAGCCACCAACAGAAGATCCTCTGTGGACAAGTGAAATATATTTTAAGATTGAATTGAACAATAATCCATGTACCCCCAAGGACAATTAGATGTCCCACCACGCCAATTTCGGTAGCCGAAAACGCGCTGCTTGCCGCAGCAGTTACGCAGAGGTTCTTGGATGGTTTCTGTTCCTGGGCCAACCGGTGGAACATCTGCATCAATGAGACCAAGTCTCAGCATTGTAGTTTGCGCTCAGGAGTGGTAACTGTCCAACTGTCCGACTCAACAACACGAGCATACCTCAGAGGAACCATGATCGCTACCTGGGTATGTATCTGAACAGGAAACTTACGTGGCAGCGTGTAGATCCAAAAGGGCGAAACTCAACTGGTTGCTGAAGTCATCCAGCAAACTCAGCTTGAGCAACAAGCTGCTGGTGTACAGGAGCATCATCGTGCCCACATGGACATTTGGGATTCCATTTTGGGCACAGCAGCAAAATCGTGGATTAATCAAATTCAGGTCTTGCAGAACAAAGTGCTAAGACACATCTCTGGTTTTAAATACCCCCATGTATCTATATATATATATATATATATATATATATATTATTTAATTTTAAGGAAAAAGTACTCAAAAATATACTCTTGTTGAACCATTATGCTTCGATGCAATCCTTGATCTTTGCAGCTACAATTACAAAGATACAAATTTGATAATTAGATATAGGCATGTATATAAATATATGTATATATACATATATTACTTATCTGAACTTTCATTTATTGCAAGCTCCGATATGCGTGGTAGTATTTATTTTGGCATGGCTTTGATAATTGCGTCGCCAAGTGAAACGCATTTTGGGCCAATTTACATAATTTATGATGGCTGGCAGAATGTTTGTGGCCCACGCTCCATGCAGAATCTGGCCAGAAAAATTGCATACAAGTCGAAACAACAATTTGTGTTGGATGATTTGTGGATATGTGGAATTGCAGCAGCGACTTTGTTGGCGATAAGATCCCCAAAACAATCAAAATATTGTTGGCGACTGTCTCGGCTCGGCTCGGCTCGGCTCGAATGCATTGTGGATTGTGGATGGGTGATGGCCAAATTAAACTAGTCTCCGAGATTTATCATTTCTCTGGCCATATATCAACGGGTTCGAGTGGCAGCCCAATAAAATATGGCACTTGTTAAGGGCCCCCGGCCAATTACCAATTGCCAAAAGCCAGAAGCCAGAAGCCGACCAAGCGAAAAGCTGTCGCGATATTTTTTGGGAAAATTAACAATGTCATACAGATATATGTATAGAGATATAGTTGTGGCAATTCCAACTCTAGATTTATGCCAATTTAAAGAGACACAACTTGTACTTCAGTCCGATGCTGATTTATGGCATTGTTTTTGGCCAAAGGGTACAATTTGGGTTGCCCCTTTTATTGCCCAGCATTTTGGGAGCTGCCCATAAATTATGTGCTCAAGATCAAATTGCTACCTTCATGTAGAAGTAGAAGTCTTGCCTTGGTTTTGTGTGTGTTTTCTTTATGCTTTCAATTAAGTCAATTGATTTTAATTAGACCATGACTTGGGCATAAATTCTGTAAGCATATTCCCAAGAAATAATTATTATTATGATTATTAAACACGCGACTCAGGGTGAGCCACATCTATACACAAATATAAATGCCTAACGAATGTTACCTCGCCTGTAACTTAATATCTGAGCAAATACTACTCCCTGTCCCTCTCTCACTCCCTCTCCGACTACCTCTCTCTCTCTCTACCCATTCAATTAATAGGAATTACGCGTAGACGGCCAAGTTGAGGCATAATGCACCAGCAGCAACAGCAACGGAGGAGTCGTCTGTTGAAAGTGCCCACATTTAATGCCAACTGCTCTGCTCCTTAATTGGTGAAACACACACAGGCACACACACACACACACACACACACACACACAGGCAGACACTCGCACACACTCAGTGTCACACACAGCGAGCGGGACTCACATGCGACGTGCTTCAATTGAGGTGATCAACGTTAATTAAAAGCCAACAAAAGACAGTCAAACTGACTCAGGCCCCGTTGTTGTCGCTGGGCTCATTAAGTGGCATGGCCACGCCCACAACACAGCAAACGCCCTACGCCTCATGCCCCACACCCCTCACTGCGGCGATCGAGATGAAAAATTAACATTTCGCGCATCATTAAAATTCCAACAGTAGAGGAATAATGACTGCACACTGAGCCATATGGAACGGCTACACTTTGTACACTGAAAAAAAAACAAGTGAACAAAGGAAATACAAAGTCCGATTTGTATTCTCTATGTAAAACAAATATTTCAATAAAGGGGAAAACTTAATGCAAAGCAAAATTTCTATTTTTGTCTGTTTTTATATTTTTATAAAAACTTGCAATTTTTATTCTGTATAAGCAGAGCTGTCCTTGGCCATTTTATAAATTTCAGGGCAATTTTTCTCCGAGTGTACATATAGCAGAGTTAGATATAGAAATGCATATGTACATGCAGTTGACAAATGCCGCAACGTGCTCAATGTTTCCATTTCCATTACCATTTCCCCATTTCTATCCATCTATCTATCGTTCTGTGATTGCTGCTGCTGCTGCTGTTGTTGTTGCTGCTTGCCTCGTAGTAGTTGTAGTTGTAAGTAGTCGCTTCAGCTGTGCAACAGCCTGCGGCTCATTTGTCGCAACAGCAACAGCAGCAGGCAGCCGACGGCGTCGGAGGCGAGAAATGAGTAAAACAAATGCGTCAACACCGAATTTTCATTTGGTTAATGTGTGAAAGCGGACAAAACTAAATACGAAATACGAAACACACTCGCACACACACACACACACACACACTCGCACACACACACACACACACTCGCACACACGCAGACACACTCGTCTGCCTAAGCAGGCATCAGTGAAATAATAACATGAATTTATCAATTTGTCATGTTGATATTTGTTTGGCAATTTATTTTCCACATGCCACAAGCAGAGAGACAGTCTCGGGGCAGCATCGGAAGCAGCAGCAGCAACAGCAGCAGCAGCAGCATTTACACAGCTCATTTCTTTGCCAGCTCGGTTTTTATATAGTTTTGGGTACACTTTGTGCAACTCGTGGCATATGTAATGCAATTGTGGGCAGTAATTGATTGTCCTACTTAGCCGACTTACTGCAACTCAATGAGATACAGATGTTCAAGGTTTCCCAACCCCAGACGTGATGATGAATCGTCGACTATATATATTATAATAAAGGGTTTTACTTAGTTTCCGAATAGCATAAACTAATAGCAAAATATTTGACTATAATTAATATGCTGACCGCATCACAATTTCTAATAGTTGCATTCATTTCTATCATATAGAGAGTGTCTTAAAATTAGTTGAAGTTGAACATTTTGAAGCAAATCAAGCTCAACAAAAGACTTGTTTTGAAAAGTGTTCAAATCAGCTTCACTAAATAAATGGAGTCGTCTTCTGAAATGTGCTCGACGCACTATCATTACTCTCACAACTCTAAAAAAAAACTTGTGATTTAAAATGTTTGCATTTTGTTCAGCACGTGAACTGAAATAGCTGCCTCAAAGCAAACGATCCCAAAAGACTCGCAAAAAGTTTTGTAGGCAATTTTCATTTGTTTTTTGTTGTTGTTGTTGTTGTTTGTTAAGTGATAAACATACCTCAGTTTTGAAAATTGTTCAACGCACTTAGGGAAAAGCAGAACGAAAAATGTGCACATAACATTGAATGGGTTCATATACAACCCGCATCATATGTGAAAAATGTAGCAACAACAACGAGTACAACCGGGCCAAAAAGCCAAACAAAACAAATTTCAATTTAGCTTAAAGATTTTGCGCATAAAATTTGTAACACTCAATTAGTTTAAGCGACAACAACGACAACAACAACAACAACAATTGTGTGTTATATGAAATGTTTTAGCAACCCTCGCATGACGAGTAAATCGCATAAATGCGGCGACGTATGAATTTCATTTAATATGATTAGTGTGGGCCCTCTGCTCCTGGTCTATATATATATACATATATATATATATATATATATATATATGTGAGACCTTGTTGAGTTACAAGTGCAGTTTGGAGGGGGTTGCTGGGTTCATTTATTGGGTCATAAAAATATTTACGCTGCATACTTGCGGGCGATGCAGCATAAATCAAGCCAAAGGCAGCATTATGATGAGCAAAATGAAACTGGAACACGAAAGAGACAGCAAAATGGGAGAAGGAAAGAGAGAGATGGGGGGGGGGGGGGGGGAGAAAGCCTCGCTGACTTAATAAGAGTTAAAAGGTGGTGAAATACGAGCTAAACTGCTGTGCCACACGGGGTTGCAAGCGCAACGAAAAAGAAAAAAAAAATACAACTAGAGAAAAATCAATTTAATTTCGCTAATGTAGTGTAATACTTGGGCAGTTAAGGTTAGTACTTCAAGGCTGGCAAAAAGCGATTAGCAACAAATGCTCTATTTGAACCTGCCCACAACCCACCCTTGAGAGGGGGGGGGGGGTGGAGTAGTGAGGGGGCTGGAGTACGCTTTGTCAGCGCACTAAAACAAAATCTTCATTAATTCTGATCGATGACCATAAATCCTTTTCGGTGTTTCGGTTCTTTTGGCTGTCTGTACATGTTGCATTGCTGCAACAATCAAATGATTGAACACTTACCAATTGACAGAAAGGAGCAACGAGAAACAGGAAAACACTTGGAAAAAACTATTAAACTTAATTTCGTAAATCACCTCCTTAGAAAAATTTTATATTATTACACAATAGTTTACAAAATAGAAAAAGGACCACATTTCAGGAACTTCCGACTTCGACTAATTCTAATTTTAAGAAAAATGTTTTCTTATATTTTGATATTATTTTTAAAAACAAGAAAAACTTTTTGCTTTTAGAGCGATTTTTTTGTGAGTGTAGAGAGAAGCAGAGCCGGGCAAAGCTTTGCTTTCGAGCTAAGACAGGATGAACATGGCATTTGGCAGGGCACAAGAAAGAAGCAACAAGGAGCAGCGGGACAGCAAGGACGACAGGGACAGTCAGCCAGCTCATACAAATTCGACAGCTGAAAGCGTTTCCGGTTCCGTTTTCTTGTCTTTGTTTGCCTACATTTCTCGATTTTCTTTGCCTCGCCATCGATGCAGCCGAGCGCGTTTATTTGTTGCTCGTAATTTATTTACTGTCCACATCGGTTCGAAGTTCAGCTACTGTTGCTGCTGCTGCCACACACACACACACACACACATACATACACATACAGTTGCAAGTTGCTAGTTAAATATTGCCAGTAGCTGGCAACTCTTCTTGCAACTTGTTGTTGTGGCTCTGCGTTGCCAGTGAGTGATAAATTAATCGCTACATCAGTTTTTAATTCCGTGTTGCTAACGATTTATCTCTTGGCATGCGTTGGCGTGCGCCGCATCCCAAGCCCAAAACTCAAAATCCAAAATCGCATCCAGCACACTGCAACCAAGTTCTGTAAAAGGTAAAAATTATGTCAACTCTTCCAACTTTAGACAAGTCGAACAAATTTACATATAATTTTTCTATTTGTAGAAAAATTCAAGTAGTTTGCTGCAGGTCCTTGCTTTCACCTGGGTTGAATAGGTAAGTAAATTTGATTTGCATACTTTTGCAACACGCACAACTACTCGTAGGTTCGGGGACTTAAGATCATTTTTGCAGCATTCCGTAATATGGCTTGAGAATAATCTGAATTAATTTTGAATTTTGTGCAAGGGGAAATTAATTTCCTTTCGTGGATAATTTATTATATATTTTATAAGTCATAACTTTCGTTTTTTTCCAATCAGTTTTAATTTTTTTATTTTTGTTTTTGATGAAGCTATTTTTATCTGGCATAGACATATAAATGTTATTTCTTACTATTTAAGTATTAGTTTCGTTTCGAAGCAATTTTTGGTCACTGTCTTGCAACTGCTGTACCCACAACGACTCCGACTCCGCCCCCCTGTTGCCTGCTGCACCCCTGCCACCCCCGTCTGGCCTCTACGAATTCGCGCACTGTTTAAAATGATGTATGGCAAAAATTTTGACAAATGTACAAAAATGAGTCATGAGTTTCGTTGCGCAAACAAAACGCGGTAGTTGTTCTTGTTGCCTGCCCCATGTTGCAGCAGCAGTTGTTGTTGTTGTTGTTGCTTGGTCTCACTATTTGCAGTTGACTTTTTCATGTAGTCGTCGTCGCCAGCATCGTCAAAGTCGCAGTTGCTGTTGTCCTTGTCTTTATTATCCACAACACAAACAAGCAGCGAGGCTGAAGCTGAAGCTAAATGTGAAACTGAAACTGAATCTGCAGATGGAGATGGAGCCATTTACTCCATGGCTGCTTACACATGTTATTTCTTATGGAGAAAGGAGGAGGGGCGGCGGAGGGGAAGTTGTGCATAATCTGTCGCCAAAACATTTATCATTTTGCGGACTTACCTTTGGCTGCTCAGCAAAACTTGTGCATAAAGCCACGGCAAAGACTATCCGTCAGTTTGCCCCATTTTATGCGTAATTTGGAGAGGAAATACAATTTAAAAATATACATAGCTGAAACAGTAAAATCGTAATGTCAGGTGTCAAGACATATATATAAATATATATGTATAGTAAGTTATGGGACCAATGTCAGACGTCTCTCGTAGACCGGTCTGGAACAACGAGCTCCAGACTTAAAAAACAAAACTCAGCCACAAAAAGTGGAGCGCCGCGTGGAATATGGCGGACTGGTCCAAGTCCAGTGACAGGGGCAACAACAACAACCACAGCAATAACAACAATAATAATCGTGGTCGTTATAATCGCGCTGGCGATGCCCAAGAATATCGCCATTTTCACAATCGTAATCGAGATTTCCGCGATAGTCACTGCGATGTGCCCAGCGATCCACCCTTTATCGCGTTTGTGGGTAATCTGCCTAAGGGGCTCGTCCAGGGTGATGTAATGAAGATATTCGAGGACTTCGAGGTGAAGAACGTGCGCCTAATCAAGGATCGTGAAACGGATGAGTTTAAGGGTTATGGCTATGTGGAATTCACCACACTCGATCAACTGAAGCGAGCTCTTGCCCACAATGGACGTATTAAGCTCGATAATTTATCGGCGCCGTTGCGGATCGATATTGCAGATCATCGGCGACAGGGTGTTTCAGCTGGTGGACAGGGTCGAGGAGGTGGTAGGGGTGGTGGCAGATCTGCCCCCGACAACCATAATAATCAACGACGTAATTATCGACGCGACGATAGTCCGGGTCGCTCCTCGACCAGTTCCACTTTTCGCCAGGATCGCCAGGAGCGCAGTCCTGGACAAGGTGGCTATCGCGGGGGTCGTGGCGGCAGGGGGCAGAGAGGAGGATTTGGGCGAGCTCGCTTCAACAATGATGGCAACGATGGCAGCAATAGCAGCGATTATGGCTCGCTGGGCGGAAATAGTTTGGGCAGTCCCCGTCAAAATGTGTTTCCACGCAAATCATCCACCAGTTTCCAGAGCAATCGCAGTTTTCCAAACTACTCCAGGGGCAACTACAATAATCGGTGAGTATTCACGAGTGCACTCCTGAGTGTCACTAATATTCACTCATCTCTCCCAATGCAGTTACAATAATCGCAACAACTACAGCAATCACAACAACAACTTCAGAAGTGATGGAGGCCAACGCCAGCGCAGCGTCAGCAATGACAATGGACACTTTTCGAATTTCGGACAGAATCGCACTCGAGATCGTCGTCGGTACTATAATCCCAATGATATACAGACACAGTCGCCACCGGCGACGAGCACTGCCAGTCTAGACGATGAGGATCGGCCAAAAATAGTGCTCCAACCCAGATCGGTGACTGAACCGATTAATGCCCTGGCCGAGACGAAGCAGTCGGCGAGCATTTTTGGGAATGCCAAACCGCGCACGAATCAACAATCGGCTCCACCACCAAACGATGATGCACAACCCGGTGGCAGCAACCAGGCAGAGAAACCATTATAAATACCACACACACAACAACATTGGTTAGTTTAGCGAAAATTACTTAATCAACAACTCAACAAGAAGCAAAATACAACAGCAGAAGTATCGAAACCATCTCATTGGGATATTATATATAATACTACAGATATACCCGGACTACACGATTGGCTTTATTCCCTTGCACACAAAAATAAACTTGATTCAAAATGTCTGTCCAAGTTCGACACTCTTATTTTGAGTGGTAAGTCAGCGTTTATTATATATTAAATATTTACAGACCAAAAAAAAAAATAAATTTTCGAGTTGTCCAACATGTCAGTCAAGTATTTATTTGGATATATTTTGAATATAAACAAGAATTCCCATTTAATTTACTTAAAGCTAACTATATAAGTAAATATAATTTATATATATATAATATAAATATAATTTAAATTAAAAATAAACAGTTAGTTTTAAACAAAACTTCCTCAGTTAGGAATTATATTTTATATTTTCAAACATTCAACTTCTTACTAATAATTTGCTTAGAAATATTTGAAAAATAAATAATAAATATTTCTGCATATATATATTATATTTTATATATATAATTCAAATAAAATAAGTCATATAAATATTTATATTGATATATTATTAAAATAAATTATGATAAATTTGGCAATCAACTATTTTTAAAAGAACTTTAGCTTAAGTTGAGGCTGTGAATCGAATCCGAAGTCTTGTGCAGTAAATCATATTATAATATATATATATAAAGTATATTGAAATGATTCGTTTAAATAGAGATGACTTTGTTAGTGTGGTTTCAGTGGTTACGTAAAAGCGAATCTGTTTCTGGTTATCTCTTAATTATTTCTAGATGTAATCTCAAACAAATTCGCCGGCTGGGCAGAAGAGCTTCCGCTCTTAACTGGGCTATAAATTTGCAAAAGTTAATGCGCAGTGACAAAAAGAGCGGCAATTAGAGCCACAAAGCCAGGACACTGATAGGG
The DNA here is from genome assembly GCA_035043205.1 of Drosophila trichaetosa. NCBI lineage: Eukaryota > Metazoa > Arthropoda > Insecta > Diptera > Drosophilidae > Drosophila > Drosophila trichaetosa. Next base: position 159,011 of record JAWNNE010000640.1, on the reverse strand, counting down.
ACATGGCCAGGCGATAGGCGAAAGGCGATAGGCGAAAGGAGATAGACACACACCTAAGCAGGCAGCTGGCCAAGGAAGGACATTCGCGGCATTAACTAGTCAACTCGAACTAATTGAATTGAATGAGATTAAAGAATTTCACGCCGAAATGAAGATGTTGCCAGAGTCAAAGCCAAGCCAAGCGAGACGTGACCCCGGCAAGGACTCCTTCCTGACTGCTCCTGGCTCCTGGTATTTATGTGCCCAAGATTTACGAGCCACAACAAGGCACTTGGCGCTGAAATTGAGCCGCGCATCCGCCATCCTGGCCAAATTGGCTTAATTTCTTTTTAATTTGCTGCCTGCGCACTCCAACCAAAAATTCAATTTGAAAAAGTGGCCGGCACACCCCAAAAAAAAAGAAAATAGGAATATAAAAAGGACATGAGGTGCACACAGGACTCAAAAACTGAAACTGGCCGACAGTATTCGGTATTCGATTTGCCTATGCCTATATCGTCTCCACACGCAAAGTCAATTTACGCACGAACATTTTCAATTTACTTGGACACCAACCGCAGAGGAAATCGCCTCCTCCCTCTCCGGCTGCACTTTACAGAAATCCCGCGTAAAATTCACGGCATTAAAGTACTTTTTTTCTTCTTTTTTTTTGTGCTCCTTTCAAACGTATTATTTTTTTTTTATTTCTTTTGAAGTTTAGCCCCCACCGTGCTCATTTTATTTGCCTTTTTCTTTAGCACTTTTCCGCGCTTTTCTTCCTTTTTTTTTGTGCCCGTGTTCGTTAATGTGTCACACGCACTTTGGAAGCAATTGTTGTTGGCAGGAGCTGGGCAGGAGTTGGCCAGGAGTTGGCCAGTGGCTGGGCGTCTGGCAAAGTTGACGACGTTGACGCCCATGGCGCAATTATTATGATTATTGGGTACAGCTGCACTTGGACGCAGCAGTCCTGGACCAAGAGGACCCTCCAGGGCGAGCCGGCGACCAGGCCACTTATAAACAAAATTGTAATTTACCTTCACATCGCCAGCTTCCTTAGTTTCCTCAATCTACAGCAGCCAAGTTGAAGTGTTGTCCTTCATTAGGGGTTGGGTCTGTGGGTGCGGCGAGCGGGGAGGAGGTTTTCTTTCACTTTGGACGCTGTGCATCGCCTCGGGGGTCACGCGTTCATAATCGCGCTGAATGACTTCATAATGAAAATATTAAAGGTGTTTTGTTGTTGTTGTTGTTGCTGTTGTTTGTGTTGCTTAGCCGTCGGCCAGGATACATTCTACTTTGGCCAGGCTGAAGTCGCCGCAGCCATCACAAAAGGCGCCAACTTTATGTTTATGTCAAGCGCAAGTCATGACCATAAGCAGGGGGCCATCAGCAGGTTGGGCGTAATTTAATCATAAATCGCCTTCTTTTTTTTCATTAAATGTAAGTGCAATCGCAGCAGCTGGAAAGGGCTGTTTGTGGGCGAGGCTGAGCACAGAGTATCAAAAGGCAGCAAAGAGTTGATCGACTTATATACTTAGATATGTAAAAGCGACTATGAGATACTCTGTAGTAAGTGTAGTAGAATCGAGGAAGAGGAAGCAAAAACTAGAATTGTTTGTTTAGTTGTTCATAAACAATTCCAACAAGCAATGATATCAAAAGTATTTAATAGCAGTAAGCTAAACAAGTTTTGCTTACAGTGTACACACTTACTTGTAGTTGCTGGAGGTCAATTGCAGCTATCAGCAATCAAATTGTATTTGCGCTTTCAACAAACCCCAAGAAACAATTAAAGCAGCCCCAGACAGGAGTAATACATATTTTAAATATAGTTGTGGCTAATTGTCATGCTATCGACATCGTCTTATCAGCAAGAGCAACAAGCAATTCTGGCAAAATTTATGCAACACAAACGAGCAGACGGAGCAACACACAACACACAACACACACACACACACACACACAGGACACACACAGCGCACAGGACGATTGGAGAGATAACGGTTTTTGTGGCACAGGGATATTAAGTCAAAAATGCTGCGTCTCCAGTGGTCGCTCTGTCTGTCTGTCTATCTGTCTGTCTGTTGGTTGGTTGCTTGTTGGCTATTAAAATGCTAGCATTTGCAAGTTTATCTTACAGCGACGAGCTGCTGGAGAGATAATGTATCGACAGGACACACAGGACATACAGGACACACACACACACGCACACGCACACAAGGAGGTGAGCGCAAATCTAGACGTGGACATTAATGAACGGCACAGCACGGGACTATCACTACTACTGCACTCAGAAAAATAATAGCTCCGAAAACTGAAAACATGAATAAATTCTCCGGTTTTTCCACATAATTTCTAGATAGGCGGAAATGAAATTCGTAAAAAGCTGTCCTTGCCTTGACACCATAAATATGTCGTTTCCCAGCGCATATTTTTCTCTAAGTGTACTACTACTACTGTGCGCTAGCCGGAGTCGGTACAGTCGAGTCCATTAAAAAGGACTAAATGGCAATTAAACATTTGAGCTTGGCCTACGAAACTGGTCGCCAACAACTGACCGTTGCCCGGCTGGGCAGGGGGAAAGGGAAGTGGTACATTCAGCAATTAAGGCTCCCTTTTGCACTTTTGGCCAAGGACACTTGGCAATTAAGCCAACAACATTTTGGGCAAAAGTTGGCGCTACGAATCCCTTAGCGACAATTTTTGGAGTGCTTTCTCCTCCCTGTGTGTGTTATCCTTTTTACCTATCTTGACTGCTGCATTAGCTAATGTTGTTGTTGTTGTTGTTGTTGTTATCGTTGTTGTTGTTATCGTTGTTGAGACAGAACTTAAATGAGTTTGTTGTGCACAGCGAGATTTGAATGAGAGGAGCTGGCCAGCAAGTTTGTGATTGGCTCGGGAAAAAGATTTATCTGCTTTGCGTTCAAGTTGAAGGCAAACCGAAATTCAAATAAATACCTACAGAGAACTTAGACAAATGTCAAAGGGCGATGCACATAAAAATGCCTGAAATGCTGTGCGGAGGCAGACACATGTGAAGAGGTAGGGGTAGTCGTAAGGGGCACACGGATTCGGGGCAGGGGCACCCACATCGTCGATGTGCTCATTTAAAATAATTTATTGCAATGAGCTGACACTCATTGCCAGTTAAAAGTGGCATGCCACTTTGACACTTGAAGCGTTTGCCACACACACACACACACACACACATGCACACACACACACTCAGTTAAGCATTTTTCGAAAATATAAATACTTATCGAGTGGCACAGCGGCAAAGATAAATTGCGCAAAATAGGAAAAAATGCTCTAATTAAAATTATGCACAAATATTTTGGGAATTTCTCGTTTAGCCATGCGACACAAGTCGCAACTAACATGGAAATCTCGCAAGACTCTCGAAATATCTCAGAAATCACAGCCGTTGCTCTCTTTCTCTCCCTCTCTATACATATATATATTGCTATCTCTGTCTTTCTCTTATTGATGGCGTGCCAATTAAAATTGATTGGAAATTCCTTGCATGCCACGCACGTGGGCGGCATCATCATCCTCATCCTCATCGTTGTTGCTGCTTCTGCTTAGCAGCTGCCCCCGAGGAGTCCTGTTGCTCGGCAAAATACCAGCTGCTTGCCGGATTCAGACATTAGCATACGCATGTAAATAGAACACTGAACAAAAATAGACTGCAAACTGATTGAATTGAGTATAACTCAACTAATTGCCTTGGCACTGATTCTAGTATTCCAATGTAGTTACTTAAATATTTTTCATATTTATTATACTTTAATAATAATTAATAACGTCAGTCAATTTGGAACTGGATACACCTTCAAATAAGTACTTTCTTATTTATATTTTGCTTGATTAATAGCAAATCAAAATACATTTTATAAATATTATGTTAGCTGGTTCACTTACCATTAAATATAAACTTTGTTTTTGAGTACTCATCAGCTAATTGTTTAACGAGTTTTCGAGCATTTCTAAGTACATCCACAATTTAGATTTATACTTTAAAAATTATTACTGTTGAATTTCAGCTGAACTTAATTTACTGTAAAACATTAATTTGTATACCCCCAAACATATAAAGGTCCAATACTAACAAATATTTTTAAAAACTATACTAAAACTCTCAACTAGTGGGTTTTTAATACTCTGAAACCCTTAAATATGGGAGAAGATGTAAAATGTATGTAAATCGAGTTCTTTAAATGTTGTTTATATTCCTCAAAACAGCTTTAGAATTCCAAATTGACTGTTGTAAGTAGACTTTATATTTATTTTTGGACCTACACTAATTGAAGAATTTTGCTAATCGATAATTGTCTGTCGACAGAGTAAGCTCTATAGATCAAATTCTAGTTCATATCAATCATTAATACAAATTTGAATATTATTTCTCCATGTGCAGAGGCGAGATTAGAGCAAGGCTTTTGAGTAATATATCACATGGCCCGTAAGCGATGCTCGCTTGACTGCATTTGAAACTCATTTGGCCTTTTGTCAATTAACACTTTTGTCGAGTAAGCCATAAAAACAGGCAATTGGCAACTATTTTCAAAAAAATGTATAAAATTGCAGCAGATGTCTAAAGACGCGCATTTAACCCTCAATTTTGTAAATGTTGCAAATGAAACGGTCACCTTAATGGGCTGCCTGTTACGCGGTCTAACTTCAAATTGGACAGAAGGTGACGTCCACATCCACATCCACATTCACATCCACATCGAGATTCACAATCCAAATCCTTATTCATGCTGTGCAGTTGATTGTCCTTGAATCGCTGCCCGTTTGCCACTTAATCCAATCGCGCACATGTTGAGCTCAACTCCATAACAATGAAGAGGGCGGCAGCAGGGCAGCAGGGTGGTGTGTGTGGCATGCCTCGTGTGTACCTTAAGCGGCTTTCACCTTGACGTTTGCAACCACCGCCACCACCACCACCACCACTGGCTTGATTTTCGCACCAGTCTGTGCAAGGGGAGTTGAACTAAAAAGGAGTCTGGACACAACTGTTGTGAAATTTTGTACGTGTGTTTTTGCTCAACGTCAGACTTATCACACACACGCACGGACGCACCACCGGCACCACCTTGCAACAGTGTGGCGTGGTGTGGCTGGGGGGTGTTGACTTTGCCCCCAGCCCGTGACGCATTATGATGTATTAGTATTAAAATTAAAAGCACTGTCCATCAGCATTTGACATGCAGCAGCAGCAAGCTGCCTGCCTCCTCAGGTTGCCATTAATGAAGCCTTTGTTATTTGTCAGTAGAGAGCAGCCTAATTAATCCTGGAAGCCATTTGGAACAACCTGGAACTAGAGAGTACATGTGCCTGTCTCTCTCTCTCTCTACATATATATATATATATATATTCTTGATCAGCATTAAGAGTCTAGTCGATTTAACCACATCCGAGTATATAAACCATGTTGTACTGTTTCTGCTTGTTTTCTCCGTTAAATGAGTAACAAATTACGCAGCACTTGATGAGAAGAGAGAGAGAGAGGCAACAACAACATCTGCCTGCGGCTGCCTCTTTTGACTGGCATTAACTAAAGACTGCCACTTGACGCAAACTGTGTAAAAATTAAACAAAATATGCCACACACCCCAAATTGAAAGACTTGACGCAACAAATGAAACATCATTCAGCTGTCAAAATCATTAAGAGATGTGAAATCGCTTAAATATGGCCGCAAGACAGTCTTGCGACAGACTTGCCCCGGCTAAACTCAGCTTTTTTTTGGGGGCACACGCAAAAAACCAAAAACTCAAACACATGTAGAGAATTAAATACAAGCCACATGGCAAAGTGAAGCCAACCTATAAAAAAAAAGAGGAAAAGAAATGTCCAAATTAATGCGTGTCTCATTTTGTGGAAGGGGCGAGCGACGGCTTCACTTGCCACACGTTTTTGGCAGTGCCAAACATTTTTATTACAAATTCGTGAGTTTTGCTCTAAATAGCAGCTCGACTCGCCTACGACTCGCTCATCATTTTGTACCCTAAGCGCAACTCAACTGTAAAAGCATAACTCAGAGTTCTAAAAACTAAGTGGATATGGCATATAAAATATAAATATGATAAATATGAAGACTAGACAGACTAAACTTCAAAAAATATCAAGTATTGGATAGAAAATGCCTACCACTGAATATATAAAATCAAAGTTGTCACTGATTAAATTATAAATAAAATAAATAAAACATAAAGGAAATAAAAAGTATCCATAAGAAAATTCTTGAATATTGTTCAGTTTCTCGATTATAATATGGAATTATTGTTATCACTGATTAAATGATATAAAAAATCTTTGTTTGTTTGAACTATTTGAGTATTTGAACTTCTTAAAGACTTACTTAAGACGAATCTGTTCCACTCTCAAGATATTCGCATTAATAAATTATCTTAGGGTATTTTGAAGTCCAGCACTTCTCAGCGGAGACTTGCTCACTGGCTAGCTAGGCTAGTTCTCATAATTTTTTTTTCAATATTTTGTAAGCGGAGAGCAATAAAAATGCCCGAGCACTCGAAAAACTATTCCGCTTCCTAGATAGGGGGCAGCTGCTTTGAACTGGCTCAACTGCCTCATGTCCCATGCCTCAGGCATCATGCCTCATGCCTTATGCCTCATGCCTCATATGCCAGCCCAGGCGATACGCATTTCATATTGACGATTGTCTTACGAGTGGCATTCAAATTTCGGTGGAGTTTATTGAAATATGAACGGCGATGGCGACGCTGGCGATAAAAGTGGCAGAGCGAACAGAAAATTTTCATATAAAGTACCTTTTGTTGGCATTTTAATGGTGCGCTTTATGGAAGGATTAAGCACATAAACTTGTCAATAACTCGAGTGCCTGAGACTATGTACGGAGTAAAGAGTCCGTATCCACTTCTTAATAATGTCACCGCATCATACACAGACTCTTTGACTAACTCAACTGAACGATACCCCGAGCGAACCAGCCCGAACGAGCCATTTTATTTATGAGCTCAACATGAAATTACTGCCGCCGCATATGTTGTGAGACCAAACCAAGAGTTGAGCGACTTATTAAGTACAAAAACAACAGAGGAGAGCACCCATTATTGATATGGGGTCCAAATACGCATAAGTACTACTTATTGTGACAAGTTGGAGAGAGAGTCGCCGAATTCTATCTACTTCTCACATGTAAAGTGCGTCGAAATCATTTTTTATAGGTGCTTAGTGAAATGAGTTTTAATATGATTGTCATTATGATAAGATGCCACAGAATGAGGCACTGACTATTAAATGATGGCTGACTAACGTACAGACTAAAGACTTTTGGGCGACTACCTTTAAATTATAACTGAAGGTTCGTTTTTGGAAAGGGGCCTTGAAGAAAATTCTGACAGTAAGTCCACAAATTTAAAAAAAAAAACTATTACAAAAATAAATAAAAATTATAATTTAATTACTTTAGTATTTTTAAACTTTGGAAATTTTGAAAAATAATGCGTTGCAGCATTTATTTGAAACTAAATTTAAAACTAAAATAAAAATAAGTTTATAATAAATCTGGGGTTACTAATAGGTGAGTAACTGAGGAATAGATGAGGAAATCTCTGACCGCGTAGATAAGATAAATTTACTATAGTTAAGTACGCTCAAAGCTTGCCCGGAGATATGTTACTAATGAAAATATGATTAAAGGAAGACAGAGCTCCTCAAAGAATATGTGAAGAAAAGCATTTTATGATTTACAAGTAAGCCGAATGGGATTGTGCAGATCGTAATCAGCAGGCGTTATAAAGGGTGCTAAGTTTCTAATAGGTTTACCAGACATAGTAAATTTAAGTAACTGAAATATATATCATCAATCAAAAGTAGTGTGCATTGAGGACAATACTGACAGAGAGTTAATTACTTAAGGATGTGAGTTCAATCCGCACTTTAGTTAAGGAACTTCATGATTTAACTTGCAGATAAATACTGCACTTTAAATATACAATTTTGTAAGATATATCTTTAAAATATGACATTTAAATTTACGATTACCAAACTTCGCCAAAGCTTAGCACAATTTGTAAAGCCAAGTTAGAAAAATGTTGAAACACACCTTGACTTAGATAAGATGAGAAAATGTCTTAATTTCCTGCAAATCCAGTGCACATACATTAAAACATGTGCAGATATTTGCACTCTGCATACATCCGCTGTTTAGCAGAGCTTTTAGGATCTAGACAATTTTTTTTTTTTGTTTTTTTTTTGGTGCCACAGAGAGCAGCTTGTAGCGAGGCAAGGCAAATTGCAAGCCATCCAGCAGAAGATTACATGCCCCGCGGCAATTATTTTACGATGCACAAAGGTATTGTTAAAAGGGAGTGGGAAACGAGGGGTAAGCAGGCAGTGGGATCATCATCATCATCATCATCATCGGCAGAGGCAGAGGCAGAGGCAGAGGCAGGCACGGAGAATAAACAGGCAAACAAAGCAAAACAGCCAAGCAAAGTCAAATATGTTGAAATGCGGCCAGCCAGGATGCGGATGCGGATGCGGATCAGGATGAGGAGGATGTCGATGACGATGGAAGATTGGAAGTGAATGAGCAGGGGAATGGGGGAATTGGGGGGTGGGGAGCGCTGTGAAGAGCTTGCCGCAGTTCAATATGCAGCGGCAGGCAATATTAAAATATCTTAAGGATATTATGTTATTACGCACACATTACACACAGCGGATGGTCGATGAAGGGGCAGGGCCAAGGGCAGGGGCATGGACAAAGGCAGGGGCACGGACAGGGGTAGAGGTTGGATAGCCAGAATGGCAGACGGCAAACTCCACTCAAATGAGATAATTCCCTGTAAAATCATAATAATAAAATAAGCAGACACACTCAGCAAAAAAAATCAATTTGAAATTAAGAAAATCGAAAAGCATAATGAGAAACTATATATCTAAATATCAATGATTTTTTTCTAAATTTTAGTTTATTTATAACATAATTTACTTTACTTATGATTATTAATTTAAAATAACCAACGATTTGAACTATTTTTCATTACTTTCCATCTTATTCTGCTCAGTTTTCAGAAATTTATTTTCGCATAATGTAAAAAATTGTTTAACATTAGAAAAATGGAATTTCTTGCTAAGATTTCTATTTGGTATATTTAAAAGTACTTTTTAAAAACCAAAAAGTGTTTCTAATTTTCAGAGCCATTTATATTTTACATAATTTTTCTGAACTCCAGGGTGAATATTTCGCTGAGTGCAGCCAGACGACCAGGACGAGCGTGCCAAGAACTTACGCACCCTCAAACCCCCGATGATTTTCATATTTTCGCAATTTTAAGTGCTTTTCAATATAAGCAAAATGCATTAAAGGTATCTCTTCAGCTAGAGTCCACGAGTCCACAAGTCCACGAGTCCACGTTCAAATTCGATTTGTTTGCCCACGCTGCGATTTCTTCCCCTTTCCTCTCCTTTTTTTTTGAGTAGCCTCTGGCTAAATGGTGAGCTGTGGGCTGTGTGGGCGTGTCAGTGGTTGCTTGCCGCATAAGTTAAGGGATTTTCGTATTAAAACAAAAACACACACTTACACACACACAGGGAAACTCACACGCTGGCTGCTGCAGGGGTTTGCGAGCAGAGTTGTCGACTCAGCTAACAATTTTTAGTTTTGATCTAAATGCGTCAATAAATTCTAACACTTTCAGTTTGGCTAAGGCAGAAACAAAAAAAAATAGATTTCATTTCATGTGCACAATAAAAAAGCCGCCAAGTTGTCTTTTCTACTCATTTGTTATACCCTGCAAGCAGTCGAAATGTGTGTGAACGGGGCATGCCACGAGCGTTGTATGAATTAATCATTCATTTATGATATTTCCAAGAATGTAAAAAACTTTAATTTGAATTTTTGAATGCATGCAGAATCAAATTTGTTCTGCTTAAATCAAATGTTTTTCAATACATAACATTTATCAAATTTGAATATTTATTTTTTGAAATACACTCAATATTAAATATGTTTCAAAAGCATCATTTAAAATCGATGTCTCAGCAGTTTCTTGGAGTATTAGAAAAATGATTTGGCATTCTGCTTAAATGTAATCTCTAGCATTCATTCAGGCCCTAAAAACTGTCAGCTTACAGGGTATCTGCTAGTCTAGCACTCTTATCCACCCACTTTTTATATTGTTACTTGTGTTTAGTGTTTTTTTTATTCTGCTACCTCAGCGATTTTTAGCAGAGTTTTAGTTCTGCTCTTCGTCTTATCAATGGGCTCGTTTTAAAATCAACGCCTGCTTATTTACGAGGTATATATATACATACATATATATATATATATACATAGATATACATACATATGTGTGTGTGTGTGTGTTCGCTTTGGCTTTGTCTAAGTTTCTCATTTCATTTATGGCTGTGAATGAGCTCGAAGAAACTTATCGCCCAATGCTCATCTTGGCAAACCATTCCAAATACAGATGGCGATGGCGATGGCGATGGAGATGAAGATTTAGAGACTGAGTTTTTGGACGCTGCTAAGAACAACAATAAAAGGTTTTTATGCCTACACAGGATAAGCGAAGACCAAGTGACGTATTCGGAGAGAGATACATATGTATGTGTACACGGTAAAGAGTTCTCCGTACTCAGTTCTCCCCCTCTCCAATCTACATGCTCCATTCTCATTTCTCTAATGCCACAGACTGTGTTCAGTTGCACTCTCATTTGCCGTCTCGCTCGGCAAATTTATTGTTGCTGATAAACGTTAATAAATTAATTAGAATTATTGAAATGCGTCGTGGTTGGAAACGGGCTGCAGAATTGTGAGTCCAGTGGAACAGCAAAGTTGTGCAACATGCAAACACAGCCATGGACGCCATTATGCGCTGATTTGTGTTGCATGCTTTGTGGCACACAGCACACAGTTACAGTTGACACTGGACACTGCACTCTGGACAGTGGACAGTGGATACTGCCACATGGGGCAGACTGTGGCACACGCACGCACTTTGAATTAGTTTGTTTGAACTCGACGCTTATCTCAAGTAGTAGATTTTGCCGCATTTTGTTGCCATTTCTGGTCCGGCTGCCTCGCCATGCTTTTTTGGCCATTTGCATTTTGAGTCCGAAAACCAAAAGCGTCCCAAAACGATTGCGACACTTTTATCAATTAAATTTACGCAGCCCATAAAAATATTGAATATGATCTATGCGTTCACATTTACGAGTATGCCACAAAATGCTGCTTAAATCGGTGTCACTTTTTTGGCCAGTCTTTGGTTGGCGCTTAAATAGCCAAGTCTACGATAATCAAAAAGGTGGCCTTCGAGTGAGACGCTCAAAATAATACAAGAAAACTTTAAGCGTCTTGCTGCGTTTTTTAGAAGCGCTTTTTGAGGGTATTATAATTTTGTCACGGAGTTTGTCAGATGAATAAACGGTAACATGATAAGTCTTCTTGATATAGTATTATAATATTTAAAACGAGTCAAGTGTGTAAGAGGAATATCAGAAGAAATATTTTTGCAATTATATACAAGTTAAAATATTCAAAATATGTAAGAGAAATACCGCAAATCAAATATTAAATATTAATAAACAAAAAAAAGTAAGAAATAAAAGGCGTAAGCGAAATATCGGAATAAATATTCTTAAATATTTTTACTACGAATTTTAAGTTGATCAATCTGCAAAAAATTAATTTTTTTTTCATCCAAGTCTTTTGTGCATCTTAAAGTTAATTAATTATAAATTGTTGTGGATACTAAGTTAATGTTACTTAATCGATCTGCCAAAACTAAACTTTTGTTATCCAAATCTTTTGAATTTTCCTCAATTTTCTAATACTAAGAAAATATAATATATTCGATCTGAGGAAAATGAAGTGGTTACAGGCAACTAATTGGCATATCTTAAAAACCTTAAGCCGATTTTAATATTTGGCAATATTCGCATACTAAGATAATGCCATTGATTTTATTTATCTAACTGTTAAACGTTTGATACCCAATTCAAGAATAAATAATTTTATTCTATACTTCAGAGTATTTAGTTAGCGACTCTGCAAAGTTGGCTTGACAATCTTTTTTAATGCCATTAAAAGTTTTTTGCGCGCTTTTAGCCAAAGTTTTGAGCACTAAGGTGCCTTTTTTATTGGCCGCCAGTGTCCAGACGTGTTCGCCCCGCAGGAATTTGGCTCAAGGTGGCGTAAAACACAACAAAAAAAAAAAAAGTATACAGAAAAAAAGGCAGAAAATAAAAATTGAATAAAACTTTTTTAGCGCACAAATGTTTTGCTGCTAATTGAAAATATCTGTTGGGGTTCAATTAGACGACGGCGACTTTTGGCGGCGACTTCGCTGTCGGTTGCACCACCGTGTGGCGACTTAAGCGTTACCCACCAACAACAGCCACAGCCAGAAACTTAGCAAGTGTTGAGCAATGTCAAAAAAACTGTAAAGAAAAACTCAATTAGGCAAGCTGTAAATTAAATACTCTTGAGGTATTCCAACTGATCAATTTCAAATTTATAAATTTGAAATATTTAAAATATTTTTCCCATAATATTTTTATTATAAGTAGTGTACAAAATGTAGGCTAGAAATCTGCTTATTAAAATAATTATTCAAATTTAGAAATAGTTATTTTGGTTCGGATATCGGATAGATTGATCAAAATATGGATCGATTTCTAGTTTAATCTATCAGAGATAAACAACATAGTTGGATAGCTAAGTGAATAGTGGGATTAGGCTATATCTTCCCAGTTAAACATGCTCTTCAAGAACATATATATATGCAGTTGACGTTGTCTCCTTCAAATTACAAACTTAACTTCAAAATTAAACTACCCTCTTCAAGAGTATACAAAGAACACGCTGATTTAAGCACATTTTTTGCAAAACATTTTTTCATCTACCATCTACTTTGTCAATTGTCTGGGTGTGTGTTGGTGTGCGTGTGTGTGTATGTGTGTATGTTGGTGTGTGTGCGGTTGACTTGCCAGCTTGTTGAAGTTGTCCGTGCAGAGGAAGCGCTAGTCACTGATGGAGAGCCCTGATTCGATTCGATACGATTGTTAGCGCAAATTAAAAAGTTTTGCAAAACTTGCGGCATACAAATGAATTGAAAAACTTACCTGCAACTACTGCTGCAGATCTCTCTGCTAAACTTACTGCTCAAAAAAAGAAAAAAAGAAAAAATAAGAGAAAAAGAAAAAAATAAGAGAAGAAAAAACTAAGAGAAACATGTAAAAAACTTGAAAAGGAAACTTTCGTTTGCTTCATTTAATTTCAGTTGAAAACTTGGGCTACTGGTAAGCAAATTGTGGCATTGGATTCAAAGAATAAATTAAAATATGAAAAAATATAAAATATTTGATTTATAATTTAAAATATATTGTTTTTATTTTAAAAGTATTTTCCATATGACAATCAGAATAAATATATATAATTGAATACTTCAGGGAATAAATAAATTCTGAATAAGATTTTCATTTCATTCATGCAAAAGTTATAAGTTAAGGTTAGTCTACGAACAACTCAGTCTTCATTATCGGATGTATAGAATCGAGTTCTTGATGATGGCAGAAGGGTAATACAAATTGAACACATTTGAAAGTAAATAAAGTGTCAGCATGTAAAAATCAAAAGAAAGACTGGCAATGTATGTATATATAGCTTAGAAAGCTTAGTCTTAAGACCTCTAACATTATGATCTTTATGAGAAAGAGAGGATTTTAGTTTTTTGGTGCAGCGTTTATTATTTGTATACTCTTTTATTACTAAGCTCTTCGGCCTGAAATTAGCACAGCAAATTGTGCCAAATACTTCAGCAGAAACACTTATTTTAAAAGAGGAAATTTCTCTTTCATAATTAAATTTAAATTTTTCAATCAATATTCCCATAGATGATAACGTGGTAAACGGTATCACACAACCAACAACAGACGAAATCGGCCAGTGGGTCAGCCTCGCACTTGCAGCTTTTTAGGTAGCACGCAGACATACTGAATTTAGAAATTGATATGCCCGAAAAGAAGAGAAAACTATACAAAGATTCGGCACAGCACAGAGAAAACAAGAAAACAGGGCACAAGAGATGAAGTAGATACAACAACACCAAGCTTTGGCGCTGTAAGAATATTTACGAAAATAGACGAAACTTTGACACACTACAACAACAACACGTGCAAACACAGTTATGAGAGCACGCGGTAGAGAGAGCGAGATTAATAAAGCGTTGTGAGTGCACACGACAGTATAGAGAGCGAGAGTAATAAAGCGCACACAAAAACCGCTATAACAACAACAATGCGAAGCGATCAACTATGCAATGAGAGACAATGAGAGCGAGAGGCGCAAGCGCACTCGAAAATAAAAAAAAAAACAAAAACAAAACACAAGCTCGTAACGGCGCTTTTTATGTTTACAAGAATAACAATTTTATGATTAGTAGCAAAATTACTAACAGAAAACCCAAATGACCGAAGCAATCACATAAATATATGATGTAGTAGTCCGATGTTGAAGACCGTTGACTTTTCATAAAATTACGCAAATTGGCTACGTGTGATTCGGATATAAATATATATATATATGTATATAAACCCAGCCTTATACGAGCATGTGTGCATGGTGCATGGTGTGCGAAGATAGCAGCAATATTCGCAAAGTATCGATATCAGATCGGAATCGAACTTATAGTTGCAGCCAGCATCGAAGGAATGACGCATGAAGCGCAATTAAGTCATCCACTGTAATGCCACAAATACAATATATAAAATAATATATACATGTGCAAAGTATACTGTTGGAAGTGATGTTAGCCATCTGTGCACCCACACACATGTTCGAGTCTGTTAACCAACAGCATTGCGACAGTCTACGATAAAGTTTGGTTGAGTCCACTGCACTGGTGGCACATTGTTTATTTCCTTATCCGGGCATTCCTTGAAGCGGGGAATCTTCGCTCGAACAACATTAGACGCCATCATAGATATTCCATGTCTGGAAAGACAATGCAACACTTACAGCCATAAGACTGAGGGAATCCATAATCTGGGACACTCAGAAGGAAGGCCATGCATCTAGTGCAATTGGGAATGCAAAAATCCCCACAAAAACAAACTACTCTGTGCCAGTGGTATAACTGAATACACCCTTCTTATTCAGCTATCCATCAGTCTTCCGGAACACTCTACTAGTACTAGCTTTAGGAGAATCACTGAAATGCCCAAAGAGGTCTAAAGTTATTCCAATCAATGTTGAATAAACTGCTCCGCAATGTCGGTAGCCTTCCAGCCTTACTAGCTAGTCTATCACGGAGAACATATGACCGACCAGACCTGGCTAGAGAACCACCTGAGCTAAGCTCACTCACTCACACGAGTGCCACAGAAATGGAGTCAGATCCCACAAGGTTATGCAACGGATCTGGCGTGTCCTATGTGTGTCAGCAACCATCTAACCTAATCCAACTGCAAACAATAATATATTAAGGCTCAGTGCAGGGTATCCGTTATTCTATCACTTTTTTTCGTCTCCTTTATTTCGAGAAACATCGAATTAAAGGTACTCTGATCGGAAATTTCATTTACATTTTGCAGCTTCTCCTAGAAGCATGTCATTTATTCTTAATATTATTATTGTAGTTAATATCATTAAGATTATATTATTATTATTAGGATAGTTTCTCTAATTACATATTTGTAGGACGCTTAAGCTGGTTTGGAACCATCCATGGCTGCTGGTGGTGGTATTATGTTCGGAATGGCAAAGACATGGGCGAGGCATCGAGGAATCGAAATTGGCGCCAGTTTATTCCAGACATTGCGCACCGGATCGTACTCCTCGACACTGTTGAGCTCACGATTCCCATCCCATCCGCCAACGGCAATCAAACGATCTCCAAGCAGATCACAACCGACCGCATTGCGTCCCACTGCCAGAGAGCAAATCAGTGTCCACGTATCAGTACGTGGATCATAACCTTCCACGATTTTCGACCAATTACGGGTTTCCTTATCCAAGCCACCCACGGCATAGATGTATCCATTTGCAACAGCGACACCAACGTAACTTTTATTGCGATTCATTGGCGCCCGAGGACTCCATTTGTTTGTTTGCGGATCGTAGCTTTCGACTGAGTGTAGGCCGCGTCCGCCTATGGCATAGAGGCGGCTGCCCAACACTGCAACACGAGGGCGGTCACGCTTTTCGGACATCGGCGACACATAGCTCCAGGTGCGCGCAATCGGATTATAGCGTTCAACCGTGTTCAGAGGTTGCCCATTAGAGAATCCGCCGACCGCATAGAGGTGTCCATCCAGCACTGCAACGCCTGGGCTCGAACGGGCCGTTCCCATTGGATTGAGTGGCACGCAGGCCATCGTGTATAGGTCAAGGCTCATCACAGAGCACAATGCTTTCTTATTATTGAATCCACCCACCAAAATCAGTTTGTTTTCCATGACAACGGCGCCAAAGTTGTCACGCCCATCGATCGTATGCTCCCAAGTCGTCCACTTATTCAGCTGCGGACAGTAGCTCTCAATGGTGGTGACCCAGCCGTCAGCACCTCTGCCACCCACAACCAGCAATTGGCCAACAGCAGTGCATTTTCGGGGCTTGGTTCGTTCGGTGGCAGCAATGAGCGAACGGCACTCGGGGTTCAGTGAATGCCACTTGAAGGCCTCAAACAGCAGTTGCTGGCACTCGTTGCTGGCGCTGCACACCTTCTCCACGTGAGCCACAATGAAGGATGGATCCAACAGGGGTAGACGCACCTTGGCGAGCAGCTCGGGTATGTACTGCTCACGAGTGGGCGCATCGTGGCGCACCCACAACATCATCGAGTGGAAGACATCCTGCTCGGTTGGCACATTGAGCTCATCGCTGGACAGCAGCTTGCCCAGCTGATTGGCGTTTAGTTGAAAGAACTCCTCATTGTGGCGCACCTTCATAAAGTGCTGGCAGCTGTACTCCTGCGCCACTTGCAGCAGCTCTGTGCAGCTCTGCTTCTCCGCCAAGAATGCGAATCCCAAACAATTGGATGGGTGCAGGTGGCGTGCGAGAAAATCGCAGCATGCCGTCACCACAAGGATCAGCTGCAGCAGGTTGGCGGTGGCCAGCAGCGTCTCGACAGTGTCCTCGTGCAGCTCAATGCTTCCGGTGTAACAGTGCTGGACGAGCAGCTGCAACGCATCGCCACGCACCTCGCCAAGGGTCACCTCGTGCTCCTTGCTTTCGCGCATCTGTCCGGTAAACATTGCCGAAAAATACTCACTCGAAGCTGCGAGCACCAAGCGATGAGCGGACACCCGTTTGCCATCAATGCCAGCGATGAGAACCACATCGCACAGCTGCTTCTCTTCCAGAAATTGTTGTATTCGCTTCAATAAGGCGTCTGCATGGCTGCGCACACTGGAATCCCTCGACAAAGACAAAGACTCCAGCTTGTTCTCCGCCATATTCATCGATGTGGACGCTGTCGAGTCTCCACTGGGACTCTCTTCTTGGTGTCCATTTACGGATGACATTTTATTTGGTTGTTGAAATCTTTAATATAATGCAAATTTATTTTGTATAAGCAAACAAGAAGCTGTCGAAGCTAATGGAATTGCGCCGATACTATTGTGAGCAATTAATCGAGTCAGTAGCGATGTTCGTAATGTATCGATATCTGATCGGTATGGAGCGCAATTTGGCATAAATTCAAATTCATTATTATTACGGCGAATATTATGTCAAAATGTGCTTTGTTTTGCTATTGGTAATCGATTCTAATCTATAAATAATTCAAACCGATTCAGTTATCGATAGATTAAATATGTTTTTGTTTGGTTATTTTTCACTTTTCGTTTTCAAAATTGGAAATGGAATCACTTAAAGCAAAAGCTTTGGATGAACTGCTCCATTGTGCGTGGAAGTGTGTGTGCGATTGTGTTGTGTGTCTTTGCCTCAAATTACTCATTATCAGCAGAGGGAAAGGGAGAGAGAGAGAGAGAGACATATAGAAACACAAAGGAGAGGGAAGTGAAATGAAAATGAACAAGAATATGAACATTTCAATTAATACGTTGTTATATTTAGCAATATTATACCTTTATTTATTTAGTTAATGTTCCGATTGAATCGAACAAAAGTGAGTTAAAATATCTTACTTTATTATCCGAAGGGCATCTCGCCTCTTCGCTAGTACGATTAGAACTAAGTACAAAATTATTATCAAGAAACCTCGTAGCTTCTCGGCTGATCCCGAAAAGTGAAACCTAAGCAACTCGCGCAGACGCTCAAGTTACGCAACGGATATTAGGCACCAAAGTGTCGCTCAAGGCTGCTCTTCACAAATGTTGCATCAGCGTATTTCGGAATATGGTCCAAGTACCGCTCACATCTGAGTAAGCTGCTCGCGAGTGTGCTGCATCAGCGAAATCCAGCAGTGTCTTAAGTGGGTACAATATGGTTAACTTATATGCATGTATTATATATATCTGACCGAAAGTTGTTCAGAGTCAGTGTCAAACAGTGTCTAGTGGAAATCTTAAAAGGGGTATCATTGTCTCGACATATGTATGAACAAGAATTTGTATCCTTTATCCGTTGCGTGAAACCAGCACATTTAACGTGCACTGCGTTAGCACACAACCAACAACAGACGAAATCGGCCATTGGGTCAGCCTCGCACTTGAAGCTTTTTAGGTAGCACGCAGACATACTGAATGTAGAAATTGATATGCCCGAAAAGAAGAGAAAACTATACAAAGATTCGGCACAGCACAGAGAAAACAAGAAAACAAACAGCGCACAAGAGATGAAGTAGATACAACAACACCAAGCTTTGGCGCTGTAAGAGTATTTACGAAAATATACGAAACTTTGAGCCACTACAACAACAACAACACGTGCAAACACAGTTATGAGAGCACGCGGTAGAGCGAGATTAATAAAGCGTTGTGATTGCACACGACAGTATAGAGAGCGAGAGTAATAAAGCGCACACAAAAACCGCTATAACATCAACAATACGAAGCGATCAAGCATGCAATGAGAGACAATGAGAGCGAGAGCACCAAGCGCACTCAAAAATAAAAAAACAAAAACAAACACAGCTGTTAACTGCGCACTTTATGTTTACAAGAAAAACAATTTTTGTGATTTCTAGCAAAATTACCAAAGCAATCATAGAAAAATTAAAGGGAAATAAAGCAAAGTTATGCTTTATATTAATTAAATTAAATTCGTACATTTAGAATTAAAATTTGAATAACAAGCACAAACTGGAGACAGCACAGCAAAAACACATCTAATCACAGCAAAGGCTAAGACAATATTGACAATACAAAATATATATATAGATTTAGTCAATGAACTAGGGAATCTTCCAATGCATATCATTATTGATTATTGAAAAAGAGAATAATCAGATTATATTATTATTGACTCGACTGAGTCCATTCAACCAGGTAAGCTTCACTGAAAACCGCCTCAAATTCCAGTCAATAATACACCAGAAAAAACCGCCAACTATTTAGGCTTTAACAATATATTAGATAGTATCACAACATGGCCAACTAGAGTCAATTAATGGCAGCTGTTTAACTAACTCGCATGTTTGCCGCAACTAATGAATGAGCAAACATTAAGCGCACATGTTCAGCCAGTTAGGTATATACACACACACACATATATATATATATATATATATAATTAAACAAAAATCAAGCATCGAATGCGGCTTGAACACAAATTGTCAATTAAAAGGTATTTAAACGTAATACCACCCAGGTCACGGCCTCAGCCAAAGCGCTTAATCCACGTAAATTAGTGCAAAAATCAAGTGGATATACCTTGTTGGCCCCCAGGGGGAGAGAGTCAGAGAGGGGGTAGACTGTGTTGGCGGTGCTGACAGTGCCACAAGTGGCCCCACCCTCCTTTTTTTGGGAGTAAACACGGCGGCAACCGACACCAATAAAGCCAACAGAGCGTTTTTAGGGTTAAGTCCATGTCAAAGTGTCAGTTTAGTATCGGTATCATGTCATGTTGTGCCACAGATTCTAATGGGGGAGTGTACGTGTGTGTGTGTGTGTGTGTGTGTGTGTGAGGGGTATGGGATTTTAATTTCGTGTGCGGCAACATGATGCCAAACGTGTGGCACTCAACTCATGCCCCTTGCCCGTTGAGATGCAACGTTTTACTAATGAATTTAACAAGGCTTTGCCACGTCTGGACAAAGTTGCATGCTGCACGTTGCATACTCATTAAAATGTCACTGCAAATGGATAGTGGAGAGGGGAGAGGGGAGCTTGCCCGTAGACTGGCATCAGCTGCACTTTGTTGCCATTTCTGTTTATCCAGCCAACATATTTTTCAAATGTTCCGTTTTTGCATAAGTGAAAGGCCAAAAAGGAAGATAACGGCGTGCACAACACAGCCCCCGATCCCCAATCCACCAATCCCCTGCTCCACATACAACCTGGCCCCTGTGTCCATGTGGCCAGGACACACGACATTGGCGTCAACAACAACAACAACAGCAACAACTGAAACAACAACAATGGCGCGCAAATTTACGGCTCACCTACGCGACTAGAAGCAGTAAAGATGCTAAATTCTTTCGGGGGTTGGACACTGGACAGCTTGCCACACACACACACACATGTGTCTGTGTGTGGGTGTGTGCATACACACAGAGAAAAGTATTAACCAAGAAACTAAATTTACTCAAACTGAGTTCAGTTGTACTATAATGAACAACCTCGAATGAAGTCTGTTATCATCCTACTTGTCATGTTCATTTTTGGCAACTTTCACTATTGATTTCAGATTGTAAATCTTGATTCTCATTCCAAGATTGAGTTGGTTTATTACAGACTGAAGCAACTTAATTCTAGCTTGTCTTGTTCCTTTTTAGTAAAATATTCTTAACTCTGAGGTTGTAGGTCTTGGTTCTTATGTCAAGATCAAATTTGTTGTCTTCCTACTTTGATAAAAATGGGATATTGAAGATCTTAAGTCCTACACCAAGTACTTCTTAGTAGTGCTTTTCTCTGAGTGTGCATGTGTGCTTGTGTGTGTGTGTGTTTATGTGTGTGTGTGTTTATGTGTTGGCTTATTTAAATTTGTTTTTATGCGCCATGTAGCAGCCACTGTGGCTGCCGCAGTCAGGTTTGCTGTTAATCCAATAAAATTGCGTAATTAAATTTGTGCTTCATTTGGCGTTTGTCATGAGCAACATTAACTTTGTTGTTGTTGTTGTGGCACGTATTGTTTCTGCCACTGTTTGTTGTGGTGACAAATTTAAAACCTGTTGTCATTTGCCATTTTTTTGTTAGAGAGGGAGCAGCAGCTCAGCTAAGGCAACCCTTCACAACGGGCAACAAATCGCAGTCGGGCAAAACAAAAAAAATTTTGTACACGTCGTAATTTTTCAATTGTTGCATAATTGAAGGCAGCCAGCGACACACGCAGGACAATGCCTCACGTGCCGCAGATGGAAAATGCAAAAAAAAAGAGGAAAATTGACAAAAATTGACTGAAAAAATATTGGCAGCCAATGGCAAATTGTCAAAGGATAAAAAGTCCTGTTGCTGGTGCGAATATTGACGGTGTGAACTGTGAACGTTGCCGGCTTGTTGATGTGTGGCTTGGTTGTCGATTGGGGAGTGGGGTGGCATACACTGGGGAAATAATTGTTGACATTGACTAGCAATTGTGTCTGTGTGTGTGTGGCAAAACGATTTTTAATTGTCAAGTGTTTTGCGGTTAGCCGCCACACACTCATCACACACACACAAGCGACATCATTATGCAGGCCGATAAAGTGTAGTCGATATGGATGGAAAAGACGCCAGAGCAGAGAATACGCGATGTTGCACGTTGCACACAGTTTCCGGAGGAAGTGTGTGGCAACAAGGCAAGCCGCCGGGCCAGATAACAGATGCTCGCAGATGCAACTGCCGCCACGCTGACTCAAAAGGCCGCTGACTTTGCAACAATGCAGCGATAAAGCTTTTTTTCCTCTTTTCTTTCCTTGCCTTTTTCCCTTTACTTGCCGACGAATATTCAAATGATGTTGTCAAGTGTGCAACACCAAATTAACCGTAATTAAAATAGGTATCTTTTCCACGAAAATCATCATTTTATCAAGCACTATGTGCTGCAAAAACCAATGAGAGCAAAGTAGGTTTTTCGTCTAATGACTTAACTAAACTTGCACTGACTGCATTTGAAGCAAGTAGATCGATAAAAAAAAGCCAAATAAATTTGCATAGTTCATTTTTTCAAAAAAGGTCGACGAAGAGGTATAGATTTTTTCAGAATAAACATCAAGACTTGGAAATATAGCCAGTGTTTGGACTTTGAAGAGACGCCATAAAATAACAGCTATTTCCGCGTCACACAGATCCAGATTATAGTACAGGATGATATTATCATCAGCAATTTACCGCAGAATGTTGTAGTTGAACTGTAAATACTTTATAGTAGCGATAGTGGACTATATATAAAATGTATGATCTAAAATGCTAAAATGTTCTTTTGAATTTGAAGTGCCGCAAACAAGTTGTTATTATTGGTTAAGAGGAGAGATACAGATTGAGCAGCAGTAGTAATCAATGGCGATTGGCCTACTTCTAAAGTTGCTTGTAATATTTCATAGTTTTTGACTGGGTTAACCAGGTGAGCTCTCTTTTGAACCGGCTAAAACGAAGCGCGATCGAAACAGTATGAAACAGATATGATTTTGCTGAGATACTTCTAAAGAAATTATCAAATTGGGACTACTGTATGCAAATATGAGCAAACGAATGAAATTTAAAGTTTGAACTCCAAGTGTACATAATCAACGGCGAGCCTCAGCTATCTCTACTTTTTCACATTCCTTCTTTCTTTCTTTTTTAGCGTCCACTATTGCTGCAACGTGCGGCAAGATGAAAAAGGCGCTCAAGTGCGCAGCAATCTAAAAGCCGAGCAGAGGAGACATAGTTTGAGCTACTCGGGCAGCCTGCGCTGCGCTGCGCTGAGCTGAGCTGAGCTGATGAGTGCCAAGCACTGCCGGTCACTTTTCTCTACGCCTTATCAGCCGCCTCGTTCGATGAGACTTCTATGTGAAGCAGCCCCTTCCAACTGCCGCAACCCAGCCCCTCTCTCTCCGTCCCTCTGCGTTACCCTTTGAGAGCGTTTGCATTTGCGTGTGCTCGTTTCGCAGCGGCTTCATTCAATCAGCGCGTCTGTTGGATAGAAAACCGCTTCAACATTTTTTTCATTTTCTTTTTCTTTTTTTAATACGAAATATTCTCTGATAAGCGAAACTGCGTCAAACGGCGGCAGCGGCGCGGCTTGTGCCACACATTTGTTTTTGGGGTTTCTTTTTTCGAATACCCTGTTGCCAGTTTGCCGACTAAAAGGTATGCCAAAGCTGGGCATATGAATGTAACAGCAGTTGCGAGAGATCAAGTTAAGTACTTGTTAACTACTCAATATTTTGGAAATAATTAATATTAAAATTAGTTAAATCATTTTAATTTTACTTCATATTAGACATAAGTCATCTGTAAATTTAATTTTGCTTATTAATTATTATGTATTTATTTAATGTTTATTTAATTATTAACACTGGCGAACGATTTTAAAAGATTGAAAATATTTTAAAGTCTAAAGATTTAAAGTAATTTATTATTGTTATTCAGAAAAAGGTATAACAATATTTTAATACGAATATAACACAAAATGAATCACTAATTTATTATGCAGCAATTTGTACTTCCTGCTCCAACTGCAGATAACTTAAAGTTATTTAACTCGATTATTTTTAGTCATCTTTAGTCATCTCTAATTTTAAATGTGTTAAATGTGTCGACTAAGATAAGTATAGCGGACTCTTTATTTAATTTTGAGTGTTTTAAAAATAGTTTAAAAATCTAAATTAAATATGATATAACAATCAAATGAAAATCAATTAAGAATAAATAAACTTCAACTTGTGACGACTAAACTTTAATCAAGGGTAGTTGTGACTTGAGACCTCTACTGAAGAGTTTTAGTAGGTGATAATACTATTGTAACGAACCTTTTTAGTTCGTTTTCAGTCGATAATTATTCACACGTATCCTTCAATTATATATATTAACCAATGGTTTTATTCGACTTAATTATAATTATGGTATTATGGTTCCATGTACCAGCTAGTTGGCGATCAGACCTTCTCTGACTGACTTCGCTCCTAGATTTCGCACTGACTGCGGTGAGTCTCCGACAGCGAGTTTCCTACTCGTTTCTCACTTTTTGACGGACTGCCTGCCCCTGACTGACTGACCTCCGTATCTGCGACGCCCTTTTTATAGGGCTGGTCGCCTCTTTTGTAGTTCTTTACTACCTTTACTACTCACTTTTATTAAAACAAAAACCTATTTTATTTGTTTAGTTTTGTGGTTGAGTAAGAACCACGAGAGATATTCGACTACTTCCGTAATAGTAGTATTTGCAAATAGGAAAAGTTCAATTAAAATACTAAAACTAAACTTGAACTGTATTTAATAATCATTTACAGTAGTACATACATATTTACAGGTGTGTTGTTAAGGACAACTTTGCAATTGGAGGATATGTTGGGGTTGACTACTTTCAGCTGCAGCAATCCATGTTTTACTTGGTTAGTTTTGTGGTTGATTCAAAAAGGATACGTTGCATTCGGATATGTGATGCTGAAATGTAATTAAGCACATCTCAGCAAAAATGTGACAAAATTGAGAACTGAGAAGCTGTCGGCAAATGGCTGTCGCCATTTTTGCTCTTGCTTTTGCCTCTGCTTTGACTTTGGCTTTAATTAAAAAGTTGCGCTTTGTGCAAACAGCCAAAACAGCTACAAAAAAAAGAGGAAAAAAACAAGCCAAAAGCCTTCATATTCATATGCATATTTTTCGCGCCTTATGTAATTAAAATGTTGTTGTTGCTCTTTTTGGATTGCCTTAAAGTTGCAGCAAGTTGCAAGCAGCTGCTGCTGCTGCTGCTGTTGCGCCTCGGCTAAATCGAAAAGCAAATGCAGTAAGCAATATGATGTGTATGTGGAAGATATTAACAGCATACTTGGCATAACAATATGGCCAATATAAGCAACAGGAAACGATTTTTCATAGAATTCCAGTTTTTATTAGCCGCCACCCACTCTAAACAAATGAGCAGCATAACAATAACAACAACTTTGGTAATATGACTATGCAGCTGAGAGTCTGCTTGCATTTTTGCTTAGCCAGGACGATGAGGAGGATGAGGATGGGGATGGGGATGGGGATGGGGAAAAGGATACCAAGAGCAAGACCAAAAGATGCCCTGGCATGTCTCATAAGACAAAATAAAGTATGGCTGCCATTTGGCAACACTTTGCAGGCCGTTAGCAGCGTCACCAAAAATCCCTTTCCCCTCTCCATCGCTTCCTTCCATCTTTTATGGCCAAGAGCAGAGCAAAGCGAGGCAAAGACAACTTTTTAAATTGTTAATGTGCGCGCTCAGACAAAAGAGCTGTCATAATTCGCAGCAAAATATTGTCAGCAAACTTATATGGCAAGGAAGGACTTACATGATGCCAATTTACAACGCCTGGCAAGACATTAGCCATTATCGCCATTATAGCCAGCAGAACCAGTGTCTTGGCTTTGGCTGTCTCTCCCTCTCTCTCTCTCTCTCGTTGGCCGGAAGTGCGCACCATTTTCTAATATTTGTAACGGATGTAATTAATATGTGCAATGAATGTGGCAGCAACTCGACGACTCGACAGTTGTTGCCCAAATGGTAATGGCCATTATGGTCATATAATGACTGAGATAATCACTGCGATGCGAGAGCATCAGCAATATCTCAAAACAAATGCAAACAGAACTCCAAACAGCAGACAATAAAAACAAATTTGAAAAGACTTACACTAAGATCAAGAATATTATCTACATAAGATCCAGAATATAATTTAAATTCAATATCTTAGAGTGAGTCATTGAATGAGAGATGATCAGGAGTCCAGATTCAATCATGAATACATTTTCAGAATGAGTCATCTAATGACAGAGATAACCACAGCGACCATCAGCAATATCTCAAACAAAGCTTTAAATGCAGTCCAACAAAAATCATACTTAAATCAAGAATATATATTCTATACCCCTTTCAAAAATATATTCTTAGACTAAGTTAGTTTATTCCTGAATGTACAACATAGAGTTTAGCTAGTTGTATTCTTATTTCTCAATTTGTTACTCCTTTAGTCAACAATGATAGAAACTTAGAAACTTACTTCAAGTGTCACTTAAACTATCTTTAAACAAGTAAATGGGTACTTCAAAAGAAGTACATATTTAGCTTTAATTAAGACCTGAGCAGCATTGCAAACAGTTTGGCTTTATTAAAGTAATTAAATCTGTTCGATCTGTTTGATAGGGACATGTTAACCGATTCCTGACTAGGTTCATAAAAGCTACCTATGCGTTACTTCAAGCATGGAAATAACTCTCTCATCTCTAAAATAGGCCGATTCTTAATTAATGTAGAAATATTACGATTCATATAATATAGGTGATTCTCGATTCGATTCTTATTAATTTTTATACCTAATTTTAGCTCACATGTGTACCCCTAAAAGTAAGCCACTATTTTTGTATTGAAAATGCTTGCTTATTTATAACTTGTTAAACCTGCTAAAAGCTAAAGTAATCGATTAAATTGGGTACTCAAAATGTAGTAAATATCAAATACACATTCTTGACTCAGAATATAAACAGCTTAAGCTCAAAAAGAGCGCTTTGAGTTTTACTTAAAATCAGTTCTTTTCAGTGTAGTACACAAATTATTTCCAATAAAAATATTTTAGCCAAGAAAATACTTAAAGTTTCTTAGAAAACCAGCAGATATATTATTAAAGTTAAGGCATATTGGAATCATGTCCTGTTCCACCAAAATCGACAAGGACATGCTTGTGGAGTTCAGTGCATCCTACACATTCTACATTGAGAAGCATAAGCTGATGGAAATCATGAGTCGCATCCTGGCTGAGAAAACACTGCAGCAGGTGCAGGATATTCGTCGCTGGCTGGGGGAGAATATACGCCCGATTGCACAGGATGTCTATATGAAGTCCTTGGATGCATTTCATCGAGGAGTCGCCGGTGATTTCTTTCAGCTGCCCAAGAGTTTCTTTCATCGCATTGTGTTGCATGGCAGACCCGGATCGGGTCGTCGTTCACTCGCCCATGTGCTGGCCAAGCGTTGGAATCTGCTCATCTTGGATGCGGATGTGCTCGGCTATCATCACATCAATGGACACGAGCAGAATGCAAATGCCAAGCTGCTCCAACAGGGCATTGAGTCGGATGATGTGTATTTTCGCTCGGAGGCAATTGGGAATATTATCCAGCAACGTCTGCTCAAAGAGGATGCACTGCATCGTGGCTGGATTCTGTACAATTATCCCAACAATCGCTGTGAGGCACGTGAGCTATTCGAGGAATTCACTGTGCCCCCAAATCGCTTGATCTTTCTGCAGATCAACGAGCAAATGGCCAGGATGCGGTTGCTAATGCGCAATTATCGGCCAACTCCGCAGGATAATGTCACCTATCTGGATCGGCAGATGCGACAATTTCGCAAAAGTGAACCCGAATTGAATTGCTATCTGAGTCATCGTCGCGAGGTGGTCTATGTGGATGCCACAGCCTGCTTTGAGGCAGTCAAATGCCACATCATGTCCCACTTGACCAAGACGCCATACATGCTGGGCCACAAATATGGCGAGAATAGCGCCCTCGACTAAATCAAATCCGGCATCCAATTGCATGTCCCATAAATTGTCAAATACAAACTTGCTTTCAGAAATCATGTTCCATAATTTCTTATTTTTCAGTTTTTTGTTATTATTTACTCAACTGAATGCTGTTGTTGTTGGGATTGGGGCTGAAAAAAAATGCTGTGCTTATCATCCACTGATGACTACACTCAAGAAAAAAACCCAGATTTTGAGCAAAAAAATGCATTCTGGATTCGGGAAATCAAGTTTGTACTCTCGTCTGATATATTGGAGTTTGGCTGCTATCTGATTTAGAATAATATGCTGTGGAACCCATTGCAAATTTCTCAAATGAACAGCCAATTTTTTGTCGAGTGTACAATTCCTCGAGTAGACAAAAAAGCGTAAACATTTTTCGTTTAGGTAAACAAAAAAAAAAAATGGAGGCAAGCAAAAAAAAAGTGATTTGAAAATATTGTTATTTGAATTTTCCACCAACCACAACAAAAAAATGGAAGAAAAACAATAAAAGGAAAAACAAATGATTTTATGACCACAACTTAAGTGCTCAATTTTTAATTGTTTGACGACGCTGATAAGTAGCCGAGACACAATGTTGGGGGAGGGGGCGGCTTGTGGCTTGTTCAGGGGGTTGGGGTATGCTTTTTATGGCACCCAAAAGTTCAATCAAAGATTTTTACTCCCTGTTGATTTAAACGCTGCGCAGGCCGTAGGCCGTTTAATTAGCCTCGCAGGTTGATGGCAATGACGATGAGTATTTGTGCACCCCAGAGTGCCATCAGGCAAATGAGAGACAAAACTCAAAAATAATTAAAAATAGACGAGGAATTGCATAATTTTCTTCTTCTTCTTTTTTTATTATTATTGTATTTTAGCGCACAACCTTGATGACAACGGTGAAGCAGCAACGCTTGCCACTCACTTCATCCTTGAGGGCCCAGCGAATGTTGTAGGTGCTCATGGGGAACTTGCCATCGATGGGCACTTCAATTGAGTAAGTCTGTTGCACGTTGGCCTTAACCGGACACTGGGTGTGCTTGCACGAGTCACGCTCCAAGGTGAGCAGCGGCAACTCCTCCGTTTCACTCTTTACCCAGCCCAGCGAGGACACCAAATGCTCTGCATCGAATTTGGGCGTGAAATCAAAACTTATCCGGGATGGACGACGACGCCGTAAACGGCATGGCGTATTTGTTGCCGCCTGGGGGCAGGGATCCACGCGCACCTCATCGATGCTGCACGCATCCACGCTGTCGGGGCACGTCTGGTGTTGAACCACTTCGGCCTGGCAGAATGCAGCCAGGAGCAGCAGCAGCAGCAGCGACAGCGAACCCAATTGCAACATGGCGCGTTGAGTGTTGAAAACAGAATGCGATGTTTCACAAGTTGAATGCCTGACTGACTGACAGACTGACGGACTGGCCTGCCTGCCTGCTGTGCCTTATCACCCACGGGTCAGAGGTGAAACCGATAAGCGACTCTCGCTGTATGTGCTGTGCCGAGGCCGACACTCACAAAAAAATCGAACTTAATTCTGAAACTAGTAACTCAGCTTACTATTCAGAAAATATATTTCTAAAATTCAAAAAAATCTTGAGAAAAATGTTTTTTTTATTTAGAATAAAAAATGTTTTCAGTTTTGAGGTTAACTCAATTCAGAGTGATTTTTGTTCTGAGTGCAGATAAGAGACTCGACTTTGAGCCGCTTCTCTCGCATGCTCTCTGATAAGTGGTAGCAACTAAAGCAGTTCATGCCACACTCGGTCTAGCTGTGGATGCTTCAAAGGTAACTCGATCTAATTGCCACAGCAACAACTTTGTATTCATTAGCATTCAGACATGAGAGCATTTGTTTGTTGACAGCGTGAAATGTTTGTCAGATAATACACTGTGCAAAAGGGATGGTGAACCAACAGATAAGTCTGATATCATTTATATACCTATAACCAAATCTAATTATCATCATCGTGTAATCTCCAAGAATGACTTATGTGTTTGAGTTTGAATTGAAATGATAGATAATAATAATCGTGTATACAAAACATACACAGAGCAAAACAAATAATTATTTATATAAGCCAAAACAAATTCGAAAACAATACAGAAAAGCTTAAAGAAAATTAAAGAAATTGGAAATGGAAATTGCTATTTTCGCAAATTGGAGATGAAATTGGAAATGACAACGCAAAACTAAAAACTTCCTACGAAAAAGATTATAAAAAATACACAGATCAATCGCAAGCAAAATATTTATTTTAAATATACTTATAAACTTCTTACAAGATTAATAATATATTTTTCAATAAGGGAAAATTGCATAGTGTTCCCAATCCTACCTATGAATATGGAATCGGCAGACTTTTTGCTTCAGCAAATTGAAGCACTGATTTTGATAAGTAGCCAAAAATAAACCATTTCAGAAGAACTGATTAAAACTAATTGTGAGGTCAGATCTTTAGCTTTTTCATTTGAAATTCGCTAATCTAAAAATGGAAACGGCAACACACAATGCCTATATATATATATATATATATATAAACTTGACTTGAATGGAAATGAATGCAAATAAATTGTAAGCAAATAAGTCAAATGTTTACCTTTTTCAAAATCACAATTTGTTGACGAGTGTAAGCAGTGTGTCCCTGGTGCACCACAAGGCACGTATATCGACACGCTTATGCTTGGCAGAGTCAGAGTCAGAATCAGAGTCAGAGTCAGAGTCTGTTGCAGAGTCAGAGACGGGGCAAGAAAGACAAACGAATAGTTGTCAGTCACAAGCTGTGCGCACGTCGAGAAATTTGAGACGATTCCCCCCTCGAGAAGTGAGCTGAATGAATGCACTTCAATCTTGAATGCATCGACTATAGCATATATATATATATATATATCGGAGCTGTCAATATGCCAGGCCACAACGACGGCAATTGCACGGCTCATTTGCTGGCACATATGTCAACAGGCGGACAACAACAACAACAACAACAACGACGACAACAACATTTCTAACAAATTTGACTAAAAAGTGACAACATTTCAAAAAATATGGGAAAACACACCCCAACCCCAACCCCAACCCCCGACACGCTTTAACAACACTTGCGACTCTATAGAGGCTGCCGCAATTTGATGCAACATTTTTATCATGCCCAAAGGAGGCAATTAAATGCGGAAAAAATAAGTATCTCAGACACAAGAAAATCGTTTTTAGCATGCAAAACATGTTTTTTTTTCAAACAAGTTTTTCGACCAAAAAATATATTGATAGAAAAGTTTCGCGGCAAGCGCACATTAATTAACAGTCAGTCAGTCGGTCAGTCAAAGTTGATGAAAACACGTTTTCCATTTTCCTTGCCGCTCTCTTCAAATACCCTGTGCCCATTCAAAATGGCAAGTTGTGCGTATGCAGCTAGTAAATAAAAAGAATCCCAGTTATTCCCAGAAAATATATTATTAATCAGCATCAAGCTAACTAGTCGATGTCGCTATCGATAACTGCCTGGTTTATGGTGTATCGATAAAAGTCGATCAATGATCAAACGTAGCAGGAAAAATATATTATAATAATAGCGATCGGTTTGGAAAATCGGATTTTCTTTTTACAGCACTTGCCTAATTACAGGGTATATCCTAGCAAACTCTCCCGACTTAAGCACTATTTTTCTTTTTATTGTAAATATTTTAATATATCTTCTAGTTGTATTAAATCAAATCCAGATCGGTTAAGAACCACAAAAGTTGTCTAAGAAATCATATATTCAATAATATTTACATCAAGCGCTTAATTACAGGGTATCTCCAAGTAGAGCTCTCTCGCGACTAATGATTATGTTTTTTTTGTTTTTTTGTGTAATACATTTCGCATAAATTAAAAGCAAACATTTTTGAACATTTCCCACTCCAGGCTCCCAGTTGGCCTTTTTATCGCCAGCGACTTTGCGCCTTTATCAAAGTCCACTGAACGGTGAATCAACAAAAAACCAAAACCAAAACCAAAACCAAAACAGAATTAATTCATTAAAGAAAAATGCAAAGCATTAAAAAAAATTACCAAGAACTTGCTGATGATGACGCTGATGGGGTGCCAGAGAGCTAAAAAATGAACAGCAGCAAATAAAAAATACAACAAAAAAATGAAAAAAAAAATGAAAAAAAATGAAATTTATGTTTTATTACTTAATGAACTTACCGCAAATGAAGCCAAGGGTGGCCCAAAAGAAAAACACAGCCGACGAGTCCAAGTTCAGTTCGCCTTGTCTTCAATTAATATGCACAAAATGTCAACACCAACGGCTGCTGGTCATCAAGGCACCAAATCCGGAGGACTCCGACTACGGCTACGGCTACGGTTACGGGCAAGTGTGTCCGGCAATTTTGTGCGATGTGATGAAAGCAAATTGGTTAGCAATTAATTGCAAGTTCATTTTTAATTGAACACGTGATGAAGCAGCTGACTGGCCTGAAAAGGGTTCGATCTGAAGTTTAAGAACTTGAACTGATTCCATGTTGGGGTTATATATACATATATATATATATATATATATATATATGTATATATATATAACCTATTTGCATATTAAATATGAGCAGATAAAGGAGTTGAACTCAGTTCAATTTGTAGTCTAATTTTTTATTCTTAGAAATGAAACTGATTAAAAATTTTTTTTATTTTTTTATTTAATGTCAGCGGACACAAGAAAATGGAAGAAGTACATAGATTAAATGAAATAAAAAATAAAATTGAATATTAAATTATATTTCTGATGTAAATGCATATTTGGGTTAATTTATTTTATATATTTTTAAATTTTTTTTATTATTTATAGTCTCCTTCTACAAAGATAAAGTGGAATTAATTAAATCCATGAGAGATTTAATGTTAATATATTAAAAATAAATAATAAATAAATGCTAAATAAATAACAAATACATAAATAAATATTTTCCAAGGTTTTCCTAGGAATTTCGAAATGTGTCCCTCACTGATAAGATATTCTAAAGTGATAATGTCAAATGCGAGCAATCAGAGAGCAACCAAAAATGATCTCATCAGTTGCTGGCTGCGAATGCTAAGGAATGGATTTGGAGCTTCGCTTGCTGCTGCTGCTGCTCATTCCCTGGGCCTGAGCACGGAGGGAACAGGCAGAGGGTAAGCTAGCAAAATAATACCAGTTATATAATTATATACATATATAAATGTCTTGCAGTGCCTTATGACTTTCAAGAATGCGGCACATTCAACGAGGAGCTGCATGAGAAATTCACGCATATCACGGATATCCGGGAACATCCCTGGATGGGCAGGGTGGGATATGAGAGTATGTCTAGAAAAAGTGAATATTTAAGTATTACTTGAATTTAATTAGCCAATCGTGGCATTGCCTACAAGTGCCTGGCCGTCCTCTTATCCAACCAACATCTCTTGGCACCCGCCGATTGACTCCCGGGAAGACTCCCGTTCACTATGTGCTCCTGGGCGATTGGAATCCGAGGAATGCCTTCACACAACCGGATTGCGATGCCCGGCGTTGCAATTCGAAACCTCAGTTGATGGAGATCGACAAGATCTATACGTAACTTCCACGTTCACCAACAACATTAGCATCTTGAAGTTGGCTCTGAC
Organism: Drosophila trichaetosa; assembly: GCA_035043205.1. NCBI lineage: Eukaryota > Metazoa > Arthropoda > Insecta > Diptera > Drosophilidae > Drosophila > Drosophila trichaetosa. The sequence goes on along the minus strand of JAWNNE010000640.1, from coordinate 125,642 downwards.
TGTGACTTTTACGGATCACATTCGACCCATTTGCCTGCCGCCTTTGGGCATCAATCCCATTGGCCAACATCTTTCACTTACGGGCTTTGTGATGAATGGCACCATTGCCTACAAGTTGAAGGGTCTGGTGCACATTGCGGGCAACTCAAAGTGTCGTCGCCATCTGCTCGATTACAACAATCTGAACTCCACTTTAATAACCGGATCGGCGCTGATGGGCGTCCAAGCGGATAAACGGGAACCGAAGAAATACCATCTGATTGGACTGCTGCTCGCCAATAGCAGCGATATGCCACAAATCTATATTAGGGTGCAACACTATCGCATATGGATCAAACGCAATATAATGTGCACGAATTTGCCATAGATTCTTATATTGACAAATACTGACTAGCATAAGGGAAACCTGCAAATTTCTATTAACTTCAACTAAAATTGTATAATTTTCTGAGTTTTGCTTTAATTGTGTATTGGAAAAATCTTCCGAGCTTATGATTTCTTGAAGGATTAAGCAGAGAGATCCCTCTGAGCGTGCTTCACTGTGGTAATCTTAACTTAATCCGCAGGCTCAAAACTTTGCTTGTCTTTTCCTTACTTTATGTCTGTTTTCCCCTTCTTTTTCCTTAACTACTTAAGCTCAACATATTTTGGTCTAATTTGATTTTTTTCCTGGGTTTTTCCTATACTTGCTATAAATATTGGAAATATTGGATTTTTCATTTTTTATTTGGTTTATTTAACAAGTCAATTAGTGTTGAAACATGAGAAAATTGGATGTTGCCTTATGCAGATAATGAAAATGTCTTTATTGTGGAACTCCCTAAGGGACAACGGTTCTAAGCATACCCGCAAGAAATGTCATTACTGTCTTAAGGATTCTTTATCTAAACTGGATCTAATGCTGGATCTACACCCTATCAATAATATACCATAAGCAACAAAAAACTTTGGATTATATCTTTCCAATTATGGACTTAAATCAAATTAAATATGTTACTCCCTTAAGAACAAAATATTAAAATTAAAAATTAAAATTAAAATACTGCAAATATTTTTTTATGAAAAGATAAAATATCTAAAAAGCTCGTTTCGTAACGTGTAATATTAAATTTAGATATATTATATATTTATATATTTTAATCGATGTTGTTCAAAGATATATGTTAGGACTGTAATTACTTCAACTGATAAGAAAAGCAGTCGGAAAACGAGCAATTGAAAAGTCGTTGGCAGAAGCAAAGGCAAAAGCTGGCCATCATTTGCGGAGCAAATGTAGCTTGTGATTTGAGCAGATTTGTCGCAATGCTTATGTCAAACTGCCAGCCACGCCCCCTTTTTTGATTTTCTGCTTGTTTTTTCTGTTTTTGTTTTTCTTTGTTTTTCTTTGTTTAGCCCTAATGGGGACTGAAATCACCTCAAGCGCCATAAAAAGTCAAATGAAATAAAAGCAAAAGCCGCTGCAGACGATACGAAACGAAACGAGAAACAAAAAATAATGAGTACACTCAGAGGCCAGTGGGTGTTGTGGATACACTCACTCGAATCAACGGTATCGTCAAGATTTTTATTTCTTGGAATAATCTGGGAGCGGAGCACACGACTAATCTTCATTTAATTTCATTTGCGCCAAGCAGCTGAAATTGAAACCGAAATCGCAATCGCAGCCGGAGTTAAAGTCGATGGGGAAGGAAATACCTCTGGCAAGGACAATATAAGGACATTGGCAGACTCCGACGGAGACCAAGACCGGGGGGACCTGGGGGGGCATTTGCAACATTTCATTGGCTGTGGCAGCGTCAAGGAGATCAAAAGTATGCGACACCGTGGCTTAATTCGATTTTAACAATTGCATGGCTGCTCACACAGCCAATGGCAATAGCCTTGCCCCCGCCACCCCAAACTACCCCCCCCCCCCCTCCCCCCTCCATCAGCCAGCCAGCCAGCTAACTCTAATTGAACTGAGGACGAAGATGGTGCAAGTCCTGCTCGTGGTCCTTGGTCCTGCTTGGCGCACATAAAATTAATCCGACGTGTGGCGCCGCCAGCTTCGTCAGCGTCTTCAACAATTTGAATTTAAATGTCGCCTTGCTTTTTATATCTATCTTTATGCGCACTGTTAACTTAAGCACAACCAAAAAAATACACAAGCCAGAAAGCTGTAGTCGAGAGTGCTCGACTAGCTGATACCCTGAAATAAGTTGCAAAATATACATAAATTTAAATCATTTGTTTGCTGACATTTGTTTGTTCAAAATGAACATTTCTTAGCCGATCTTAAAGATAACTTTCACTATCAATCAAATGGAAATGGAGGGTCTGATATTGTTGTATTGAAGTATTGAAGCAAGTTTAGTTAAGTGATACAAAACAAATAAGATTGATCGATTGATTGTTGATATGACAATTTTAGCCAAGAAATAGATACAAATATTCCCAAGCTGACTGCCAGCTTCACAAAGATAGCTACAACACAGCCTTCTTATGGCATCAGAGACACATCATCACTTCAACACAAAAGCATAATACCCTCTGGCAGGGTATACAAAAAGTAAAAATAAAAAAAAAAAACTGAAAAGAAAAACAGAAATCGCCCAAGTCGAAGAGGATAACCGGAGCAGTGCCAAGGAACCTTTGCGAATTGAATTAAAAGTGTCGCTGAACGTGTCCCTGTCCTTGTCTGGCACGTGCACAACTCTAACCAATTGTCTTGTGTATTTCGTGCTTAGGTGTCGATGCTCTAGCAGCACCAACCACACCCTCCTCATGCCCCACTCCTTGCAACGCACAATCTACGCATCTATTGAGAATTTTATTGCTTGGAATAATTAGCTGAATTAAGCACACAAATTAATTGGCGCCACCAGCATATGTGAAAAAAAGCAAAATGAAGAAGAAAAAAAAACAGCTAAAACAAGCTAAATAATTTAGCTGTAGAAAATGTCAAGCTGACTTACTTTTATAGGCATCAGGCTCACAGCAGATTTACGCAGTTCACCGAATGGAATTTTCAGCTGCTGATAAAAAGAAACACAAGTGCAGATGTACATATGTATATATATATATATATATATATGTAGAGTATATAGTTGAACTCAGTCACCATATCTTCATGCGACTCAGACTCTTGCTCAACTTCTCCTTCTCTTCCTCTTCATCTTCCTCTTCCTCTCTCGCTTTCTCTCTAACTTATCGCATCTTGCATGAATTTCACATAAAACATTTGTTTATCAACATTCGAGTCAACAACTTGCAAAAAAAAACCCAAAAAAAAACAAAAAAAACAACAAAAAAAACAACAAAAAATTCACAAAATATAAATTTCTGTGTTATTCACCCCTCAGCTGAAAGCAAGTTCAATTAAAATAACGGTACTAATATTTTAAGATTAATTTTGCTTAATTCCAACTAATATCTGTGACGTGGAAGCGCCTTGCGAATATAATCTTCGGCTTTTACTTGAATTCAGTTTAAAATAATAAAAATAATAATAAAAATAATAATAAAAATAATAATAATAATATTAATAATAATAATGATAATAATAATGATCACTAGCTTCCACTCAAATGGAGGCGCTTTTGCTGAGTAATACCTACACAGAAAAAAACGCAGGAAGCTGATAATATTATTATTATTTCTATTGTTCAACATGAGTTTATCTTTTGTCTGAGTAACCCGTATGTATTTCCGTTGCTCTCTTGTGTTCGTATGTATGTATGTGCGGTTCGTATGAAGACGCCCACTGCATGTGGCACTTGCAACATGCTGCAACAATAGTAGCAAACAACAACAACAAAAAAAGCATTTCATGCAAAAAGGTTTTTAATTTAAATTTCTCGACGTTGACGTGTGGCATGTGCCATTGTCCTCCTCTTCCTGGATTCAGTACACTCAGGAAAAAAAACACTGTACTTAAGAAAATCGCTCTGAAAACAAAATTTTAATAATAATAATGAAATTGTAATTAATAATTTATGTAAGAAAATCCTTAGCTAAACACTATATACCTCTATACTGACATTTTTCTCTGAGTGTACTCGTCCTGCTGAATTTTAGTAAATCACCTAGTTCTTAGACATAATTTTTAGAAATGCCAAAAAAAGGTTTAGAATTAAAAATTCATTTTTTGTTGTCTTGGAAATGTTTTCATTTATTTAGCAATGCATTTCAAATAAGCTCAAATGAAAACAAATTACTTTCGATTTTTTTCTGAGTGTATACGTCTGTGTCGTCCTTGCCTTTTGTCGCCTGACATTTACATCTGCCGAGATGTGGGCAATGTCTTCCGTGGCGTATGGCCAGAAGAAACTACCCACATGGCCCACAAAATCCTAAACACAGCCACACACACACACACACACACACACACATACGCACACACACACACACACAGACATTGGCCATGCACAATTGACGTTTACATTGTTCTCGAGAATTATTATGTGGTTTCCAAGCAGGGAGCCGCCTTAGCACATGTGTGCCACAAGCAACGAGCCTTGGGCTTATCAGTGAGCAACACTTAGGTGAAGTACAACAAAAGCAACAACAACAACAACAACAAGAGCAACAACAACAACAACAACAGCAACAACAGTTACATTTTTTTGGGCATGAAAAACTGTAAATTTATCAGCAGAAACAGCAGAAGCAGTTGCAACCCTTTTTCCAGCTGCTGGATAATAGCTTAAGTAGTTAAATGAATCAGGCGTTGCCCAAACTGCCAGCCTGGGGAGGTGTCTCGTGGCTTGTGGTCCACTCCAGAGAGAGCAAGACAAATTTCTTTAAGACCCAAGCAGAGACGACCGCAGGCAATTAATAAAGCAACTTCAGCTCGACACTCAACTCAAGCGAGGAAGAGGAAGAGGAAGAGGAAGAGGAGCGAGCAGCTTTCTTCGCTCATGTGTGGCACATAAATTTCAATTTTATTGGCCAAGGTGGGCCAGCAAAACTTTTAATTGTAATTAATTTGGCCTTTTAAGGGAACAGCAGCAGCAGCTGGAGGAGGAGGAGCAGGAGACGGAGGTGCACCACCCAGTGGGTGGTCTGGTCTTTTTCAAGTGCTGCCAATATAAACACGGCTATTTATGCCACCGCAACACAACAGCCAAGATTCAATTATTCAAAATGCAAATGCAGCATTTTTGGCCGCACCGATTGCGATTTTTGTTTGCCTCGTTTTGACTGACTGACGTTTTGTTTGTTTTGCAAAAAGCCAAATCGCACTGGGTGGTCCCATCTCGAGATGTTGCCTTAGCCCACTCCCCCCCCCCCCCCCCCACCCCCCCATCCGCTCATCTATAGGTTAATTTAAAATCTCTGTCTGCATTTGTCAGGTGCACAGACGTCTCCTCTTTGAACTGCCCCACATTGAACTTGGCAAGCGGCAGCATTGAGACAACATTGTTGCAAGTAGCTGACATCAAGGACACATACCAAAATAACAACTGAATAATCAAGCAAAGAACAAAATAATATTTATAATCCATAAATGATGTGACCTTTGCAGTTAATGTCAAGTGAACCATTTAAATTTGGAAATGTGGAACTTGGATTTATCCAATTGAAAGCAACTTCAGACAAAACAATAAGAAAACTATATATATATATATCTATACATCTGATCAATAGAAAGAGTGAAAGAGGGAAAACGAATTTCGAAAAATGTGCGGTATTTTTGCCATATTTTCAAGGGATGGCAAAGCCATCGAAGCCAGTTGCATTCACGGCAGCAAACACACATTGCGTGAACTGGCCTATCGCCAGAGTGGCAGGCAGCGGCATCGCGGACCTGACTCCACGGGCGTTGTGGTCCTCGCCGAGCAGGGCGTGGCCATGGTACACGAACGCCTACGTATTGTGGGCGTGGAAATGGGTGATCAACCGTTCGTCTCCGACGATGGCAACTTGGTACTGGTCGCCAACGGTGAGATCTACAATTATCTGGAACTTGCGGCGCAGATTGCCAAGCGACGTGGCGGGTACAAGCCGAAAAGCGATTGCCACGTGATACTCGAACTGTATCAGGATTATGGAGTGGAGCTGCTGCAGCATATTACGGGCATGTATGCCTTCGCCGTGTACGACAAGGGCAGCAAGGAGCTGCTACTCGCCCGTGATCCCATTGGCATTATACCCATGTATCTGGGCGAGGATGCAGCAGGCAACATTTGGATTGCCTCGGAGATGAAGTGTTTGGTGGGCGTTTGTGAGCGAGTGGAGACTTTTACGCCGGGAGAGGCGCGTTTTGGACGCGTCGTTGCAATGCGTCGTTGGAGTCACTTTGAGCAGCCGTGGATGCAACAGCTGCCGAATCTGCCCTGCGATTTGTCGCTGCTCCGCACCAGTTTGGAGTCAGCGGTGCGCACCCATCTCCACTGCGATGTGCACTTTGGTGCGCTGCTTTCTGGCGGCGCCGATTCCAGCTTGATTGCCTCGATTGCCACGAAAATTATGCGCGAAACTAATCCCGACTATAAACTGAAAACCTTCTCGGTGGGCTTACACAATGCGCCGGATTTTGAGGCTGCTCGCCAGGTGGCCAAATACATAGGGAGTGAGCACACGGAGCTGATCTTTGAGATTGAGGATGCGCTGGACGGCATACGGGATATTGTGTACCATCTGGAGACCTACGATGTGACCACGGTGCGCTGCAGTCTGCCAATGTTGCTCCTGGCACGCTACATAAAGAGCACGGGGATCAAGATGATACTCTCCGGCGAGGGTGCCGATGAGATCTTTGGCGGCTATTTTTCACAAAGCGCCCAACTATCAAGAGTTCCACGAGGAGCTGGTGAAACGTGTGCAGCAGCTGCATTTATCCGATTGTCTGCGTGCCAACAAGGTGGCCATGGCGAAGGGTGTTGAGTTGCGTGTTCCATTCCTGGACACGGCCTTCGTCAACTATGTGATGAGCATACGGCCGCAGGACAAGATTCCCGGAGAACTGAACACCTTCACCAATGAGTCAAAAACACGTATGGAGAAGTTTGTGTTACGTGCCGCGTTTGCCGATGATTATCTGCCGGATGAAGTGCTGTGGAGGCAGAAGGAGCAGTTCTCCGATGGCGTCGGCTACGCTTGGATTGACAGCATTCGCCGTGTAGCCACCAGTCATGTGGGGGACGAGGAATTCGCACTGGCCGGCGAGAGATTCCCCTTCAATACGCCCACAACGAAGGAGGCATTTTATTATCGCTGCATCTTTGAGCAGCAGTTTCCGGGCGAGTCGGCGGCAAAAACGGTGGTCAGATGGGTGCCACGCCTCGATTGGGGCTGTCCGGAGGATCCGTCGGGTCGGGCACAGGCCGTTCATCAGAATAAAGAGGCAGAGACTGAGCTACAGCGCGAAAGAGCTTAAATTTTTGAAAAACGAATTTGAATTGTAAATTTCCAAATTTGCTGCCCGCCATGTCAGCGATGCCTAGCTGCTGAAGGCGGAACAAAGGTTTCCCATCTTCGAGGAGCAGTTTCCGGCCGATTCAGCGGCCAACACTGTGGAGAAGTGGGCGCCACGCTTGGACTGGGGCTGTCCAGAGGATCCTTCGGGCAGAGCTCAAGCAGCACACGACAAGGCCTATGGAAAGTGAACAATCAATCATTAAATAATACTTTTTTTGTCAGCAACTCGAAAACATTCCATTTCAAAATTAACATTAAAGTGTAAACTTTTTGTTGTATTTCAGTTATTTATTTTCAGTTACTAATATACTCAATTTAATTACTTAATATTTACGCTAAACTAAAACTGTTAATCTGTCCATTTCACATTTGAAAAGCACTTAAAAAACTGAAAAGTTTTCTTAAGCAATTTATTTTCGTATTTTTTTATTAATGAACTCGTGAATGACGATGTTCAAAATAAATTTGTTTGATGTTCAATTGATGTTTAATGTATTAATAACTGATAAAAATGAAAATAATGCCAGTTTTAATATATTTGGGAATAATTAAGATATAGGAATGAATATAGTCTGTCAATCAATTAGAATAAACTTGAAACAAATTTAACTACTAATAATTCGTGAGTCCTGACATTTGACTGTCTGTTTGTAATATTGTAATATTGAAGGTAATTAAGTTATTTCCAAAAATATAGTCTTGAATGTTCAGTAATCTTATAGACAATATAATATATATACATAAATAAAAACTTCACAAAAATGCGCGATACACGAATAAGTATTATATATAATGGACAAGGTATATCAATAAGCGATCATTTACAGAGTAAAAATAAATCTATATTAAGTGTGAAATATTACAATTTATGAGAATAGTGATTAGTCCTATTAAAATGGGAGATTCTTTATTTATTGACTGCAGATAACCTAACAACATTACTATATCTAGCAACTTAAGATTTTGGGTATATATATTTGTAAGTGCTAAAATGCTGCGACATGAATGACAAGGATATGAATAATTATACAAAGTAATTTTAAGTTAAGTTCATTTTGAATCTAAATATGTGACGATCGATAATCAAAGCATAACACTATATATATATATATATAATTTTGACGAAAGAGTCTTATAAAAGTGCCGAGTCATCTGTGTCATCTTGCAGGAAAACCAATCATAATAAACAGTCAAAATTTTAGGTAATGTAAACCATCGATGAGCATAACACAGATTGTCCACAATACGACGATAACGAGTCTATGGTCAGAATAATCATCACATATCACATGTCGCATATCAAATGCCGCATGCCGCATGCCGCATGTTGCAAGTCGCACACTTAACGCAGCAATATCAACTTGCTGCGACACGAAACCCTTTCTAAATAAACTTTTACCTCACCATTTTTGGGTGCGCTCCACATATGTAAATGACTGCCACAAAATGTTTTGTGCTGTTTAGCAAAAAGGTTGAGAGCAGGGTGTGTGGGGCGAGGGGGGGGATCTTTATCACTCCGAGTCGGAAAAAGAGAGTTTGTCGAACAAGAAGTTGGGTTTTGAGTTTTGAGTTTGGAGTTGGGCTTCTTGGCTGGGGCGAAACTTGTCTAATAAGTTTGCATATCCCGCAGGATATAAAGCAGACTACAAGCGGAGCTCACAAGTATAGTACAACAAGCAAATAACGGGATTATAAGACAAAAAAGGGACAAGAAGCAGCAGCAACAAGAAGTGGCAAGAGGCAGCAACACTGACAGGCGACAAGTGTGCGTCCTGTGCCCAGTTTTAAGCCTGTCCAATTGAACAACAGCTCAGCTGAGACTTTCCTCAGGGTGTGTGTGTGCTGGTGTGTGTGTGAGTTGGTGTGTGTGTAGTTAGTGACCCAAAGACAAATTTCTTAAAGGCTTAAAGGTGTGCGTGCGCCTCATATGACTAATTTATAAAATGTAACTGGCCGAACTCTCGAGCTCATTAATGGGCCTAGCAGTTTGGGCTTATGCCGAGCCGAAGTAGTTGCTCGTTAAACTATTAAGACTAATGAGGGTCGATGGTCCTGGCCCAGATGCAAATTTATTAGTCCAACTGTCTGTGCACTGAGAAAACTAATTGCCCTCTTACTGACACACTCACAAAGGGTGACTCTGCTTATTAATCAAAAGTTACATTTATAAAATGCAAAACAAAAACATAAATTTTCTTTTCTTAAAATTAGTTTTGATTTTTCTAAGATTTGTTTTTAGTTTCTAGTATTTTTTTTATTGAATTTTTCTCAAATTGACTTGTTTTAAATTATTACTAAAATCCAGAGAGTTTTTTCTAGTTTTCAGAGCGATTTTCAATTTAGTGATATTTTCCAAAATTCTGGGGAAATTTTTGATATATATTTTTGTAGTGTGTTTGCAATGCAGGCAGCTGCCGTTTGTCGAACTGTATTCGAGGGTATTCGGAGACCCCAAAACGAGTCACGTCACAGCTAAATTTTGTGGCATGTGGGCGTGCGTCTGCCTCTGAGAAGGTGGCGTTCGTTCTTTGGTTGAACAATTCAAGATTTCAAGATTTCTCATTTCAAGTGCAATGCCAGCAAATTTCAGCACGTTTCACATTTCGGTGCTCGTTGCCCGGTGCTCGTTGCTCGGTGCTCGTTGCTCGGTGTGTTTGTTGTTTGTTGTTTGTCATTTCGGCGCTTTGTCGTGTTTTGTTGTCTTGTGCTTTCCGCGAATTCGAATATTTTGGGTGGTCAAAAAAAAGTAAAACGGGGAATCGAAACCCAAACAAAAACCACACAGCCAAAGATTCCAAAGTCTTTGTTTATTTATCATAAGGTTCGCAGGGTGCAGCAAAAGTTGTGGCACCAAGTGTTCAATTCACTAAAGAATATCTTTTCAAATGTACACAGAAGTTTCCTCGAACTATCTGACGGGGACTATGAAATTTAGAAGTGATCTTAAAGCAATTTTAATTAATTGTTTGTATTATTATTTATATTAAATCTATGAGGAAAGTCCAGAATATGAAATCTCTTTAGGCTCCCAACGTTCAAACTTGCCAGCGGGCAACTTAATTTAATACTAATTTGATGGAAGGTTTTAATGGATAAAACTTAAAAAAAATACTTAAATCGACCTTGTCATCATACTGGCAAATAAAACTATTTGTTTAAATTAATTATTTTTGCTATTTATTAAATCAACCAAACGACGAAGAAAGGCAGATGCGGGAACGGAGCTGGGCAGAGCCACCAGGACTCCGCCAAGCCAGAAGTCTTTTAAGTGGCTACAATCAAAAGCGATTCAAGCAAGTAATATCCATGGGGAAGAAGAGGCTCAGGATACTCATCGGTCTATTGACAGGACACTGGAGACTGAGAAGTCACCTAACCAAATTAGGTAATCATAGTAGCGATGCATGCAGGTATGCAGGTGGAAGCGAGGAGGAATCCTCAATGCACATCCTAGCAGAATGCATCGCCTTAATCAGGAATAGATGCATCATGAAGCCCAAGGACATAGAAACCCTCAACCCAACAAAGATTCTAGCATTCTTGCAGGAGCTGGGCTTGATGGAAGAGCTGTAGGCTCAGAAGGGGGCACAATAGACCTTATAGGTCGCAGTGCTGGTTCTCCCCAACGATAATAATAATAAAAATCAACTAAACACAAAGTTAGTTTATGCTTGAGGATCCCCAGAAACTTTATAATTATATATATATTTATTTCACTTAAATTAAAATATTTAATTTATATTAAATTTTATTTTTAAATTAATGGATTTAGTTTTTTACTTTTTGAATTTTCTGTGTCAACTGCTTCCTGCCGAAATATTTTGAAGCATTTCGACATTGGCAGACACTTGACAAGTATCAGTATCAGATTGCTGTATTGCAACAATTTATACTGCGATATCTGCGATGGCTTTAAGTCTGCAACACCTTACTTATCTTTTCTTCTCGCTGGTTATTTATTTATTTATAAGTTTGTGTTGCGATTGGAGTATCGAAGGCCATGTAAGCATATATATATTTATATATGTGTTAAGAACACCTCTTGGCCGCAAAGTGTTAAAGTTCTCAAACAGATGCCTCAGCTACTATTTACAAACCTCACACACACATACACACACACACACACACACTCGCACACACACACACGTATGTAGCTCCCAAAAGCAATTTGCGGACGTGCATGAAAAACTTTTACTGGCAGCAAATTGGAATTAATGTGAAGTTTCAGTAAAAGTGGCTTAAATGCACACACGGGCCGCATTTTGGGAATTGCAGGACGACAACCAAGATGACGACGATGTGGCAAACTTTTCGAATCCACTCTTGTACAAGCTGCCACACACACACAGGCACACACACTCATATTTGAGAAATAGTTTCAGTTTTCATAGCCGAGTTTTAAGCCGCCAAAGCTGTTGATTATAAGTTTTTTAGTGGACTGAGTTTAGGGCACACCTCATCGACTTGGCACGTGGCTGGTAATAGATACTATACCCACACACACACGCACACCCCACTCAGCAGTGAGCCAAGATAAACAAAGGCGCAAAGTGCTGCAGCTTTTCAATAAAGGACGAAAAAAATAGAATAAAAATCATTTTGCCTTCAGTTCGATTTGCTGTTGTCTGCGCTGAGCTAACGATTTGTGAATTGCACTTCCTGTCTGTAAATAAGCGCAAAACTATAAATTCCATCCCATCCCGAAATGTGCACAGCTCATGCCCCAAAAAATCTTCGAGCACAATTTGCATGCGTGCCGCCGTCTTTGACAAACGCAATTCGAATCGGAATCTGAGCAACTATTCCGTAGTCAGTAGTCCGTATTCCATATTCCGTTGCCTGCCTGGCTGGCGTCTTGACTCAGTGTGTGTGTGGCAGTGTGTGTGTGTGGCAGTGTGTGTTTGTTTGTCTTGGTATTTGTTAGTTTAACAGCAAAAGTTTGCCTTTCAAATCGAAAACTAGAAAAACGTTGCATTTTATTACACTGCACGCGAAACTCATAGAGAACTGAGAACTGAGCACTGAGCACTGAGCATTGAGCACTGAGAAGTGAGCTTCAATCGCCGGAGGTGGCAAAAACAACTTCAAGGACTTTAAAAGGCAATTTGCCTGCAAGTTGCCATTAAGTTGGACAAGTTACGATCTATATGCATATGCATCAAAACATCCCAAATCAGTTTATGTTAGACACTTAATCCAAATACCTTCAAAATTTAATTAAATAAATAAATAAGTAATCTATTCATCACAATATGATTTTAACTTAATACAAGTAAATAAAAAATTAAATTTAATCAACAAATAAAATTGGTTCAAGAACGAATGAATATAAACTAAGATCAATTTCAAAACTAAATAAAATAAAAAAATACTTTGAAATAAAATAAATAATAAAATGCACTTAAAGCAAATACATTCAAGATTAGATTAAATGAATAATTATTTTATTGCATTAAGGATAAACAATTGGTATTAAATTAAACATATTACCAATAAATATATTTACTTTATTTATCCTGCTTTAAGCATAGTTCAAAAGTGATTCAGATAAAATTTCCAGCTGCAGGAAATAAATGACATAAAAATATTGTAAAATATATTTTAGAACTTGCTCAATACTCGGATTATTTTGCTGCTGACATTAAAGCGAAATATCAATGAGATCAGGCTACTATATCATATAATTCTAGAACAACAGAAAGAATAAAGATAATTTCTTGTAGATATCGAAACAAAACTCATTCAGGCAAAGAATCAGGAACGATCGGTGAAATAGTAAATCCTAGTATGAAAAACTATTTTGGTAACAAAGATATTCCATTGGATCTTATGCATATTATTATCTTGCTCAAAGTTGGGTAAAAAACCATCAAAATTATCTAACTGTATCATAAAGTTTTCATAGATTAATCGAATTACTCTTTCAAATTTATAGCAAAATTTGATTTGGCGAATTTGACTGCGATCTAGAAAGTTATGTAAGACGGAGCTTGCCTCAGATAGTATTCCTTTTTAGCTATAACCTGCATTATAAAGGACTTTTTGATTATATATCATTTTACTGAGCTTCTTACTGATATACATTCAAAATTCCTTTAAATACAATTCCCTTTCTACTCAGACGTGGCAAAAGCCACTCGCAGCAAGCTTGGCAGGCAACTATTGTTGCATGCTTCAGCTGTGCTTGGCTGCAGCTGCAAGTCGCCTGCTCCTGGATATACATATATATATATATAATATATATATGCTTATGCACACGAATATCCTGCTTAGATTCGATAGCTACTCAAAAATCGGACTGATGCCATTGGCTCAATGTTTGCAATTTTCTTGCGAATTTATTTGCATTTAACATTTGTTTGTTTGTTTGTTTGTTTGTTTGTTTGTTTGCTTGTTTGCTTGTTCGCTTGTGCATAATGGCAAAAAGTGTTTTCCACAGGAAAAGGCAAAAGGAACCCACTGTATGTGTGTGTGTGTGTGTGTGTGTGTGTGTGTGTGTGTTTACTATTTGTTTTAAGTGAATAATGCAAATTTTATGCTGCTATATAAGCGCAAAACTTTTGCACATGAACATGAATATATATGTATATATTCGAGTGTGTGTGTGTGTGTGTGTGTGTGTAGAATGCAAACTTTTATTGTGGGTTAAAATGAACTTCCGCTGGCTGCAGCCGGAAGTTCATAATTTCAGCTGATTTGCAAAACTTTTGCCACTTCTTCAACTGCTGCTTGCAACTGCCACATCTTCAACTGATTTTGCTTTATTTTTACGCGTCTTCTTCACTTTTTGGCTGCTTAAAGGCCAAACGCGTTTTTTTTTTTTGACTTGACTTGACAAAGACATTTGGCTGGCCAATTTTGAGGCACAGACAACAGCAACAGCAACAGCAACAACAACAAACAATAAACAACAAACACATCCATTTGATTTGTTTACACAAAGGACGGGCAGACGGAAGGACAGCAGCAGCAGCCGTGACCAAAAGGCGTAGGTACACAACAGCCAAGAGCAGAGAGCAAAGCAGCGGAGGCCAGGATCAGTCACATCTACTACACTCAGCGAAAATACGCACTAAATACCAAGCCAGTAACTTTGCTAAATTTTGAGTTCTACTTTTTGGAAATGCATCTCTGAACAAGAGAAATTATTTTGAATTTTTGTAGAAGTTATTTCTAAAACATTTTCTAAGATATTGTGTGATTTTTTTCCAAGTGTAGAGCAAAACTCAAACCTCTGGACTCTGGAACTGGGCTGCCTGCGCGTTTTGGTGCACATGTGTTTGCCAAATGTTTGCCACGGCATGTGAAAAATCTACCCAAGACCGATGCGAATGTGTGTGTGCTGGTGTGTGTGCTGGTGTGTGTGTGCTGGTGTGTGCTGCGTGAGAGGTGTGATTCGTAAAGCAAACGGAAATCAAATGCAGACATTGCAGACACACTGCACCCTTGGCATCATTCGGTATCCTTTAGCCTTTCAGACCCCGCATCGCCTCGCCTCATATCTCGAACATTTTCTACATTTTTATTTTAGGTAAAAATTTCACACATTTTGTTTATTCGGCCGCCTGCCGTGCGGCTTGTCTAAAAGGCGTTATCGGCGCTACCAATGGACAAAAGGACAGCGGACAGCGGAACAGCGGAACAACGGAACAGGGCCAAAAGGGCGTTAAGCATTCAAACTACGAGTTATGAATGAAAATGAAAATGAAAATGAAAATGTGCGCGACACAAAAGAAAAACCCTTTAAAAAGCCTTTAAGTAAAGTGAAGAAGTGAAAAATGCTTACTTATCGATTAGGCGTGATCTATAAGATTTAACTTATGGCTTAAACAAAGTATATATAAATAGGATAAATAAAATTGTCTCTTATGTAAAACCCTGTAAACTTACCAATGTTATTAATTATTAATTTGGGAAAAACTAGCACTGCGACCTATAAGGCCTATTGTGCCCCCTTTCTGAGACTACAACTCTTCCATCAACCCCAGCTCCTGCACGAATGCCAGGATCTTTGTTGGGTTTCTATGACCTTGGGCTTCATGACATGCTTCCCTAGGATGCTGCATTGAGGATTCTTCCTCGCTTCCACCTGCATACCTGCATGCATCGCTACTATGATTACCTAATTTGGTTAGGTGACTTCTCAGTCTACAGTGTCCTGTCAATTGACCGGTGAGTATCCTGAGCCTCTTCTTTCACATGGATATTAGTTGCTTAAATCGATTTTGATTACAGCCACCTAAAAGACTTCTGGCTTGTCGGAGTCCTGGAGCCTCTGCCCAGCTCCGATCTCGCCTCTGCCTTTCTTCATCTCTGATTTGCAGCCGTATTGTGTGTCTTCCTATGCCACAATACGGTTCAGGGCCTATCAGGGGGCTCTTACCAATGTTATTGAGACACCTTTGAAAACACTTCTTGTGAGAGTCTTGCTTTTTTTACAGCTGTGCATCTTTTAGTTGAACTCCAAGTTCAAATTGCATGTTGCATTCAGCAAATTAACAATAGCTTCCCCAATTGGCTATATATCAATAATAATTACTAGATAAATAATGTAAATATTAAATACTTGAATAATACTGTAAGAATTATAAATGAAAGCTGAAAGTCGAAAATTGTGGACTTTATGCAACGTTTCAGTTAGCTCAAGCGTTCTGTGCAACTTGTTGACATGCGTGCAACAGTTCTCACAGCTGCAGTTGCAGCAGCAGATCAACTTGGTGTGAAGTGTGAATCAACGGCAACAATTGCAATCACTCAAAATGTCTCAGAAGACACATTTGACCCAGTGCAGCAGAGACTCAAGATGCACTTCCCGTTAAAGTGCAAAGTCCGAGCTCAGCTTTGGTATTTGGCATTAATTAGCGATGGGGCTGATGTGGCAGATGTTGTTGTTGTTGTGGCAGATGTTGTTGTTGTTGCTGTTGTTGTTGTTGTTGTTTGCATATCATTTGTCTTCATCAGAGAGCTGATGCTGATAATATCATTTGAGTTAGCTTGCTTGTCATTTTTTGGCGCCAGCAAATGCATTAAGATTGCACTCGCTGAGTTTGAGGCGGAGGCGGAGGCGGAGGTGGAGGCATGCCTCATGGCGCCTACTATTATAAGTTAAACAATTAAAATTATGGCAAATGTGACAAGTGGCTGGCGCATACCTCAATTAGCATTTGAAAGAGTCCAATGATAGACAAGTCGACACACAGACAGACAGACAGACAGACAGACAGTAGCTAATAATATATAGCCTACCCCGATTCCCCTTTTGCGGCACTTGCAATGCGCCTAATTACAACAGTTACATTTGTTGGCTATTTATAGCTAAATGACGACATCGACGACTTTATCCCCTGAGTGTCAAATGGTGTGTTCAATTAAAGCAACAGCTGCCCCTGCCCCTGCCCCTGCCACAGTCTTCAGTCTCCATTCCGCAGGACATTGACTTCTCCATCTCTCTCACTCTCTCTCTCTCTCTCTCTCTCTGTCTCTCTCACTCTCACTCTCGCTTGCACTGAGTGCCTGTGAAGTTGTGTCGAAGTGTCGCGTGGAATGTGAATGTGGCACTGAGCGACAAACATTACACAACAGTCAATTAAAATTAATAACTTTTGCAAATACAAAAAACAACAACATAAAAACGTTCGTTTACACTCAGAAAAAAATCGCCCTGATGTTGCAAAGATAGCCATAAAATAAAAGTCACTCTGAACACAAGAAAACTTTGCTGGTTTTTAGAAAGCTGGAAAATTTGTTTGGTTTTTGAAAGAATTTCTGAATCTCAAAAACAAATTTCATGATTACGAGAATTGATTTTTTGGATTTTTTAGAAAGTTTTCATTTTTCAAAGCTGAAGAGAGGAGGAGAGGAGGGCAGCCTAGGAGGCGGAACTTGGCTAATTAAAAATTTTAAAAATTTTAAAATCGCCTTAAAATTAAATGGAAATATTTTAAAAATAGAAAACGTTTTCTAATACTAAAAAGTATGTTAGCAAGTAGAAATGAAAACTCAAATTTAAAAAATACATTTTCTAAAACTAAATTTATAAAATTAATTTTATTTTAGCTACAAACCAAAAATTCCCAAAAATGCTTAAATATTTAAAGAAAATTAAGCAATTAAATAAATCGACAGTCTTTCGGATCAATATTTATTCCGAGTGTATATATATATATATATATATATATATGTGCTTCACATGTGTCAGTTGTGAGGCACAACGAAAATGTATCCGACAGATACAATGCGACAAATGTTTCGCTTTCGAGCTGCGCTTGAGGCACGCACACTTTTCGCGCTTTTCGTTTAAAAAACATTTCAAGCCTGTTGTTGTTGTTGGCTTTTTTATGAATTATTTTATGAACTGCTGCAGCGGCAGCATATTTGCAACAGCATCAAAATGCAACAAAATACAGCCGCATGAGGCAACTTTATTTTGGCGCTGAGCTCTTTATTAGTTGCATGCAACCGAAATGCCAAAGTGAACGCAAAGATAAATGATAAATGATAAATGATAAATGTTGCGTATTATTCAATTAAGCCGAGATACAATGGACTGCCGATCAGCCAATGGGATATTTATTATTTATTAACAGTTTAAGATTTATTTCAAGTACTTTTTAATACTTTTTTAAATACTTGTCATTGGCAGCACAATCTACAACCATTGTGGCATAGGAAGACACGCAAAACGGCTGCAACTGAGGAACGAAGAAAGACAGAGGCGAAAACGGAGCTGGGCAGAGGTACCAGGACTCCGACAAGTCAGAAGTCTTTTAGGTGGCTATAATCAAAAACGATTTAAGCAAGTAATAAGAACAGGCTCAGAATACTCCCGGTCTATTGACAGGACACTGGAGACTGAGAAGGCATCTAACCAAATTAGGTATTTATAGTTGAAGCGAGAAGCATATCCTAGCAGAATGCGTCGCCTAAATCAGGAATAGATGCAGCATCCTAGGGCAGCATGTCATGAGGCCCAAGGACATCGAAACGCTCAATCCAACAAAGATTCTAGCATTCGTGCAGGAGCTAGCTCAGAAGGGGGCACAATAGGCCTTATAGATAGTTCCATTATAATAATAATAAAAGCGCAATCCATATGAATATGCTAGCTGGTTATTATTGTGACTCAGTAGCTGTCATTGCTTTTAAATAACATTCTTTCATCTATATTATTTGAACTATAATTTAAGATTTCTTCTTCCTGTCTCTTACTTTTGCACAACAATATCATACCTTCTTTCCCCTTCCTAATCGGTTTAGGGTATACAAAATATAGCAGCATTTCATTTCATGATATTTAACTTCTTCAAATTCCCAAATAGTAAATAATACAATAATTAAATAATTTTTTTATTTATTTAAATATTTATTTAATTTATTTCAAGTTATATCTCTCAACACACAAAATGACCAACAACAAAATTCAATAATTATATATTAATAGTAATTCTGATATTAATATTAAACAATTATTAATCTAATTCCTTGGCGTTCAATAGCTTTTAAGTTACTTACTTTTAGAATACTATGTTACTTACTTTAAGTTAGGTAAATAAGTGAATTTGAACCGACTTCTGGAAGAAATTCATCGAATATTTATTGCAACAACTTTCAAAATCGACTGATTATATTTATATATCAGAATATATCAGATTTCCAGTCACACTTATTAGCCACAAAATGTATTTAAATATGCTGTAAAAATCAAGTTTCATTGAAAATAAATATGCAACACGGCGCTGATGGCTCATTGAAACCGAACAGGACCAAGGACATGCAGGGACAAGCAGTGCCACAGATGCTGCCTCATCTCGAAAAAAAAGCAGAAAAAAATGAAACATGCGCTTCATTAAACACAAGCCGCATTATTTACACCTTGGGCGACACACAGAACGAGAGAGAGAGAGAGAGAGAGAGAGAGAAAAGAGAGAGAGGGAGAGAGAGAGAGAGAATGCCGGCTAAGAACATTATGGAAACAAAGAAGCAAAAAATAAAGGGAATAAAGCGAATTTTGTTGGGAACGTGGCCCGCATGCAACAACTGCCACACAGGACTCACAGGACTCGGGACTCAGCCTGTCAGCCAGATGATCCTGGCGCGCTATTCAATCAATTAATCTAATTTAAATTTCTTGCTTTTGTCGAGTTGCTGCTGCTGCTGCTGCTGTTGTTGCTGCCACTTTTTTGCAGTGCTTTGCTTGCCACCACCATTAAACAGGTTTTTAGATTTTGTAATTTTTTTTATTCTTTTTGCATCATCATCATCAACAAGAGCAACTTGTGCCCAGGTTGCAATGGTTTTATAGCCGGTGTTCTGAGCGCATCGGGTGTCATTAGTTGAGGGTTGAATGCTTGAATCTTTTACCTAGCACCCCCTTTTTTTTTGTTGTGTATGTAAATCGCGGAGGGAGAATGAATTGCAATTGAGTTATGCGTCGCATCAGGTTAGCAGCCGCAAACTTTGGCTAACTTGCACTACAACAAAGAAAGTCAACGGAAATGCGCTTTAAATGCCATTTGGTGTAGCCAAAGTGCAATGAGCCATTTCCGGCTAAAAAAAGAAGAAAAACACCAACCAAAATTGGCAACAGAAAATAGTCAAAGAAGTCAACCAAGTCAGCCATAAAGAAGATTAGATACTCTAGCAGAAATGGAAGTGAAACTGCTCAAATCCAAAGCAAAAAGTCAGCTTAAGAATAAGATGAGATATAAGATAAATATATATCCATAAATTTATATTATAAAATATAGATTCGCAGATCAATATGTTCTGGGATCAGCAAAGATATCTTCTTGTTATGCCCTGAATCCATTATTCAATCTTTACTAGGGTTAACAGCCGAGTGTCCGTCTATCACTTAGTCTGGTTGAACAATGTCAGAGCTAGAGAGCTGGATATATAGAAGCTCTCGCTCACATTAACAGATCTGGCTATATATTTCCACTAAGATGCTTTGATATCGATGCGATCTCTTAAGGTCAAATAATATCAGTTCCGGTCTTTGAGTCTTTGAAAAATATTTAACTTATGTTCCGATTTCGAGTCTAAATTTCAATTAGTAAAAATGCTTTAAAGCTAAAAAGTATTCTCTATATATAGTTAGGTAGATAGATAAATGGCCGATGAATGAAATATGAAAGATAAGTCCAAAAAAATCTTAATAAATATTGGAATAAAATTGGGTCTCTTTCTACAGCTAAATCAAAAATGAAGTATTTACAGTCAAGTACTAAGACAGTCACTTACAAATAAAATAAATATTTATACCCTAAGAAGTGTAGTCAATCCCAATGCTTTACACAGTTGATGACAGCACTTTAAGACCCACTCCGACAGGGTATCAAAACTACCACATAAATGTTGAGCAAGACCACAGACACGAATCCAGACATTGAGCTGCAAAAAGTCAAACAAAAAAAAGGCATCAGTTTGGAGCACAGACAAAACCCATCTGCTAGCAGCTCAATATGGCCAAAAACTGACA
Source organism: Drosophila trichaetosa (assembly GCA_035043205.1). NCBI lineage: Eukaryota > Metazoa > Arthropoda > Insecta > Diptera > Drosophilidae > Drosophila > Drosophila trichaetosa. The sequence goes on along the minus strand of JAWNNE010000640.1, from coordinate 104,761 downwards.
GCCATGCCACGCCCCCCCAACACACGCAGACACACGCCTCAAAAAAGACTCCCAAAAAGAAGGTGCACAAAAACTGAAACGTGTGCCAAAAACAATGCTGTCAAAAGAAAAAGCAAAAGTCTGAAATTCAAATGGGCAAAAGGGTACTTGCAACAGCAGCAGCAGCAACAGCAGCCACATTGCCACATTGCCACTTGACTTCTTGCGCCTTATGGATTATGAGCTTTGCTACACCTTTAGAGCCGTAGAACATGTTAAACTCATAATTCAACACAGCAAAATACACACACACAACACACATCACACACAACACACAGCTGGCCCATCAAAATCAATCAAAATTGTGCAGCGTGCCAGCTACAAATGTATTGTGTATGTGTGTGTGTGTGTGTGTGTGTATGTGTGTGCATTAGTGCCCACCTCAATGGGCTGAATGTGGAACCACCCAACCCCTGCTAAAGTCACGGGGCAATCGAACAATTGAACAATTGCGAAAAACCGAGAGGAACAGAAGGATTAATGCTGGTAGGCCGACTGCCGACTGCCGGCTTCGTTGCGGATTCACTTCTCTGAACAGTGCTGACATTTTGGCTGTTTTCCAGCTAAATGTATATCTGTGGCAAAAAAGCGGCTTATAAAGTTATATAAAAGTTTTCTTAACTTCAATTTTGGCAGCACTGATTTCAACGGTTAGCTGTTCGATGTTTCCCTGTTCCTTTGCACCGTGCCTCGTCCTGTGGCAAGCAACGGGGCCCTTTGCGCTCAGCCGTGGAAAGGTGTCGCGTTGCAACCCTAAATTGCATTTTATGCGCCCGTCTCTCGCCGTGCGGCATCATCATCAGCACTTTTCATTATGCTGAACCGTAAATGAAGAGGGTTGCCACGCTCGAGGGGTTGACGGCCAGGGGGTGTATGAGGTGTACATACATAGGTATATATATATATATATATTGTATATATAGGTGTGCATTTCGTGCACGCGCGCAGGTAAAAGTCTCGCTTACAGCCGAACGTGCCCCGTGCCCCTTTGCACCGAGCGTGACAGATTAGCGTGCTGCAAAATGCTGACAGACGGGGCAGCAGCAACTGTAAGCTGCCTCAATGCGGGTCTTATGGAGCGGGGTGAGGGGGTTGCAGGGTTGGGCTATTGAAATTCGCATAGCCAAAAGATAGTCGGTTTGGCTAACGGGCCACTTTCAACGTGCCAATTGCCAAATGCCACATGTGGAGTCAAAGTCATTGCATACTTTGCGGCAACTTCCGGCTCTTTGGCCAGCTTCCTGTTCGTGCAGCAGCAGTCCCTTTACCTTGTGCCTCGTGCCACACACAACAACAACAACAACAACAGCATCCATCCACTGAGCTATTTATTTATCTTTTACGAAAACAACAGACATAAAATCTAGAGAAAAGGTAGAATTCAAATAGATATAGCCTTTGAAAAGATAGAGTATTCGAGTATTTAAAGAGTACTCCTCTAATATACCCCTGCCAAAAGGTAATCTATAATATATACAATATTATCAAAGTGAAGGTAAATCTAGAAATTACTACATCAAAATAAAACACGAAATCAAATTCTGAATAAATTTATCAACTGCTTTCAGAAGCTACTCTCCAAGTTGAAGAAGAATAATCAGAATAATCTACTTATATAACCAATTTATGAAAATTATGTATATATATAATAATAATATTAAACCAATCACTGCTGATCAAGTGAAAGTAAAATTAAGTCAATTTATCTTAGTGCATAAAAATATTATTATTATTATTATTATAATTGAGGAACCAGCACTGCGACCTATAAGGTCTATTGTGCCCCTTTCTGAGCCTACAGCTCCTCCATCAACCCCAGCTCCTGCACGAATGCCAGGATCTTTGTTGGGTTGAGGGTTTCAATATCCTTGGGCCTCATGACATGCTTCCCTAGGATGCTGCATCTTTTCCTTATGAAGGCGACGCATTCTGCTAGGATGTGCATTGAGGATTCCTCCTAGCCTCCACCTGCATACCTGCATGCATCGCTACTATGATTACCTAATTTGGTTAGGTGACTTCTCAGTCTACAGTGTCCTGTCAACAGACCGGTGAGTATCCTGAGTATCCTGTTCTTCCCCATGGATATTACTTGCTTAAATCGATTTTGATTGTAGCCACCTAAAAGACTTCTGGCTTGTCGGAGTTCTGGTGCCTCTGCCCAGCTCCGTTTTCGCCTCTGCCTTTCTTCGTTCCCGAGTTGCAGCCGTCTTCCTATGCCACAATACGGTTCAGGGCCTATCAACTGTAAATTTTTGCATTTCGAGTGGGTTCCCAATTTGCTGTCTTAAGAGAGTTAATTAATTTGACAACTAGTTAATGTAAATGTGTTTGTACTCTTCCTGGCAAAAATATAAAAATAAAATGAAAAAACGAAAAAAATATTTTTGCTTTAGCCAAAACAGATTTAATATTTTGTTGAACTCCACAAAATTGATTCCCAGTTTTAAAAACATATCCAATATATACCTATATATACAGAATTGATAATCTACTTTTTATATTCTGGAATTTTATCTATCATCCAAAGCACTTAAATGTCTGTTAAACTCATTTCATTTAGTAGAAGAATCATTTGAATATATATATATATATATAATTAAGTATTATTATTATTATTATATAATATTATTATTCCAATGACAGTTTGCCATTCTTCGATCAAGTCTGAGTCTGGCACTGAGAACTGTCTTCTTCAACTAGTCAAGATAAACTTTGTCATTAAATATATATCTTGGCTTTATATTGATAACTCAGCCACTCTCTCTCTTCTATATATATATATACATAAATATATATATATTATTTTGAAGAGAACAAATTTTCCCTTTTATTATTGTAAGGCACACTCAAGTGGAGGGCTGTTTTCAAAGGTGAAGGTGGACAACAGCTCGCAGTGGCTGTGCCAGCGTTAATCATTAAATCTCTGCTTACACACACGCCACACATACACACACACACACACACACGCACACCAATACACACACGTGTGTGTATATGGCAAAAGTCGATAAAGGTGCATTTGGCATTTTGGCTTTGTATTGTTTTGGTTGCGGCTGCTCACGAAACGCTATCATCCACACACAGGACAAACACATACACACACACACACACACACATGTGGCGCACATACACACGCATTAGCAGCCATCGGCGTGGAAGGTGCAACTGTAAAAGCTACCCCCAATAAGTTGCACGAACTTGGCCACGTGGTTCGCACAATTTCGCAATAATTTCGCCCAAAAAAAATCACAAAATAGCATTTTGAGCGACCTTAATGAGTAAACGTGGCAACTGCGATGACGCACATGTTGTCGCCAGTTATCCTGCTTGCTGCTTGCCACAGCTCCTGTTGATGATGCTGCTGATGACGGTGATTACTTACAACAAACAGAGGCAGCAACAACAGCAACAACATCGACAGCGGCAACATCAGCAGCCGGCTGTAGCTGCAGGCGCTTTTTGCCACAAAATGAGGGCTGCAACCCCAAGCGAATGATGATATCTCTAACGGCGTTGCACGATCCAACACTCAGAAAAAAATATTGACAAATTACCTGGACAGAGATCAACTTTGGTTTTTGTGGAAAATAAAGTTTAAATTTGGGAAATAAATTCGAAAAAAAGTGACTCAGCAAATTTACAAAATTCTAGTTAATAATTTTTACTTTTATTTCTTTTATTATTATTTATTATTATTTATTATAATATTTATTATTGGTTATATCCAAAATCGAAGAGGAAAAAAGTGAATTTATTTATTTTTCCAAGTGCAGCTTGAGGTGAAAAGAAAAAAAAAGTAGAAAACTGCCCGATGAGCAATTGCAAAAGGTGCGTGTGGCACATGTGACTTGCCACAAACCACCACCAGCAGCAGCAGCAGCAGCGGCAACAACACAATCTCCTGTGAAACTTGTTTTTATTTCTTTTTTGGCATCGCTTTGATTTTGCTGCTCGATTGCTCAGCGTTCAACGCTCAAAATGTTGAATGTTGAATGTTGGACGAAAAAGCAGCTACACGTTTTGCGTGCCACGAGGCGACGTGGCTGCCTCTCGTCCTGTGGTAGGTCGCGTGCCGCAATCTCGTTTTTTATTGTGCTTTTTTTTCATTTGCTTATTTTTGTATTTGTTTGTTCACTTTTTTGTTTTGTGTGTGCCGCGGCATCAAGGTAAACTTTGGCCACCCATCCTTCGTCCTCCATCCTTCGTCCATCCCCCCCCCCCCCTTGGTGCTGTTTTTGTTTTTGTTGCGCGCGCCGCCAGCGAAATGGGATTTATTATTATTTTTTATACTTTAAATATTGTTTCAATAAAAGCAGACAATTTCATTTCATTTCATTTTTTACATCAGCCGTGACGAGTCCTGGCGTGCGTCCTGGCTTGTGTCCTGCCCTATCCTGACTGCTATCTTTTCCAATTGGCTTTCTGCTTCTAGCCCTTTTTTTGTGATGATTTGTTTCGATTTTTGGCACAGGCTTTTAGCGGCTAAAGTTACATCAATCGGGGGCAAACTCAACTAAAACTCAAGTATTTATTTGCGCAGCTGCGATTCACGTTTAAGCAAATGTATCTGTATCTCTTTCAGCGTTCCCCACTCCAGCTAGAGATGACACAACGTGTCACGAGTTGAGCGGGCTGCAACATTATATATATATAATTATAAAGAGATCTCTCCAATCCCAAAATTTATGTTCATACGCTTATTCATTCTCGCCCATCTCCAATTTGTATATATATATATATATCTTCGATATATATTTGATATATATGCAATTCAAACTCGACCATCTCCAAAGTGAAGTGCTGCCTGTCAGTGCAAACAAAATTTTTGCGTAAAATAAACAGCGGCATCAAAATATTAAATTACCAAATGAAATGCTTGCAGTGCACATCGAGAGCAACGGTGAACGATGAACGATGAACGGTAAACTACTTACAATACAATAGTGTTTACGTGTATATATGTATATTTATGTGTGTGTGTATATGGGTGCATGAGGGCAGTTTGTTAGGCGCTCTTCTTCCCCTGTCCTGTCCCCTGCCCCTGTCTCGGGCGGTAAGTGCAGGTAGAACCGTTACCGTTTGGGTTTTAAAGGGAAAACCGCAAAGCAAACAGCGAACAAAGCACGTGCCCAACTATCGCTCTCGCTCACACTCACTCTAGGTATTGATAGCTAGCTGAGCTGCTGCTTTTCGTGAATGAAAACCTAGACAAGGCAGTCGACAAGGGGGAGAGAGCGAGAGGCAGATAGTTGTAAAAGGGCTAATGTGCATGGCGTTCAAATAACTGTTTTGTCGTCTCGGGTTGTCAAATCTGTTGTTGTTGCAGCGATCGATGTAAAGTCAACAATTGACAGTTATGGAAACAGATGACAATAATGAGGATGATGATGATGAGTTCCTTTTTGCTGTTGTTTTTATTCCGGGTTTTTTTTAGCACGCGTGCAAATTGATTTTTGCCCAGCAATGCATAAATAATAAAAATAAAATACATTAATATTAATGATAAATATAATAAATAATACAAAAGGACAATAAGTATTAACAAATAATATTTAATATAATAATAATAAAAATTGTAAATAATAGTAATTAAAAATAAATGTAAACTAGTAATAAGTAAAAATAAAAATAATACAAAACTGTAAATAGTAACAATAAATAATATTAAACAACAACAAATAGAATATAAAAAAAACCAAGTCGCTTCAAGTCAACAGCTTTTTCACACCACAAAAAATGTTCCCACAGTCGAATAAAATGCACTTGACTAATTCAGCAGCTCCTCCCCCCACCCCACTTTCTCACCCCCACACACACACTTTCACACCCACCCCGCACACTGACACACACACATGTGTATTAGAAATTTGACATTTGCCTGCACTTAACTGTCACATAAAGTGTTAAATGAAATGAGCAGAAGCCGAAGCAGAATCAGAAGAAGGAGCAACCAAAATGCCAACGTCGACTGCGCCGCCGACTGCGAGTGCGACTGCAGCAGCCAACAAGCAACACTTGAGATTTAGAGCCGATCGACCCCAATTGTAAAACCACCAAGCAACACCATCAGCAGCACCACTACTAACACTAATACACACACATACACACATGCATATATATGTAGATATATATATATATATATATTACATTCGTATAACAACAGCTAAGTATTTATTTCGGTTCTGTTTCGATTCAGTTTCGGTTTCGCTTCTTTTTTTTCGAATACCCTATTTACTAAAATTGTAAAACGGGTATTTAGGATGCTAACTTAAGAATCCAGTTGCAAAATACTTGGTAGGTTTGCTGATATTAGTTTGTCAATTGTTAATTCTTGGTAGGCTATATCTGAATAAAAGTGTCAATAAATTTCATATTCCTTCTCCTCATCTTTAACCTATATCTCTAACTACATCTTTATCTTCACTTTTATCTATAAATCAAATAACAAAATAAATCTTCACTATAGAGTATCTCATCGCCTAGCATGCTCACTCATAGAACAATTTTACATACTTTTCTTCTGCTTTTTCTTCCCTTTTTTTTTTGGTTAAATGACGCGCCAAAGTTTACTGCTAATTAAAAATTGTCGAAACGAGAAACGAGAAACGAGAAAAACATGAACGCAATTCAATATCCCAGAAAAACCAAAAACCGCCCGCAATTGAAAATGTTTAGAAATGAAGATATCTGTGGATGAACACACTACACACACGCACACACACACACAACACACACTTATGTACACACACACACATATATATATTTAGTGTAATGTGTGAAAAAGTCTTGAGCCCTTATGTTTCTGGGGGTCACCTCTTCAAAAAGGATTGAAATTGGTTTTTTTTCCCACAACGAAGCCCCGCCTGGAGGGGTGTAGGTGAAGAGGGGGTAGGGGGTTAGAGGGCTGCTCACTTTTAGGTTATCCGTAATTATAAAGTGAAATAAATTGATTGCTTAACGGCAAAGTTAATGACAGCAATCGTCGCGGCTTCCCGCACACCCCTCCCTTTCCCCTGCTCCACCACCCTTGCCTGCAATCGATGACGTCAGTCGACATTTAACGGGCACATTTTATGTGGGACCCGCAGCTGAAGCAGCTGACGCCGACTTGACGATTTGACGCGATGAAGTAACTGCATTTGCAATTGCAAATCAAGCAAAAACCAAAAAAGCAAAAACCAGCTAAATAATAATTCCCGATCGGCAAATCCAATTTAAATTAAGAGCACTCAATATATGAAGGTACTCCCTGAAGTCATTCTCACGGCCAGTGGTTGTGCGAGTGTGTGTGTGTGTGTGTGTGTGTGTTATGGCAATAATTGGGACAACTAATGCGGGATAGCCGAAAATAAAGTAAGCCAGCAAATTTCGACTGCTATCAGCATAATTACTACACTTCGAGAAAAACAACTTATATATGAATACTTCTATGTATGCACTCAGCAAGTTTTTCTTGATTTTGGCAATAATTTCTAAAGATTTCTCCCTCAAATTTAAAATGATTTCAACTTACGGCAACAACTTGAATATATTTTATTTGTTTAAATGTAATTAATAAAATAAAAACAAATTCAATTTTGGTTTAGTGAAAAGTACAAATTCAATGATATCAAAATCGTATTTAAATTTCATGGGACTTACTTTTTTTAGTTGACTCAGCATGAAAAACTTCCCCTTTCAATGTGCGATGACTTCTTTTTAGAGCGTGTACTTTTGTCGAAGCATACCAATACATATTATATATATGCATTATATAATGCTAATTTATCGTACATTTACATCTTTCGTTTATAACTTGTCTTAAAGTTCCTTTAAAAACAAAAAAGTGTCAATAATTAATATCAATTTGAAAATAACATATCTTTAAAATAATAATTGATCTATTAATATTGACCATAATATTTCTATATAAAGTAATTTTTTGCTCTAGTTACTAAGAGAAACGCACAAATATTTCATATCCACAAATGTATATAAATATTTTATAGTTTATCTCTTTCTTGTATTTATATAAAAATAAAAATGAACAAAGTAACAAATACGAAAATTAATAATTAATAATAAATTTAAAACATATTCCATTTTGTTCAGTTTTAACACTTTTTCAGCGTTTCTTTGGCGTCTTAGTCTTCCAATGGGAAGCACATTCAATGGCTGCCCAGCGCTTTTAGCGGCGGCACTCAGCCAATGAGAGGCGTCAACAGGTGCAAAAGCGACCAATGCCAAATGAGCGCAGCGCGCACCTAGCGACGACGAGCAGCAACACACAAAACACCTCCGCTCATTAGCACACACACACACAGAGCCACTGACACACACACACACATACACACAGCGGCAGAGACAGGCGAAGAGCGTAAACTAATTAACATACAAAGTGTAACAGCAACAAAAAAGAAATAATAACAGAAAACGGCAAAGCGAACGTTGCTGCTGCTGCTGCTGCTCGCGTCAACGTTGTGTGAGTAAATTTATTGGAAGCTCCACCTTTTTACACGCACACCAACACAGAAATGCACATGTGTGTGTGCGAGGGAGAGAGTGAGAGAGAGAGAACACATGTTAAGCGCATTAAAAATTAATGTACAAATTGTTTATTATGTTGTTGACTGCATTGTTAGTGGGTGTGTTGACTACGCAATCGTTTTTTTTCCAGGATTTTGCCTTTGATTTCTGCTTTCAACTTGTTGATTGAAAGACTTGAAAATACATTTCGTGAAGCAATTTTTTTGTTTATGACTTTTAATGCGTTTTTTCAAGTGTTTATATACACTTGGAAAGTGTATTATAAATTGCATATTGATTATATATATAGTCTACATAACGATATCCTTAATATATCATTTAATTTGCAGCGTTTGTTAATTTCCACGTGGTTCCTAACTATGAGAACTCGGTCAATTGTAAAGCCAAATTGCTGAAACTTGCTAGATATGCTTCCTTTTATTCTAGAGAGCAGCACAGAATAAATCAATCAAATCGAACAACTATAACATATAGTTCAACTGCAAAAAAGTGTATTCCAACTTCGTTTTGCATAGGAGACAACTTCTCTCTTGATTTTTGACATTCTCAAGAACTTTTGCTTCGTGTCAACGTCAGAACAACAGCAAATGTCAAATGTGTTGCAAGAATCTCAACAAATAAAAATGTTGCATGATATTGTTAAGCTGGCATTTCTAAACACAAAACTTGCACACGAAGGAACTTAAAAAAGCAACCCAAGTGCTAATGATTTGGCTTTATTGATTTGAAAAATCTGGCAGAATTCTGTGGAAAACTCAAATTTTGTTGTCTACAAAGAACTACAAAGGAATTTGGGATTTATGGGATTTATACCCAATGCACTTAGAAAACGTGCAATCACAATTAAAACCAAGAATTCGGAGAAATACTGAAATATAATTGGTTCTGTTGAAGGCTTCTACTAAACTATATATAACTGTGATACTACGAAATAATAAATTCAAGAATATTATATAAAAAAGACGTATTTGAATTGAGAAATACAAAATAAAATTTTATTATTAACATTAAATTATTTCTTGTAAGCGGATTTTTAAACTATGATAATCATAGCAATAGTTTTAATACATTTTATGCAAATTATTTTAACGTTTTTCTTTTTTTATGGAAATTTAAAACTCTAATATTATTTTAGGGCATTTAATATAATTATTTATTTGCCTTTTTCTATTTATTTAAAGCAGAATTTATTTAAAATTTATTATTTTCATTGCTGCCACATTTATTTGCATTATTTTCTTACATCAGAATTTAATGGAAAATAATTTTACAGCATTTTATAGTATTTAGCAGAGCAGCCAAACGTAAAGCGCTTACGTCGCACTCCAATATCGTAACGTAAGCGGCATGTTAGGAACAGCCCAGCAGCAACAGCGCCCCAACAGCATACGATAAAGCGCACATCCCCAGGCTAATAACAGTTTACTGTTAAACATCAAATGACTCTCTCCAATTGGAGAGCGTCGCAGCACACAATGTACACACATATACACCGCTAGCAGTAAAAGGGGTGGGGGTGTAGACGACGACGACGACGCTGCTGCTGCTGCTTCTGATGCCAGCATATCACCTCGGCAGCGTACGCACACACACACACTGACACAGGCACAGACGGTGCGCACCGTTACACGTTGGTCGTCGCTGACTGACTGTTATTGGTGTATGGGTGAAACACACACACATACAGCAAACCTCTTCTGTGCGAGAGAGAGCAGGCGAACGAGAGAGAGAGAGCGAGAGTGAGCAAGCGAATGAGAGAGAGCACATTTGTTATGTGTGTTGTGTTTGTGTGTGTGTGTTTCAGTGCTATGTGTGTGTGTGTGGAAGCTGAGGCCAACGTAGCAAACAGAAATCAACAGAAAGCGTTAGTTGAATTTTAGACGTCGCGTCGGCCGCACACGCGCTGCTCCCACACACAGCGCACACTGAGCGAAAAAAAGCCAACAACAACACAAGAAATTTCTTTCGAGTCTTCGAATAAAATTTCGTTTTGAGGTTGAACGCGTAAAACAACAAAAATATGAATAAAAATAAATAAATTTAAAATAAATAACAAATATAATAATAAATAAATAAAAACGCGCAAAGTGCTCAAAAACAAAACACAAAAAGTGCACAAAATGTTTTAGCAAATATAAAAATAATAAAATAAAATTATATACGAATAAAAAAAAATAAAAAAAAACCAGCCCAAATGGCCGCTAAACGTGTGTGCTTAAATACCAAATAAACAACAAACAAAAAACTCCAACAAAAAAACAAACTACTGTGAAAAATAAAAATAATATTAAAGAAAAGCGTACAGTTAAAAGCAGAGAAAAAAAAGCATTCCAATGTTGTCCTGTTTGGCGCCATCGTCTACACGTTGTTTTGGCCAAGAGGATAACATAATAATACAGCAGAGTATGCCATCTTCCACAGCCTTCTCCATGCAGTGTAAGTTTCCCCCCCCCCCCCCCCCCCCCCCCCCGCTAGGATGACTCATCCAAAATTACCCAATCAAAAATCAAACTTTTTGCATTATCAGCACAACAAAAAATGCAATTGAACTTTGTCTGCGAGTGTGCGTGTGTGTGTATGTGTGTGTGTGGGTGTTTATTCAATATTCATTCAACTTAAACAAAGCGCGCCAAAATGCAAAAGCGACGCTCTCCAATTCCAGTCAATTCCACTTTCCAGTTTGCTGGAAATGCCGCCATTTTCTAACGGCTTTTGTGTGGTCCCCCAATGCGAGCAGCGATCGACGATCAACGTAAAATTCACCTTAAACAGAAATACAACAGCAGCAAAATATATATATATATATATAGATATATATATATACCATAACAGTAAATATCGCAAACGCTCAAGAAACGATCGTTTCTTTTGTGGCGGCATCGGATTTCCAATTTTCATTTTCATTACCTCCGCCTACGCTTCGAGCACTGAGAGCTGAGAAACCTTTTTTGTAGAGGCCACAAGCAACGCTCGACATGCAGCGTGCAACGTTCAACACTCAACACTCAGCTTAGCTCAACTCGTTGTTTAATCACCTACTGCATCAGTTTTTGAAAATAAACACCTACGAGATACACACACACACACACACACTCGCACGCATACACACACTCTGCATAAAAAGGGGCAACTTAACAAGGGATAATTTTAGAACCCAAAGTAAACAAAATATTTTAAAGACAGATATTAATTATATATATTAAAATGGGATATTTTTTAATTTGAATTAATTATTAATATTGAATAGTAATTAATTAATATATATATATAGACTAACTGTTCCTCAAGATAGCTCAAATGCATTATAGATTTTTGAATAATTAATTTAATGATTTTAATTCAAAATTATCATGATGTTACCATAGGAAATTTAAATCCATTTTTTGAATAGTTCATCTAGGAATAACATTTTTATATAGTTCCATATATGGATCTAACTATAGTCCGATTTTTAAATAGTTCATATATAAAAAGATAGAGGAGGATAGAGGATAGTTCAGATAAGGATTTCATCCACTTTCCATATTAAAAAAACAGACACCAAAATTGAAGTTTATCAACTTGCACCATTTCAAAACTATGTACAAAAAGTGAAGCTATAAGACTCAGAAATTCGCACCAAAAATATATATATTTTATATATATATCACTGCTTTAGCAACCATTCTTGGATTTATTTTTAATATTTTATTATTGAAGATAAAAAATCTTTTTTGAGCAGCTAAATTGGAGCAGACTGCAAATAAACCACGGAACAAATAAAATGAGTCTGAAAATTGTTCAAATAAATAAACTGCTTTTCGAAAATGATGTCTTGAATTAACTTACTCAATTCTCAAGCAGTCTGTTTATTTATTTATAAAAGTTTACTGAAACTATTTATAAAAGTTTAATAAACCTTTTAAAAATAAATTGCCTAAGCTACAAACTGAAGCCTATTAAAAAGTATTATAGAAAAAGCCACACACATTATAGTATTCTGCGAAAAGGTAGACTTCGATATTATAGTTGATAATATATCCCTCATACATAGTCTAGGTATATAGACTGTCATGTATAGTCCATGTATATAGACTCTCATATATAGTCTATATTTACTCCAATTTCATTTTACTATCTACTTGGATATTTGACAAGTGATTTAAGTAATTTATTTGAACTGAGTCTTAAATGATTATTTATTTAATTTATTTTATAGTTAGCTATAAAAAATATTCATGATTCAATCATTAAGTTATATTTTAACGATCTCTCAATTTCTGGATTTGGGTCAATTTTATTTATTTATAAATATAAATCACATAAAAACCCGCTTTTAAGAAGGTTAAAAAAAAACCACAATTAATATTTTATTTTAGTATTATATTTCATTGTAACAAGGTATATATATTCTTTATATATAGTAAATATTCTCATAGTCCTATATAGTATATATATATATTTTATTCAGATATTGACAAGTCACTTCAGTGATCTTTCGTCTTTAATTAAGTCGAACATTTATTTATTTAAATACATTTTATTTAGAGCCATAAAAAACCCCCTTAAAATATGATTTATTTCATATATATAATCATTATAATTATTCTCATGATATCATCAGATATCCTTCATAAGGAAATTCTCAAAAATGCCTGCCTCAAAACTGGGCCATTGTTTGCTGAGGGTCTGCGACGTAATCAGCTCAGGTTGCATGCACCTTTTGCAGCCAGCAACTGTTTTTATATTATTTCCCTTTGTGTGTGTGTGTTGTGTGTGTGTGTGTGTTTGTTGTGTTTTTGTGTATGCGGGTGCTTGAAGAGCTTTGTTTTTTGTTGTTGTTGTGTTTATCAAGAAAAACGACCAATTGCAAACGCATTCGAATTTGATTTGTTGGCAAGAGACGAGGTTCGTTGCCTTGGCCAAGATGCCGATTAGTTGATGGCAGGTAGAGGCAGCTACCACTGAGAGTCAAGTGCTGTGGCACCTCCTACAAAACACACACACACACACACACATACACACCTCTATTTAGGGTAACTCACCTGTGTGTGTGACATGCGCACAGGTAGGGAAGAAGAAGAAAACTGTCGCCGTCTTCTTTGCTCTTCTTGGCAGCGCAAAAACCTGTTTCTGCTTTTGGCCATTGATTGATGGAGGGTATGTTTCTGCTGTTGTTGTTGTTGTTGCTGTTGCCTCGCTGTGTGTTTGGTTTGGTTTGGTTTGGTTGCGGGCCATTACGAAAAGTTGTTGAACAATTTGCTGGGCAGCCAATCAAAGTGTAAACAAAACATAAAACTGTCAGTGGGCGCAGCTCATCAGCGCCGCTTTCGACTAAAGTGAAGGTGTTAACAAATGCAGCGCATAAAAACAAATTCAAAATCATTTCAAATGGAAATCGAGAAAATCATGAAAATCGAGAAATCGTCTGAGAATGAGCTACAAATTTATGGCGCAATATCCAATATAGACAGACGATTCCAACTGCCCACGTTCCACATCCACAAACTGCGACTGCTGCGAGCTGTGACAATTAATAAGCAGCGTTAAACATACGGATTAATTGGGGGGGAGGGGGAGGAGGAAATACCCCAAACGAGGGCAGTTTCTTAACTTGTCAGCTAATAGCTGATATATCGTATTTATAGCCGTAACAAATATGTATACACCTACACGGAATTTTTACAAACGTTTTCGAGTGATTGATTTTGTGTACAAAAATGTTAAATGAAATTTTTCAATTTTTCAATTTTGGTTTTCTCCATGTTTTCCACGTTTTCCACATAATCTCAGCTCATTTTTTAACCACTTTTTAGATTTATTTAGTGAATTTGTTGCAGCTATTCTGAATGCGGTTTCAATTGTGCCTCAAGCATTATTAATGTGCAACAAATATTTTTCACATCAAGCGTTGTGGTTTGAGGCTTTACATCAAATAAACTATAACTGTATATATATATATATAACTTTACAGATATATATATATACCATTCAGAAGCGCAATCTATCCATTAATATAATTATATTAAATTTAAAAAAAAGAATTAAATTAAATTTAAAATAAATATTAATTCAAATTAGATTCAATTAAAAATTCTTTAAAAAAAAAAAAAAAAATTGGAATTTAAAATTAAAAAGTTGAAAATATATTAAAACTGGGATGTATTACGAGTAGGACTGCTGGAGGAGCTGTGGGCTCTAAATAATATTCAAAAAATACTATGCACTTAATAGCTGTGTTTACAGGGTAGCTGTTAGTCGTGCTACTTGCTAACTTGCTTTCTAATGCTAATGCCCGTGTGCAGAGGCCAAATAATAAATTATAATTTATGGACATTTAAGTAGCGCCCTCTGCTTTTTCCACCGTGTGGCAAGCTGAATGCTCTTGTTGTTGTTTTAGTTGTTGTTGTTGTGCCTTTTGTTGTTGTTGTATCTTTTGTTGTTGTTTTAGTTGTTGCTGCTGTATATCGGCTAAAAGCCAGCAAGCAGACAGCGCAGCTAATCGATCGATCAGAAGACTGAAGACAGCAGCAGAGAATCTTGCACAGGTTGCCCCACATATATATATATATATATATATATACTTAACTAACTGGATAGGCAAAAGATACAAAATGTATCTGTGTATCTTTTTCCGGTTGTTTGTTGTTTGTTGTTCGTCTGGGCAGCATCTTTTTGATGTCATTGGGCAGCTGCGACCGCGATGTGTATTAATCGCCAGCTACACTGAAAATGCTGTTCTCTGTTCACTTCTCTGCTTGCTGCTTGCTTCTCGCTGCTTGCCGCTTGCCGCTTGCTGCTTGCTGCTTGCTGCGAATCGTTTTGGTTTAGTTTTTTGTGTGTTTTTTTGTCGCATTTCGAAATTGCTCCAAAATGTCATAAATCAAAAATGATTTTGGGCTACAAACAGGCGAGCTAAAAACCTGTCTGTCTGTCTGTCGCTCTGTTATCACCTACACACAAATTATGTATTTGGTAACGCCCATCCCCCTACCCCCATCCCACACTTCCTCTCCCCTCCTACCCCCACCTGAGTGCTTTTAGTCTGCGTCGTGGCCAGTAAATCACTGAAAGCTGTGCTAATTTCCTGACAAGCCAGCAAAACAAAAACATATTTTTAATTACTTTTTGGTTTTTTTGATTTTCAGTTTGAAAATATTGAAAATATGAAAAATAATTAGCTAATTAAATTTGTTAAATTTGGAAATATGCCTAAGCTAAATCTATATTTTTTCGATTTTTGAACTAGCTTCTAAAATCGATAATCAAATACAAGAAATGCCTCAGCTAAAAATCTTTTTTCTTCTCACTTATTTTGGCTTATATTGATAAAAAAAAAATTATTTTATTTTTGCAATAATATATATTTACTGATCTATGATAATACAATATGTCTGGCCAATATCTGGATTTATTATTTATCAAAATTTGATTATCGAGTGTCCAAAAGGGCGTTTCACACTCTGATTGTGTACCTCTGTAAAAATAAACAATTATTTTTCATTTAATTTTTTATCTATCAATGCATCGATCCACCCCCAACTATAACTTATTTCCAGTGTTGTGAAACCATTAAAAATGTGCAAAATGTGGGTATAATGAAGTTAAGAAAAGGAAGCAGCAAAATTAAATAAATTAAAAATAAAAATAAAAATTAAATAAAATAAAAATAAATAAAATATATAAAAAATAAAGAATAGCTATAAATAAATAAAATAATAAATGAATTAAGCGATAAAATAAATAAAATAAAAATTAAATAAAATAAAAAATAAAATAATACAAAATAAACAAAGAACAGCCAACAAAATAAAATAAAATATAAATAACATAATATAAAATATATAATAATTAATAAATATAGAACACAATAATATAAATAATAATAAAATATTTATCGACTACTGAGCACTCTTCTTCTTCTTCAGTTTTCAATTTTCAGGGCATTTCCTGGTCGAGTTGTGCCACTCACATTTTCTGCAGTTTCTGTGGACTTTTTTTCATTAACCAAACAAATCCTTGGGGCATATTTGCAACACTCGCACACACTCGCACACACACGCACACACACACAACCAGCAGCGTCGTCAATTCGCTCGTATCATTTATCTGGGCAGCTTCTCTCCGATTCTCTCCGTGCTTCGGCTAATTAATCATTTTGTGCCGTCAGTGAATGTCAGTTTTATATGCTGGCGCTGTCGGTGCTGCCATTTATAAATGCTACCAACACGTCCTCTGATGCCTCCTCTCACGTTGACACACCTCTCTTCTCTCTCTCTCTCTCTCTCTCTCTCCCCACTCTCCACTCCTGTTTAGGCCATCCTCCTGTCTGCTGCTGGTAATCGAAATTAAACAAACTTTTGCTCAACTATTTTGCAAGTGGCAGGCAGGCACAAACAAAATGATTAATATGCCCCAAAGCACAATTATCCTCAAGACAACTTGTTTGCCTAAGCAAAGATGCCTCTGATCTTATCTAAATAGGTGTGTGCAGCTCTCTCTCTGTGTGTGTGTGTGTGTGTGTGTGTGTGTATCTGTGTGTGTGTTTGTCTAGTCGTTGGCTACACACTTTTGAGCAGTTGCCAAGCGCTGTTGCTTTGGCTAAATAAATATATAAACAGAAAGACACAAAAAAAAAAAAATATGCTTGATTTAAATAAAAAAAAAAGAAAAGAATTAAAAAACCATAAAAAATAAATCTTTTTTGTTACGCAAAACATTTATTTTTAATAATTAATTTGATATCATTTTGAAGACTGCTTTTCCCCCGCCAAGATTATAAATCAAAGCACAAAAATAAATGAAGCGAATAATTGGAAAATATGTGCTTAATTTAAGTATAAACAAAAACTTGATTTAAGTAAAATAAAAAATCAAAATTTTAAATTTATTCGCTTAACTTAAATTTAAATTTCTTCTTCTTGTTGTAACTTAAATCAAGCATAAATGCAACTTCAACACTCAATTGAAGCGCACACACTCCGCGCCAAGACAATAAATCAATGGCCAAATGCTGCGAAAGGTACTGGAAATTACTTTGATATCATTCGCCGCCTCCTTTTTGTTGCAACCTGCCACAGAGCTTTGTGCAAATTATTTGCCACGTTTTGTTTTTTGTGCTTCTTTGCTATTTGTTTGGCCTTTTTTGTTGTTTTGGCTCACAAGTAAATTGTTTGCCAATATTATTTTTTATACTTATTTTTTTCCAGACTGTTGTTCAGGCCTTTGTGTGCAACACACACACAAACACAAACACACACACACACACACACACACACACAATTGAAACAAAGATAACTTTGAAACAGTTGTAAAGTGAAAATTGCACGGAATGTTTGAACGAGCTGCCAGCAGCTACCCCTAAGTCTCCACACACACCCCCTCCCCCCTCACTCCCACCAAGCCCCGCGCGGCAACCCACAAGCACAGACTGCCGAAAAAAATGGCGTTACAGCTGTTATTCCTTTTTGGTTTTATTTGCTTATTTATTTAATGCCGGCCACACGACGAGACAACAATAAAAAATAAAAACAAAAACCAAAAAAAAAAAGCGCACAAAAAAGTGCCAAAAAATAATATATAACAAAAAACCGAAATCGAGGCGCAAACAAAGCGAACGCGGCCAACCCAAAAGGTGTAGCCAAAGGGCATTGAAAATTGCAGCAGCAACAGTGGCAGCAACAGTGGCAGCAGCAGCAACAGTGGCAGTGGCAGGTGCTGGTATGGGGCACACAGCAGTTTGGGGGCAGTTGCAACACTGTTTTATGGCTTTGGTTGGAGTCGATATTCAAAGTGTGCTCTTAACGCTTGCCAGGCACAATTTAACATGTAAACGATTTTTGTTAACTGCCAACAGAGGGGCGCGCAGCAGGGGCAGGTGGCAAGGAGGCAAGGAGGCACTCGCATTGGTTACACTCTGATTGCCGTTCAATTGCAATAAATTTCGCACAATTGCACAATAATTGTTAAAAGTTGAGAAACAAACAAAAAATAGTCGAAACAAGCAAAAGAAGCCAACAAAAAACCGAACTTTTTGAGCAGAGTGCACTGAGAAATTTATTATGTGGCGCATATCAATTAGCTCAGAGCCTGAATGTATACCATTTAATTTCAGTGTAGTTTCTGTATTCTTCAGACGCATTTTAATGAAGCTGCTAATTTCAAATAAATAATATGCTAGAGCGGAAAATAAATGTTTATTGTAACACATGCCCAGACAATAGCCAGAATATAATAAACGGGAGAGCTCGCAATAGCCAGAATATAATAAACGGGAGAGCTCGCAATAGCCAGAATATAATAAACGGGAGAGCTCGCCTGCCACATACCCTAAGCCTGGCTGTTACAAATAAGTTTTGCCTCGAAAAGCGCTCAATATCTGATTACCCACAAATGACAAATGCAGTTTAGTTTTCAGTCATGTTTTTGGTATGTGCAACTTGTGAGCATAGTTGCAGCATGTCAACAGCTCTTGCAACTCCCTGCCTGTAAATGTTCGCAGCTGCTCAAATTTGCCTAATTGCAAGTTGAATGTGCAGCAGGCAAAAAAAAAAAAATGCCGCCTACGCAGTCTGTAGACTATTTCAAGGTAAAACACAAAAATAGAGTTGAGGGAAAAAAAGAGGCAAGTTGCATGTGCCACAAGCTGCCTGCCTGACAGAGGACACACATATGCCCAGAACAAGCAGCAGCAGCAGCAGCAACAGCAGGAGTCGAAACTCTATTCAGTGACGGACACGGCTCGGTTGGCTATTAAAATTTCACACTCAGCAAAGCAAAATGCTACAAATAAAATAAACGTAGCAGCAGCAAGAAGCAGGAGAAGCAGCAGCAGCAAGAAGCAGCAAGAAGCAGCAACAGCAGCAGCAGCAGTTTAAAATGCGTTGCACAAATAAATAAAAATCAAGTAAAGGGCAACAAAATGCCTCGGCGTTGGTGCAGTTGCTCCTCCGATTTTTTTGGACTCGACTCGACTCGACTCCTCTGCTCTCTTCTGCTCTCCCTCCCTCCCTCCCTCTTGCCCGATACTCTCTATTTATAGTCGCAGTCGTCGAATCTCTGCTCTCCTTGTGGCTGCCACCTTTGGCATTGGCACTTGAGGCAGTCGCTCGCATTGCCTTCGCTTACCTAAGCCACCTTTGTGCCCACGTCTGTAACCGAGCATATGCACCACGTATATGTTGCTACACTGAGAGAAACAATTAATTATTTATTTATTTATTTAATCTGCTTTCATGTAAATAAATAAAAGACGCAATTGTCAAAATGAAGCCTGCTCAGAATCTACAAAATAACCATATCGATATAAATCGATTAACGATAACCGTATTATAGATAAACTCTGCAAACTTCTTAATGATCACATCAGAAATTTAGTTGTTAAATAATATAAGTTTTCAACTCACTTTGTATTATGCACATTATATTACTCATATTTGTTCTCAGTGCATATATATAGACATACATACGCTGCGACTCATGTGCACCTTTATATGCCTTGGGCCTTTTAAGTGCCTTGCCAGTTCCAAATTTAGCACGCCTCGCCGATTATTACTTGCCATATTCTGAGTCGGGTCTCTCTCTCTCTCGCTCTCTCTCTCTCTCTCTGTCTCGCTCTCTGCTGGGCATATGTTTTTCATATGCGGCTCAAGTGCCACTTGAGAACGGACAGCGCAAAAGAAGAAGAATCAGCGGAATTAGTAGAAGAAGAAGCATAAGCAGAAACTGAGACAACAGCATTGCCAGCCGAAAACAAATTGTAAACTTTCCCAGGCCCAAAAAAAGCGATATGGAAAATGGCAATGGAAACGGGAGCTTCTCAAATTGAGCCAATTATATAGATAAACAAAGAGGGGGGGGGGGGGGGAGAGAGAGGGGGTGGTTTAGCTTTACGCATTTTATGGTAAATATAAATTAAATGCTTTAAGTGAGGTGTCGCTTACATTTTTACATTTTTACACTTTTAAATAGACGCTGCTCTGCCGGCGTCGTCGTCGCCGTCGCCGTCGTCGTCGTCTGCAGCTAATTTAATGCGTTATTTATTTAAATAAATATGCTAAAACTGTGCTGCGAGTGAGCGAGTGCATCTGTTTTTAATTAAGTGCTACAATTTATGTTTATTATTTAACACAACAGCAACAACAACAACAGCAACAACCAACAACAGCAACAAAATCAACTCAAAAAGCGATTGTCATTGAAAACGGCGACAGCGCCACCTGTCGGCCATTTGTCTGCAACTGCGTCAGCGCTTGCCCAACAACAACAACAACAATTAAACAATTAGAATTGTTGAAAGTAGCAGCAAATTTGCCTTACCTGAAAAACGTTTTCCTAGTTCATTTTCCTCTTCTTGTTGTTGTTGTTGTTATTGTTGTTGTTGTTGGGGAAAAAGTGTCATCGGTTTACATTTCGGTTTTGTTTGTGTTGGTTTGACAAGCGCCTGTCATTGAAATATTAAAAACACTTTAAAAACTGACAGGCAAATGAGCATGAGAAATGCCTCCACACCAAGCAGCAGGTAAAAGCTGTCCGCCACCAACCGCCACTCATAAATTAAACGTGAAAATCACATTAAAAATCAACAAAAATCAACAAAAAACCAAAAACCAAAAATCGAAAAACAAAAAAAAACAAAAATCACAAAAATCACACTGAGAATTGGAAGTGTTGAGGAAAATAACTTAAAAGATGGCAAAACGAAATGAAACGAAATAAATAAATTTGCATTAAGCGAGCTTAGCTGAAAAATGTCTGGGCTAATAAAAAGCTGGCAATAAAAAGCACATAAAATTAGTGGAACGTCCAACAACAACAACAACAACAACAAAACCAAAACTAACAACAACTGAAAGATACAGATAAAGTCGGGCGCACACAGATACAAATGTATCTGTCGCCGTTAGACGTCCACATATTATTTATAATCTAAACCAACCCCCCCCCCCCACACACACACACACACACTTTTCCCCCTTTTGTGGGTTGCGCGTGTTGCACAGGTGAAACCAGCATTGACACCAATTTCTCTGCTGCCGACCGCAAAAGTTGTGCAACTTGTGTGTGGCACAACAAAGGAGAAACAGCAGCAGCAGCAGCAGCATTTCTTCTGCTCCTATCACAGATTTATATATATATATATATATATATATATTTATTTTTTATTATTTCTGAATATTATTGTTGCTTGTTGGCGGCATCAATTTTTTGGGCCAGCTATCAAAAAGTGCCGCTGTCAAAATATTTGCGACTTTGAAGCTGTTAAAGCATTTTCCCCAACGCAGTTCAAAAATTAATTAAACAGCAATAAATTTCAAATATTTTTTAAATCATCTATTTAAAAATTAAAAACTTTTTTTTTAGTTTTTACTTTTTGCTTCTCATTTTTTACAAAATTCATAAATCAACTTCCGCAAGTGAGTCAAAGCATTTTGGCACAGTTTTATAAAGAAAACATTACTAAAAATCAAGAATATATATGTACAAATATATTATATATATATATATTATATATATATTATCTATATAAACTTTAATCGAGTTCAACTTCTTACTTTTCATTTTTTGGGCCACACAAAATTCACAAATTAGTTTTCGCTATTTATAAAAATCATTTTAACAGCTCTATACACTTAAAAAAAAAAGGTCTAAAAATCAAAAATATAATCCAAGTACAAAAAACGTAATTATAAAAATATTAAGATTATTATTATACTTAACAATCCTTAATTAAGTTCATTTTTCCACTTCTCATTTATTTATTGTAGCAAAAATGTTAAATGGAAAATCAAATATATATTCTTTAAATGCAAAAATCTTAAAACAAGCACAAATTCCCAGGAAACCAATATATCATATTTATTTCTGATCTCATTTTCAATTCTGGCATTCAAAATTTCTTCAATCAGTTTTCTCTATGTATTTTCCCAAGTGTATTTAGCATTTCCAAAAATTGTTTTATACAATTTCGGTTTGTGTTTTAGAGATCATAAAAGTTGGCATTTTTATAAACATTTGTGTCGCATCTATTAGCATTATATATGTATTTATATAATTCCGTTTGAGTTTATGTTGCAAGTCAACAGGTGTTTTTATTTATTGGCCACATAAACTATGTCCGCCCGATAAACATTTGACTGAATGCAAAAAAACTAGTTGCTGTTAAAACACTGACAACAGCTGCATTTTAAAGCGGAAAAAGAATCTTTTAAAATCAATCAGCTTAGATTAAGATTCCCAGCACACAAAATGAATATCAACTTTAATGCCGAAAATTATGTTAATTTACATGCAATGCAATCGTGCATCCTCCTACATATGTTAACTCCCTCATTAATGCATGCCAATTATGTTAAGCAACAGCATTATGTTAAGCAATAGAATTATGTTAAGCAACATAATTATGTTAAGCAACAGTAGTTAGTCCCGCATAAACTTTGCTTGAGTGCACAGCGACGGTGGTACTTATCCAGGCATTTCCCTGATTCGGGGAAATTTCGCTCCAACGGCATTCTTGCTTTATTTCTAGCCCAACTACAAAAAATACTATCAATCAACTTCAATTGGCGTGCGTAAGCGCCAAATAGTTGCACACCAACAACAACAACAACAATAACAACAAACAGCAACAACAACAACAACAACATAACATAAATATTTGATGCGACTATCAAAATTCGTTTGGTCATCTTTTGTTTTTTTTCGTTTCGTTTCGCTTTTCACAAATTGAAATTAATTTGCGGACACTTTCAATATTTCAATACCGTTTGGGTTACACATGAAATAATCAAAACATTAACAGCAACGAGCATGCACGACTAAGCGATGCCCTGTAGCTGTACTCAAATTAAAAATTGCAACATTTTTAATATGCCAAAAAATTTAACTACAATTTTTTTTTTTTTTTTTTTTTGCCACGAGCACAACTGAAATATACCTCTTCTTTGAGCACTTTTTAGTGGTTACAGGGTATTTGGTAATAAGTGCAAAATGCCAAACGACTTTTTCCACGTTGCGTTAATAATTTCTGTTATGAAAAATTGATTGAACTAAATGAGCTGGTGACACACTTGTTGAGTGTTGAGTGTCACACACAACACACACACACACCCATACACACACACACACACACACACACGCACACCCATCATGCCAGCCCGTCGCTTGTTGATGATGATGAAAAAAGCCATAAAATTTGTTTCGTCTTTTAATATAGCATTATTATTGTTTTTTTTTTTGGTTTGAATTTTAACAACTTGCATATTTTATTGAGATGAGCAAATGGCCGACAGGTTCATTTAATAAAAGCGTCATTAAGCAGGCAGTCTGAAATAAATTTCAAAATTATTATAAAGAACTCAAAAGTGCTGTAATACAAAAGCAGCTGTTTTTTTTTTTGGCTGTTTTTTTATTAACATATTAATTTAATGGCATTTCAAGTAGGTCCCAGGAGATATTTGCAGCTAAATTCTAATTAGTGCGATTAACTCGAATGCGGGCATCAAATATATATATATATATATATACAAAAATATATATATACAACTGAAGACCCGACCCGCAGCTCTGTGAACTCAAATCAAACTGTATCCGAATCAATTAACAATAAAAAACAAATAAGAAGAAGAAGCAAAACTATCGAAAGTGAAAATAATCAAAATGAGAAATGAGAAATGGGAAAAAAGGAAAATAATATTAGACAAACGTGCAACGAACTCGCCGCAGATTGTTGTTAAGTGGCGGGCCAGTCACACAAGCAACAAGATACAAGATACGGCTACAGCATATTGTTTGTGTGCACTGCGAAAAATAGTTGACAATGTTGTGCTGAATTCGAAATTCTTTTTGTTGTAATTCTATGATCACTAAATGCAAAAATGTTTCTAATCTTAAATTAAGTACACTTTTTCTCATTTTAATACATTTTAGAACAATAAAAAAAGTTATTTGACTTCATTTGAAGTAGTTAAGTGCTTAAACCAAGACTAACTAATTTCAATCCTGATAATGGGAACCTGCGTTTATTCATCAATGATCGACTTAATTTAAGCATGACTTATTCTCATTTGCACTTAGCACAGTCATTTTCTTCGAGTGTATGTCATATTAACGATCAATTTTGAATTTGAGTTTAATTTATGCTCATTCAAGAATAAGTTGTAGATGAAATTAGAGGAACACATTTGGTTTAAGAACGCATTTTACTTGAATCATTTGTAGATCTCAATCTTGGTAGTATTTTTCTTCGAGTGTATGTAATATTGATGATCGATTTTGACTTTGAGCGTAATTTATAACAAATTGTAGTCCAAATTTCAGGAAACGAGTTTGATTTGAAAAACTTTTCCAACTTCAGCCATGCTACACTTGAACTTATTACAGCTGTTTTCTTCGAGTGTATTTAATATTAATAATCGAATAATTTCTAATCTCGTTCGCGAACAAATTGTCGCTTTTCGAGTAAGAAATTGAAAAATTGAATTTGTTAACTTGAATAACTTTTGGAATCCAATGGCTTCATTAATTTTCTTCGAGTGTATGTGGCTGTTAAAGCTGCAAGGTACGAGAGAGCCATTAATTTAGCAACGCCGCTGCACATGTGAGTGCCCCTATGAAGCGGCGTCTGTCTGTCGTCTGTCTGTTGTCTGTCGTCCGTCTGCCTGTCTGCAGGCGGTTAATTGGCTTAAATTAAGGTAGCGATCAAATAGCAACAACAGCCACAACTGCAACTGCCACAGCGGCAACAGCAGCAGCAGCAGCAGCTACAACAAAGACTCCCATTGTGAGATACACAACAGAACCGAACAGAAAACTGAACTCCATTTTGTACCTTGCAACAACGTGCCTGCCCCAGGCGAATGTGGCAGCTACAACAAAGTTGCTTATTTACCAAGCGACTCAGCGGCCATAAGTATCTCACACACACAAGTGTGTGTTTGTGTGTGTGTGTGTGCGTGTGTGTGTGTATAGCAATTGGCTGACCCTCGGCATCGCCAGCGACGTCGTCGTCGTCATTGAACAAAGCAATCTTCAAGATACGTTTTTTCCTTCTTCTTTTTTCTTCTTCATTTTTTCTTTTTCTTCTTTTTTTTCTTTTCCATCTTCAACTTGTGTGTGTTGTGTGTGTGTGTGTTTTTGTTGTTGTTTTTTATGATCTCCCTTTTCGCATGCTTGAACGCTTTTTTAAACTGATTAAGAGTCGACTCTTCAGTCTTTCTCTGTGTGTGTGTGTGTGTGTGTGTGTGTGTGAAAACCAGTTCCACTCTTTTTTTTTTTAAATATTTATTTTTTTATTCTTTTTCATTTTTTATTTTCTTGGTTTTTTTGATTGGCGCATGAGATCATCGCCTTTTACGTGGAAACGTTGCGTGAAGGCAACGCCAAGCCACAATGCCAATAAGTCAAAGGCAACTGTCAGCTGAGGGGGGGGAGTGGGTTAGGGGAGGCGTGGCGGGGTAAAGAGTTGTGCCGCTTGTTGGGTTTTCTCTGTTTTGTAGCATTGAGTTGGGCAAGTTGATTTGCCACGAAATTAAAGTTGATCTTTGCTTTGTGGGACGCGACTCTAAAGTTTGCCTGAATGCCACACGGCAACTTAATGGCAACATGCCCCTCGCCTCTGCCTCTTTGTGTGGCATTCCACTTAAGTCTTATCGCCTGTGCAGATC
Organism: Drosophila trichaetosa; assembly: GCA_035043205.1. Lineage (NCBI taxonomy): Eukaryota > Metazoa > Arthropoda > Insecta > Diptera > Drosophilidae > Drosophila > Drosophila trichaetosa. Next base: position 78,551 of record JAWNNE010000640.1, on the reverse strand, counting down.
TCACAGTTAATTTGTTTTCATTAAAAATACGCTTTTATTGTGCCAAAATGGCTGGCTTTGAGTTTCGAAACCAAAAAAAAACCGTTACTTTTGTTCACTGAAAATCGATTTTTGAACTATTTTTAGTTCAAATTAAGTAAATTAATTAATTAAGCTTTTTTTTGCCTTGAGCTGAGAACTCAAAAAGTGCTTAAAGTGATCTTCGTTTCTTGCGACTTAGTTTGATATATATATATATTGAAGCAATTTATAATGATCCAGTCGAGCGAGATCACTAGGAGTTATCCTATATGTATACTCTATAAATATACACTATATATATACCCTATATATACCCTATAGATATATCACAAATTCAAGATTTGTTTGTTCAATTTGAAAATTAATTTTTAACAAAATCTTTTCTTCTTCTTCTATATTAAATAAATTTGTACAGTGCATCAATAATGTATCCAAATATATTATATATATATTGTTAATATATATATATACCTTAAAAATTTTGTGTTTTTTTTCTATCGAACATCGATGTTTATCGATATAAGTTATCAATCAAATCAAATTAAATTCAGCTGCTGGGAATATACGAGAAAATCTCATAAATTAAAATTATATTTGAAAAATGCAGACTTCTATTTAAGTTTCCTTTTTTAACTATTAAATACAGTCAATCTAAGAGGGGTCTTGAGATCTGTGTAATTATTACAAAAATATTTGCAGATTAATATTATTTTTTGTGGGTTTTGCTTTAGGTTGAACAAAACTTAAGATACAGAGAAACATATCCAAAGATTAATATTTAATATTAATTTTGTTATTAATTAAAGCTATTTTATTAATTATTATTTATAGCTAACTTAAAATAACTTCGTTTCCAGTTTGAACTTAAATTTGTATTCAGATTAAGTTGATTAATTTAGATGTTTTCAGCATACTTTTGGATAAGTCATTTCCAGATAGTTCTGTACAAAATTAAATATTGATTGAGTTTTTATCACAGTGTATATATAGCAGGTATCTTCTCATATCAAAGATCACCTCTTAATTTTAATTCACAAATTTCTCGCAGTGCAATCCCAAGCTAACTTGATCTCTGTCACTTTTTGTTTGCAGTTCCCTCTTTGGCGTCCAGTTTACACCATCACCAAAGCACAACACACAACAACAGCCAGGCAAGCAATGTGGCCGCAGCCAGTACGGAGCATGTGCCGCATGCAACCAGTGCCGCCACAGCGAATGCGGCCGATGAGTGCCTGGTCAAATGCCCCCAATGCCACAAGCGCTTCAATGAGTTTCAGGTGAGTCAGGCTAAAAAAACTTAATAAAAAAAAAGTAAAAAATAAATAAATAAAAACAAAAATAATAATAATATTTATAAATATAAAAAATAAATTTTGCAGTCGTTTAGCGAACACATTGCCAGCGAGCATCCGCTGGACAAGCTGAACTATGAGCAGCCGCATCCAGGCGCAGCTCAGCCCGAAAGCGAGCCCGAGGCGGAGCAGGAAGACGAGGAGGAGGACGAGGAGGAGGAGCACAGCAATCTAAGCAGCAGCAGCCAACAACGCTATGCCAAATCCCCAAGCAACAACAACAATAACAACAACAACAGCAGTCACAACAACAACAACAACAACAATAATAACAGTGAAACGGCAAAGAATCAAAATAAACGCATTTCACATTCACCTGCCTCGTTGGGCTCCCCCGTTGCCACCGCCACGCCTGGCGATCTGTTCGCCCATCTACCACACCCTGCCGCCCATTTGCAATTTGTGGCAGCCGCCGCGATGGCCATGCAATCGGCACGCTCAGCCAACTCACCCAACAATCAACAGCAACAGTTGCAGCAACAGCAGCAACACCAGCAGCAGCAGCAACAACAACAGTTGCAGCAGAAGCCGAGCAGCAACAGCAGCAGCATTGGCAGCAATTCCGCCTATGATCTGGATTTGAGTGCCCATCGTTCCACCTCGAGTCCGGGCTCCACGGCTGGTGGAGATCTCCCAGCTGCTGGCTTCCCCTGCATGCAGTGCACGGCCACCTTCCACAGTCGCGAGCAGCTCGAGCAACATCAGCTGCTGCACTCGCCGACGCGGCAACACACAATCGCACAGAATGTCAAACAGGTGAGTCGAGATCGAGAAATATAGATATATAATATATATATATATATATATATATATACTTACATGAATAGTCATCAAATTTTCTGAACAATTACAAAATTTGTATTTGTTATTGGGTAATTTTGAAGTGCATACTGAATGTACACTCAGAAAAAAAGCACACCTTATTATTCAGAAAGTACACTTTGTAAGAAGAAGAGTTTTTCTTTTCTTAAATGTATCCTTAATTTTTCAAAAATTTTACAAAAATGTGTCCAAGTTTCAGAGTGTTTTTTTTAAGCAACTTTAACATTCGATTTTTTTTTTTAATTATACAAAATATTTCTTGGAAAAAAGTTAAATTTGTCTTTAATTAAGATGAATTTTAGTAAAGCATTTCATTAAAAGAAAAGCTACAAAGCCAAAGATTTATTATTACCCAAAAATTATTCGTACACTTTCTAAAATTCGAATGAAAGAAATCCAAAAATATGGATGACATTTAGTTATGACATTTTTATGTTTCGAATGGTCAATAAAGCATTCAGAAAGCAAAAATATGACAAATCCCTGGAGTATTTCAGACCGATTCAATATACTGCTGAAAAACTGAAATATATATAAAAAAAAATGGAGTTTGGCTTAGCTGTGCACATTGCAAGCAGACTAAAGACGAAGATGACTGATAAATTGTAGCTCATACACAGTCCAGCAGCTGTGTGGTGGGGGTCAAAGTTCACACGGGTCGAGTTGATCACACGTCGTCTTCTGCACAGCTCTATAAATATCCCAAATCGGAGAATGCTGCTGCGACTCAGACCGAGTCTCAGACTGGCTTTGACTTGATCTTTGAGCAAAGGCATTTTTCTGAAACAATGCGCTGGCTTTGTTCAAGCTGTTGTTGTTGTTGTTGTTCAAGTTGTTGTTGTTGTTGCTGTGTGCGGCAAGTGGGCAGGCAACGATAACGTGTGGAACGGATAAGAAGACGGTGCCAAGCACAAAGTCAACCTTATGAATATGCCCACGTTTCCTGTTGACACAACACACATAAGAAAAAAAAAAATAAATTATATATATTTATTTCATGCACAATAATGCATATATATATATATCGAAAACAAATGGGAAAATAATTAAGTTCCCCCAAGATAAACCATAAAAAAAAACTAAAACACATGGGACACAAGGCAAGTGTTTTTTACTTATTTTTTATTCAGTTTTGTGCGCAGATAAAGCCTATACTTGAGGTTTTCCCAACACTCGAGAGGTTTCCTTTTTTTTATATATATTTATATGCTTACGTAAAGTTTATCAGCAAAGCAACAAACACAACAACAACAACAACAACTATAAACTATGATAAGCAAACACCGCTATAATAAAAAAAAAACAAAATACTGGCATTAAATAAAAACGTAGGCGTTTACCAAAAAAAAACACACACAAAAAAAACAGAAAAATAACGGCGAAAAAAAGAGAAAAAAAGAGAAAAAAAGAGAAAAAAGAGTATTATCAGGGGAGCAAACGAAAACGAGTGCGAGAGATATGCCAGCTGTGGCGCGTGCGAGTGAGCGAGATAGCAGGCACGCTGAAACGGCCTATCATAAAGTCTCTGAGTATTGCGTGCGTGTGTGTGTGTGTACTTCTTCTTGTTCTTGGTCTGTCATTCACAACAACCGTAACTCCCAATTGTGCAGTTGTTCTTGTTGTTGTTGTCGTTGTCGTTGTTGTTGTTGTTGGCGTTGTTGTTTCTTCGTGTGATAAGGCATTAAAATAAATGTTGCTACAGGCAGGCCCTGATAAGACAGACCAACACTTACTTACAAACTACCCACACCACACCCCTCCCCGCCCCTCTCTCCACACTCCACTCCCCTCCTCCTATCCTCTTCCCACTCTATTCTCGTCTAGGCTGAACAATCATAACAAAAAAAAAAAAATTACAACACTGGCCCTGCGATAAGCGGCAAGTTGTATGTGTGTTGCTGAGGGAGGGACACACACACACACACTCGCACACACACACTCACACACACTCGCACACACACACTCACACACACTCGCACACACACACTCGCACACACACACTCACACACACTCTCACACACTCACACACACTCTCACACACTCCCACCCACACACACCTTGTACCCAGCAGCTATTAAAGCCACATAAATTATAATTTTGTTGCATTTCTTTTTTCTTTTTGCTGTTTTTTTGGCTCTTCTAGTTGCATGCCACAGTTACTGCCCCAACCCAGTTGACGCCCCCCCATCAAGCATTTGCTCATAAATTCATATAGGCTAGTTTGTTGCTTGCTTTTTTTCGGCTTACTTTTTTTTACCTTCACAAAAGTAGCAGCCAAAAAATGAGCCAACAACAAAAAGTTGGACAGCTTGAAGCTATCTGATTTCTCATATGTGTATGGTGGGGGGGGGGGGGGAGGCATTTTTTCTGTGTGTAGCCACAGTGGAAATTGCCTATGTGTGCTGTAAGGTCTGGCCTGGCGAGTCCTAGAAAAATGAGCAATAGATTAAAAGTAACAACAAAAAAGAGATGAGATAAATTGTTGACTCTGCTGCAGGCGGAAAAGGAATCTTGGAACGATGACTTGAATCAAGTTACTTTGCTGAATAATCTTCAGTTTGTTTATTCTAAAAGGATCTTAACTCTTTTAAGTTGTCTTCTCACTTCCCATTGCTATTTGGATTCAATCCATTCTAAAACTAGCTTAAGTTAAATTAATTTTCTTCTTACTTCTATTAGCAATTGGCTAAAAAATATTCTTAGATTCAATTTATTCATTCTAGAATTAAATCAAGTTGTATTCCTTATTAGAAATTATTCTGGATTCTAAAATGATCTAACTCGAATCAAATCTTCTAACTTTTTTTTAATTATTCTTCATACTTTTCGATATTTATTTAAAAAATCATTTAAATTTAATCAAGTCTTTTAAGTTTTTTATTTTCTGAATCCTAATTTGAGATTTTGTTTATATTATCTCTTGACAAGTTTTAGATTTTTTTTCGATGTCCATTTGCAGCAGCTTCACTGTACCAGTTGCAATTATTACTTTTAAATTTTTTTCTTCTTTTTTTTTTTTTTGGCTGTTGGTTATTAATATTTACCTAAGCGGTCAAAAGCAAAGGGTTCAAAAGCTAATAAAGCTGCAAGTGGGCACAGAGAGAGAGAGAGAGAGAGAGAGGGAGAAAGAGAGAGGGAGAAAGAGAGAGGGAGAGGGATAGAGTTATGAGTGGGTTTATTAAGCTCCGTTCTTGCCCCCGCACCCAGATGGAAACTGCGTGCAAAAAGCTCAACCTGTTTGCACTTTTGTTGCAGCCACACACACACACACACAGCTGGGGCACGTTTGCTGCCGCTGGCTGGTTGCACACATAATTTACGGCTTTGTTAATGACATTTAAACATTGAAACACATGCAAAGTGCAAAGCATACAAATATATACATATATATATATAGTCGGAAACAGCTGCAAAGGTTGACATATTGCAACTATGGCCAATACGCATTTATAGCCATATTCGTTATTGATGGCTCAGAGGGAGCAGCCCACTTTACACGTGTACACACGCATTAAATTATTATGTGTGAAAACAATTAATTATGCCAGCAAAACAATAACAATAACAACAAATTGCTCATTATGAAAATCACACGCGCAAAAGTAGGCAATAAGCATTTTCCCATTTCCCCATTTTCCAATTTTCGCATTTAATTTTCTGGCCAATAACAATTGTTATTGAAAAGCCATTCAAATTGGCCGCAGACGTCGGCTTTAAAGTTAACAACATTTCAACATTTCGCTTGTTGCAAAGGTCAACATCATTAACACGGCGAGTGACAGAGACAGAGACAGCGAAAGAGAGAGTGAGCGAGAGAGAGAGTGAGCGAGACAGAGTGAGACAGAGAGAGAGAGAGAGACAGCGGCAGTAATTGTTGGGCAAATGGCAGCACATAAATTATTGGTCAAACTCAAAATGTGTTGGCCAACAAAATATATAAAAAATCGCGAAGAAAACTGACAACTTAGGAAAGTGGAATATCAAATACACTTACCAAAAAATCAATCGAATATTTAAGCAGCTGATTAAAGTGTCGGGTTTGTAAAAGAATGGGGGCAGAGAAACCCCTGATATTATCTGAACCGTATTGTGGCATAGGAAGACACACAATACGGCTGCAGCTCAGGAACGAAGAAAGGCAGAGGCGAAAACGGAGCTGGGCAGAGGCACCAGGACTCCGACAAGCCAGAAGTCTTTTAGGTGGCTGTAACCAAAATCGATTTAAGCAAGTAATATCCATGAAGAAGAACAGGATCAAGCATGTCATGAAGCCCAAGGACATAGAAAACCTCAATCCAACAAAGATTCTAAAATTCGTGCAGGAGTGAGGGTTGATGGAGGAGTTGTAGTCTGAGAAGGGGGCCTTATAGGCCGCAGTGCTGGTTCCCCAGGCTGGTACCTGGCTTCGGGTATTTTTAAGACGAGCTCTTTCTCTCCTCGAACTTGTTAGCCTTTTAAAACCCTCAACTATTGAGTTAAGTTAAGTAAAACTGTAAAATCTGTCTGATATAGTAACCAGAACTGGCCAACTTCAACTTGTACACTTAGCCTCATCAAGTTGGCTTACAAGCTAAGGGAATATATACTTCAAGTTTGATTCAGAAGTGACTGTGGATTTCATAGATAGCTCTGTCTATATAGACACACAGAAAATACCACACACACACTGCCTTAGAAAATCATAATACCCTGCTCAAGGTTATACCCTAACCGAAAAACTGACGTTTGGCAAACTTTCAGCATATAACAACCGACTGAGCGAGTGCCAGAAAAAGTGCAGCAATTAAATATTTGCTTAACTGCGCCACACACACTCACACACACACACTCATACACACTCATACACACCCCAAGAGCGAGAAAAAACAGTTGCAACTTTTTGGCCACAATTCATTTGGGTCTGGCGCTAAAAGTTGCCACCTTTTGGGGGCAACCACAGAATCGCTGCCTGGTTTCCTGGTTGGGTTTGGTTCGGTCAAATGTGTCTGCAACACACGAAACATTTCAAATTGAAAAATTATATGCACTTTAGGTGTCCTACAGCTACACTCTAAAAAATTACAGCGAATTTAAGAAAATCTAACTGAAAACTTGTTTTTAGAAATAACTTTTTTAACTAAAAAACGAACCAATTTTAAACTAAAACTAAACTAAAAAACTTAAACCAAAAAAAGTCTAAAAATTGGAAATTAACAATCCCAAATTATGGTATTTTATTTTTAATAATTTTTTTTTTTATTTATTATATTTTAAATAGAAAATTAAAAATTAATTTTTTTTTAAAAATTTTTATTAAAAAATACGCCAAAAATTAAGAAAAGAAAAACGCAATTTTTTGGAAATATAATTCCTCAATAATAATTCGAGTGGAGCTAGGCGAATTTCAAAAATTCGTGAGTATTTTTTCTCTGAGTGCAGGATGTGCCTGGTGTATGCCAGCGAGGACATCCAGGATGACTCTTCTCCTGGCTGACATCTCTCGTCGTCGTCGTCATCGTCGTCGCCTCGGCGCCGTTTGCCACTTGACGAACACAGTGCTGAAAAATTAATAGCAATTTATTTACTTCGCTGCTGGAGCAAACCCATTTACCACCCAAAACCCCAACCCCCAATCCCAACCCCAAACTCCAACTCCAACCCCCTCCACTTGACCGCTTTTAAATGTATTTTTATGTATTTCTCTCAGTCGCTGGCCAAAGTTTAAAAATTATTTGCAATTAAAGCAAACAAATTAAAAACCAGCAACAACAACAGCAACAACAACAACAGCAACAACAACAACAACAGCAACAGCAACAATGTTTACAAATAATGAACATTTATTGAAATTTATAACGTCAAAAGTTCTTGCAACATTTATTTATTCAGTCATTCCATGCCACGCCATGCAAATGAAATATTCTTGTTTGTATATATCATAAAGTTGAACTTGACACGTGTTTCAATTATTGGCCATGTCATGTTTTATGCAAACGTGTTTTTCATTCTCATTAAATGGCTATTACTTTTGGCCAACACAGTTTTGCAGAGTTTTGCCGAAAATCGCTAGAAAGTTTCTCTGACTTTTCGAAATATTTTATAAATATGCGAAACAAAAATTCCACAAATAAAAATAAATAAAAATAATAATAATAAAATAATAATAAAAAAATAATGCATACCAAAAAAATATATATCAAAAATTTCTAAAAATCTCAAAATTTCAAACACTTATTTTTGGAAAGAAAAAATTACTACAAATTCAGCAACAAATAATGAAATTAAAGTTTTGACTTTGAGCTTTATTTCTTTGGAGTGTTTTAAGAATGCTTTAATCTAGTTTTAAGGTTATGTTTCTTCTTATACTTCTTCTTCTTCTTTTAACTCAAACAATTCCTATCGATCCAGAGCTTTACAGTACTTCGAACATGTTTCTAGGCGTATGCCAGTCAAATTTCAGCAAATCAATTCAAGATATATTTTTTGGAGGGTTTTTACAAATATTTCTATATAGTTTCAAGACCCTTCTTTTTCTCTTGCCCCACCCCCTCTCTCCTCATTTAAGTCCTTAGCTCAACAGTTCTCTCCTTTACTGAGAGAGAGACACCTTTCCTGCCTTCTCCTCTTTTTGGCCTTCTTCTCTTAGCATTCTCTCAGATTTCGTTAAAATCATTAGCTTGATCTATTGAATAGTTTTTCAGAGCATTTTTCTTTCTGTTTTTTAAGATTTCTTTCTTCTTCTTCTCTTAGCACCCGCTCTCAGTGCTCATTAAAGTCATTAGCTCGAGCAGTTCCTGCTCCTGCACCGTAAACCACTTCCTTTAGCTACTTTTCCACGCTTCCTCTCTCTCTCTCTCTCTCTCTCTCTCTCTCTCTAAAAAACATCACCTGCTCGTTTTTTACCCAAACACATGCCAACAACTTCGTTTTCCCCTCGATATATTTTACCTTCCACTTTTGATTTTTATGTATAATCGCTCACGGGATTTGGATCAACTTTCACCGTGCACGTCATAAATTATGCTTGCCCCGCGTTTAAATTTTCCCACTAAATTTTCTTTCACTCCCACGAAATTTCCCTGCACTCATTTCCCTTGGGGCTCTTCCTCACTTCTCTCTCTCTCTCGCTCTCCCTCGCTGTGACGTTTATTGTGCGGTTTGTTTTAGGCATGTAGCTAATGAAGTAAGCAGAGAAAGTGCAAGGGAAGAGAGAAAGACAGAGAGAGAGAGAGAAGAAAACACTTGACTTTAAGGGAGCGAGAGAAAGAGGCGGAATTTTACTTGACTTTAGTTTTGATTTCAGCATTTCCAATTCTTTTTACGGCTTTAGTCGAGATTTTTTCTTCTAACTTGAGAAATTTGGTTTTTCCTTTGCAAAATTTACCTTTTTACGACTCTCTCTCTCTCTCTCTCTCTCTCTCTCTCTCCCTCACCATAGAGTTCAGGACTGCTTAAGTTAAGAATGCCAATTTTAATAAAATTTCGAAAGTTGATTTAAAATAACGCTAAAATTGAGAACTTTTAAAACAAATTATAAAAATGCCTCAACAAGTTGCAAGATACGCTTTTTGACACATTTCCAATTGGAGGCAGCTGTTCGAGCAATTTCTTAGAGCCACATAAATATTATTTTTATTAATTTAAGTTTGTGCTTTGATTTTTCTTCTTTTTTTTGTTGCAACGTTTTATCGAAAGTGATAAATTTTTTTCATTTTGCGGCGGCGCCTAATTTATGTTTTCCTAATACACACAACTAATTTCGCATGCTTAGACGAAAAACGCGCAAAAGAAAACTGAATTGAAAATTGATATAAATTTTGAAAAAAAAAGAAAAAGAAAAGAAAAGAAAAAGTTTTGCTTGCCCCACGCATCATTGAGCAAAACGTTTTATTTATAAACAATTAAATTTGATTTGTCGTGCGTTGGCAGAACCCAAAATGAAAATCAAAAGCGAAAATCAAAAATGAAAATGTAAATGAAAATGAAAATGGAAAATTCAACGTGTTTCCGCTTCGGGTTTTTCTGCTTATCTTAAATATTGTTGTAAATGGCGGAAAATGGGAAATCTTTCAGGTTTTCAGGTTTTCAGTACTCAGTTTTCAGTTTTTATCAATGCGCCATAAAATATTGAAAAATGCGGCAGTCGTAATAAATTGCCAGCGCCTTAAAAGTATTTTCCTGTTAATCAATAAACTCAAGGAAAATCCACATATTATATATGAGATTATATATATTTTTTGCTTAAATTGAAGACAGCCAAGATTGTTGGCAAGTGCGCACAAGTCGACATAGAGAACCGTTCTCTTGTCTTAGCCAACAAATAAATGTTAATGAACTTTTACACCAAAATACACTTAAGAAAACTTTGCATTTATTGCTACATTTTCATATCTAGTATAAAACTCAGGCATGAAATCATTTACAAATGGGATGCAGCAGAACACACAATTTTCTATTAATACACACTTGAAGCAACATGATTAATATTCAAATGAAATATAGAAATAATAAAAATCGAAATTTATAAATTAAAACAAGTTCAGAGTTGCACAGCTGCCAGCTACAGCACATGTGTCAAAGCTGAAAAAGTTAAAAAAGGAAGCAGAAAAGTTAAAAGAGAGATTGCTTAAGGCGCTTTCAGAGTTTCAGAGCAAGAAGCTTCAGCATGACTGCTAAAGCCAGGCTTAACGGACACAACAGGAAGCATACAGAGTAAAAGAGAGAGAATGCCTAACGGCGCTTTCGTTGTTATTGTTGCCGCCACTGATCTCCTTCAATTGAACTGCTTAACTTGGCAAGTCGTGTAAAAGCTTTCCCCAGCCTGCACTGCTTGAACTGCTTGCAGCAGGCTTAGCAAAAGCTGAATAATTTAATAAATTATTAATAAAAATAATTTGAAAATGATGCAAACTAATTTATTATTTGCTTTAATTTGTATGTTGTGCAAAAACGGATTCGTAATGAGAACAATGTGCTTATAGAGCTTATCGCTAATGGCGCACCTATATAGAAAAAGTCTGCTGCTCTAATCAGAGCAATCAGAGTTCAAGAAACCCTGTTCATAATACCTAGGCAGGCGCAAACCACTTTCGATAACGATAACCCAAAACCAACCCATAACGAACTGAACTCGAAAGCGTGCTCAACGTGCTCCGATTTAATAATAATCCTACGACAATTATTCACAATCTCATTTATTATTCTCTGCTGTTTTTTTTGCTTCTTTTTTTTAAGGTACGTCAATGCTAGAAATTCATTCATTGCTCTAATCAGACAGCAGCCTTATACAGCATCTATATGCTAAATATAATAATATACTATAAACTATATATATATATATATATATAATTGTTGTTCTTGTTGTTTATAGCAGCTGCCGCAGAGATAAGCACAAACCTAGAAAATTGGGTCGCAGTTGCTATAAAGCAGTTAGACATTTGTTTTATTCTTCTTTTTTTTTTAAACAATTTTTTAGTGATTTTTTTTTGTGGCGTCGTTAATAATTTTTATGTTTTTTTTTGCTTGCAAACCAATTTCTTGTTTAGACTGACCTCAAAACAAAAAGAGAAACATAGAAAGAATAACAAGAAGCAACAGCTAATTGAGGCAAACAGACGTTTGGATACTCTTTCAGAACACAGAGTCCGTGAGATGTGAAGAAATTGAAGCAAACTTAGTAATTTTCATAATAAAATACTTTTAGTTGGGTTAGCTTGGTAAATAGGAAAGTTTTTCAAACAAGAAGTCAACTTTTGAGCGATTAAACTGAAAAGTTTTTGAAGTCTTTTGCTGAAACAATTAAGATATAATATTAAATCAATATAGTTATCAAGATGGCTATAAATATATCACCTGCATTTATCACACCGATTACAGCTAAATATATAGCTCATCGAAATAAAATACTCCCCTCTGATTTGGAAGGGTATAACAAATTGAGCATGTCGCTTGTTGTTATTTTTATTTAGACGTTGCCAAAAGGCGACAGGTGCGTTCTTCTATATATTACTATGCTACAGTTTCTATATACTATATATACTTCCATGCTGACGGTGGCATTTTGTCAAAATTCTATCTTGAAAGGCCAACAATGCTTTGTGATTTGGTTTCTGCTTTTTTTTTTTTGTTAAGCATGTCAAATTTGAACGCTTGTTGTTGCGTTTGCCTTATAGCCAATTAGGTGTGCTATTATGGCCAAATTCTCAAGTCACTCAATGCATAAAGGCGTTCGTGAAATACTTTCACAAATTAGCGGCGTCGTTTGGCTACCCAAGTCTTATTTTTATTTTTATTTTTACTTAAATTCTCTATTTGCATTTTTCTGCCCTCAACTATCGCTGTCTCTGTCTCTCTTTTTTGAATTGGCGCCCACCCACTGCGAATTTGGTGCATAATTATAGCAAAAGGCTTCTTGTCGCCTGCAATTACCGTTGCCGGACTTTGTATGCTGCAGGACGCTCTATCTCTCTCTCTCTCTCTCGCTCGCTCGCACACAAACTTCTCATTTCAGCTGTCAGTTGCGTTTAGCTTGATTTATGCTTTGAAGCTGCTGTGTGGTCTCCGCTGTGTTTTGGCTGTTTTTACACGAAATGGCTTCTTTCCTTTTTGTCTTGATAAGCAGCCAACTAGCGATAAGCAGCAAGTGCTGTAAATATATATATATATACACGTGTGTATGAGTTGATTATTTGTGTTTTCACTGACATCATAGTAAACTCAAAATTTGTGGCTTAAGGTACACACACACAGAGGCATACACGCTGCTCTTAATTGGTTTCACGAGGCGTGGAATTCTGTTGAAATTTTATTAATTAGACAATTTTTCAAAGCACGAGTTGATCACAAGCAGCTTTTGTCTGCCCAAAATGGGAGAGACTCTTTCAAAGCCAGTGTTGATCACAAGCAGCTTTTGTCTGCAGTCCACACACTCTTGGCAGAGTAAGCGAGTTAAATAGACGCACGTGTGCGAAGCTTATCGCAGACTAGAGCAAAGGTTAAAACGCACCCAGAACTAAGTGTTTTCGTGGAATAAAGGGAATAAATCAATTTCCTGTTGTAAACACTTGAGTCATCAGACTGACATACAGACAGAGAGACAGAGAAAGAGCAGTTCCAACTATTAACTAAAGGTAGCTTCAATTGGCATTTCCGCTCGCAGCAGCAGCCGCATGACGAACACAAATAATAAAAATAAAAATGCATAAGAATCTCTCGCTGACGCATGCAACAACAAAAGCAACAAAAAAAATTACACTGTAGATTTACCTTTTGTGTGTGGCTGCCATTTTGGTTTACATTTAATTGATAACAATAAAAGAAATGACAACAACAGCAACAACAATAGCAGAGCATGTTAATAATGTCTACAAATGTGCTTAAGCGCAGAGGTGAACAAACACACACAGGCAGACGGCGATAGTAAGTAAGAGCGAGAGCGCGTAACTTCACAGCGATAACGTGTTTCGCTTTGTGTGAGCGCAACAGGTAGCGCGCCATAACTGTAATCGTAGCCATGTTAAGTTGTTCGTGCATGTCGAAACTCGTTCGTTTTGTGGAGCGCCTGCCTGCTCGCTCGCACTTGCAGCTGCAAATGGCTGCCGTGACGTCAGCGACAGGTAAAACAACACGCACCATCTCACCCACCGCACCCACACTCATAAACAGCGGAAACGGAAATTTATGTTGCCAGCTCTTCCGCTGAGCCATCAGCCGTTGCCAGCCGGCGATAAAAAAAATACATCCATCAAATTGTAGTTTGAAAGTTTTTTTCATGAAAACAAAACAAATCAATTTTCCCAATATTGTTGTGTGTTTCTTTTCTTTGTGAGTTAAATAAACAAATTAGGCCGTAATTATGGTGCGTGTATTTTTTGTATTTATATTCTTATTTTTTTTCACCACTTGCTGTACAAATAAACATGGTTAATGTAAAAAACTAATTAGGCTGAAGAGTTTTTCTGCTTTTGCTGTGATCTCATTTTGTGATGAGCATAAATTGGTTGTGTGTGACTAATAACTGGTCACACTCAAAAAGCGCTTTTAATTGAAATTCATGCAAAGCCGCTGACTAAGAGAGTGACCCAGCGATAGAGAGAGAGAGGGAGAGAAGTCAATTTAACACTCCACACGCACAAAAGAGTGTGAGCAGTACAGAGAATAACAGTGACAGTGACTGTTAAAAGTAAGCGCACACAGACAGAAGACATTAAAAATTGATCGCTGATAATGCCATGAACTTTTACAACAATAACAATCGGTTGCCATTTTTATTCATTTATTTATCAAGAGCAAACAAATATGTTGAGGTGAGCTGCAAAATGCAGCGTTAAAAGTTCAATGGCTCTGCAATGGTAAACAAAAACCACGGTTGGGAGGGAGGGGGAAGGAACAACACGTGTTGCCATCTGTTGGGAGAGGCCAAAGTGAAAGTGGCGCAAATCTTTCAACACGCTGGCTAAGTGGAATCAGCCTGTCAATCACTTTTGGACTTTTAAATTTTGCTTTGCTTTCATTGCACACCTTTTTTCACAGCAACAGCCACAACAAAGTTGCATTTGATGCGTTCAATTTGTTGCCAAACAAAATGCAAAGACAAACAAACGCATTCAGCTTTCTGTTGATTAGCATCAGCTGTTGAAACAATTCTCGTTTTCGACTTGATTTGTCTTACGTTTTAATTCTATTTTTCCACGTCTTCTGGCTTTTGTTTATTTCTTCACTTGCCGGCGTTTGTTGTTGTTTATGTTTCGATTTCTTATTGGCGCTTTGTCGCAATATTTCCGACGATTGAAGTTTTTTTTTTCTTAATTTTTCATCATTCATTTTTATTTTTCATCATTCCTCATTTTTTATTGCTTTGCTTTGCATTAGTTAGTTATTACAACTGCAAGCTGTTTGCTATGTCACTCGTAATTACCACTATCCTTTATGCACTTTGCTTCACTAGTTGCGCCCGCGTCTTGTTTCAATTCTTAGTTCGTGCTCGGCGCACGTCGCTTTTTATAAAAATTTACCTTTTTAAATAAGGCAAAATAAAGATTTAATTTTAAACACAAACAAAATACAAATTATTAGCATTTTCTTGGTTTGCGGTTTTGCTTTGCGCTCCTTTTGATGAAACAAATTAAAAATCCGTTTAATTTCAAATAAGACAGAAAACCAAATAAATACATGCAGCATTTTTTGTTATTTTAAACAAATTTTATTACCTGAGCGTCGTCGATGTATGAGTGTGTGTGTGTGTGTCTGTGCGTGTTGTGTATAATGTGCGCTGCTCAAACGCACAAAAAAGAGCACAATAAAATAGCAGAAGAAGAAGAAGAGCAACAACAACAACAACAATGTTAGCTGCTGGTGCGCAATTGGCAGTTGGCGCTATAACCAAGGTAAAGCGGTAGACGCAGACGCAAGTGTGAGCGAGTCAGCAAATACAGTTCTGATTAGCCTTTGCCGAATTGTTGTGTCCCATCAAAGAAAAGTGAAGTGAAAATATTTATAATCTAAAAAAATAATACACTTGAGGACGGTTTATTACGCTTGTGCATTATTCGTTTATTTTTATTTTATATATTTATATTGGAACTCAATTATATATTCTGTTTACCATGTCAGCACCCAACAGCGATATACTTTTGGAGGCGATGCAGGGTCATTCACTAGTTCGCTGCTGGGCAGGTTCAGACTTGATCAATTCCCGTTATTATATTTGCGCTGACTCACAAGCAGAATACGGGGTGAAGCATACTCATAGAACGCTGAACAATTATTTGTACAACATTTTAAACAACTTAATATACTGTTAAATAAGCAACTCGTCTCTAATTTAATTTATGTTTTATCTTTTTAATATTGTAATTAAATGTTATATATATTCGCATGTTATATATCTCTCTCGCCGATTCAAGCACAGAGCACTTGCAGCTTGGCGCAATTCCCACTATTTATTTTCGCTCTCCCACATGCAGAATACAGGGAACAGTGTATTACTATGAAGGGCATTTATTTAAGTCTATATAATGCATATTAAACAACTTTTAGCACAAATTAATAGAATTTTGCATATTTTGCTCTCTTTGCAGACCTGCAAAATCTGTCACAAAACATTCGCGAATGTGTATCGCCTGCAGCGGCATATGATTAGCCACGATGAGTCCGCGCTGCTGCGCAAATTCAAGTGCAATCAGTGCGAGAAGGCGTTCAAGTTCAAGCATCACCTGAAGGAGCACGTGCGCATCCATTCCGGCGAGAAGCCCTTCAGCTGCGACAACTGCGGCAAGCGATTCTCGCACTCGGGCAGCTTCTCCTCGCACATGACCTCCAAGAAGTGCATCAGCATGTGCCTGAAACTGAACAACAATCGCCAGCTGCTCAAAACGCTGGACAAGAATGCGGAGCAACTGCCTCCGGTGAAGCGGTCGGCCTGCAAACAGTTGGTGGAACCGGTTCTCCCAAATCTGCCCATGAATTATTTTGCTGGGGATTCACAAACATCGCCTGTTGGAGTTGGAGTTGCTGGTGGTGCTGCAGCTGCTGCTCCTCCTCCTCCTCCCTTTTATTCCAACTATAGTGCAATGAATGCGGCTTTGTTAGCATTTCCCAATGCTTTTATGGCGGCTGCTCTAGATCCACGCATGCATCCTTACAGCATACAGAGATTGCTGGAGCTAACAGCGGCAGGACAACAGCAGCACCAGCAGCAGCAGCAAAGGGAGCAGGAGGAGCAGCACAGAGAGCAGCAGGAGCTGAACAGGGAGCAGGAATTGGAAAGGGAGCAGGAGCAGGAGAGGGAGCAGCAGTTGCAAAGAGAACAGGAGCAGCAGCGGCGGGAGAGGGAGAGGGAACAAGAGAGGGAGCAGGCGCATCGAGAGCAGTTGAAATTGGTGCCCAGCAAACAGGAGGATTACGCAGATGAACCCAAGCTGGTCATGGATCTGGAACAGGATGCAGAGCATCTAAATAGAGCAGCTGCAGCAGCAGCAGCAGAAACCAGGGCAGCTGTCAAAATGGAGATCAGTCGCGAGACAACGCCACATCCCGCAGAAGCAGTCAAAGCCATCAAGCAGGAGCGGGAACAGGAGCAGGAACAGGAGGAGCAAATGGAGCTGGACATGCAGATGGATCTGGAGAAGGAGCAGCAGCAGCAATCCTCCCCGGTGGCAATGCCCCAGTCAAGCCCCGAACTGCGCTGCAGTCGCTGTGCCAAACAATTCAATCATCCCACCGAGCTGGTGCAGCACGAGAAAGTGCTCTGTGGCCTGATCAAGCAGGAGCTGCAACAGCAACACTATCAACAACAGCAACAACAGCAGCTCCAGCAGCAGCAGCAGCAACTCCAGCAAACTGCGCGCTCCCTTTCCGATTTCGACGACGACGAGGATGTGGAGGAGCTGCTGGAGGAGCCACGCCACGCGGACTACGCCGCCGGCAGCAGTGATAGCAATGAGCGCAAGGTGCGCGTTCGCACCGCCATCAACGAGGAGCAGCAGCAGCAGCTCAAGCAGCACTACGCACACAATCCGCGACCAAGTCGCGACGAGTTCCGCCGCATTGCAGCGCATCTCCAGCTGGATGCGAGAGTTGTTCAGGTGTGGTTCCAAAACAATCGCTCGAGGGAGCGCAAGCTGCAAAGCTACACAAGTGGAGGGGCTGGCAACACTGAGACGGCCACGGCAATCCTGGCCAGCACTGCTGCACTGCCTCCCGCACGTGGCGAGGATCAACCTTTGGATTTATCCCTCAAGCGGGATGCAACGCCGCCTCAGTCGCAGCTGCAGCTGCCACCGGATTACAGTGAGGCCAGCATGGCCATCAACCTGAGTCGCCGTCAGTTGTCCAACTCGGCTGCGTCTGCCATGTCGCCTGCTTCGCTCGCGGCGGCGGCGGCGGCAACTCTTTACTTTGCCCCACCCTCACCGACGGCTGGCCCCTTGCACAGCGCCACGCCCCCTTTGGCAGCACAGCGAGGCACGCCCTTTGCCGGCCTGCCGCCCTTTCCCATGATGGCCCGCCTGCCCATGGAGGCGCTCTTCCAGATGCGTCCGGGCGGGGAATATGCGCCCAATCCTCTGATGAACAGTATTAAATTGCCGGACTATCATCGCGGCACCAGCCTCAGCCCGGGTGGCTCCGAGAAGCGTTCGTGGCGCGACGATGACTCGCGCATCTCCCACGAGGATGACTATGTCCTGGCCACGGGCGGTCTGCTGGCACCCAAGCCGAGGCGCGCCAAGGCCGAGACTCATGGACATGCCGGCGATCCCGATCTGCCCTTTGTGTGTGATCAGTGCGACAAGGCGTTCGCCAAGCAGAGCTCCTTGGCCAGGCACAAATACGAGCATTCCGGTAAGTAAGCACTACCAGAAGCACATGATGAGCGAAGGAGAAAGAGCAGAAAAATGCGAAACTTATGCAAAATTCATTTTAATTTTTGAAAAATCTTAGGAAAATTCCCTAAACAAAGAAATCATATGGCTAAAAATTCCCTCTCTCTCTCTCTCTCTCTCTTATTGTTTATTAATGAACATCCTTTTAAACAATTGTCCATTCCCGATTTGATTGCAGGTCAGCGACCGTATCAGTGCATGGACTGCCCGAAGGCGTTCAAGCACAAGCACCATTTGACGGAGCACAAGCGATTGCATTCCGGCGAGAAGCCGTTCCAGTGTTCCAAGTGCCTGAAGCGCTTCTCGCACTCGGGCAGCTACAGTCAGCACATGAACCACCGCTACTCCTACTGCAAGCCCTACAGGGAATAGGTAAGCGACACCTCAGTGCCGCCCACCTGCGTAGCCAGTGTCGCCCTGACGCCGCACGCTCAACGTGCTCAGCGTCGCGCAACCAGCCAGGCCAGAACCAACAACCACAACAGCAACCACAACAGCAACCACAACAACCACCCGAGCAATAACAACAATAGTTATCCACATCAGTTGGCTGCCATGGCGGCATTCCAACACCAGCAGCAGCAACAGCAGCAACAGCAGCAGCAGCATCGCTTCCAGCAGCAGCAACGTTTGCCCTGCTGGCCAACGTCCGTTGGTGGTGTCAGCAGCAACAGCAACAGCAGCAGCATCATCATGTTGCCGCCACCACACAGCAATAGTACAGTGCCTAAGCAAATCACACAACAACAACAGCCGCAACCACAATCAGCAGCAGGAGCAGTTGCAGTTGGTGCACCACCACCTCTGCTATCCGCTGCAGCGCCGCCTGGTTTCTTTGCCAGTCCGCTGCATCATCATGCAGCAATGATGGCACCACCACATCCACATCCGCATCCACATCCACATCCGCATGCACATCCGCATCCACATTCGCATTCGCATTCGCATCCACCGTCCTTCAATTTCTTCAATGCCAAAATGTATGCGAGCCAAACAACTAACATAAGTCTAAACTAGCTACAGTGAACTAACGCTAACGCTAACGGTGCACTTAAATGCTGTACTTAAAAAAACAAACACAAAACGACGCAAAAATCTCAAATTGTGCAGGTACACAAAACAAGCAAAGAAATCTAAAAAAAGAAAACTGGCATATTTTTTATAGCAATATATATTTTTTCGAGTGTGTCAAGCAAGAAGAAGAAAACCTTTCGTTTGAGCGAATTTATTATTTTTATTTACGAATGTTTTCGAATGTATTCATTATTTTTGAAAAATGAGTTGAAATCGTTTTTATTTCTTTACATCAAAAATAGTTTTTTATTATTATTAAATATATATATATTTTTTATATACATTCGGTTTGGCTTTAGTTTTTAGTTTTAGTTTTTAGTTTTTAGTTTTAGTTTTTAGTTTTAGTTCGTTTTTTGTAAGTGCTAAAAAATGCCAGTACCAAGTGCTGCGAAATACTCATACTCAAAGGAAAGCTTTGTTCCCTCGCCGAGTTGAGCGACGAAAGGCCTTTAATATTTTACTAAAACTTATTATTATTATTTTAAACATAATATATTTAATTAGTTTGGTTTATTTGCGAAATAAATGTTTCAAATTCAAGCTTAAAACCGGAAAATGAAGACCAAATTCAAATTCAACATTTTTCCATTTGGACCAACAGCCAGCAAACGTTAACTTGACAATATCTGAAAGAAAAAAAAAACTAAAAGATTTCGAATAATGCCGAGCTAGATGCTCATTCTCTCTCTCTCTCTCTCTCTCTCTCTCTCTCTCTCTCTTACTGTATCTTTCTCCTTTTCTCTCTCTCTCTCTCTCTCTCTCTCTCTCGCAAAAGTATTAAACATCCGCCAAGTGTATTAAAGCCACAAATACAAATACCAAAACAAAACCAAAAAAAATGCCAACTTAATAAATTAAATGCGAAAAATAAAAACAAAAAGAAAAAGGAAAATATGAAAATATGAAAAACTTATGTTAAATGAAAACCCACCGCTTTGCTGCGCGTTTCAAACAAAAGAAAATTACTCGAAAATTACAAATTTCTTTTCAATTTTCGATTTCTATATCTATTTTTTGTTGATTGTTTGTATGAATTTTGTATGAAAGTTACAAGTTATATATAGGCTAAAGTACCATATATATAATATATATATATATATATATATAATATAATAATCGAATCGAACGAGACACCTATACGATCATTCCATTCAGCTGGAGTTGCCCTAGCCGAAGGTGCCCTCAACATGCATTTAAACCTTCCGCTTCGACTTCCAGCACAACAACAACAACAACAACAAAAATGTTTTGCTTATGCACTAAAAATAAAAAACAAAAAAAAAAAAAAATACCAAAAAAAAAACAAATAAAAATAAATTTGTCAAGAAATTAAATTTAAATATTAATAATTAAACTACTATAAACAAGATAAAGAAAACTTAATTTGGCCTTATTAAACATTATTTAACAATTAATTAATTAATTAATTAATTAATTAACTAATTACTTACAAGCAAGAACAAACAAAAACCCAATTCTAGTTTTAAGTGTGACAAAAAACGTTAAAGCCAAAACCAAAACATAAATATTTAAATTTAGCATGTAAAACAAAAAACCAAAAAAAAAAAAAAAAACTATTTTGGAAAAGTCTCTAAAGAAAATTATTAGCAAATTTCCATGTGCGTATTGATGTAAAGAAAATCCTCCTCTAAAAACAAAAAAAAAAACAAAAAACCAAAAAAAAAATGCAAAAATCCAAAAACCCAACAACTATTAACATTAACTATTGAAAATGTTTACAAGGACAATAAATTTTCCAAATAAATTTTAGAATGCTTTCTCCCAAAACTTTTGCTCCATTCAAATTCAATTCAAATCATTTACAACAATAACAAAAAAATAATTAAATAAATATAAAAGTTGATCACAAAAAAGGTTTCCACAACAACGAAAATTTATGTTTAATGTTAATTACTGTTAAACACAAAAATACACTCAAAAAAATCGAAATCTAAATTTTATTTCAAATTCAATTTTCTTTTGCTTTTCCAAAAAAAAGGAGAAAAAAAACACGAAAAAAATGCATTTATTACTTAATTAATTTTTATATTTGTATGCTTAAAACAGAAACCCAAAAAACTCGATATATATATATATATATCCGATATATATATATATATATATATATATATATATATATATTATGTAAATTATTTCGCAAGAAAAAAAGCTAGAGAATCCAAAAAGAAAAACAAGTAAAAAATAGAGACGGCACTCGTTTAGCATAAATTATACTATAATTGATAAATTAGACTAGTTAAACGTCTTTATAAATGTTAACTTACAACAACAACAGCAACAACAACAACAACAACAAACACTACAACTAACAAATAATTATATTTAAGCGCAAATATTTGAATTGTGATGGAGTTGGAGCAATGCCGGCGATAATATTTGCACTCTAAGGCCTTATATGAGATACACACACACACACGCACACACACACGCACACTTGCACACACACTCATACACACTTGTTAGTTATTTAAATTAAGCCTAATTAAGCTGCATGAAGTGCGTCCCCCTTTTAATTTCCCCCCCTTGCAACCGACAAGCTATTTTTCACTCTGTCCTCTGTTAAAGTTGTTCGCCAAAAGTTTTTATGTACATAAATCCATATATATATATATATATATGCACATATGTGTATCCGCATACATACGTTGATTTTCGTGCAGTGTATGTGCTTGTATTATTATTATTTTCTCTTTATGTTTACAACAAAAATCTTCAATGTTTTTTTAGTTATTGAGGCGGGGCATCAAAAATGTTAATTGCTATATACAAGTACACTTTGAGAAATAAACGACAATTTAAATAACTTATATTTCAAATATTACGCATAAATGTATTTTAATCAAAAGTAAGCAAAAACAACAACAACAAAAAAACAAATACAAAAAACAAAAAACGGATAAAACATTTTTTGTCTTGATACATTTACAAAATTATTATAATTATTAAATTTACAATGTGAAAATAAAAAACAACAAAAAAAAAAAAAAAAACAAATTATTAAAATTTAAAACATTGTTTTGTTAATCCTGGAAGGATTTTTGATCTTAGAGAATATACAAAATTGGACATAGATCCAGGCAGGATTTAGGCTGGGATTTGGATCTGATCATCTGCACATCGCAAATGGCAACTTATTTTCTCCAGGTGTATTAGTTGCAGTTGATAAGTTGACAATCTGAGTTGGCAATTTCCTTGCGACTGCTTTCCTGGACTCTTGCAGAGGATATTACAATTTTGACAGTGCATCTGGCATCCGGCTGGGCAGTGAAAGTTTACCTTTCGAAGGATTTTTCACTTTCTCCTTGAGGTTTCTATCTATATTGAAAGACTCGGGGACTGCTCTAAGTTTTGAAGTGCCTCAACTTTTTCAAAAGTTATTCAATTTTCGAAAATTCAGGCTTATGATCATAATTTGACCTCTAGAATCCAGGCCAACACTCTTGTTCAGATGCAATCCAATAAATAGCTGTGAATGAAAAATCTTTTATACGAAAATCTTTTAAAATTGTATATTCAGAAATCCCCATTATATAATAGACGGAGGTTTTAAGATTTTTTACATATTTTGCTTTCCATTTATTGTAAATTAATTGGCCAAGGCACGCGCAGTGTTAACTTTTGTTTGTTGTAGTTTTAACTTGTTGTTGTTCCACTCCCATTGGAAAACAAAGTCGGGCTAATGAAACAAAGGTAAGTATTACTATATATATACTATATAGTAGGTATATCGAAACAGATCGCATTACAATAAAAAACAAAAAATGTGTTTATGTACTTTTTGCTTAGACACGAAAATTACACTAAATTATTGTTAGCGAATTATAAACTAAAAAACATCTTAACGCTACAGATAATGTATTGCATATAGGTAAAAACTATCAATTCAATTTCTTTTACAATTTTTTCTTTTATATTTATATAATTTGTATGTATATATATATATGTATAGATATAGATTTTTGTTTGTTGTGTTTGTTGTTTATAGCATTTTTTACTGTTGAACATTAGATAAAAAAACAATTTCATTTGGCATTCAACAAGTTGCTCTAACATTGCTATATATGCAGCTAGATTATATGTATATATATATATATATAGTCTGTATATATATATAGTCTGTATATATATATAGTATGTATATATATATAGTATGTATAGATACATTTTAGTTTGTTCTTTCATTTTGTTGGGGAGGGGGTTCGATTTGAAAGAATGAGCACTGATAGTAGGTGTGATAGATATAGAATTCATTCATAGGATTACAAGTGTTATATTGTATAGATTAGGCTTATAAGACCCGCTTATATCGCTAACTTGGTGCGATGCTCTGCGCGCTGATCATTTGTTTGATTGATTGATCGAATCGCACAAATTTAATTGTTTTCTTTTGTTTTTGTTTTTGTTTGTTGTCAAGCTAAAGTTGCAAGTGCCGCATAATGGTCACAAACTAATCAGCCTGCTGAAATAGTTGCCATCGGCGATAACATTGTCAAAATTGGTCCAGTGAAAGTTGTTCGATTTTCGATTTTTGTCTAGTTTTAGTTTAAATTCGCTTCTTTTGCAATAATATAGTTTTTAAATACAAGTTTTGATTTCTTTCCTCAAGGCACATAGCATTTATTTTTGATTTGAGCACCAGGAAATTGGTTCAATTGCTTTCTCCAAGTCTATATAGATAAATTTAAATAGATTTTCATTCCATTCATAACGTACATAACTATTTTGTATATATATATATATATATATATATATATATATATGCTGCTTTTGTTTGTATACAAGATCTTTAGTTTACAAAAAAATCAAAAGTTATGACTCAATTCATTTAAATTTATTCAGTTCATGCAATCAAGCATATATATGTATGTATGTATTTATGTATATATATATAAATATATATATATATATGTATGTATAGTCCCTTTTGCTAATCAACCGTATGTAATTCCTTTTTACTTATATATATATATATATATATTGTTCCGTCTTGTGTGTCACTTTCACTAACTGCTAAGATATACAAAGAAAAACAACAAAAAATAAAATTTTCTTTTTTTTTTGTGCAACAAATTCAACTAAAAACAGTAAATTGAATATTTGCATTACAAGAATTATTGCTTGGGCTTAACAGAGTTGCCGCTGTTAAGGCGCTGTTAACACGCTCTTGGCACACTGTTAACAGTTTTTTTTTAGTGTGTTGTTGTTGTTTTGTGACTATTTGACTAACACATGCAAATCATATATATATATATATATATATATATATATATATATATGGTATTTTGTTAGCTCAGACATAGACCGGCGCCTGGTCATCGGTCATGTCCGGCTGTTGTCTGTCATCGAAGAATCGTCTGAAGGTAAATTCGAAAAATCCATGGAATTGGCGATCATTGAGATCGATGTCATCGCCGCTGCTCAAATTCGAATCGTTTGAGCGCAACTTATCCGGATCCACCGGATCAAAATTGGACGTATCCGTTGGATGTTTAATTTCCGGTATATATGGCGCCTTCTGTTTGCGCATATCCGCAAAATCGATGCCCTTGAAGAACTCATGACCCTTGACCTCATCGACACTCTTGCCCAGCCGCTTGTCGGCAGAGGCGCACAGCCGCCGGATGAGATCCATTGCCTCCATGGACAGCTGCGCCTGCGGCGGTATGTGCAACGTCTTCTCCCAGTTTATGACCTGCATTTCAAAATTAATTTTCGATATGAGACTTGTTCCAATTTGTTATACTCGAATCGGGCAATTTCATTTTGGCCAAAACTGATCTGTTGAAGCTTGCCAGTGAAATCTTAATCCCAAATCTGGCAAGTTCAGTTTTACCCAAAACCTAATTGATACCTTTTGCTGTGTCTCCATGGGACTGTTGGCCAGAAATGGGGGCTGACCCACCAGCATCTCGTAGAGAATGACGCCAACGCTCCAGTAATCGCACAACTGCGTATATCCGCTCCTCTCGAGCACCTCGGGCGCTATATAGTTGGGTGTGCCGACCAGCGAATGGGCCAGCACTCTTTGATGATCCCGCATGCGACGCCTAATCGCGGCGAGCACAACAAATATACAAAACATTAGCAAATATGATTTGAGCAGATTGTGGCATATGGATTCTATTCACCTTTCCAGCACTGTGGGCTTTGGGCCGTTCTCCGAATAATCCTCCCACGGCTCCATGGAGTCCTGCCGCGAGTGATTGCCTAGCAAATAAAATGAGTTGTTAATCTTAACCCTCGCAGTTAGATAAGTGAGGAGGACACTCACCATTCTCCTGATAGTATTTGGAGTTGTGCGTCCATCTGAAGCCGGTGCATAGTCCAAAATCGGTCAGCTTTATGTGTCCGTCCCGGTCAATGAGTATGTTGTCAGGCTTGATGTCCCTGCATAGAACAATGTTCATATACAAATTTATAAATATTTTATTTTTAATTTTCTAACTACAAACATAAATTTTTCGATAATCGATTTGTATCGATATTTGCACATCGGTTGCAGTTATCGATCAAATTAAATAAACTTGGTCTGCCTATAATAAACGAGAACTTATATTACAAATAGTTCCACAGTCTCTAGTTCTTATGGCATCTGAGATCATGACAGACGGACGGAAGGCTTAATCGTCTCCACTGTGCAGATTGATCGAGAATATATATACACTTTGACGATTTCAAGATTTGAAATAGGAAAATACTAAAGCTGATAACTACTCCATCTTATGGCTACTATTTAAGATCAGAGATCAAGCCAAAATGCAACTAAATTTCAGTTTTACGTCTGTAAAAGTCTGTCAGGAATTAAGCTATATACAAAAAGCACAAGTTCTTAGCCAGTTACTATATCTTAAGATCCAAGGATCAAGTGGAAAGTCAGCTCATTCAAATGGTATTTTTTGGGGCACACTCAGCGCACCTGTGAATGAAGCCCATTTTGTGGACACTGTCGACGGCGCAGGTGACCTCCGCAATGTAGAAGCGGGCGAGCGGCTCCTCGAAGATGCCCAGCTTGATCAGCAGCGACATCAGATCGCCGCCTGTAAAATACCAATGATTGTTATATATTTGTATACATATATATATATATATTGAGTGATACGCACCTGGTATGTAGTCCATGACGAAATATAAATTATCCTTATCCTGAAAACTATAGTAGAGCTTGACAACCCAGTTGTTGTCGGCCTCGGCCAGAATATCACGTTCGGCTTTCACATGAGCCACCTGATTGCGCTTGAGGACGTCTGCCTTGCGGAGCGTCTTCATCGCATACAAATGATTCGAGGTGTCGATTTTGCGGACGAGGGTCACCTCACCAAAGGCACCGACGCCGATGGGCTTGATTTTGACGAACATGCTCTTGTCCATTTTGGCGCGCTTGAGCCGTATGTAATTGGACTCCTTCTGGTTGAGCATTTTGCGCATCTCGATCTGTGTCTCATCCGAGAGACCCACCTTCAGCATCTCCTTCTCGAGCTGGTTCTTGCGGAAGGTGCGCTGGCGATACGACTTGATGACGTTCTCGATGTGCTGCTCCATAAAGAATTTGAAGGCTTGCGGCGAATATTGTCGTATTCGAAACTCCTTACGCTCCTCCTCCTTCTCCTTGGAGATCTTCTTGCGCTCCGGTATGGGTGAGGCATGTTTGATCTTTTTGCACGCGGCAGCAGCTGCGGCGGCGGCAGCAGCGGCGGCAGCAGCAGCAGCTGTTGCATTGCTTGCGGAACCATTGCTGCCACTGGAGCTGTTGCCACCGCCCATGCCGATTCCGCTGTATTTTGCTGGTGGAATTGGTGGCGTTGTTGCCAAATTGCTGTTGCTGATTTGTATGTTGTTGTTGATGCTTGCGGGTTGTTGTTTGAGTTCAGGTTGCAGGTTGCTGTTGTTGTTATTGTTGTTGTTGTTGCTGCTGCTGTTGCTATTGCTGTTACCATTGTTGCTGATGGACAACTCGGGCGTGGCGACACGCGCACTCTGATAAGGCGGCGGCGGTGGCAGCTGCCGATTCGCATTCCCATTGCTGCCACCAACGGGCAGTGACTGGAAGAAGTAAAAAGTGAGTTGATATATTCCACAAAATGGATCGAGTCCTATTAGAGACCTAGCTATCAGTTACCTTTTGTTGTTGCTGTTGTTGTTGCTGGAGTTGTTGTTGTTGCTGATGCTGCAATTGTTGCTGTTGCTGCTGTGCTTGCAGCGCACGCAACTGTTGCTGCTGTTGTTGTTGCTGCTGCATTTGTTGCTGCTGCTGCTGCTGTTGTTGTTGTTGTTGCTGCTGCTGTTGTGGCTGTGGCGTTGTTGTTGCTGCCTTGGCCTGCATGCTCTTCGCATAAGACGGTGGCTCCATGCAGCCCACCACTTTGCCAACACCACTGCCAGCACCACCATTGAGCAGCGGTGGCGTTGTGGGGGTCGGTGGCTTCACCGCCCCGGCAATGACAACAACTGGCACATGTTGCTGTGCTGCTGCCGCCGCTTGCTGTTGCTGCTGCACCACCGCCGCCGACTTCTGTGGATAGGATGGTGGTGCAGCCAGCACATGCACCGGTGAATTACTCGCCGAGGCACTCACGGGCGATTGGGGAGCCACAGCTGTTTGGAGCACGGGCTTCTGCACCTGCGTGGACTTGACGCTCTGCATGATTATGGGTGGCTGCGTGCGTGTCTGATAGACGCGTGGCTGCGGCCTGGCCACGCCGACGCCTGTGCCACTGCTGCTAACCGTAATGGGACTGGGTGACCCGGCCGAGTTGGCCGAATAGATGCCACTGCTGGGTGACTTGCGGTAATCGGATTGCTGCGATTGCGTCGGCGATTGACGCGATTGCATTGAGGCCGTGTAGCTGGGCGGTGGCGGCGGTGGTGCAGCAGCTGCAGCTCCAGCGGTGGCACTCACCACCACCGTATTGATGAGATAGGGTGGCGGTGGCTCAACAGCAGCACCACTCACCGCACCACTCGGATACATGCTGAGCGCCTTTAGCTGCTGGCTGAGCTGCTGCTGCTGGCTGAGTTGCTGCTGCTGCTGCTGCTGCAACTGTTGCTGCTGCTTGTTGTTGCCATTTTGTGCTATGCTCGGCGAGGTGCAGCTAGGCGCAATTGCCGCTGGGCGGTTCAGTGCCGGTGAGCGTCGCTTGAATATCGACTGATTGTTGGGCGGCGGTGGCGGTGGCGTCGCCGAGCTGCCCAGCTGTGGATTGCGTGGCGGTGGCGCCGGCGGCGTTGCATCACTAAAACTGCTAGGCGATGGTGAATATTGGCCAGTGCTCGTCCTGCCGCTCATCTGCTGATGGCTGTGCGAATGTGGACTGTCCGAGCGGGAACTGCCAGCGCCGGAATCCAGGGCGGGACTGCAGCGTAAATAATGCGTTGGCGTCTCCCGCTCGATGCTCGGTTTGCGTATCAATTTGGGCGGCATCAGCGCATTGATCATCTTTGGCACATGACCATTGGCAACGGCATTGGCAACTCCCTGCTGCACCTGCACCTGCACCTGACCCTGCTGCTGCAGCTGCCCCGGCTGTCCCTGCTGCTGCTGCTGCTGTTGAGCTGCAACCAGCTGGGGCACAACAGCAACAGCAGCGACCACATCGGGCGAGGGGGATGAGGATGAGGCCAGTGGCGATGATTCCAGGGGCAGCTGCTTGGCATGATGGTAATCGGTGCCGTCGTTGCGTCCATTGGCGGCCGTATATCGCAGAGGTGTGTAATTCTGCAAGACAAGAAACCGATAAGTTATCGATAAGTGAAAAAGGCAAACATCTATGAGCTACAACTATTATTTATTAAGTATTATTTGTTTATTTAATGTTGTTAATTTATTAGAGTTCGGACTGTTTTCAATTAAAAAAAAAGTTATCGATAATGATAATGAAATCAAAGCAAACTATGTAGTCGATATATATTAAGGTATGTTTTCAGATCGAAAATTGATTAGTGCTAATGAAAAACAAAACAAAGAAATCGATTAAGCCAAATATCTATCAACTATGTAATCAATTCACGACTTCAGATCTCAAAAGATATCGATAATGAAAAACAAAGCTAAAACAAATCAACAAGTTCTCGAACCATGTTATCGATACACTTTTCATTTGCACTACTTATTTGAATTACATTTACAGTTCAATCAAAAAAATTAGTTC
The DNA here is from genome assembly GCA_035043205.1 of Drosophila trichaetosa. Taxonomy (NCBI): domain Eukaryota; kingdom Metazoa; phylum Arthropoda; class Insecta; order Diptera; family Drosophilidae; genus Drosophila; species Drosophila trichaetosa. The sequence goes on along the minus strand of JAWNNE010000640.1, from coordinate 48,755 downwards.
AGTTGCTCAATTATGAACGAATCGTTCATTTAGTTCGTTCGTTTAATCATCGTTCGTGAAGTCTGATTAATGCTTATGGTTTGCTTAAGTCGGATAATAATTCGTTAAGTTCGCCTGTTTTCGTTTTATTATTCATATTAGTTTATTTTAATTATCATTTCATGCACAGAGGTTTAATTTGTACTTTTACGCAAATAAACAAAACGAACAGGAATCAGACTCAAAGAATCAAATGAACATGAACCGAACTCAAAGAACGAAACAACTGATTCACATTAATGAACTAAATTAACAAGATAAATTTAATTTGTTCCTATGTTACGTGAGTAGTTTTACTAAATATTGATCGATATTCTACGCTTAATTATTAGAAGTATCGGTATTGATTAGCAAACAGCAGCAAATCTAAATTCCAATTGTCCTCCCCGCATCAGATTCTTCACCCTTGCATGGGCAACATTCCTGCGCTGTGAGAAAATTTGTTTGTGTATTCATATTGGCTTGTATCAGTGTGTGTGTGTGTGTGCGTGTGTGTGTTTGTGTTTAGATTTGGTAGCAGTTCAAAAACTAAACAAAACGCGCGCATACAAAATAAAAACAAAAATGCGAACAGAGCCTAAAACAAAAGGCAGAAGAAACGTTGCGGCAAAAAGCAATGAAATCAAATTCTTGCCATCGTTCAGAAATTCCTAAAAGTCAGGAGCACACACACAAACAAACAGACATACATGGATACACAGCAAGCAGAAGAGAGCAAAACGAAAACAGGCACAACGAGAAAGAGAGCAAAGAACAACAACAACAAAGCAATCGCCGGCTGACAGATTGCAGCAAACAGAAGAAGAACTGAACAGGGCAACCTTCAGTATAAGTGTGCATATAAGTGTGTGTGCGTGTGTGTGTGTGTATGCACTTTGCTGCTGCTGCTGGCTACCCGTTTTACGCATTCTTTCATCATCATCATCGTCTTTCTTTTGTGACTGATCCTCGCCTTTTGACATTGCATGAGTGATGGCCATAAATTTTGCGATGGCAACGTGACATGAAATCTTCACATACGCACATACATATGTAACAAGATAACAAGTCACGCTCGTTCACGAAATTGCAATTTTGACAGCGCTGAGTTTTAACGTCACATATCCAATGTTAATCAATATTAAATCCACACAACAACAGTTGTTTAACCTGAGATTAGTCGTTAAGTTGAGGGGAATTTGTCTTGTCGTGCAAGGGAAATTTATCATGCATGTTATTTAACTTTGTTGCTGTGCTTGTAAATATCACCAGTTAATGTTAACATTAAATTTAACAGATTTAAAATTGAGGGCATTTTTCCCCGAATTGTTGCGTTCCAATTAATTTAATATTTATATTCAATTTGTATTATTAAATTCTTAGAACGTATTTATTTAAAAGTGCGCATCTCTAGCAGAACAAAACGCAGATATACATTTTTTTATCTGCTGCCAGCTGCGTATTTAAACATCAAGTGGGCGAGCGAGAGAGAGAGAAAGGGAGAGCATGCGTTTGATGTTGCGGCCAACGCAGACTAATTAAAACCAAGGACGCGAAGAAACCCAACAAAAGAGCAACAAAAAATTACCCCCAGCAGACAAATCGACGACGCTTTATTGCCAGCCGCTGCTGCTTCTTCTTCTTCTGCTTATTCTGCACGATTTACATGCACAAAACAATTGACGACGAAATTAGCTGAACCGTTAAATAGCCCAACCTCAACCCACCCCCACCCCCTTTACCCTGCTCAAAATTGCAAATAAAATAAATTGGATTTGCGGTAGGCAAACAAAAATAAGCAAATAGAAAACACTTTCGCTAATCCACTTGAAATTAAGACCTGCAAACAAGGGCGCCACATTTTGTGGCACTTATCACCTTGACCGAAATAACTTTGAACCTGGCAAAACAAAATATTAATTTGAATTTCTATAAGCATATTTTTAGTGGCGATAAACAGATAAAAAAAACCCCTCCACGAGGCAAAGAGCAAATATGGGTATTTTTTTTGTGTTAATTTTGGGATTTTCTTGGTCTATGCAAACACACACATACACATACATGAGAATACATTAAATTCTTGGCAACTGGCAAATACAGGAATATCTATATAAATATGTATAAATATTTGCATATATATTTTTGGGGTTGGGGGGGGGGGGGGGGGGGGAATGCTGTGCGAAGGCATTTCAAACATTTATTTTTGTTTTATTTGAATTTTGTATTTTTGTTGCTGTCTTTTGTTATAATTAGAGAGAGATTCGGGCAAATGTTAATTATATATATATATATATATATATATATATATAGATATATATGTACTTATTTGATTTAGTTGCAAATTCCTCAAAGGGAAATTCTTTGGAATTTTGTAATTATAATTAATTTATAATTTTTAATTTGATCTCTTATTAGAGGTGAACTATTAAAAGGAAATAATATGCCTAATAGGCAAAACTAGCTAGAATTAGCTAGGCGAGAGAGAGAGAGAGCCCGACGAGCAGATACCCTGTAGATGGAAATTAATTGTCTTCCATGGGAAAATAGTTTTTCCTGTGTTTCTTATGATGATTAATAATATTTCCGAGCAAAATCGACTAGCCCATTTCTGCAGATCAAGAATATATATACTTTATTGAGTCTCGCTGATTGTTCAAGTATGAACACAGTTCATTAAAAATCCCATTTTCAGCTTGTTAGTCACAAATAAGTGTTACAGTTAGTCCGCATACTTTTAGCAACAGCTGTAAACGATTTATAACGGTTTTTATTATTATTATTATATATGACAAGCAATTAGGGATGCAAACCCAAATTACACATGTATTTTGACGAGTGTATTGATAAAGAAAAAAGTTGTTGAATTGCGTGTGTGTGTGTGTGTGTGTGTGTGTGTGGGTAGAGTGAAGGGGAGAAGGGAAATTTATTGTTTGATTGCCTTTTATGTGTTGACTAATTTGTTGTATGCATATTTCGCTTCGTTTTCGTTGTTGTTGTTGTTTTTTTTTGTGTCTCGCGTTTTGTTTTTTTATTTTCAAAAAATGCCATTTAGCTGTGAATTTATATCGAACGTTTTGTCAATTTAATTGGTTGCAGCCTCAGTTTTATTTATTTTTTATTTAATCATATTTGGGCAGAACTCGTGCTTCGACTGGTTCGTGTCTCTGCTATTTATAGCAGTGTCAAATCGATGATCGTTTTGTGGTAGCCGCCAAAGCGAGAAGAAGAAGAAGAAGCAGCAGCTGTGGGCGTTAAAAAAGTGTTAAAAGCGAACCATGAATAAATTGTAAATTGTTTTATTTATCGCATTGCTTTTTTTTTTGTATTTTATTATTATTGGACTGCCCACATTTGGACTATGAATACAGTCGCTGGCTGCTATATTTGAGCAGATTATGCTTGGGTATTTTCGCATTTTAGGCAGGCCACGTGGCCAACAGCCAAAAGTTGGCTAAAAAGCCGACAGCTGACAAGGCTACTTCATTTTAGTCGCACCTTAATAAAAAACTAACTTCCACTTTGGATATGTAAATGCTTTTTTCGATTTCATTTCGATAATAATAATAAAATAAATAACACCTAAATTAGTCAATTTTGATTAATCGATTTGAATCAAAATCGATACATTTTTATTATTTTATAAATTGAATTCAAAGTTTGAAGTGTACCGACTGGCTTTTATTGCTATCAGAAATCGAAGATTATGGCTATGTCGCGTGTGTTGACTTTCGTTGCTATCGGTTATCGATTTGTATCAAAACATCAGATGATGTCTATATCTACTGGTATTTATTCTTATACACCCAATGAGAATATATCCCTTGGGCCTTTTCCCAAAAAAATTAATCAGAATCAAAGCTACGAAATCGGTGCATGATTTAAGCAGGCTTAAATAGCCAACTGCCTGGCCCCCCGTCAGCAACATATATGTTTTTATGAGCCAAAAAAAGAAACGAAAAAATTGAAAAAGAAAAAACTTGCATTAACAACAAACAACTCGACTGCATTTGTTGGTCGGCTTAGCCGCAGGAATGTTGGCTAATCGAATGGATCGCTCGCCCGACCATAATTTACAATCGCACAAGCAAACACCAAACGGCAAACGGCAAACAGTAGCTGAGAAGCTGAGAAGCTGAGTAGCTGGCTGCCTGGTGGAATCGTAAAATTTTAAATTAATGACCCGTCAGATCATATTTAAGCGTTTTTATGAGCTAGCTGGCTGTCCACAGTCCACACAATCCACACTCCACACACACACACTCACACGGTCAGAGCCTGCCTGCCTCGAGGCGAGGCACAAACGAAATCGATAAACCAACCAAAATGCCAAACATTGTTAATAAATGATTATTTGCCAAAGTTGTTGTTGTTGCCACAAATTGAAAATTGCATCTTAACGCCTGTCTGTGTGTGTGTGTGTGTAATGAATTAGTACTATTACTAATACTACAACTAAAGAACTGCTAATTTCAGAAGTTATCGATCAAATTGTTTTAGTTTCATCTGTTTCGGCAAACGATAACTTGGATCCTAAACATAAAGTTGATAGACTATTAATGATACTACTACTAATACTACTACTAATACTACTACTAATACTACTACTAATACTACTACTAATATTACTACTAATACTACTACTAATATTACTACTCCTATATTACTAATAATTATGTATTATTATTATATTATTAATGAATAATGCAAAATATTATTACTACTTCTACTACTTTTACTACTACTATTAATACTTATTCTACCTACTACTACTACTATTAGTACTATATACACTTCAACTTATACTACTACTTATACATACCATTTACTACTACTTATTATACTTCTACTACTCATACTTATACCATCTACTAATACTACTTTCACTTCTTCGTACTACTATTGCTACTTCCACTACTACTATTACTTCTACTACTATAAATTTCTACTTATTCTACTACTAATTTCTACTTATTCTACTACTACTACCGCATACCACTTTCGTATTACACACTACTACTACTTTCAATTCTATTATTATAATTAGCTATAATAATAAAATAACTTCTACTGTTAATACTACTTTTACTACAAATACTACTAATTCTATTACACCTACTTCTGTTCTATTCTATATACAAATACCTCTACTACTTCTTCTAAAAATAGTGCTACCACTTCTAGTAGTAATCTAATATGCTCTTGGTTTTTCTTTTTCTACTACATACTGACTATTACATTCTACTCTTCTACTAATATTTGCTACTTCTATTGCTAAAATTCCCCATACATTTTCTGTGCAGCTCTCAGCTTTGACAGCTGTGACGTCAATACATTCATTCGCATTCAAAGCGATCGCGTGCACACACACACACGGGCTTACTCACTCACGCATATCGAATAGAGAGTGCGAGAGAGTGAAAAATGTAGCTGGACATTTTGTCTGGCAGCTTTTAACAGTGAGCAATAAAAGAGAGCCGCCCACTCATTGCTGCTTATCACAGAGGTATATAATATATACATGTGTATGTGAATGTGTGTGTGTGTGTGTGTGTGTGAAATGGCAGAAGGTCAATTGCATTTCGTTGGCGGTTCATTAATTTCATTTCAAGCTGTTATATTTATATATTTGGCACAAAAACAAACACACAAACACACCCACACATATTTCATTGACCAAAAAAAATATTCATTTAATTGCCAACTCCTGTTCAAAATGATCGCCCACACACACAAAACAGCTGATTGTAACAAATGTCAATGATGTCTTATTAACAGTTAGTCTGCAACTGAAACAACAACAACTCGGCTCGTGCCATCAGCAGGTGAACATGATTTTTTTTTCTTCGCCCACGCTTTTGTTTCGTTTTATTGCGTTTCCACTTTTTTTTTTGAGTCGCGCGACATAAGTTTTATCTAGTTGTTAATTTTTTTGGTTTCTTTTTTATATTGGTTGTCGTATTTTGTGGTTTTTCTTTCTATTTCTCACCTTTTGCTGCATCATTTGTAAAGCATAAAAGCAAGCTGATAAATTGTTGTTGTTGTTGTCTCTTTCTTTTATGTTAAAATTATGATGTTGTTCTTTCTACTTAACAGCCTTGTGTAATATATGTTTTGGAAATATTTATTAGTGTTTCATTAATAGTTTTTTTTATTGGTTTTGTTTTTTCTGTGAATGAACATTTCATTCTTATAATGAGAGATAATAAGTTTTTACATAAGTCGTGTTTTTTATTGAGCTCCATTTTTTTATATTTTATTTCCAAACAGCAAATGTTAATTCGATTGGCAATCGATTTTCTTTTATAGATTTTCAACTGCTTTGTGATCACGATAATATTGACATACATACAATTACAATCTACAATTTGTGTGTGTTGTTTGCATTCTGTCATTTGCTATTAGTTTTTTGGGCTAATTTTATTTGCTTAACTTAATTTTGGCATATATATATTTTAAAGAAACTCACCTGATTATTTTTATGATTATTTTGTACTTCAAATCGTGTTAGATCCTGTTTAATGCTCTCGAGCGCTTTCGCTGTGTATTTATCATTGGGGCGACCCCTTTTTTCGCCCGCTGGATGCATTTTTATGCTGCTGCTGCTGCTTCTTCTTCTCCTTGTGATATTTAGCACTCATATCACACTAAACACACGCACGCACGCACACACACACACACGAATACACGACGACGTAAACACACACACACACACGCACACAAATACGCACACACACACACACACTCACTCACAAACAGTCAGCAGCCGTTTTAATATTTGGGGGGGGGGGGGGGTATTTCTGCATGTGTGCGTGTGTGTGTGAGAAGCTCTTTTTCGACTTGTGCTTCTTCTTCCGTTATGAGCTGCTTTTATTGTTTGTTGTTGTTGTTGTATTTTAGGCACTTTTTTAACTACTTACTAGCCTTGCTCAAAGCAAAGCAGTTTTTTTTTTAGCTGTTTATTTAAGCTGTTTTTTTTTTTGCTGTTTGTTTCGGTTATTTTGTATTCTTCACAAACGCCATTTAATTTGCATCAGAATAAAAACCTTTTTTCTGTCACAAATTCCATTTTAAAATATGTATTTATAAATTTAAACAAATAATTATATATATATACATATATATATATTTTGTCAAGTTTGAATTTTTGCTATCACATTTTCTGCTGCTGCCATTTTTTTTTTATATATTATTATTTATTTTTCTTAGTTTTATCACAAATATTTTTCGCCATTATCATGTTGACCGCGCGCAAAATACAATAAATATTTTGTACTCGAACACTCGGTGAATGAATTTTTGAATATTTGCATATAAAAAAATATTTATTTTTGTTTGATTTGTTTTGTTTGTTGTGTTTTAGCCGAGGCTCGACGGAATTTTAATTAATTTAATACACGAATCGACGTCGGATTTGCTTCGATTTGCTGAAAATAGACACAAAACAGAGACCAAAATTACTAAAAGTCGAAAGAGAAAAAAACAAACTGAACTGTTTTAAGAGAGCGTACACAACTGGAAGATATCACGTAAACCTTAAAAAAAAACTTAGACAGCGTGCTCAACTGGAAAATATTGTGTAAAGTCGCTCGTGTAAGAGTAAAATTGTATAAAATTGTACTGATTAAATTACAATTTTTTAATTCACTTTAAAATTTAAATGTTTTTTGATTAACTTTTATTTTTTCGCTTTAAAAATCCTTCTCTCGACATTTCTGCTATATATATATATATTAAACATAGTACATTCCAGTTGCTTACTCAAAACTCATTTTCCAGTTACATCAATTTTGCTGGTCATGCCCCGTTATTAATTTGAATTAAATACAGGGTACACAAAAAAATTGTCACACGCTACGCAGACGCGCGACGCGTTTTAAACTTGTCCATCATTCATGCACACACACACATAGCACACACAGAGTGCTCATTTACATGCCAAAGACGTGAGTCAGAAGAGAATACAAGAATTCTGTTATTGTTGCTGTTATTGCTTGTGCAGTTGTTGTTGCTGTTAAACATTCTGTTATAGTATTCGCATTTGGAAATGAAACATACACATTGGAAATGAATATTCATTATTGGAATGCTGATTGGAAAAGTGAAACAGAATCTGCCTCTTTCTCTCTCTTGCACAAGTGCTCATAATTTATGCGTTGTTTGACGCATTATGTCATGGAAATATTCTTGGAAGCGTGTAAATTCCATCAAAATCATTAAATTCCAAATCGATTGCGAATCAGCAGCGCAAAGGCAAAAAGAAAAGGAGGATTTAACACGCGCACCTGACCATAAAAATGAGAAAGAGATACACAACAATACATGTGTAAACAAACAAAATTCGTCGAATTGTGCCAAGTGCAAATAAAAAAACTGAATAGCAATTGCAGCTAAGCATAAAACTATTTGCATGTAAATATGGATATACGAGAGAAACAGAGACAGCATGAAAACAAAAATAAATAAATAAAAAGATAACATTTTTCAAGATAACCATAAAATGTTCATGTTATTATTCATTGGCTTTTAGCGTAACATAGCCATGTTAGCAACAGGTCAAAGGACATTTTGTTCCATGTTATACGCTTGTCTGTTATCATAACATACCAATGTTAGCAACACAGGGACATTTTCTCCATGCAATGGAATTTAACTATTTTTTTTTCGACACTTAAACGTGTTTTCAAAGATTAAGTATGCATTAAAAATGAGTTCGGCACACAAAATATGACATAAACATAGCAATGCTCATAAATTTCGCGCTTGCTTACGTACACACATACATAGATATATTTGCTAAATAAAAGAGTTTAATTATTTTGTTGACAAAAATTTGACTTTTGCGCTCTGTTTTTTTCAGCTTAGACGAGAAGAACTCTGGAATGCTAAATACACATACATACATATGTAAGCTTATGTATGCATGTGTGTGTGTGTGATAAGAGCGAGACTGGAAGGTGCTTTTGGGATAATAAACGATAAAAACGAACACGCGCCAAATCCAAATGTCAACAGAGAAGAGAAGAATACTTTCAACCCCCACCACCCCAACACACTTCCATTTTGGGAAATTTTTTTTGCACATTACACAAGAGTATTTTTTTGTATACATTTTAACCAATAACTAATTAATAGTACAAATATGTACAACACACACACACACACACACGAAGAGAGAGTAATTTTTGATGGTCGTGGAATGCGACACGCTATTGGAATTTTTAATTGTTTAATTGCGGCCAACTTGAAAGACCGCATTTCACGTAATTTTTTTTATGAGCTATTAAATTCAAATGTTTTTGTTTGTGTGTAAATCAAAAATTGCAACATCAATTTTGTCACTGTTAAGTTGTATGTTTATGTTAACAGAACATGTAAGGAGTTCCTTTTAGTTTATGCATTTTAATCAAAAATGTGCAACATAAAATTAACAGTCAAAATGAAGAGGACATTTTTACAGCTGCTTCTGCTCCTGCCTGTGTAAACGTTAACAGCACATATAAACAGTTCTATTTATAGTCAGTTTGTGTGTATGTGGAAGATAGTCGCGTGCGCATGTTAAAAAATCCTATGAAATTGGCCATCAAAATGCACAAAACAAAAAGTGAGCAAGCAGCTCTCTCTCTCTCTCTCTCTCTCTCTCACACACACTCTCACTTACAAGCACACACACATCAAGACAGACGGCAGATAAAAATAGTATTTGTTGCTGATTATTATTGCAAAAAATGCGCATTCCACGGCGACTTATCCCCAACAAGGCGGCTGCTGTTGTTGTTGTTGCTGTTTGTTTTCGTTTCGTTTTCCCTTTTTTCAACGCATAGCAGCGGCAGCAGTAGAAGCGGAGGAAGAGGGAGCTACACAAAATTGAAGCAAGAGAAGCAAGAAAAACGAGCTAAATTGCATTTTCGTCGTCGTCGATTGCAACTTGCAGCAAACAGTGGCGTCTTGCGAAAAGGGGATGTAAAATCTATATGCTCTATCTCCCTCTCGCCCAGCCAGCCCCCGCTGCCTTGCGCCCTCTTTTGGACAGGCAAGAAAACAACATAAACTAGCCTGGCCACACCACAAGACCTGGTCACTTTTTATCGTTCATTTACTTTTGAAAAGCAACAACAGCAGCGGCAACAGAGATGCTGCGTACTGTTCATTTGAACTAGTCACTTAAATGAACTAGATTTATAGCTGACATTCATTTGTTCACATCAGTCACTTTTATTATTAGGTACATATTGTTCAATAGAACTAGTCACTACAATTTTTATCGTTCATTTACTTTTAAAATCAGCAGCAACGGCGATGCTACGTTATGATTTGAACTTGTCACTAAAATTAATTAGATATGGTGACCGTTCATCTAAGCCACTTCATATCGTTCGTTTCGATTTAAAAAACAGATGTTTATTTGAACTAGTCACCAAAAATTAACGAAATGAACCAGATATATATAAATACCTGATTGCATTATTTCGTTCGTTCATTTGAATTCAAATAAGCTACAAAACATCATTAATTGAACTGCAATGCGCAACTCTGATGTGCATTTGTGTACTGATATATATATATAAATTTTTGTGTGTGCGTGTGTTTTTGGAATGCACACGATCACACACACACACACACACACACACATAGACGTCGCCTCACCTGTTTAGTCGCTGCCTGCAGGCGGCGCAGCCCACAATAACAGCAGCAGCATTAACAGCACTCACACACACACATACAGAGGCAATAATCCAGTACGAATTGCATGCTGGAATGTGAATGGAATCTCAACAATTTTCAGCGTCGCTGACGATGATTCCGTCGACGGACGGAACGCGCAACTTTTTGCACGCCAAGCAAAAGCAAGCAAAAAAAAAAATAAATAAAAAAAATGTAGAAAAAATCAAATAAAAATAAATCACGAACTAAAAACGAAAAAAAACTGTATTTAATTGCAACATTTACATAGCAGTGATGTAAAATATACACATATTTATATAAACATGCACAAACATGATTAAACATGCATGTTTGTCAGACTCAAAAAGCAAAATAAACATATAGCTGCTTGGGAAATTATTGTCGCGCTGACATTGAAAGGCATTTTGCACAGCTGTCGCTGATGCCTCTAATTACAAACTTTTTTTTTTGTTATTGTTTCTTTTTTTTGCAGTTACTTGTACCACGCTTTGCATCTCTGATATTGTTTATGCTTGGCAATAGGGGTATTCCGTTTAGCTGTCAAAATAAACATTTCCTTACCTAAAAAGTTAATTCTAGTTTTTTAATAGCCAAAGTGGCAGCATTAATTTTAATTTTTCCAATAATAATCATTAAAAAATTATTCTTATGACAGCTTGTTTGTTTTAAATCAATAAAACAATTGCAATGAGTTACCAAATGTTGGATAAAAATCTGTAATTTAATAGAATATCAAAAATGATTTAAGATTGATAAATTCCTGTTAATTGATAACAAATATTAAAAGGAAAATCCCTAAAATGTGGTTGATGTTTATGTTTTTCATTGCTTTGCTTTGATGTTTGTCAATTGCAAAATGTAACAGGACTAATTTTGACACCTGAATTATAACGGGTCAATTAGACAGGCAGATGCCAGGACAAATCAGCACCCCGATAGCGATACAGATGGAGAGAGGCGGGAGCAGCTATAATTATACCCATTCACACAATGCGAGTGAGGGGGAAAGCAAGAAGGGCGCAACAGTTGCAGCTGAAAAATGTAATCAGACTTTGTTGTTGCGAAAGGAGTGCGAGGAGCGGGGAGGAAACACATTCAGTTGGAAAAAGCAACACACAAACACACGCAGTGGAAGAGATATAAAATATGTAAATACGCATTTGGCATTTTTAAATATGTATTTTTTTGGGATTTTTCTTTGTAGATTTTCTTGGATTTTTTTCTTTCGTTTTTCGATTTTTTTTTAGAAAGAGAAACAGAGCCAACGAGCACAATTGGAAATACACATACATACACGACACACACACATGTCCACACACATATGCACACACACAAATATACACTAACTCACACACACGCACGCATTTGGTGAATTTTCGTTTAGTAAAAACACACGTCTCGCGCAGGTTTTACGTGTAGATTTGTTGCGTTTTTCATTCGATTTACCTTTACGCGTTTGGTTTTTGCACTTTTCACAAATTTTCTCTCCACCTCCACGCGCTGCGTTGTTTTAATTAATAATAATAGATGGGCGATAGTTTGTGCGGCGGTTGAGCGATAGACAGCCTATGCCTCGTGGTGGCCGGCTGATAGCTAAATTGACAGGCTTGCAATAAGTTTTGTTATCAATTGGATTGAGATAGGTTGGCAGTCCAACTACGCACACAACAAGACACTGGGAGCTACGAGAGTAACGTTTTATTGGGCAAGGGCATGCAATTAGTTTGAATTTTAATAATTTTACAATTTGAACATAACAATCATTTTGTGTATTACATAATGCGAACGATATAAGATAAGAAAATGTTTATCACATTCTTCGCCTTATAATTAATTTAGCCAGTGATTTGAATTCACATAGAATACCAAAAGCATATATTGCTTTTACATGACATGGTCACACTGTGCTGGCAAGGACAGTATTTAAATATGCATTTTTCTTTCAACAATGAAAATGTAAAATTTCCACTATGTACTTAAATGGCATATTTAAATTACTCAAACCTTATCTTATCTGACTTATATATTTAAATAATTTATTGAAATATTTGATTAGTAAGAGGTGATTATTTTTTCGGTACTTTACAGCTGGGCACACTGACCACACTGTCAGCAGTTCTCTGCGCGCATTTTAGCTGAATGGTTGTCCGGACAGTCAACGGAGTATTTTGTTTGCGGCTCTCTTTTTCGTTCTTCGTTGTCGTTCGCTCTTCTTTTGTTAACAAATTGAAGAGTTAATTTGAAAAGTGAGCGAATTTATCAAAAATCGTGAAAATCGTGTTTTGTATGTGTGTATGTGTATATGCAGGTGTGAGATGGCGAAAATCAATAAAAAAGCATAGTAAATAAAACGCATGCGAAAAGTGCATGCGAAGAAGAAGCAGAAGAGCGGCCCAAAAGTGTATACGTTCTATGCATATATGTGTGTGTGTGTGTGTGTGTGTGTGTGTGTGTGTGTGTGTGTGTGTGGAGTGAGAAAGAAAGCAGCTTCAGGCTAGGCTCAGGAGTTTGCGTTGTTGTTGTAGTTGTAGCAGCCAAATAAATACGTGACGTGAATTTGTTAAGTGCGCCGTTATTGTTGTTGTTGTTGCCATCTCTGTTTTGCTTGCACTCTTGCATACTCATGCTAGATATATATATATATATATATGTATGTATATATATATATATATATATTTATATATGTATATTTTATGTATATATGTATATTTTAATTAATTCCAGTTCTGGTTCTGCAGCAACGAATAAGGTCAAAATAAAACACGCAAAAAGCGTTATTAGTTCCGAGTAATCTTTTTAAACCGACTCTGTGTGTGTGTGAGCAAGTGTGTAAATAAAAGATACGCGCCGGATTCATAGCTGAGAAACACACTGGAAAAGAGCTGTTTTTGTTGTTGTTGCTGCTGCTTGTGGCGTCCATTGAACTGACGACGTCGACTGCGACGCAATTGCTGCCTGGCAAAACAACGACGACGACGCCAACAGAATGGATAAAAGTAAGTAGCAAGAAGTAGAATAAAAAATCAGAATAACTGAATTTCGTGCAGCGGCTGCGGCTGCTTCCTTCTGTTATCAGTGTTGACAGCATAAACAATAAAAACCTAAAAAAGGCTAAAAAGGAGGAATTATTGAAAGTTATTGAATGTGAAAATGAAAAATGTTTTGCTATTGCTTACTATTTTGATGTAAATAAAAAATAATAAATAACGGAAAACATAAAATATGAAAACAAAAAAGGTAAAAACATGAACATAAACTTAAATGCATTCGAATATTTTCAACAATTTTCAACTCTGTCTGCTGTTATCAGTGTTGCTAGCATAAAGGACAAAAAGCGCCAAACAGCTAGAAAAGGCTAAGAGGGAAGAGAATTTCTTAAAGTTGCTTAAATAATGAAGATTATTTAGTTTTGTGTTTTAAAATTTAATTTAATTGAAAAAATAATATTTTCACAACAATAAATATTATGAATTAATTTTGCTTAATTATTCTCATTATTCTCATTTTTTTTTAGCTTTTAATAAGCTAAAAAGGACAACACTCTTCAGCTGCCACTGATGCTGTTAGTTAGCTTCTTTTTTTGGTTTCTTTTCGCTTTACGCTTTGCTCACGCATTCGCATTGTTGGGAGTGTCTTCGATGGGTTGGGTGGGGGAGGTGGGTTAACATTTCAGTTGTTGTTGTCGATCCCAAGGACATTTCAACAGCAATGTGTGAATCAGAATGCAGCTTTCCATTTACAGTTGACTTTTTGTTTCTTTGGTGTTTGTTGAATGGGAATTCGTTTGATGATTTCATTTTGTTGTTCTCTTTTTGTTGGGGATTAAGTGGGAAATATAATGTGAAGTTTGTAAAGAAAAGAAGAGCAATTCGAGGCACACACACACACAACACAATCGCACACACACGTACACACACGTACACACACAACGGAGCACTTCATCGTCTTGAGCTTTTTCTTTAAATGATTCCATTTTTGAAAACGAAAAGTGAAAAAATAATAATAAAACACAAAAGTCTGTTGGCCAACAGGAAATAATTTTTGTTATTGTTGCTGTTGCTGTTGATTCTTTTACTTTTTAATGTGCATTTCATTTTGTGAAATCTTCGTTTGAATACTCTTCGTTGCTTATCAGCGATTTTTGTACAATCTTGCCTGAAAACCCTTCAAATCATGTGTGGGCGTGTCAAAGCCCAGTTGCAAATGGCAAATGGGTATAATAGGCTTGTGCTAAAGTATGTGTATTATATATATATATTCCGGATCTATATGAATAGTTGAGTTGATTTAGTCAAGTCCGTTTGCAAGTCTAAATGAATAAGTCCATTTCAGAGATTACAACAACTATAGACTTTAGATTTGGAATAAAAGGACTCATATACCAATAGGAGTTGCAGTTTATTTCATCTGATCGATAACTGAATCGGTTTCCATTATTTATCGATAAGAATCGATTACCAATAGAACAACATAGCACATTTTGTATATGCCTTCAAATAGTATTGGTCATATTTTATTGAGAACTATTTCTGTTTCCATTATTTATCGATAAGAATCGCTTACCGATAGCAATACAAATCACAATTTTAAAGATTTATTTTTCAATTCCTGGTTCCATATAGCTCAACATAATATCGGTCATATTCCATAGATACCAAGTCCGTTTCGATAAGAATCGATATCCGATAGCACAACTTCAATCTGCAGTTGAATACAACTTGCCTTATCATATTTAATCGATAACTAAATTCATGATGGATGCTTATTGATAATGAAGTACAATTTACGCTTAATTGCGCTTCATACCGATCAGATAGCGATACTTTGCCTATATCGCTACTCACACGATTAGTTGTTCTCAATAGTATCGGGGCAATCGCAACAAGGTTGCCAGATAGCTTTGCAAGCTTCTTGTTTGCTTATATCCTGTACAAAATCCCACATCGATAAGAATTGACTTGAAAAAAAACAGGCAAAAATAAATTTGTATTTTTTTCGTTTTATCATTTCGAGAATCGACAGCAGGCGACATGTGGTTGGCGGAGAAAACGCTAGAGTCTTTGCCTTTGTCGAGGGATTCGTGTCCGGGCAGCCATGCAGACACCTTACTGAAGCGAATGCAACACTTTGTGGACAGCGATCAGCTGTGCGACGTGGTTCTCATCGCTGGCATTGATGGCAAACGGGTGTCCGCTCATCGCTTGGTGCTCGCAGCTGCGAGTGAATATTTTTCGGCAATGTTTACCGGACAGATGCGCGAGAGCAAGGAGCACGAGGTGACCCTTGGCGAGGTGCGTGGCGATGCGTTGCAGTTGCTCGTCCAGCACTGTTACACCGGACGTATTGAGCTGCACGAGGACACTGTCGAGACGCTGCTGGCCACCGCCAACCTGCTGCAGCTGATCCCTGTGGTGACGGCATGCTGTAATTTTCTCGCCCGGCAGCTGCACCCATCCAATTGTTTAAGATTCGCATTCTTGGCGGATCAGCATGGCTGCACAGAGCTGCTGCGACTGGCGCAGGAGTACATCTGGCACCACTTTATGGAGGTGTGCCACAATGAGGAGTTCTTTCAGCTAAACGCCAATCAGCTGGGCAAGCTGCTGTCCAGCGATGAGCTCAATGTGCCAACCGAGCAGGATGTCTTCCACTCGATGATGTCGTGGGTGCGCCACGATGCGCCCACTCGTGAGCAGCACATACCCGAGCTGCTCGCCAAGGTGCGTCTGCCCCTGTTGGATCCATCCTTCATTGTGGCTCACGTGGAGAAGGTGTGCAGCGCCAGCAATGAGTGCCAGCAATTGCTGTTTGACGCCTTCAAGTGGCATTCACTGACCCCCGAGTGCCGTTCGCTCATTGCTGCCACCGAACGAACCAAGCTCCGCCAATTCACTGCTGTCGCCCAATTGCTGGTTATGGGTGGCATAAATGCTCACGGCGTTGTCACCTCCATTGAGAGCTACTGTCCGCGGCTGAACAAGTGGACTACTTTGGAGCATACGATCGATGGGCGTAAGAACTTTGGCGCCGTTGTCATGGAAAACAAACTGATTTTGGTGGGCGGAGTCAATGATGGGAGAGCATTGTGCTCTGTGGAGAGCCTCGACCTAAACACAATGGTCAGCGTGCCACTCAATCCAATGAGAACGGCCCGTGATAACCCAGGCGTTGCAGTGCTGGATGGATACCTCTATGCGGTCGGCGGATATTCTGATGATCAGCGTCTGAACACGGTTGAACGCTATGATCCCATAGCGCGCACCTGGAGCTATGTGTCGCCGATGTCCGAAAAGCGTGACTGCCCTGGTGTTGCAGTGTTGGGCAACCGCCTCTATACCATAGGCGGACGCGGCCTACACTCAGTCGAAAGCTATGATCCGCGAACCAACGAATGGAGTCTTCGGGCGCCAATGAATCACAATGCATATTACGTTGGTGTCGCTGTTGCAAATGGATACATCTATGCCGTGGGTGGCTTGGATAAGGATACCACTAATGACTCAAATATCGTGGAACGTTATGATCCAGCTACTGATAAGTGGACACTGATTTGCTCTCTGGCAGTGGGACGCTATGGGATCGGTTGTGGTCTGCTTGGAGATCGTTTGATTGCCGTTGGCGGATGTGATGGGAATCGTGTGGTCAACAATGTCGAGGAGTACGATCCGGTGCGCAATGACTGGAATGAAATGGCGCCAATTTCGATTCCTCGTTGCTACGCCCTTGTCGTGGCCATACCACCATCAGCAGCCAAGGATGGATCCAAACCAGCTTAAGCGTCCTACAAATATGTAATTAAAGAAACTATCAATAACATTATAATCATAATGATGTAATAATAATAATTATTATAATAATAATAATTACAATAATTATTATAATAATAATAATTACAATAATTATAACAATAAATGACATGTTTCTAAGAGTACCTTCAAGTCGAGCTCTCCCGGCTACAGATTCCTGCTTGCTTGTTTTGTCTGCTGATTTCCTTTCTATTTGCCTACAATAACTCATCATTCAACATTCGTAATGCAACTCAATTCAGTTCTCGAATGGGTCAAATACTCACAATCGGCTGTGAGTATGATTCATCAGTCTATTAGGTATTATTCTGTTCAAGTATGAACATGAGAGATGCTAATAAGTGGCTGTGTAATATTTTCTATGTATTCAGGTTCAAGAATTTTCTATAAACGAGCGGTCGCCTTACGAACGACTGCATTATATATTTATATATATGTATTTAGCTTAAGCATTTTATATAAATGAATGGACTGCTCGTCAGAGCAGGCAGTTCAATTCTAAACGTCGTCTAATCGTGTTGACTAAACTATACGTGCATCACGCATTTACAATTTGTACAATCAGGCAAGTGATGATTTCAAGTGTGCTATATGCAAAATAAAGCAAATGATTATTTGCATACTGCATTTGTTTCAGTAGAAGCACAAGACTGACAGATACCCTGTACTGATACCCTAATATATTACTAGTAGTAGTGCAAAATGACAGTCCTTAAAGAATAAATTAATTTCGATGTGGGGTTATGAGGAGAGGTATACAAAAGAGTTAAGATTCTTCATCTCTAAATAAGAAATCAGAACAGAACATGCGTATTACAAACTAGATGGTTCGACTAGGAGATACCCTAAGCCCAGCTGTTAATAATTGAATTTTAGTTTAGCTGACTTATTGCAAAGAATTCCAGGAGCAGTACTAACTTTAACCCATAGATGGAATACTAAAAGAATACATTAAAAATCCACCTTTCAAAAAATTGGAGAACTTATTGTTTTGTTGATTATTCAGATAAAGTGTCACTTCTCCGCAAGGGTATTTAAGTTTATGGATATATTTCTGCTACTATCTGATACCCCCAAACCGTCTGCCAAGCCATACACATACAAATACACAAATCTATATACATACATATACATATATATATATATATATATATATGTATGCATGTATAGTATTGAACTGATAAGCGTTTGAACTGAACTCAAGGCCATCGCTTTTCTGCGTTTGCTCACAATAAATGTATGCAGCAATTATCGTCTCTTCCCTAGAAAATTTCCTTGTTTTTTGTTTCCGTTTTTTTTGCTAAGTGTAACTGATTGCTTACAGCTCAGCTGATGTTTGTAGAATTGCTTATTGGTCATGGTAATTGGATTGTAAGCAGAAGAGGGAAAAACTACCATTACTAAAGAGTTGAATAAAAACAACAACAATAATGAAGACTTTGAGATCTGCTATTTTGCTGTGGAGTTTGAAGGAGACGTTTCGATGCCCATGAAGTATATATATTCTTGATGAGTGTCACTAGAAGTGTACGCGGATACCCTAAACACAGCTGTTAAATACTTAGCAGGCTTGCTTATATAATCTAATATAATCTCTATGATAGTTACTGTTACAGTTGATCTAAAATATAGTGTGTATATCATTTAGAAGGTTATATCTTTATCAGTGTAGAACGATGATTTAATATTTCATATTGACAATATAGTTCTCCACCTCAATCAGTGAGCAAACATTTTTTATTCCTTATCTATGTACTAGATTTGCTAGAATACTGATGAAAGTGCAATTTTCAACAACAAACTTCTGTCTTCTCACTCAACTCTACTATCAATTCGCAAGTATTCAATTCACAAGGGTATTCAATGAGTCGGTTTCTTTATGATTTGCCAGAAGTTCGGTCAATATTTCGACTGTGTTTATATTATTTGAATTGTAAAAATAATTATACTGGGGAAGTTGCTGGGGTGTATTTCCGCTTGTGATAGGGTTCGAAAAATAACTTTAGCTTTTTTATCAGAGAGAGGCAACAATAATAATAATAAAAATAATAATAATCATGTTATATTCTTATCATATGTTCCATGTTTCATCACGTTATTAGTTTTATTAATTATATAAATATAATATATATACATATATATATATATATATATATATATATATGTGCCAATGCATATCGTATATCATACCAATAGGTCTTCCATATAAATTCTGCACTTACTGTATTTTATCTCTCTTAAATACTCTATCCAAAAAGTGTGCCATTCACTTAACTAATGATTTCTATAAATATCCAAGCATTTAATTCAACATGCAACATTCAAAGTGCAACTTTGCTGAGTGGTAGTAGGGTAGTGTGGTAGAGGGAGGAGCGTGGGGGAAATAGCTTTGCATCTTGGAGAAGTCCCATTAAGCAAATGCAATCAATGAGAGTCTATCTTAAAACGGCAGCTGACCCTTTCGGCAAGGAGTGCTCTGCCTCCCACTTGCGCCTTCCCACTTGCCGCCCCGGATTTGCCAAGCCCCGTTCCCCTACTTGCCCCCTCATGAACCCACCACCCCAGCAAACAATTCAATTGCTTTAAGCACGCTTATCAGTTGCAAAGCCGGATTGTTTGTGGATGCAAAATATGCATGCTTACAGTGCTGTTTAGATAAATAGGGCTGCTTTGCTTTTAATGAAATGATTCTGTTGAAAAGGAGTAAAAAAGTAGAATGAACTTGTTCAAAGGTATGTAGCAGGCAAAAGGAAGTATCTGCGACCTCATAAAGTATATATATTCTTGATCAGCATCAAAAGTTGCTTAAATTTAGCCATGTCCGGCCGAATGTCTGTATGAATGATAAAGTCTCTGAGATACTTTAAATTTGGAATATTACTTCGCTGTCTTCAGATCGAAAAAAAATTATTGATAATGAAAAACTCCACATGAAAAATGGCAAATCTGACAATTAATTAAAAATAACCAATTAACCAATTTTTGGGTTCCACAAGCGAAATATATTTAAATTTCCGTGGCGACATTATATTTGATTTGAAAATAGGGTTTTACCATCGCAAATAAGTTATATTTGATGTAATCGATAACCACTTGATACAAATCGAAAACTGATACCAATAAAACTAATACCTGACATATTAATAAATTTGATTAAGATCGGATAAGAAACACAGATATTGTAGTGCAATAAATATCTAGTCAAAAGACGCACACTTGAACTTAAGTAATTGGTTTCTGCTCCTCAGCTATCTATATTTATATGGACAATGCTGTATATATGTATATATAATAATGACAAAACTCTTCTTGCCAGCATAAGGAATAAAACAATGCCCAACAGCCAGAGAAGGCTAAAAGAGGTGAATTTCCTACAGTTGCTTAAACATTGTTGATTAAGTAAATTTATATAAATTATAAAAATAAACAATTACAAAATAAAACAATATCTAAAATTTATACAAATGAAACACTTAATCAAAAATCGACAGCTTAAATTAAATATCCGTAAACGGCTAGTATTCTGGCTAGCTTTTAAAAGGCTAAAAAGGACATCACTCTTCAGCTGCCACTGATGCTGTTAGTTAGCTTCTTTTTTTAGGGTGGGTTCCATCTATGCGTTTTGGGTTTCTTTTCGCTCTACGCTTTGCTCACGCATTCGCATTGTTGGGAGTGTCTTCGATGGGTTGGGTGGGGGAGGTGGGTTAACATGCCAGTTGTTGTTGTCGATCCCAAGGACATTTCAACAGCAATGTGTGAATCAGAATGCAGCTTTCCATTTACAGTTGACTTTTTCTTTCTTTGGTGTTTGTTGAATGGGAATTCGTTTGATGATTTAATTTTGTTGTTCTCTTTTTGTTGGGGATTAAGTGGGAAATATAATGTGAAGTTTGTAAAGACAAAAGATTTAACACGGAAACAAACTAATATTGGTACAGAAAGATGTGTTACGGAATTGTTAAAGCCGTAAAATCAAATAAAAAATTAATATTCTTGAGATAACTTGAAAATAGAGAGAAAACATTTGAAATATAAATAAATAATTCGCATTAAAATGTATAGTATAAGTGTTATAATAACTACAAATATATATATATATATATATATATGAAAATGCACCGTGAAAAACTAATTTATAAAGCGATAGTAGCTGGCAAAGATATATTACTAAATGCACTGTTCTGAAAGAATATGACAATATATTAATATTTATTGCAAATCGCATCGGAATAAAACTGTATTTTACTTAATGAAAGTCTTAATGTGGAATCTGAAGGATTGTTCTTTAAAGCTGAACATTTTTCAAAGCAAATTCGCCTCAAAGAGAAGAATCTTGAATAAATTTTATTCAATGAATTTATTTATAATATAAATATTGAAAATTTAACTATAGGCATCTGATATTAAAATAATTATATGATATAATTGTGTCTGTTCAGATGTAGTTTTTCCACAAAATGAAGAATCCAGAATCTTATCGTCTATCGACTATCAGTAAACATATAAAGATTTTCCCAATTATATCGTCTATCGATGCTGCCTACTATCTGTAGTTATTATTATAATTGGGGATATTTAGCACTGCGACCTATAAGGTCTATTGTGCCCCACTATCTGTAGTTATTGAACTCTATATATTTACGAACACATTCGACTATCGATTACTGAATATCGATATCCACCACACCTATCGATTACGTCGACAATCAGTTATTCACCTCTCGTTGGATTTTCGTTGCTTATATTTCTTTCTTTGCATCCTTTCACTTCAATACAGAGGAAGTCTAAGTCCATAACTGATAAGAGCCTGCAAGTCACAGTTCATGCAATATTCATAAATCTTCAGTTTGCATACACACACCCAAACACACACACCCACACACACACACATACTAAGATGAGTGTTGTTGTTGTGGTTGATGTGGCTGATAGTATAGCTGATTGGGTGGTTGACTGCATATATATTCATTTTCTCTTTCATTTTTATTGTACTTCCCTCTCCTTTGTGCTTCTTTATGTTTCTCTCTCTCTCCCTCTCTCTCTCTGCTGATAATGATGATTTCTTTTGATGAGCAATGAGAGGCACACACACACAACACAATCGCACACACACGTACACACACAACGGAGCACTTCATCGTCTTGAGCTTTTTCTTTAAATGATTCCATTTTTGAAAACGAAAAGTGAAAAAATAATAATAAAACACAAAAGTCTGTTGGCCAACAGGAAATAGTTTTTGTTATTGTTGCTGTTGCTGTTGATTCTTTTACTTTTTAATGTGCATTTCATTTTGTGAAATCTTCGTTTGAATACTCTTCGTTGCTTATCAGCGATTTTTGTACAATCTTGCCTGAAAACCCTTCAAATCATGTGTGGGCGTGTCAAAGCCCAGTTGCAAATGGCAAATGGTAAATGGGTATAAGAGGCTTGTGCTAAAGTATGTGTATATATAAATTATATATATATATTCCGGATCTATATGAATAGTTGAGTTGATTTAGTCAAGTCCGTTTGCAAGTCTAAATGAATAAATCCATTTCATAGATTACAACAACTATAGACTTTAGATTTGGAATAAAAGTACTCATATATATAGGAGTTGCAGTTTATTTTAACTGATCGATAATTGAATCGGTTTCAATTATTTATCGATAAGAATCGATTACCGATAGCAATACAAATCACAATTTTAAAGACTTATTTTTCAATTCCTGGTTCCATATAGCTCAACGTAATATCTGTCATATTTGATAGATACCAAGTCCGTTTCGATAAGAATCGATATCCGATATTTTTTATGTATTTTTTTCGTTTTATCATTTCGAGAATCGACAGCAGGCGACATGTGGTTGGCGGAGAATACGCTGGAGTCTTTGTCTTTATCGAGGGATTCGAGTCCGGGCAGCCATGCAGACACCTTACTGAAGCGAATGCAACACTTTGTGGACAGCGATCAGCTGTGCGATGTGGTTCTGATCGCTGGCATTGATGGCAAACGGGTGTCCGCTCATCGCTTGGTGCTCGCAGCTGCGAGTGAATATTTTTCGGCAATGTTTACCGGACAGATGCGCGAGAGCAAGGAGCACGAGGTGACCCTTGGCGAGGTGCGTGGCGATGCGTTGCAGTTGCTCGTCCAGCACTGTTACACCGGACGTATTGAGCTGCACGAGGACACTGTCGAGACGCTGCTGGCCACCGCCAACCTGCTGCAGCTGATCCCTGTGGTGACGGCATGCTGTAATTTTCTCGCCCGGCAGCTGCACCCATCCAATTGTTTAAGATTCGCATTCTTGGCGGATCAGCATGGCTGCACAGAGCTGCTGCGACTGGCGCAGGAGTACATCTGGCACCACTTTATGGAGGTGTGCCACAATGAGGAGTTCTTTCAGCTAAACGCCAATCAGCTGGGCAAGCTGCTGTCCAGCGATGAGCTCAATGTGCCAACCGAGCAGGATGTCTTCCACTCGATGATGTCGTGGGTGCGCCACGATGCGCCCACTCGTGAGCAGCACATACCCGAGCTGCTCGCCAAGGTGCGTCTGCCCCTGTTGGATCCATCCTTCATTGTGGCTCACGTGGAGAAGGTGTGCAGCGCCAGCAATGAGTGCCAGCAATTGCTGTTTGACGCCTTCAAGTGGCATTCACTGACCCCCGAGTGCCGTTCGCTCATTGCTGCCACCGAACGAACCAAGCTCCGCCAATTCACTGCTGTCGCCCAATTGCTGGTTATGGGTGGCATAAATGCTCACGGCGTTGTCACCTCCATTGAGAGCTACTGTCCGCGGCTGAACAAGTGGACTACTTTGGAGCATACGATCGATGGGCGTAAGAACTTTGGCGCCGTTGTCATGGAAAACAAACTGATTTTGGTGGGCGGAGTCAATGATGGGAGAGCATTGTGCTCTGTGGAGAGCCTCGACCTAAACACAATGGTCAGCGTGCCACTCAATCCAATGAGAACGGCCCGTGATAACCCAGGCGTTGCAGTGCTGGATGGATACCTCTATGCGGTCGGCGGATATTCTGATGATCAGCGTCTGAACACGGTTGAACGCTATGATCCCATAGCGCGCACCTGGAGCTATGTGTCGCCGATGTCCGAAAAGCGTGACTGCCCTGGTGTTGCAGTGTTGGGCAACCGCCTCTATACCATAGGCGGACGCGGCCTACACTCAGTCGAAAGCTATGATCCGCGAACCAACGAATGGAGTCCTCGGGCGCCAATGCATCGCAATAAAGATTACGTTGGTGTCGCTGTTGCAAATGGATACATCTATGCCGTGGGTGGCAGGGATAAGAAAACCGGTTATACCTCAAATATCGTGGAACGGTATGATCCAGCTACTGATACGTGGACACTGATTAGCTGTCTGTCAGGGGAACGCAATGGGACCGTTTGCGGTCTCCTTGGAGACCGTTTGATTGCCGTTGGCGGATGGGATGGGAATCGTGCGGTCAACAATGTCGAGGAGTACGATCCGGTGCGCAATGTCTGGAATGAACTGGCGCCAATTTCGATTCCTCGTTGCTACGCCCGTGTGGTGGCCATACCGACCATAATACCACCACCAGCAGCCAAGGATGGATCCAAACCAGCTTAAGCGTCCTACAAATATGTAATTGAAGAAACTATCAATAACATTATGATCATAATGATGTAATAATAATAATTATTATAATAATAATAATTACAATAATTATTATAATAATAATAATTACAATAATTATAACAATAAATGACATGTTTCTAAGAGTACCTTCAAGTCGAGCTCTCCCGGCTACAGATTCCTGCTTGCTTGTTTTGTCTGCTGATTTCCTTTCTATTTGCCTACAATAACTCATCATTCAACATTCGTAATGCAACTCAATTCAGTTCTCGAATGGGTCAAATACTCACAATCGGCTGTGAGTATGATTCATCAGTCTATTAGGTATTATTCTGTTCAAGTATGAACATGAGAGATGCTAATAAGTGGCTGTGTAATATTTTCTATGTATTCAGGTTCAAGAATTTTCTATAAACGAGCGGTCGCCTTACGAACGACTGCATTATATATTTATATATATGTATTTAGCTTAAGCATTTTATATAAATGAATGGACTGCTCGTCAGAGCAGGCAGTTCAATTCTAAACGTCGTCTAATCGTGTTGACTAAACTATACGTGCATCACGCATTTACAATTTGTACAATCAGGCAAGTGATGATTTCAAGTGTGCTATATGCAAAATAAAGCAAATGATTATTTGCATACTGCATTTGTTTCAGTAGAAGCACAAGACTGACAGATACCCTGTACTGATACCCTAATATATTACTAGTAGTAGTGCAAAATGACAGTCCTTAAAGAATAAATTAATTTCGATGTGGGGTTATGAGGAGAGGTATACAAAAGAGTTAAGATTCTTCATCTCTAAATAAGAAATCAGAACAGAACATGCGTATTACAAACTAGATGGTTCGACTAGGAGATACCCTAAGCCCAGCTGTTAATAATTGAATTTTAGTTTAGCTGACTTATTGCAAAGAATTCCAGGAGCAGTACTAACTTTAACCCATAGATGGAATACTAAAAGAATACATTAAAAATCCACCTTTCAAAAAATTGGAGAACTTATTGTTTTGTTGATTATTCAGATAAAGTGTCACTTCTCCGCAAGGGTATTTAAGTTTATGGATATATTTCTGCTACTATCTGATACCCCCAAACCGTCTGCCAAGCCATACACATACAAATACACAAATCTATATACATACATATACATATATATATATATATATATATATGTATGCATGTATAGTATTGAACTGATAAGCGTTTGAACTGAACTCAAGGCCATCGCTTTTCTGCGTTTGCTCACAATAAATGTATGCAGCAATTATCGTCTCTTCCCTAGAAAATTTCCTTGTTTTTTGTTTCCGTTTTTTTTGCTAAGTGTAACTGATTGCTTACAGCTCAGCTGATGTTTGTAGAATTGCTTATTGGTCATGGTAATTGGATTGTAAGCAGAAGAGGGAAAAACTACCATTACTAAAGAGTTGAATAAAAACAACAACAATAATGAAGACTTTGAGATCTGCTATTTTGCTGTGGAGTTTGAAGGAGACGTTTCGATGCCCATGAAGTATATATATTCTTGATGAGTGTCACTAGAAGTGTACGCGGATACCCTAAACACAGCTGTTAAATACTTAGCAGGCTTGCTTATATAATCTAATATAATCTCTATGATAGTTACTGTTACAGTTGATCTAAAATATAGTGTGTATATCATTTAGAAGGTTATATCTTTATCAGTGTAGAACGATGATTTAATATTTCATATTGACAATATAGTTCTCCACCTCAATCAGTGAGCAAACATTTTTTATTCCTTATCTATGTACTAGATTTGCTAGAATACTGATGAAAGTGCAATTTTCAACAACAAACTTCTGTCTTCTCACTCAACTCTACTATCAATTCGCAAGTATTCAATTCACAAGGGTATTCAATGAGTCGGTTTCTTTATGATTTGCCAGAAGTTCGGTCAATATTTCGACTGTGTTTATATTATTTGAATTGTAAAAATAATTATACTGGGGAAGTTGCTGGGGTGTATTTCCGCTTGTGATAGGGTTCGAAAAATAACTTTAGCTTTTTTATCAGAGAGAGGCAACAATAATAATAATAAAAATAATAATAATCATATTATATTCTTATCATATGTTCCATGTTTCATCACGTTATTAGTTTTATTAATTATATAAATATAATATATATACATATATATATATATATATATATATATATATATGTGCCAATGCATATCGTATATCATACCAATAGGTCTTCCATATAAATTCTGCACTTACTGTATTTTATCTCTCTTAAATACTCTATCCAAAAAGTGTGCCATTCACTTAACTAATGATTTCTATAAATATCCAAGCATTTAATTCAACATGCAACATTCAAAGTGCAACTTTGCTGAGTGGTAGTAGGGTAGTGTGGTAGAGATAGGAGCGTGGGGGAAATAGCTTTGCATCTTGGAGAAGTCCCATTAAGCAAATGCAATCAATGAGAGTCTATCTTAAAACGGCAGCTGACCCTCTCGTTAAGGAGTGCTCTGCCTCCCACTTGCGCCTTTCCACTTGCCGCCCCGGATTTGCCAAGCCCCGTTCCCCTACTTGCCCCCTCATGAACCCACCACCCCAGCAAACAATTCAATTGCTTTAAGCACGCTTATCAGTTGCAAAGCCGGATTGTTTGTGGATGCAAAATATGCATGCTTACAGTGCTGTTTAGATAAATAGGGCTGCTTTGCTTTTAATGAAATGATTCTGTTGAAAAGGAGTAAAAAAGTAGAATGAACTTGTTCAAAGGTATGTAGCAGGCAAAAGGAAGTATCTGCGACCTCATAAAGTATATATATTCTTGATCAGCATCAAAAGTTGCTTAAATTTAGCCATGTCCGGCCGAATGTCTGTATGAATGATAAAGTCTCTGAGATACTTTAAATTTGGAATATTACTTCGCTGTCTTCAGATCGAAAAAAAAATTATTGATAATGAAAAACTCCACATGAAAAATGGCAAATCTGACAATTAATTAAAAATAACCAATTAACCAATTTTTGGGTTCCACAAGCGAAATATATTTAAATTTCCGTGGCGACATTATATTTGATTTGAAAATAGGGTTTTACCATCGCAAATAAGTTATATTTGATGTAATCGATAACCACTTGATACAAATCGAAAACTGATACCAATAAAACTAATACCTGACATATTAAGAAATTTGATTAAGATCGGATAAGAAACACAGATATTGTAGTGCAATAAATATCTAGTCAAAAGACGCACACTTAAACTCTAGTAATTGGTTTCTGCTTCTCAGCTATCTATATTTATATGGACAATGCTGTATATATGTATATATAATAATGACAAAACTCTTCTTGCCAGCATAAGGAATAAAACAATGCCCAACAGCCAGAGAAGGCTAAAAGAGGTGAATTTCCTACAGTTGCTGTAACATTGTTGATTAAGTAAATTTATATAAATTATAAAAATAAACAATTACAAAATAAAACAATATCTAAAATTTATACAAATGAAACACTTAATCAAAAATCGACAGCTTAAATTAAATATTAGAAAACGGCTAGTATTCTGGCTAGCTTTTAAAAGGCTAAAAAGGACAACACTCTTCAGCTGCCACTGATGCTGTTAGTTAGCTTCTTTTTTTAGGGTGGGTTCCATCTATGCGTTTTGGGTTTCTTTTCGCTCTACGCTTTGCTCACGCATTCGCATTGTTGGGAGTGTCTTCGATGGGTTGGGTGGGGGAGGTGGGTTAACATGCCAGTTGTTGTTGTCGATCCCAAGGACATTTCAACAGCAATGTGTGAATCAGAATCCAGCTTTCCATTTACAGTTGACTTTTTCTTTCTTTGGTGTTTGTTGAATGGGAATTCGTTTGATGATTTCATTTTGTTGTTCTCTTTTTGTTGGGGATTAAGTGGGAAATATAATGTGAAGTTTGTAAAGACAAAAGATTTAAAACGGAAACAAACTAATATTGGTACAGAAAGATGTGTTACGGAATTGTTAAAGCCGTAAAATCAAATAAAAAATTAATATTCTTGAGATAACTAAAAAATAGAGAGAAAACATTTGAAATATAAATAAATAATTCGCATTAAAATGTATAGTATAAGTGTTATAATAACTACAAATATATATATATATATATATACATATATACATATATACATGAAAATGCACCGTGAAAAACTAATTTATAAAGCGATAGTAGCTGGCAAAGATATATTACTAAATGCACTGTTCTGAAAGAATATGACAATATATTAATATTTATTGCAAATCGCATCGGAATAAAACTGTATTTTACTTAATGAAAGTCTTAATGTGGAATCTGAAGGATTGTTCTTTAAAGCTGAACATTTTTCAAAGCAAATTCGCCTCAAAGAGAAGAATTTTGAATAAATTTTATTTAATGAATTTATTTATAATATAAATATTGAAAATTTAACTATAGGCATCTGATATTAAAATAATTATATGATATAATTGTGTCTGTTCAGATGTAGTTTTTCCACAAAATGAAGAATCCAGAATCTTATCGTCTATCGACTATCAGTAAACATATAAAGATTTTCCCAATTATATCGTCTATCGATGCTGCCTACTATCTGTAGTTATTATTATAATTGGGGATATTTAGCACTGCGACCTATAAGGTCTATTGTGCCCCACTATCTGTAGTTATTGAACTCTATATATTTACGAACACATTCGACTATCGATTACTGAATATCGATATCCACCACACCTATCGATTACGTCGACAATCAGTTATTCACCTCTCGTTGGATTCTCGTTGCTTATATTTCTTTCTTTGCATCCTTTCACTTCTATACAGAGGAAGTCTAAGTCCATAACTGATAAGAGCCTGCAAGTCACAGTTCATGCAATATTCATAAATCTTCAGTTTGCATACACACACCCAAACACACACACCCACACACACACACATACTAAGATGAGTGTTGTTGTTGTGGTTGATGTGGCTGATAGTATAGCTGATTGGGTGGTTGACTGCATATATATTCATTTTCTCTTTCATTTTTATTTTACTTCCCCCTCCTTTGTGCTTCTTTATGTTTCTCTCTCTCTCTCTCTCTCTCTCTCTCTCTGCTGATAATGATGATTTCTTTTGATGAGCAATTCGAGGCACACACACACAACACAATCGCACACACACGTACACACACGTACACACACAACGGAGCACTTCATCGTCTTGAGCTTTTTCTTTAAATGATTCCATTTTTGAAAACGAAAAGTGAAAAAATAATAATAAAACACAAAAGTCTGTTGGCCAACAGGAAATAGTTTTTGTTATTGTTGCTGTTGCTGTTGATTCTTTTACTTTTTAATGTGCATTTCATTTTGTGAAATCTTCGTTTGAATACTCTTCGTTGCTTATCAGCGATTTTTGTACAATCTTGCCTGAAAACCCTTTAAATCATGTGTGGGCGTGTCTATTGCTGTTGCCTCTTTCTTTTGTCTTACCTGTTCTGCGTGGGCCACTCTCCGAACTATTGCCAATGGCCTTAATACAGCGACAAGCCCAGATTACAAACGACAAGGCCCAGTTGCAAATGGCCAATGGGTATAATAGGCTTGTGCTAAAGTATGTGTATATATAAATTATATATATATATTCCGGATCTATATGAATAGTTGAGTTGATTTAGTCAAGTCCGTTTGCAAGTCTAAATGAATAAGTCCATTTCAGAGATTACGACAACTATATACTTTAGATTTGGAATAAAAGGACTCATATACCAATAGGAGTTGCAGTTTATTTTAACTGATCGATGACTGAATCGGTTTCAATTATTTATCGATAAGAATCGATTACCGATAGCAATACAAATCACAATTTTAAAGATTTATTTTTCAATTCCTGGTTCCATATAGCTCAACGTAATATCTGTCATATTTGATAGATACCAAGTCCGTTTCGATAAGAATCGATATCCGATATTTTTTATGTATTTTTTTCGTTTTATCATTTCGAGAATCGACAGCAGGCGACATGTGGTTGGCGGAGAATACGCTGGAGTCTTTGTCTTTATCGAGGGATTCGAGTCCGGGCAGCCATGCAGACACCTTACTGAAGCGAATGCAACACTTTGTGGACAGCGATCAGCTGTGCGATGTGGTTCTCATCGCTGGCATTGATGGCAAACGGGTGTCCGCTCATCGCTTGGTGCTCGCAGCTGCGAGTGAATATTTTTCGGCCATGTTTACCGGACAGATGCGCGAAAGCAAGGAGCACGAGGTGACACTTGGCGAGATGCGTGGCGATGCTTTGCAGCTGCTCGTCCAGCACTGTTACACCGGAAGCATTGAGCTGCCCGAGGACACTGTCGAAACGCTGCTGGCCACCGCCAATCTGCTGCAGCTGATCCCTGTGGTGACGGCATGCTGCAATTTTCTCGCCCAGCAGCTGCATCCATCCAATTGTTTAAGATTCGCATTCCTGGCGGATCAGCATGGCTGCACAGAGCTGCTGCGAGTGGCGCAGGCGTTCATCTGCCATAACTTTGTGGAGGTGTGCCACAATGAGGAGTTCTTTCAGCTAAACGCCAATCAGCTGGGCAAGCTGCTGTCCAGCGATGAGCTCAATGTGCCAACCGAGCAGGATGTCTTCCACTCGATGATGTCGTGGGTGCGCCACGATGCGCCCACTCGTGAGCAGCACATACCCGAGCTGCTCGCCAAGGTGCGTCTGCCCCTGTTGGATCCATCCTTCATTGTGGCTCACGTGGAGAAGGTGTGCAGCGCCAGCAATGAGTGCCAGCAATTGCTGTTTGAGGCCTACAAGTGGCATGCACTGTCCCCCGAGTGCCGCTCGCTCATTGCTGCCACCGAACTAACAAAGCCCCGCAAATCCACTGCTGTCGACCAATTGCTGATTGTGGGTGGGCTCGATAATGACGGCTGGCTCTCCACCATTGAGAGCTACTGTCCGCGGCTGAACAAGTGGACGACTTGGGAGCACACGATCGATCGCCGTTGGAGCTTTGGCGCCGTTGTCATGGAAAACAAACTGATTTTGGTAGGCGGAAATGGGGGAGAATCGTGCTCTGTGGAGAGCCTCGACCTAAACACGATGGCCAGCGTGCCACTCAATCCAATGGGAACGGGCCGTACTTTCCCAGGCGTTGCAGTGCTGGATGGACACCTCTATGCGGTCGGCGGATACTCTAATGATCAATCTCTGAACACTGTTGAACGCTATGATCCCGTTGCGCGCACCTGGAGCTATGTGTCACCGATGTTCAAGAAGCGTGCGGAGCATGGTGTTGCGGTGTTGGGCAGCCGCCTCTATGCCATTGGCGGATACGACCTACGCTCAGTCGAAAGCTATGATCCGCAAACAAACGAATGGAGTCTTCGGCCGCCAATGTACCACAATGCAAATTACGTTGGTGTCGCAGTCGCAAATGGATACATCTATTCCTTGGGTACCTTGGACCAGGGCCAGGACAGTCTTCCCAGAGAAACCGTGGAACGTTATGATCCAGCTACTGATTCGTGGACACTGATTTGCTCTCTGGCAGTGGGACGCGATAGGATCGGTTGTGCTCTGCTTGGAGATCGTTTGATTGCCGTTGGCGGACATGATGGGATTCGTGAACTCAACATTGTCGATGAGTACGATCTGGTGCGCAATGTCTGGAAAGAACTGGCGCCAATTTCGATTCCTCGTTCCAACGCCCGTGTCGTTGTCATACCGAACATAATACCACAACCAGCAGCCAAGGATGGATCCAAACCAGCTTAAGCGTCCTACAAATATGGAATTTAATTAGCTATCAATAATATTATAATCATAATGATGTAATAATAATAATTGTAATAATTACAATAATTATAATGATAAATGACATGTTTCTAGAAGCTGCAAAATGTAAATGAAATTTCCGTTCAGAGTACCTTCAAGTCGAGCTCTCCCGACTACAGATTCCTGCTTGCTTGCTTTGTCTGCTGATTTCCTTTCGATTTGCCTACAATAACTCAGCATTCATCATTCAACATTCATAATTCAACTCAATTATATTATCGAATCAGTCAAATACTCACAATCGGTTGTGTTCAATTTTGTTCAAGTATGAACATGAGAGATGCTGATAAGTGGCTGCATAATATTTTCTATGTATTTAGGTTTAATAACGTTATATAAACAAGCGGTCGCCTTACAAACGGTTGCATAATATATTTCTATATATGTATTTAGGTTTAAGCATTTTATATAAATAAAGGGCCTGCTCGCCAGAGCAGGCAGTTCGATTCTAAACGTCGTCTAATCGTGTTGACTACACACTATACGTGCATCACACATTTACAATTTGAACAATCAGGCAAGTAATGATTTCAAGTGTGCAATATGCAGAATAAAGCAAATGATTATTTGCATACAGGATTTGTTTTAGTAGAAGCACAAGATTAACAGATACCCTGTACTGATACCCTAATATGTTACTAAAGTAGGGAAAAATTAGAGTCCTTAAAGCATAAATTAATTTCGATGTGGGGTTAAGAGGAGAGGTGTACAGAAGAGTTAAGATTCTTCATCTCTAAATAATAAATCAGAACAGAACATACATATAACAAACTAGGTCGTTCGACTAGGAGATACCCTAAGCCCAGTTGTTAACAATTGAATTTTAGTTTAGCTGACTTACTGCAAAGAATTCCTGGAGCAGTACCAGTACCTCTGGTTCAGAGGGTTGTGACTTTTTTTAATACATGTAAAACACGATCACTTTACATTGTTTTCTTTGATGTGTTGATTCAATTGTTATTGTTTTGGTTACTTCAAATTAAAATTAGCGTATGGGTTTGTATTTATATTATAAGCCTTATTTGTTAGCTTAACTTTGACTATTGATGCGCGTATCTACTTCATGCCAATGCATAACCGTGACCGACAAGTGGTAACACGAGAGTGAGTAAATTAGATAAAGTTGCATGTGCAAGGCACAGACAAGAATTAGAGATGGGCAAGCAAATGACGCTATGAACGCTATGCGATAACAACATATCGATATGTACTGCAAATGCAACATATTTTAAGCAAACATTTGTTGCGGCGGGCCAATTATATATCGATAGTTTGCCCACAGCGTCAAGCGAGTGGTAGCCCTAATTTCAAAAGAGAGCGAGAGAATTTGCGGGCTCGAAAGCTCAAAAATAACGGAGGATTATCCGAGTGGGGATAATCCGGCGAACGATCGAGAAGTTTAGTGGTGGAATCAAGGGCAGTCGCTAGAGAGTGTAGATCGAAAGAATATGACGATCAGTCTGTATTAAGCGGCGAACAAGAAAAGACGTCAGCGGTCGGACTCTAACATTTTTGTTTTTGCATGAATGTTTTTGTTGTTACTTTTTTTTGTTGAAATTATTTATTATCATTTTTTTTATGTTACTTTCTTTTGTCGTTATTTATATTTTTTTTGGATTAACCATTTTGTTCTGTTACTTTTTTTTGTTGGTATTATTTATTTTTTTGGCATTGATCATGTTTTTTGGTACTTTTTTTTTGTTATTAGTTATTTTTTTTTGGCATTAATATTTGTTTTTTGTTACTTTTTTTGTTATCATTTTTTTTTTTTTTTTTTTTCGTTAAGATTAAGATTTATAATGCTGCCTGGTTAAACCATCATTACAATACTAGCATTAAGGCCCATTTTCCCGAATAAACAATGCATTAAGGTTCAGTTGAAAATGAAGCTTTAAGAGTTATAAATGGTGGAAGTGGGTTCGGAAGGAATGTGATGTGAAGGTGTAAAAGGGTGGGGGGCCAAGAATATTTAATTACCCCCACGGGAAGGGCGGGAGCGCTACGGCAGTAACAGCGAAGCCGCCGTTGGAAGCCGGGAGTAAAGTCTTTTTTTTTGTTTTGTGTTTTGAATTGCCACTGTCCGTTAGAACAGCTGTTTTTTAGTGATGTGTAGATTTTGTGTAGTCTCGTTTATTGTGCGGTCGGCGGGCAGGGGCAGACCCACCCCTAACAGCACTGGCTGGCCGGAGCTGCCCCATGCGGACAAACCGACGCGTAACACATTTAATAATAATTGATATATTGTTAGCATCTTTATGTGTTAAGTCCTTAATCAGTTCTTCCTCAATGCTTCTACAAACTCCAAATAGAAAACTTGGAAGATTACATATTACAAATTTATCGATTAGAATTTTTTCGTCTGCCTCTAACATTCAGTTAAACTGAATTCTAAGCTAAAACATTAGAACGCGGCTAAGGCGCTGCCAAATGAACCGCGTTTCCAATGGGAAATTGCGTGGAATTTTCTTTTGCAAATTACAACAAAATTGTAAGTTGAGCAATGGCCAGGGACAACGGACGGGTAAACAGAGATACGAGATAAGAATCGCTTACCGATAGCAATACAAATCACAATTTTAAAGATATATTTTTCAATTCCTGCTTCCATATAGCTCAACATAATATCGGTCACATTTGATAGATACCAAGTCCGTTTCGATAAGAATCGATATCCGATAGCACAACTTCAATCTGCAGTTGAATACAGCTTGCCATATCATATTTAATCGATAACTAAATTCATGATGGATGCTTATTGATAATGCAGTACAATTTACGCTTAATTGCGCTTCATACCGATCAGATAGCGATACTTTGCCTATATCGCTACTCACACGATTAGTTGTTCTCAATAGTATCGGGGCAATCGCAACAAGGTTGCCAGATAGCTTTGCAAGCTTCTTGTTTAATCTAATCAACATCCGACATCGATAAGAATTGAATTGAAAAAAACAGGCAAAAATAAATTTGTGTTTTTTTCGTTTTATCATTTCGAGAATCGACAGCAGGCGACATGGGGTTGGCGGAGAATAAGCTGGAGTCTTTGTCTTTATCGAGGGATTCGTGTCCGGGCAGCCATGCAGACACCTTACTGAAGCGAATGCAACACTTTGTGGACAGCGATCAGCTGTGCGATGTGGTTCTCATCGCTAGAATTGATGGCAAACGGGTGTCCGCTCATCGCTTGGTGCTCGCAGCTTCAAGTGAATATTTTTCGGCAATGCTTACCGTACAGATGCGCGAAAGCAAGGAGCACGAGGTGACCCTTTTCGATGTGCGTGGCGATGCGTTGCAGCTGCTCGTCCAGTACTGTTACACCGGAAGCATTGAGCTGCACGAGGACACTGTCGAAACGCTGCTGGCCACCGCCAACCTGCTGCAGCTGATCCCTGTGGTGACGGCATGCTGCAATTTTCTCGCCCGGCAGCTGCACCCATCCAATTGTTTAAGATTCGCATTCTTGGCGGATCAGCATGGCTGCACAGAGCTGCTGCGAGTGGCGAAGGAGTACATCTGGCAGCACTTTATGGAGGTGTGCCAGAATGAGGAGTTCTTTCAGCTAAACGCCAATCAGCTGGGCAAGCTGCTGTCCAGCGATGAGCTCAATGTGCCAACCGAGCAGGATGTCTTCCACTCGATGATGTCATGGGTGCGCCACGATGCGCCCACTCGTGAACAGCACATACCTGAGCTGCTCGCCAAGGTGCGTTTGCCCCTGTTGGATCCATCCTTCATTGTGGCTCACGTGGAGAAGGTGTGCAGCGCCAGCAACGAGTGCCAGCAACTGCTGGCTGAGGCCTTCAAGTGGCATTCACTGACCCCCGAATGCCGTTCGCTCATTGCTGCCACCGAACGAACAAAGCCCCGCAAATCCACTGCTGTCGGCCAATTGCTGGTTGTGGGTGGCACAGGTGCTGGCGGCTGGGTCACCACCATTGAGAGCTACTGTCCGCGACAAAACAAGTGGACGACTTGGGAGCACAGGATCGATGGGCGTTGGAACTTTGGCGCCGTTGTCATGGAAAACAAACTGATTTTGGTAGGCGGATACTATGATGGGAAAGCATTGTGCTCTGTGCAGAGCCTCGACCTAAACACGATGGCCAGCGTGCCACTCAATCCAATGGGAACGGGCCGTCAGAACTCAGGCGTCGCAGTGCTGGATGGATACCTCTATGTGGTCGGCGGACACAATGGGCAATCTCTGAACACGGTTGAACGCTATGATCCCATTGCGCGCACTTGGAGCTATGTGTCGCAGATGTCCGAGGAGCGTTCTTGCCATAGTGTTGCGGTGTTGGGCAACCGCCTCTATGCCATAGGCGGAAGCAACCGAAACTCAGTCGAAAGCTATGATCCACAAGCAAACGAATGGAGTCTTCGGGCGCCAATAAATCACAATGCAGATGACGTTGGTGTCGCTGTTGCAAATGGATACATCTATGCCTTGGGTGGCCATGACCTGACGACCGATCGTCCCACAGATACCGTGGAACGTTATGATCCAGCTACTGATACGTGGACACTGATTTGCTCTCTGGCAGTGGGACGCAGTGATATCGGTTGTGCTCAGCTTGGAGATCGTTTGATTGCCGTTGGCGGATGTGATGGGAATCGTGTGGTCAATAATGTCGAGGAGTACGATCCGGTGCGCAACGTCTGGAATGAACTGGCGCCAATTTCGATTCCTCGTGAAAGTGCCCGTGTCGTTGCCATACCAAATATAATACCACCACCAGCAGCCAGGGATGGATCCAAACCAGCTTATCTAACCAACTATCAATAATACTATAATCATAATGATGTAATTATAATAATAATAATTGCAATAATTATAATAATAAATGCCACGTTTCTAGGAGAAGCTGCAAAATGTAAATGAAATTTCCGTTCAGAGTACCTTTAAATCGAGCTCTCCCGACTACACATTCCTGCTTGCTTGCTTTGTCTGCTGATTTCCTTTCGATTTGCCAACAATAACTCAACATTCATCATTCAACATTCATAATTCATCATTCAACATTCATAATTCAGTTCTCGAATGAGTCAAATACTCAGAATCGGCTGTGAGTATGATTCATCAGTCTGTTAGGTATTATTTGTACAATCAGGCAAGTGATGATTTCAAGTGTGCCACATGCCAAATAAAGCAAATGATTATTTGCATACTGCATTTGTTTTAGTAGAAGCACAAGACTTACAGATACTCTGTACTGATACCCTAATATATTACTAGTAGTAGTGAAAAATGACAGTCCTTAAAGAATAAATTATTTTCGATGTGGGGTTAAGAGGAGAGGTGTACAGAAGAGTTGAGATTCTTCATCTATAAATAATAAATCAGAACAGAACATGCATATTACAAACTAGATGGTTCGACTAGGAGGTACCCTAAGCCCAGCTGTTAATAATTGAATTTTAGTTTAGTTTAGATTTACTGCAAAGAATTCCAGGAGCAGTACTAACTTTAACCCATAGATGGAATACTAAAGGAATACATTAAAAATCCACCTTTCAAAAAATTGGAGAACTTATTGTTTTGTTGGTACTTAGCAGGCTTGCTTATATAATCTAATATAATCTTTATGATAGTTACTGTTACAGTTGATTAAAAATATAGTGTGTATATCATTTAGAAGGTTATATCTTTATCAGTGTAGAACGATGATTTAATATTTCATATTGACAATATAGTTATCGACCTCAATCAGTGAGCAAACATTATTTATTCCTTATCTATGTACTAGATTTGCTGGAATATTGATGAAAGTGCAATTTTCAACAACAAACTTCTGTCTTCTCACTCAACTCTACTATCAATTCGCAAGTATTCAATTCACAAGGGTATTCAATGAGTCGGTTTCTTTATTATTTGCCAAAAGTGTGGTTAATATTTTGACTGTGTTTATATTGGGGAAGTTGCTAGGGGTATTTCCACTTGTGATAGGGTTCAAAAAAGAACTTTAGCTCTTTTATCAGAGAGAGGCAATAATAATAATAATAATAATAATAATAATAATAATCATAATCATAATCATAATCATATTATATTCTTATCGTATGTTCCATGTTTCATCACGTTGTTAGTTTTATTAATTATAATCATGTTTATTTTTATTTACTTAATTTGTTACTTATTTATTTATTTTTTACTCAATTATTTTGTATTACTTATTTATTTTTTATTCTTTTTTATTTGCTTTGCTTTGTATATCACGAATGACAAGCCGCATTTTTTGCTTGCAACGTTCCCTAATAATAAAATATATTGTACTTGTTTGTGTGTAAAGGGAAGTATTCAGCACATAAACTGACTACAAAGAGCGTCGCAACTAGCACTTGTAACTAGGTGGACTACGGAGAGTGAGATCCTTCGATGCGCACAGTAAGTGCGATGGTAGAAATCAAACCACGGAGTTGACGATTAGATTCGAACTGTTTTGCTCTGATGAGCATAGCTTTATTTATACATAATTCTTAACTCTAAAATACATTATTTGACAGTTTTGTGTGGCGCGTGCATCTAGTGCAGCGATCGCAATTTCCCACGCCCATACTTTCTAGTGTGGCCGTTGTTATGCTTCCGCTGAGGGCAATGATCGTAATATGAGACGACCGCTGGACTAATGCCATCGAGTGCAGCGACCTTAGTGTGAGGCAACCAAGTGCTGGTGTCCGCTGACGTAGGCACGTGCTGGTTGTGATACGAGGTTGCTCTCCCACGGTGGGCTTCCTCTATAATATGCTGATCAAAGGCGCGCGTGCCCTTGGTTCCGATCGCTGGTTGCCGTTGATTTCGTTGTTGACGAAATGTGCTGACGCGTTCGTTGCAGTTGTTGCGAGGGCTGCCTATAGCATATGTGGCAGTTGTTGCAAGGGGCGCATATAGCATATGTCAAAGCTATATGGCTCCTCACAAATGAGGCAACCGCTGAAGTCAGCGTTTGCAATATGAGGCGGCCGCAGACCCACTGCTGTTGAGTGCAGTGTTAGCAATATTCTTTGTTGACGTTTACTTATTTGCTGTGCTGTCTGCGCAAACTGCAGCGCACGTACAAATAGCTTATTATTTAATTATGTGAACCTAAACAGTACTATATTCATATGCCAAGGCATGTCGTATATCATATCATATCATATCATAGATCTTCCATATAAATTCTGCACTTACTGTATTTTATCTCTCTTAAATACTCTATCCAAAAAGTGTGCCATTCACTTAACTAATGATTTCTATAAATATCCAAGCATTTAATTCAACATGCAACATTCAAAGTGCAACTTTGCTGAGTGGAAGTAGGGGGATAGTGGTAGAGGGAGGAGCGTGGGGGAAATAGCTTTGCATCTTGAAGAAGTCCCATTAAGCAAATGCATTCAATCAGAGTCTCTTTTTAAACGGCAGCTGACCCTCTCGCCAGGGAGTGGTCTGCCTCCCACTTGCCGCTCGTATTGCCTTGCTTCATCAACCCACCACCCCAGCAAACAATTCAATTGTTTTATGCACGCTTAACAGTTGCAAAGGCGGATTGTTTGTGGATGCAAAATATGCATGCATACTGTGCTGTTCAGATAAATAGGGCTGCTTTGCTTTTAATGAAATGATTTGGTTGCAAAGAGGCAAAAAAGTAGAATGAACTTGTTCAAAGGTATGTAGCAGGCAAAAGCAAGTATCTGCGACCTCACAAAGTATATATATATATTCATGATCAGCATCAAAAGTTGCGTAAATTTAGCCATGTCCGTCCGAATGTCTGTATGAATGAGAAAGTCTCTGAGATACTTTAAATTTGGAATATTACTTCGCAAATAAGGTATATTTCATGTAATCGATAACCACTCGTTGCGCGAATTTCGATACAAATCGAAAACTGATACCAATAAAACTGATACCTGACATATTAATAAATTTGATTAAGATCGGATAAGAAACACAGATATTGTTGTGCAATAAATATCTAGTCAAAAGACGCACACTTAAACTCTAAGTAATTGGTTTCTGCTCGGCAGCTATCTACATTTATATGGACAATGCTGTATATATGTATATATATATATATATATATATATATATATATATATATATATGAATAAATTAAGCGATTATTTATTGTTTTCCGGCTTGGCAGTGGAAAACTAACTGAAGAAAATGTGTGGGCGAATGTAAACTTGAGTGTGGCTTGTGGGCGTGGTTATGACAAGTTACACACACAAGCACATGATAATGACCTAATCGAATTGTATGATAACAGACCAACAGACCCACACACACACACCAGCAGACACGCACACTAGCACACACTCACACACACACAACTTTGATAGTTAGCAGAAGCAGCGCACTTGATGTTTGTTTTTGGTTCTATCAGCTGGATTATATTGTTTTGGCGCCGTGATTCACTCATTGCGATAGCCAAGTAAATGTCTCGGCTCACAATTGGAATACAATGGTTGACTATTGGCCCTGGAAAGTAGGTGGAAATTTGTCATACCTATTGCAATTTTCTGGGCTGATTGTAAAGCACAACATCAATTGAATACAACTTGCCTTATCATATTTAATCGATAACTAAATTCATGATGGATGCTTTTTGACAATGAAGTTGAATTTACGCTTAATTGCGCTTCATACCGATCAGATAGCGATACTTTACCTATATCGCTACTCACACGATTAGTTGTTCTCAATAGTATCGGGGCAATCGCAACAAGGTTGCCAGATAGCTTTGCAAGCTTCTTGTTTAATCTAATCAACATCCGACATCGATAAGAATTGAATTGAAAAAAACAGGCAAAAATAAATTTGTATTTTTTTCGATTCATCATTTCGAGAATCGACAGCAGGCGACATGTGGTTGGCGGAGAATAAGCTGGAGTCTTTGTCTTTATCGAGGGATTCGTGTCCGGGCAGCCATGCAGACACCTTACTGAAGCGAATGCAACACTTTGTGGACAGCGATCAGCTGTGCGATGTGGTTCTCATCGCTAGAATTGATGGCAAACGGGTGTCCGCTCATCGCTTGGTGCTCGCAGCTTCAAGTGAATATTTTTCGGCAATGTTTACCGTACAGATGCGCGAGAGCAAGGAGCACGAGGTGACCCTTTTCGATGTGCGTGGCGATGCGTTGCAGCTGCTCGTCCAGTACTGTTACACCGGAAGCATTGAGCTGCACGAGGACACTGTCGAGACGCTGCTGGCCACCGCCAATCTGCTGCAGCTGATCCCTGTGGTGACGGCATGCTGCAATTTTCTCGCCAGCCAGCTGCACCCATCCAATTGTTTAAGATTCGCATTCTTGGCGGATCAGCATTGCTGCACAGAGCTGCTGCGAGTGGCGCAGGAGTACATCTGGCAGCACTTTATGGAGGTGTGCCACAATAAGGAGTTCTTTCAGCTAAACGCCTATCAGCTGGGCAAGCTGCTATCCAGCGATGAGCTCAATGTGCCAACCGAGCAGGATGTCTTCCACTCGATGATGTCGTGGGTGCGCCACGATGCGCCCACTCGTGAGCTGCACATACCCGAGCTGCTCGCCAAGGTGCGTCTGCCCCTGTTGGATCCATCCTTCATTGTGGCTCACGTGGAGAAGGTGTGCAGCGCCAGCAACGAGTGCCAGAAACTGGTGCTGGAGGCCTACAAGTGGCATTCACTGACCCCCGAGTGCC
Source organism: Drosophila trichaetosa (assembly GCA_035043205.1). Lineage (NCBI taxonomy): Eukaryota > Metazoa > Arthropoda > Insecta > Diptera > Drosophilidae > Drosophila > Drosophila trichaetosa. Next base: position 6,160 of record JAWNNE010000640.1, on the reverse strand, counting down.
GCTCGCTCATTGCTGCCACCGAACGAACAAAGCCCCGCAAATCCACTGCTGTCGGCCAATTGCTGGTTGTGGGTGGCACAGGTGCTGGCGGCTGGGTCACCACCATTGAGAGCTACTGTCCGCGACAAAACAAGTGGACGACTTGGGAGCACAGGATCGATGGGCGTTGGAACTTTGGCGCCGTTGTCATGGAAAACAAACTGATTTTGGTAGGCGGATACTATGATGGGAAAGAATTGTGCTCTGTGCAGAGCCTCGACCTAAACACGATGGTCAGCGTGCCACTCAATCCAATGGGAACGGCCCGTCAGTACCCAAGCGTTGCAGTGCTGGATGGATACCTCTATGTGGTCGGCGGAATCTCTAATGGGCAACATCTGAACACGGTTGAACGCTACGATCCCATTGCGCGCACCTGGAGCTATGTGTCGCCGATGTCCGAGAATCGTTGGGGCCCTGGTGTTGCGGTGTTGGGCAGCCGCCTCTATGCCATTGGCGGAAGCGGCCTACACTCGATGGAAAGATACGCTACGAAAACAAACGAATGGAGTCTTCGGGCGCCAATGAATCGCAACAAAGGTTTCGTTGGTGTCGCTGCTGCAAATGGATACATCTATGCCTTGAGTGGCTTGGATAAGGAAACCACTAATGACTCAAATATCGTGGAACGTTATGATCCAGCTACTGATACGTGGACACTGATTTGCTCTCTGGCAGTGGGACGCACAGGGATCGGCTGTGCTCAGCTTGGAGATCGTTTGATTGCCGTTGGCGGATATTATGGGAAGAGTGCGCACAACAATGTCGAGGAATACGATCCGGTGCGCAATGTCTGGAATGAACTAGCGCCAATTTCGATTCCTCGTCGCGACGCCCTTGTCGTGGCCATACCACCATCAGCAGCCAAGGATGGATCCAAACCAGCTTAAGCGTCCTACAAATATGTAATTAAAGAAACTATCAATAACATTATAATCATAATGATGTAATAATAATAATTATTATAATAATAATAATTACAATAATTATTATAATAATAATAATTACAATAATTATAACAATAAATGACATGTTTCTAAGAGTACCTTTAAGTGGAGCTCTCCCGACTACACATTCCTGCTTGCTTGCTTTGTCTGCTGATTTCCTTTCGATTTGCCAACAATAACTCAGCATTCAACATTCATCATTCAACATTCATAATTCAGTTCTCGAATCAGTCAAATACTCACAATCGGCTGTGAGTATGATTCATCAGTCTGTTAGGTATTATTTGTACAATCAGGCAAGTGATGATTCCAAGTGTGCTATATGCAAAATAAAGCAAATGATTATTTGCATACAGCATTTGTTTCAGTAGAAGCACAAGATTAACAGATACCCTGTACTGATACCCTAATATATTACTAGTAGTAGTGCAAAATGACAGTCCTTAAAGAATAAATTAATTTCGATGTGGGGTTATGAGGAGAGGTATACAAAAGAGTTAAGATTCTTCATCTCTAAATAAGAAATCAGAACGGAACATGCATATTACAAACTAGATCGTTCGACTAGGATTTGCCAGAAGTTCGGTCAATATTTCGACTGTGTTTATATTATTTGAATTGTAAAAATAATTATACTGGGGAAGTTGCTGGGGTGTATTTCCGCTTGTGATAGGGTTCGAAAAATAACTTTAGCTTTTTTATCAGAGAGAGGCAATAATAATAATAATAAAAATAATAATAATCATGTTATATTCTTATCATATGTTCCATGTTTCATCACGTTATTAGTTTTGTTAATTATATAAATATAATATATATATATATATATATATATGTGCCAATGCATATCGTATATCATACCAATAGGTCTTCCATATAAATTCTGCACTTACTGTATTTTATCTCTCTTAAATACTCTATCCAAAAAGTGTGCCATTCACTTAACTAATGATTTCTATAAATATCCAAGCATTTAATTCAACATGCAACATTCAAAGTGCAACTTTGCTGAGTGGTAGTAGGGTAGTGTGGTAGAGGGAGGAGCGTGGGGGAAATAGCTTTGCATCTTGGAGAAGTCCCATTAAGCAAATGCAATCAATGAGAGTCTATCTTAAAACGGCAGCTGACCCTCTCGTTAAGGAGTGCTCTGCCTCCCACTTGCGCCTTCCCACTTGCCGCCCCGGATTTGCCAAGCCCCGTTCCCCTACTTGCCCCCTCATGAACCCACCACCCCAGCAAACAATTCAATTGCTTTAAGCACGCTTATCAGTTGCAAAGCCGGATTGTTTGTGGATGCAAAATATGCATGCATACAGTGCTGTTTAGATAAATAGGGCTGCTTTGCTTTTAATGAAATGATTTGGTTGCAAAGAGGCAAAAAAGTAGAATGAACTTGTTCAAAGGTATGTAGCAGGCAAAAGCAAGTATCTGCGACCTCACAAAGTATATATATATATTCATGATCAGCATCAAAAGTTGCGTAAATTTAGCCATGTCCGTCCGAATGTCTGTATGAATGAGAAAGTCTCTGAGATACTTTAAATTTGGAATATTACTTAGCTAATAAGGTATATTTTATGTAATCGATAACCACTCGTTGCGCGAATTTCGATACAAATCGAAAACTGATACCAATAAAACTGATACCTGACATATTAATAAATTTGATTAAGATCGGATAAGAAACACAGATATTGTTGTGCAATAAATATCTAGTCAAAAGACGCACACTTGAACTTAAGTAATTGGTTTCTGCTCCTCAGCTATCTATATTTATATGGGCAATGCTGTATATATATATATATATATATATACATATATGAATAAATAAAGCGATTATTTATTTTTTTCCGGCTTGGCAATGGAAAACTAACTGAAGAACTGAATGTCAAGAAAATGAGCGGGCGAATGTAAACTTGAGTGTGGCTTGTGGGCGTGGTTATGACAAGTTACACACACAAGCACATGATAATGACCTAATCGAATTGTATGATAACAGACCCACACGCACACACACCAACATACACACAAACTAACACACACACACACCAGCAGACACACACACCAACACATACTCACACACACACAACTTTGATAGTTAGCAGAAGCAGCGCATCGTCTTGAGCTGTTTGCTGTTGGTTCTATCAGCTGTTTGATGTGCATATTCGTTTTGTGCGATCTTCGTTTGAATACACTTCGTTGCGTATCAGCCGATTTTTGTACAATGTCTCGCCTCGCGTATGTGGATATACAAATGGTATGACGTATATGGCCCTGGAAAGTAGGTGGAATAGTTGAGTCATGACCTAGTGCAATGTCCGTGGGCTGAGTCGTAAATGCACAACATCCATTTGCAGTAGAATACAGCTAGCCATATACTTTAGATTTGGAATCGATAGGACTCATATACCATGATAGGAGCTGCAGTTTATTGACATCTGAAGTCGAATTGACGCTGAATCGCGCTTCCATTACCGATCAGATAGCGATATCGATTACCAATAGCGCAACACAGCACGATTATGTATGTGCCTTCAAATAGTATCGGTGGACAATCGCATAGACAAGAATCGCCTACCGATAGCAATGCAAGTCACAATTCTTAAAGATTTAATCTAATCAACATCCTGGTTCCATACAGCTCAACGTAATATCGGTCAAATTTGATATATACCAAGTCCGTTTCGACAAGAATCGATATCCGATATTTTATATGTACTTTTTTCGATTCATCATTTCGAGAATCGACAGCAGGCGACATGTGGTTGGCGGAGAATAAGCTGGAGTCTTTGTCTTTATCGAGGGATTCGTGTCCGGGCAGCCATGCAGACACCTTACTGAAGCGAATGCAACACTTTGTGGACAGCGATCAGCTGTGCGATGTGGTTCTCATCGCTGGCATTGATGGCAAACGGGTGTCCGCTCATCGCTTGGTGCTCGCAGCTGCGAGTGAATATTTTTCGGCAATGCTTACCGGGCAGATGCGCGAGAGCAAGGAGCACGAGGTGACCCTTTTCGATGTGCGTGGCGATGCGTTGCAGCTGCTCGTCCAGTACTGTTACACCGGAAGCATTGAGCTGCACGAGGACACTGTCGAGACGCTGCTGGCCACCGCCAATCTGGCTGCAGCTGATCCCTGTGGTGACGGCATGCTGCAATTTTCTCGCCCGCCAGCTGCACCCATCCAATTGTTTAAGATTCGCATTCTTGGCGGATCAGCATTGCTGCACAGAGCTGCTGCGAGTGGCGCAGGAGTACATCTGGCAGCACTTTATGGAGGTGTGCCACAATAAGGAGTTCTTTCAGCTAAACGCCTATCAGCTGGGCAAGCTGCTGTCCAGCGATGAGCTCAATGTGCCAACCGAGCAGGATGTCTTCCACTCGATGATGTCGTGGGTGCGCCACGATGCGCCCACTCGTGAACAGCACATACCTGAGCTGCTCGCCAAGGTGCGTTTGCCCCTGTTGGATCCATCCTTCATTGTGGCTCACGTGGAGAAGGTGTGCAGCGCCAGCAACGAGTGCCAGCAACTGCTGCTGGAGGCCTACAAGTGGCATTCACTGACCCCCGAATGCCGTTCGCTCATTGCTGCCACCGAACGAACAAAGCCCCGCAAATCCACTGCTGTCGGCCAATTGCTGGTTGTGGGTGGCACAGGTGCTGACGGCTGGGTCACCACCATTGAGAGCTACTGTCCGCGGACAGAACAAGTGGACGACTTGGGAGCATACGATCGATGGGCGTTGAGAACTTTGGCGCCGTTGTCATGGAAAACAAACTGATTTTGGTAGGCGGATACTATGATGGGAAAGCATTGTGCTCTGTGCAGAGCCTCGACCTAAACACGATGGTCAGCGTGCCACTCAATCCAATGGGAACGGCCCGTCAGTACCCAGGCGTTGCAGTGCTGGATGGACACCTCTATGCGGTCGGCGGAATCTCTAATGGGCAACATCTGAACACGGTTGAACGCTACGATCCCATTGCGCGCACCTGGAGCTATGTGTCGCCGATGTCCGAGAATCGTTGGGGCCCTGGTGTTGCGGTGTTGGGCAGCCGCCTCTATGCCATTGGCGGAAGCGGCCTACACTCGATGGAAAGATACGCTACGAAAACAAACGAATGGAGTCTTCGGGCGCCAATGAATCGCAACAAAGGTTTCGTTGGTGTCGCTGCTGCAAATGGATACATCTATGCCTTGAGTGGCTTGGATAAGGAAACCACTAATGACTCAAATATCGTGGAACGTTATGATCCAGCTACTGATACGTGGACACTGATTTGCTCTCTGGCAGTGGGACGCACAGGGATCGGCTGTGCTCAGCTTGGAGATCGTTTGATTGCCGTTGGCGGATATTATGGGAAGAGTGCGCACAACAATGTCGAGGAGTACGATCCGGTGCGCAATGTCTGGAATGAACTGGCGCCAATTTCGATTCCTCGTCGCGAGCGCCCGTGTCGTGGCCATACCGAACACAATACCACCACGAGCAGCCAAGGATGGATCCAAACCAGCTTAAGCGTCCTACAAATATGTAATTAAAGAAACTATCAATAACATTATAATCATAATGATGTAATAATTATATTAATAATAATTGTAATAACTACAATAATTATAATAATAAATAACACGTTTCTATGAGAAGCGGAAAAATTTAAATGAAATTTCCGTTCAGAGTACCTTTAAGTCGAGCTCTCCCGACTACAGATTCCTGCTTGCTTGCTTTGTCTGCTGATATCCTTTCAATTTGCCTACAATAACTCAACATTCATCATTCAACATTCATAATTCAGTTCTCGAATGAGTCAAATACTCAGAATCGGCTGTGAGTATGATTCATCAGTCTGTTAGGTATTATTTGTACAATCAGGCAAGTGATGATTTCAAGTGTGCTATATGCAAAATAAAGCAAATGATTATTTGCATACAGCAATTGTTTTAGTAGAAGCACAAGATTAACAGATACCCTGTACTGATACCCTAATATGTTACTAGTAGTAGTTAAAAATGACAGTCCTTAAAGAATAAATTAATTTCGATGTGGGGTTATGAGGAGAGGTGTACAGAAGAGTTGAGATTCTTCATCTCTAAATAAGAAATCAGAGCGGAACATGCATATAACAAACTAGATCGTTCGACTAGGAGATACCCTAAGCCCAGCTGTCAATA